>JABTTQ020003124.1:0-745903 GCA_016081115.2 Rehmannia glutinosa
CGATCTTAGTCCATTTGATGCAAATTCGGATTTGAGGACAAATCTTTCTCAACAGGAGGGAATGATGAGAATCCATGGACGAAAGACCCGATGCGGTGCTTGGTCCTGACGAGGATCGAGCAAGAAATGTAGGTCCCAAGGGGTGTGAGTAAGGTTTACAAGGAGGTTGAATAAACCTTACCAACTTTTTAATTTTAGTCCTTTTAAAATTATTAGAAAGTTAACTCAAACAATTTGTGTCCTTGAGGGGACGACTAAGTTGGTTATTCAACTAAGTTAGCCACTCAAAGACTCGATAGAGTTTGTTGATAGAATAACTGGGCCGTTTAACTTGAACTTTAACTTGGCTGTGTTGGTTTTATCACGGAAGACTTAACACCCTTTGAATTGTTTTAAGCTTGTTTTAACACTTGATTTTAGCACTTGGTTATTAATAAGTTGGATAGCAAATATGAGTTTATCAAAGATATATGATGTAAGTATGCGTAAATATAAATGTCTTTGAAAAAATAAATGACACGATTAATTTTATAGAGGTTCGAAGATGGGGTAATTCTTCTAATCCTCTCTTCTCCAACTCCCGGAGGAATCCACTATGTGAATAGATCGGTGTACAAAGTGGTGAAGCGATCCCAGAGACAACCTTGGTCACACGCGTTGGCTTCTCTTGCGACTCGGCTTCTTCACAGGGCATCCGCTTCTGCTACTTTAGCTCACTTTCTCAAGCTCTTGGATTTGATCATGTAGCCTCCAATAAATTGATAATCTTTTGGTTCGACTTTGAACCTTCCTACAATCCTCCTTGGAAAGAGAGCCCTTTTTGATTCTTCAAAAGTTTCCTCTTCAATAGATTTGAAGTTGTCTTTCCTTCACAGCTTGTGTTGGATCGATTTCCTTCGAGTTTCAGGATTGAGGATTTGCTTGAATATACTTGAGAATATTTCAGGTTAATATCTTGAATAATACTTGCTTGTTCGTGGTTCGGTAACCTTTTCTCAATGAGTTTCCTCGGCCTTTTATAGTGAACTTTCAAAATTTTGCCCGTTGAAGAGATAAAGCTAATTTCAAAAGTCACTTGTGTTTGTTGGCTTGTCTTGTTGCAGTCCTTGATGTTGACATTTCCTCGTATTTAATGTCTTGCAGCATTGCCGTGTTTCTGACACTTGGTGCAGTGCTTCCCATTGGTTTGTTCCTTTTGCACACAACTGGAACTAACACTTTATCTCTCGATAACTTTAACATGTT
This sequence comes from Rehmannia glutinosa, assembly GCA_016081115.2. Classification (NCBI taxonomy): domain Eukaryota; kingdom Viridiplantae; phylum Streptophyta; class Magnoliopsida; order Lamiales; family Orobanchaceae; genus Rehmannia; species Rehmannia glutinosa. Next base: position 1,246 of record JABTTQ020003124.1, read on the forward strand.
ACCATTCTAAGTAACATTCTTGACTTTCATCAACGGATCTCGTCGATTGTCTTGACTTGATTGCGGGTCTTTTATTCCCGTGTGACTTGAGTTAGCTTCCAATCTTTGGATGACTCATCCGTCACTTCAACTTGAGACTTAGCTTCTTGAGTTGACTTGACCGACTCTCCATACGGCTGATTCACGTTGATACACCTTCAATCGAGTTCTTGACTCTCCTTCTTTTTCCATACTCACTGTCTTGCAAATACAGATCTTCTATCTTCCGAGGTCTTGATTGACTTATTTTCATAAGCTCTTTTAGAAGCATCATCCCTCCGCTTTCTCTTGAGCCATTACTGTGTTTGCCATTCGTTCTTTTCCTCCTGTCTTCTTATCGCCGCCTCAAGGTTTTTCTTGCCACTTCCAGTTGGCCACTTCATCATACCCTGGCCCAAGAGATCCTCCATTTCTTTCTAGGGTCTACATATTCAATATTCTCGGGTTGTGGTCGAGGTCGGGAACCTCTTCCACCACCACTTCTTCCTCCTCCTCTGGGTGTGTACTGCACGGGAGTCTTATGCTTACCAACCGAGTGGATGCTGAAGTCTGCCGCCAACTTCTTCACACAATGCAAGACCTTTTTCCCAAAGATGCATCCCGGACTTGGGCTAGTGACATTCCTTGAAATAGCCCGGATTCGAGCGTTTTGAATTCTTCAACCGATCTAGCTCGAGATCCATTGTCGCGGTCAAGATCTTGATCCTTCCTCCGAATACCACCATACTATTTCAAGATTTCTTGAACGCGGGCATCCTCGCTTTTTGAACACTCCTCAATCCCGCTTCAATGATTCTTCTTTCTCCGACATTGGCACAGTGCTCAATGGGTAGGTTACAGAGAGTTTGCTCGGGGATAAATGCGTGAATTTGACCTGTGAGGGGTTTGGCTTATCATTAAAGCCAAATTCTTCGAACGCTCCCCTCAACTTCTTTCCCTTCTTCTCACCGCAATCTTCTCAATTCAGATTCCTTCAACTTTTCTTCTTTTAATTTCCAAAGGACTCCTCTTCCCTTTTGGCATCATCAAAGGAAAGATTTAACCAGGGAACATGCCTCGCGATCATGAAGTCAAGTCCGCTTAGAGCTGAATTTTGTTTGGAGTCGGTTGTTGCATATGCCGCCGAATTTCAGCGAGTTGCCTTGACTCTGCCGCCACTAACTTCATTTCACCACAAGTAGTTGAATTTGTCATTCATTGTGTTCTCTAGGCGCATAATTTCTTTTCTCCTGGGATTCTTGCAGGCTCCATTTTAGTGTTGTGAGACTCGTAGCCTTTCGATATGTTTCTCCGCATCCTTTGCTTGATATCGTGTTGTCAATCATCCGTATGAGCATTCGCCATATAATGCTTTTGAAATAACAAACTTGTTCGATTCGCATGGTAGATTGTCTTTGTGTTGAGACCATTCCCCGATCCGTTTCACACTATCCCTCTCAAGTCACTGTGAGGTAGCATCCCCGTTGTCGATCTTAAGTCGAGTGAGGCTTGATGTCTTTCAATCTTCTCAATCTCTTCACAGATTTTCTTGAAGACCTCACGATCTCAAATGTCTCACTTGATTCACCGCAGCCACTCTTCATGAAAGTCGACCAAGCGGCTAGAACAATGGTGTCGGGATGATTGGATCTTCTTACAGATGAATCTTCGTTGTTGACGGCGGTCTCTTCTTCTAAGGTAGGATTTGTGTGAAAGTGATGAGAATCCACACACGAAGGATCAAGGCAACACCAAATGCAAGCTATCTCGAGTTCTTGAAGACTATGTAATTGAGTTCTTGAGTTCTTGTATTTATTTATTATAGATTAGGTATTAATTTCCATTTTTTGAGTCATTTGATTGGCCAAGTTGATGTTAGAGGCCAAGTATATTGAGTCCAGAGTCATGTTAGTTAATCATGGGTCGAAAGGAAGCATTGACGATCAAAGAACAAGAGGTGCGTTCAAAAAACGCCCCAAGCGCGTCAGGTTTTTAGCACTAGCAAGGTTTAGTATTTTGGCTATAACGTTCTCTACAAAAAATTGATATTGAGTGATTCAAGATGCTATGGAAAGATAATAGAAAGGGCCACAACTTTCATGAAGACATCAGGGCTAATTACGTGAAGAACATGTACTGGCGTGCTTATTTGCACGGCGTGTTAGCCGAAGACGTGGCGAACACGGCCGGCGCGCAGCCGATGCACGGCGTGCTTTTGCGCGTTTTTTGTGTGCATTCGGTTTTCGTTTCTTTTTGGTTTTGAGTTGATTCCTAGTTGGTTTAGGGTTTGTTTTGAGTCGCCTATATAAGGCAAACACTTGTTTATTTTTCATAACAACTTTGATATTGAATATTGATTGAGATTATTCTTTCCAACCCTTTGGGTTTTTCCAAGAGCTTCGAGATTGTTCATCTTACAGCGAATTCTAACTTATCAAGCGAACTTACACATTCGTTTGTGGCGTCTACGCATACCGAAGTTCTTGCTCGATACCAAGCGATGTGAACGCGGAAGAACGATGGGCATACGACCCAACAACAATATGTTGTTAACCCAAGATCTTCACTAGTTTGGTTAAAGATTGGTGGAAACCTCGACTTGTTGCTTAGCAAAGCAAGAACCTCGGTATGCGTAGACGCCACAAACGAATGTGTAAGTTCGCTTGATAAGTCAGAATTCGCAACAAGATGAACAATCTCGAAGCTCTTGGAAAAACGCAAAGGGTTGGAGAGAATAATCTCAATCAATATTCAATATCAAAGTTGTTATGAAAAATAAACAAGTGTTTGCCTTATATAGGTGACTCAAAACAAACCCTAAAACCAACTAGAATCAACTCAAAACCAAAAAGGAAACGAAAAAATGAACAGACTCAAAAAACGCGGCAAAAAGCACGACCTAGCATCATCAGCACGGCCAGGTTGTGTTCGTCATGTCTTCGAACACGCGTGCGGTAAATAAGCACGGCCAGGCCGTGTTCTTGGCGTAATTAGCCCCTGACGTCTTCATGAAAATTGTAGCCCTTTCTCTTAACTTTCCATAGCATCTTGAATCAGCTCAATATCAATTTTTTAGAGAACATTATAGCCAAAATACTAAACCCCTGCCGATCTAAAAATCGTTGACGCGCTTTGGACGTTTTTGAACACAATCTCTTGTTATTCGATCGTCAATGTTTTTCGACCCATGATTAACTAACATGACTCTAGACTTAATGTACTTGGCCTCTAATATTAACTTGGCCACTCAAATGACTCAAAACAATGGAAATTAATACCTAATCTATGATAAATAAATACAAGAACTCAAGAACTCAATTACATAGTCTTCAAGAACTCGAGATAGCTTGCATTTGGTGTTGCCCGGATCCTTCGTGACTGAATTATCACCAGAAAGGAAACATCTCCTGAAAGGCATCATCGCGTACATATGGGATGGTTTGCGAGGTTTGTGCCTCGCGATGATGGAGCTGGTGTAGTGGCATTGCTATCTGCCGCACTGTGGGAGCCCGCACCGATTGACTCGGTTTCACCGGGCTTTGGGATTGCTTTGCCCAACTATCTTAATAGACCTCTTGGTCTCATGAGATTTTTCTAAATGAAGTACCTGGTCCTCTATCGCATCATCGGCACCATCGGATGATGATGAGTCTTAGGGCTTGGCTCATCATCGAAATTACATTTTTGACGAGCCGCTTTTTGTCACTTAGTCGCTCTTAGTTTTGAGAACATCCCTTTTGGGTCCATATGATTTGCAATCGAGTGGACTCGGCTTCATCTTCGGACCCCAAGAATGATATATCAGGGTTCTCCGAGTCATGAAGTGCACTAATCTCATTTTCTATTTCCGCTTTCAATCGGGAGGAATGTTCTATCTCTTGACCACTTACTTAGGGAAGTCTCAACCTCCCTTAGGCATTCAATACCTCCAGTGAGCTCAATCGCCATGAGGCCTTCGATGTTCCTCTTTGTCTCTCAAGCGTATTTAGGGTCTTCTCATGATCCCTTCGACAAATCGCGGCTATCTTAGGGTGTTCGACCATGGCATCCATAGGAGTCTCAACTCCTTGGATTGCACTTTCACTACCCCGCAGTGTTAACTCCCAGGGCATCTCCATCTCGTGCCTTGATTGTAAGAACAATGTCATTAACTCTTCAAAGCGATTGACACTTCACCGAATGACTCAACTGTTTGTCACGAGCTTAGATTAATGTCACTCTCATGGTTCTTTTTTCGCTTCCACTTCACCTCCTTTACGCAAATTGAGTCTTCCACATCATCCTCCAACCCTGCTGTGGTGGAGAGAGCCCCCTCAGCTGGCGCACCAGCTAAGTGACTAACAGTGGGGTCACTTTGCTCCTGGCTCGTGGCCTTTTCCATTGAGTGCTCAGCCGCTGGGCCAGGTCGTAAAACACCTTCTCCAGGGGTTGGCTAAACTTGGGTGCACAAAATCTCAGTGTCATTGCCAGTGCCCTTGGATCTATCCTCCGATTGTACGGGGACGTTTGTAGCGATAACTAAGGCAATGTGCTGTGCCACTCCCTGCAGGCCTGAGTGCAGGAGAGATTGAGCCGACTCTCCTGGTCCTTCAATCAATTGTTGCTCTTGCATTAGCCTGGATTCCCTCAGAGCCTGCTGCATATCTGACTTCTCTACTGCAGCAACGGGATCCATATCTTCATCACATTTCAGAGTACTCAACAAGATGTTCATGGGTATGTTCGTGAGTACCAGTGAACATGCACATCTTCGACTTCTCTAGAGAACGGGCTTTTTCTTTTTCTTCCTCCTTGATGATTCAAAGAATATCCATGCAATTGTCTTCATCAAGGGCCTATCGCATCATTTTTACGCCGAGGAATCGCAAAGAATTCATCTTCCTCATCAATGAACTCGGGGTTTGTGAATTGTACCCTTGAGTGATCAAGTTTCCATGTACTCCACTCTCGTAGGCGTCGCTGGATGTCTGGATATAGTGGAGAATACATGATGACATCATCATCATCATCTTCGTCTTCTTGTCTTCCTTTTTCGGGAATTGAAGGCAAGAGACTCGCTCCTCCTCGCCAAAGATCGGTGGCGGTGGAGAGACAACCTTTTCAACCGTAGGTTCGATTGTCTCTCGCTTTTACTTTCCTCATTGTTTCTTTCATACAAATTGTGTCTTGATGGTATCTCGCCGCACATCATCGGCCAGACTTAGTTGTTTCATCAATCACTTGAGATCTTTCTTCCGAGTGTCGTGCCCAGTCTCAACTTCTTTTGTTGGTTAGGTAGAAGATTCAGCTTTCTTCTTCTCAAGCTCAGATCGCTTGAATAATCTCTTCTTTCTCAGAGGAACTTCTGGTTCAATATCCTCTGGTTCGTCAACAGTGAACATCCGTTGGGTTTTCTTGGAGATAGCTGCCTTTCGCGTCTTGGCAGTCCTCTTATTCCTAATGGCTAGATAAGGGATTTGAGGTTCCTTTCGCCTCTTTGTGAGGCAGGAGACTCGGCAGCAGGGAAAAGCGACATTTCGGCTGGGGGAGTGCATCCTTTTTCTGGTGCGGGGCAACCTTCTTCTTCGGAGCTGCAGGGGCAACTTTCTTCTTTGGAGGAGGGGTAGTAGTTGTGTCTTCGAGATCAGGTGATTCCCCCTCACTAGTGTCAGTACTCTTGGCATGAGCTCTCTTCTGGGCACCTGAGAGGTTTGCCCTGAACATCTTTTTGTTAACATGGAATGGTTTGCCATGATGAAGAGCAATACCCTTCACTTCCAGCAGATGGCCAATCACAAGGCCATATCTGAGAGAACATTCAAAGGAATCATCTTCCTTGAAGGTCTTGTTCAAAACATTCTGGCAGAGTCTGCTGTATACGAACTCATCCCAGTTAACCTTCTTGCCCTGCATGATCGCAGCCATGACGATCAGCTTAGTCTTTGACAACTGGTTGAAGCTTCCAAACTTCATATCTACGCATTTGGAGACGACATCCATCAGCTTATGATAGTCGCCCTTCAGTAATTACTTGTCGGCTTTGTAGACTACCTTACCAACACACTCAGGTTTGGCTACTTCTTTCCATGCAGCATCCAAGTCTACATCCGCTTCATGTATCTCCTTTATGCCTTCCAACGGCAACAAACACTGCTTAGCGAGGTCCTTAGCACTTGTTATGATGTCCTTGTGGTGGATAGAAGACTTGATTCCTTAAATCTCCCGCACCTCCGCGTTGACATAGAACATCGCTACCTCCTCAAGGTAGGTGTGGGAATACCCATGGTTAGAAAAGCCTTGAGAGACGACTTTTCTAGCATCTCGGTGATTTTCAGAACAAGGGTTTCATCGTAACCCGCTTCACCATTCTTCAAGTCAACCGATGATCCTCGGTGGATTTGCTTGGAGAGCTTGACATAGTCGATCTTTGGTGCCATTTTCGAGAGTTTTCCGATTAAAAGCTGTAGAAAGTGCTTGAGGATACTTAGGGTTTCCAGAGAAAAGAGAACTTTGCTTTGCCTTTTCTTTGAAGATGAACAGTTTGAGAAGAGAGAGAAAAAGCTGAAAACCGTATATATAAGGGTTATGAAAGGACAGTTCTTCGGATTTTGAAATTTTGATCGAGATCAACGGCTCAGATTAAGACATCAAACCACATTTAATTCCTCGCATTTAATGTGACAGCATTTATATCCAATCATATGCTTAGTATGCAACTTTTTACTGTACCCGTCATTATTACGCTGATGTCATCCTTAAAAACATTCCCGCTCATTTAAAACGACTGTGTTTTTGTCACTTAGTTCATAAATGACTCAGCTTATATCAAATATGACTTAACTCTGCTTATCTCTTTTCATTAAGTGACTCAGCTATCAACTAACTCGATACAACTGACTTTCCGATATGGTTGTTTCACTTGGCTGATTTGTGAAACTTGCTCTTTTATCATTTTCTCATCGACTATCTCTGCTGATTGAGTCTTCTGAGTGTTAAATCAGCTCAATTAACCCTAGCTAATTCTTAAGCTCCTCAAATCTTGACTCACATAGGGGCTTGGTGAATATGTCAGCTAACTGCTTATCAATTGAGATATATTCCAAAGTGATGTCTTTCTTTTCAACATGAACTCTTATAAAATGATATCTGACATCAATGTGCTTTGTTCTTGAATGCAACACAGGATTCTGAGTGATTGCAATAGCACTAGTGTTATCACACATAATTGGAATCTCTTTTTCTTCAATCTCGTAATCTCTCAGCTACTGTCTCATCCATAAGACTTGAGCACACCAGCTGCCCATAGCTATGTACTCTGCTTCAGCTGTGGATGTGGCTATTGAGTTTTGCTTCTTGCTAAACCAGGAAACCAATCTATTTCCAAGCATTTGACATGTACCGAAGTACTTTCCGTCAACTCTACATCCAAAGATAGTCCTTGAGTCTCCGAGTCACCAATAAGTTTGAATCCACCTTCCTTTGGATGCCATAAGCAAACTTCCGGCATCCCTTCAAATACCTTAGGATTCTCTTAGTAGGTCATATGGCTCTCCTTTGGTGCAGATTGAAATATTGTACATACACCTACTTTTGCAAAGGTGATGTCGTCTCCTGTTGTCATTAAGTAGAGCAATGATCCATTAAGTGCTCTATATCACGGTTTGATCTACAACCTTGCCATCCGCATCCATGTCCATCTTGATGATGTGTTCATTGGTATTTTCACGAGAAGACTTCTCTTCCATACCAAATTTCTTCATTAAATCTCTCGTGTATTTTGTTTGATTTATGAAAGTTCTATCATTCAATTGCTTGACTTGAAGTACTAGGAAGAAAGTCAGCTCTCCCATCATGCTCATTTCAAATTTACCTTGCATGAGGTTTGAGAACTTATCACACAGCTCTTTATTGTGGATCCAAAAATGATGTCATCCACATATATTTGAACAAGCAAAGATACTCTCTCCATCTTGAATTCTGAAGAGTGTTCTATCCACTTTTCCTTTGGTGAATCCATTGTCAGTTAGAGATTGAGACAATGTATCATACCATGCTCTTGGTGCCTGTTTCAATCCATATAATGCTTTCTTGATCTTGTACACCTTATCTCCAATAGTCTTCTGTTCAAAATTTGGAGGTTGTTCAACATAGACTTCTTCCTCTAGCATTCCATTTAGAAATGCACTCTTCACATCCATTTGATACACAGTGAAGTTCTTATCTGCAGCATAGGCAAGAAACATCCTTATTGCTTCCAATCTTGCAACAGGAGCAAAGGTTTCATCAAAATCTATTCCCTCTTCTTAGCAGTACCCTTTGGCTACTAATCTTGCTTTGTTTCTCACCACAGATCCTTCCTCATTCATCTTGTTTCTGAAAACCCATTTTGTGCCAATAACATTTTGATGGGTTGGTTCCTCGCACCAATTCCCATACCTTGTTTCTTTCAAATTGATTCAGCTCTTCTTGCATGGCTTGAATCCAATGTGTGTCATCCAATGCTTGAGACATATCTTTTGGCTCTATTTGGGAAATAAAATAAGTAAACATTGCTTCATGCTGTGCTCTGGATCTGGTTCTTATGCCATCTCTTACATCTCCAATAACTAACTCTGGTGGATGGTCTCTCAGCCATCTTACATCAAGTTGGAGCAAGTCACCGTTTTGGATTCAATTTGTCATGACTAAATTGTCTTTATTAGCTCTTTCATCTTTATTCAGTTGTACACTTTCCAGTTGTCTTTGATATTCAACTATTTCATCTTCATCTGTGTTGATTGCTCTTACTTCAGCTTCAACATAAGGACTCTTCTGCATAGTTAGTTGATTCAACTTGTCAGCTAACTCTTCAATGTCTTTTCCATTCACATTGGGTTCATAAAAAACCACATGGATAGACTCTTCTGTGACTATAGTCCTCTTGTTCAACACTATATAGGCTTTGCTCTCAGCTGAGTATCCCAGAAAGATACCTTCATCAGTTTTAGCATCAAAAGCCTTCAAATTATCATTGTTGTTGTTATGGATGAAGCATTTGCATCCAAATATCCTAAAGTACCCAACATTTGGCTTTCTCCCTGTCCAAATCTTATAGAGAGTCTTGGTTAATTGCCTGTTAACCATGCATCTATTTTGAGTATAGCATGCTGTGTTAATGGCTTCAGCCCAAAATCTCTTAGGCAATCCAGCTTCAGCTAACATGGTCCTTGCAGCTTCCTTGAGAGTTTTGTTCCTTCTTTCAGCTACTCCATTCTGCTGTGGAGTTCTTGCTGCAGATACCTCATGAGCAATACCATTTTCAACACAATACTGAGTAATTATCTCATTAACAAACTCAGTTTCTCTATCAGACCTTATCTACAATGGTTTGGCTCTTTTAATTTTGAACTCATTTCATCAGCTGAGGTAACTTCTGCAAAGTTTCCTTCTTTTTGCACATGAAGATTGTCCATGTATATCTTGAATAATCATCTACCACCACTAGGGTGTATTTCTTTCCACTTATGCTGGCTGGTTCAACTGGACCAAATAGATCCATATGCAACTGATGTAATATCCTTGTTGAAGAAGGAATTGGCTTGTCCTTAAATGAAGATTTTATTTGCTTTCCCATCTAGCATGCATCACATACACTTTCTTTCTTGTACACTGAGTCTGTCAATCCTTCCACAAGATAACTCCTTGCAAGCTTGTTGATTGTCTTGAAGTTCAGATGACTCAGCTTTTTGTGCCACATCCAACTTGATTTGGCTGTGCTCTTTGCTAACAGACAAGTGCTTGGTGTAGCAGTAGACCAATCTACCACATACATATTTTTCTGTCTTGATCCTTGAAGCATTATTTCATTTGATTCAGCTTCTTTGATCTGGCACACTCCCATATTGAATCCAACATTGTAGCCCTTGTCACAGAGTTGGCTGATGCTTAGCTAGTTGAAGTTGAGGCCTTCAACATAAGCAACATCTGTGATTTGCAATCCATTCTTCTTGATAGATATTGTGCCTTTGATTTCCCCCAGAGCTTCATTTCCTCCAAATATGACTTTTGCACCTCTAATCTCCTTGAATCTTGACATGTTTTTCTTGTTTCCTGTCATATCCGCAGCCACTATCCATGTACCAGGTTCTTGGCACTCGGTATTGTTCCTTGAACCTGCAATCAAAGAAATTAGTTTTTAGGTACCCATACTTGCCTGCGTCCTGAGGGGTTAGTGCTGTAAGATGATCCAACTAACCTATAGCCAAAGGACTTGACTCTAAGAGGTTGTCATCTATCAGTGCCATAATCATAGTGCACATTAGCAAATTGCTTGGGGGTTTTAGGTTCATACAACTGTCTCTTTTGTCTGTATGCCTGTGTGTGTGTTTTAGCAATTGCTTTCTTGGGGTAGTTGTGTTGTTTTTGAGTGTAGTGCCTGGGTGCATATGTGTGCTGATAATAGCTATTTTCCCTTTGGAAAGACCTTTGCTGAGGTTTAGGTCTCTGCCATTTAGGCTTCTATTCCATTGGTCTTGGGTTGGTGCACGGGTCATGCTAGGGACGCACGCCCTGCCCGTGCGCACCTGCTAGACTTGATACTTGTTCGTTTCTTTCTGTTTTTTGCCCGGTTCATCTTACTTCTTCCCGATTCAACTCCAAACATTGTACGTTACTTCAAGTATCGGGGGTTCTTTATCGCAATGCTCCGAATTGTTGCCAAAATGCTACAATTATCAACAGATTCCTACAAAACGAGCAAAGCGTAATACATTTTGTATGTCCCAAGGGGTGAGTGTAAGGTTTAGAAGGGGGGGTTGAATAAACCTTACCAACTTTTCGATTTTAGTCCTTTTAAAATAATACAGAGTTAAATACACAGCTAAGTCCTTGAGGGACAGCTAAATTAGTTAACCAGCAGAGTTAGCCACTCAACAGACTCGATTGAGCTATTGATAGAATAACTCAGCTGTTTACTCTAAACCTTAACTTGGCTGTGATGAGATTTTCAGCGGAAGACTTAACACCCTGGAATTCGGTTTAAGATTGTTTGAACACTTGATTTTAGCACTTTGTTAATTATCAGTTGGATAGCAAATTATCAGCAGATATAAAATGATATGCAGAAAGTAAATGCTGAAATGTAAAGGACACAATAAGTTTTATAGAGATTCGAAGATGGGATAATTCTTCTACTCCTCTCTTCTCCAACTCTTGGAGGAATCCACTAAGTATTGATCAGAGTACAAAGTGGTTAACAGTCCAGATACAAGTCTTGATCACACAACTAACTTGATCCTTTGGGACTCAGTCTGGAGATGCCTTGGTCACACAGCTGGCTTCTCGTCGACTCATCTTCTTCACAGGGCGGCTGCGTTGCTACTTCAGCTCACTTGCTCAAGCTTCTTGGATTTGATCACGAAGCCCTCCAATAACTTGAGACTGGTTCGACCTTGAACCTTTCTACAATCCTCCTTGGAATGTAGACCCCTTTTGATTCTTCAAAAGTTTCCTCTTCAACAGTTTGAAGTTGTCTTTCCTTCACAGCTTGGTGTTGGATCGATTTCCTTCGAAGTTTAGGCTTGAGGATTTGCTTGAATAACTTGAGAATATTTTGCAGGTTACAGTTCGAATGTTAGCTTGAATGTTCGTGGTTCAGGTAACCTTTTCTCAAAGTGATTCCTCAGCCTTTTATAGTGAACTTTCAAAAATATGTCCGTTGAAGAGATAGGCTGATTTCAAAAGTCACTAGTGTTCGTTGGGTTGTCTTGTTGCAGTCCTTGATGTTGACATTTCCTCGTATTAATTGTCTTGCAGCCTTCCAGGTTCTGACACAAGGTGCAGTGCTTCCCATTGGTTTACTCCTTTTGCACGCTCCGGGATCGAGCACTTTAAGACATGGCGACATGGAAGTATTACTTGTTTAGGTAATATTCTTGACTTACGTAACGGATTCGTTTGATTTATTGTCTTGACTTGATCGCTTTTCCCAGGTGACTTGAGTCGCTCCAATGATTGAAAGACTCATCGTCACTTCAACTTGACTTGGCTTCTAGAGTTGACTTGTGACACTTTCACAATGTAACGGTGACACTCCTTCAGTCGAGTTCTTGACTTCTCCTCCTTGCCACATTCAGCTGCTTCACAGCAGAGTCTTCATTTTAGTCCTTTAGTTGACTTCTTGTATATCCAGGCATAGCTGACTTGACTCATATCGTACAACCCTATCTATTACAATGCAAATTACAAGAAAAATTGTGTGCCAACTTTCTAGTCTAAGTTTTACATGGCATTCATTAAAATCTAACAAATAAATTTCCCAACAATTTCCCCCTTTTTGATGATGCCAAAACTTAAAACATACATACAAAATGTAAATAGCAAAAGATACATAGAGACAATGTGGAAACATAGAATGTTTGCGTAGAATCAATCTTTTATTGATCATAACATTCTTATCCTTTACACAGCTGTTTACAAAGTGTATCAGAGCAAACATCTATGTCTACGCAAAAATGTACAAAAGACTTACATACTTATGCATTTACAATAGTAAATTACATGAAGGGTGGGCAACACTTCATCTCCTTCATTGCCTCCTTCTTTCTTCATCGCTCTGTCGTCTTCGACTTTTTTTCTTCTTCTCTTCTTCATTTCTTCTTTTTCTCATAAGCTCTTCAGCGCAACTTCATCTTTTCTTTTCCTTTCTTGTCTCTCTTCCCAATGTGAGTTTGTTTTCTATTTTCTTCTTGATTCTCTTTACATATTCAACATTGTTCCTGGCCACTTGCATGTTAGCTACTTGGTCAAACCAGCCCAATAGATCCCTCATTTCTTCCCTGGATGTATGTATTCAATGTTTTTGGGTAGAGGTCAGGTTTGAAACCTCTTCCTCCTGCTTCTACCTCTCCCTTTGGGTGTGTATTGTCTAGGGCCTTTTTTTTTTTCCGGTGGAGAGTGACCCAGCAGAGTGATCTGAGGAGTCTTGCTTGTCGCCTTCTTCGTGACTTGAGCCCTTTTTCCCAATACAAGTCCTGGCTTGGGCCATGGTCATGTTCTCAGTATCCCTCGGATGCGGCGTCTTTGAATTCATCAACATATCTAGGCTCGGCCCGGCGCCCGAAATGGCATCGGTGTCTCTTCTGTTTGGAATGCCTCCGCATCTTTTTGATATGTCCATCGCATACGGGCATCCAGTTTTCTTTCAATCTCCTTCATCTCTTGCTTCTACTATTTTCCTCTTCTCGCAGACATGGGCACATCAGTGTTGGAGCGCAGAGCGAGTTTCGAAGTTTCTTGATTATGTCACGGTGTGACAAGTCCTTGTTGAGGGGTTCTAGCAACCATTAAAGTCATGTCTTTCGAACCTTCCCCTCAACTGATTTTTTTTTTCTTTTTCTTCTCGCTCTTCTCTTCTTCTCCTTCACAACAAGGCGTCCTTTCTTCTCACCATTGCGGATCCTTCCAACTTCTTCTTTAGGTATTCCTCTTCCCCTTTTGGCATCATCGAAGGAGAGAGGAACCCCGAAACAACATGCAAGCATGAAATCTAGGCGGTGATAGCCGAGTTCTATTTGAATTCTCTTTAGAGTATCTTTTCGAAAGTCGGCGAGTGGCTTTTGATTCAATTTGCCATCACTTCATTTCACCCACGAGAGGTGAATTTATTTTCCATAGTCTCTCTCGACGCTGGCAGTTCTTTCTTGTGGAATTCACGCGTGATTGCATTTCAATGTTGTGAGATTCATGCATTATATCAATGTTTTCTTGCATTCTTCTCTTCATATCAAGATTATCAGCGCTCCAGATCAACATCTTGTTGTACAATGCCTTAAAGTATCGAACTTGTTCCACACGCATTGTTTGCTGTTGTTGCCACCATTCCCGAATCCTAACTATTATTCCACGCAGATCGGCAGTAAGATTAGCATCTCTTTATCCAGCCTCATGTCCAGTGAGGCCTGGTGCCTTTCCATCTTCTCTATCTCTGCAAAAATCGCCTTGAAAACTTCTCGAACTTTAGTTGTTACCTCCGTCTCAGCTGGTGGCCAAGCAGCGTCAAAGTCAAAGTCTGCTGGGACGATGGTATTTGTGGGAATAACTGGACCAGGTTTGTGGAAGGGCCTCTTGTCTCGAGCTGATTCTTCATCAAGTTCTGACAGTTCTAATGGGAAGGGGGCGTTTGTTCAAACGCATCATCACGGACATAGGGAATATGCTCGATGCGGTGACTTGTGGTCGTGATGTGCCTGGTTGAGTCGATTCTCACTGCGTAGTTGAATGTGATTCGGTGGGGTCTCTTGTGGTATGGACTGGTGAGCCTCATTGTCTCAACCGTCGGTCTCAATTTGGTTTTTCCATGTGAGTTAGCATTCTGTTTGCTCTGTATCGAGTAGCGCCATCGGAAGATGATGAGTTCTGAAGATTTGGCTCATCATCAAAATTGAATGTTTGACGAGCCTTGACCGCTTACTCGTACTTAGGAGAACATCCTCACCGAGTCTTTTGGATTTGCAACGGGGATGACTCGTCTTTTCATCTTCTCCTTCAGATCCCAAAAAGGTTATGTCGGGTTGTCTTGGGAATCATGAAGGGCACTTATCTCCTTCTCAGATGCATCAATGACAGAAGAAATGTTCTGCGTTTCTGTTTCTTTACCTCAGGAAGTCTCAACCTCCCGTAGGCCTTCACTACCTCCTGCAGTCTCAACTGCAGCAAGACATTGGACAATCCCTTCGATAGTCTCAGCTGTCTTGGGGTCTTCAGAGGTCACATCCACTGGAGTCTCAACTCCATGGATTGCACTTTCATTGCCCAGAGTGTTAACTCCGGCAGATCCATCTGTGCCTCGACGCATTGCATCATGACATCATTGGCTGCAGAAGCGATTGGCACCTCCGAGAGCTCTGTCTCGTCTCGAGCCTCGTTAGTGACAACTTGCTGTGTTTTCGTTTGTTGTTCCTTATCCACTTCGCCTCCTAGATTCGTTGTGGAGTCATTTGCAGCAACCTCCGACCTAGCTGAAGTGGAGGGAGTTTCCCCCTCAGCTGGCACACCAACTGAGTGACTTGGATTGGGGTCACTCTTCTCCAAACTCCCGGCTATTTCTTATGAGTGTTCAGCCATTGGGGCAGGTGGTAAGACACCTTCAGTAGGGGCTGGCTCGACTTGGGACCCCAAGTTCCCAGTTTCATCGCCACGTCCCCTAGATCCATCCTCTGAGTGAGCTGGGGAAGTGGTTGCAGCAATAACAGTAGCAATTGGGTGTACCACTCCCAATGGATCAATCTCCAGCTGTGATTTGGAAGACTCTCCAGGTCTTTCCATCAGTTGTTGCTCATGCATCATTCTGGATTCCCGCATGGCTTGCGGCATTTCCAATTTTTCTGTGTCTGCAGCAGGGTCCAAATCCTCATCACTTTTTGAAAGTATGTCAAGATGTGGATGAGCTTCTGTGTCTGCAGCAGGGTCCCAGTTAGAGGATAAACACTGGCTTTCGCATGAGCTTCTGCTTCCTCTGCTGCCCTAGCCTGTTCGTTCTCCTTTCGAATTTGCAGCATGTTGATGCAGTTATCCTCATCAAGGGCTTGCAGCACTGTATCAACTTCAAGCAACCTGAAGAGTTCCTATTCCTCATCAATAAACTCTGGGTGTTCAAACTGCACCCTAGAGTGACTTAACTTCCATTTTCTCCATTCTCGTAGACAATTTTAGATGTCTGGATACAGTGGAGATAACATGATCACATCATCTTCATCATCTTCTTGCTGTACTTCTTTCTCAGGAATGAAGGGTAGCAGACTCTGTTGCTCAACACCCTCAGCAGCATCTGTCGCGGGCGAAGATACAACCCTGTCGACAGGAGATTCAGCTGTCTCAGCTTCTTCTTGTTCCCCAGATGTCCTGTCCACAGCTGGGTCTTTGACTTGCCTTTGCTGATCGGCCTCAACAGACTTGGCTGTTTCATCAATTATTTCTGGAGACTCTACTTCTCCAGCTGTCTCAGCAATTTGTTCCAGCTGAGTGGCCAACTCAGCTGTTTTCTCAAGCTCTGAACGCTTGAAGAGTCTTCTTCTTTTAGTCCTCACCAGAGGAATTTCTGGTTCGGATTCGGTTTCCTCAGAATCCTGGGCAGCGGGGGCCGGTTCCACTTTCTTGGTTTGAGGAGCAGGCTTTCTTGGCTTGTCAGTCCTCTTATTTTTGACAACTGGAAGGTATTTGAGGTTCCTTCTCAGCTGCGGCTGCAGGGGCAGGAGACACGGCTGCAGGGGTAGTTGACTCGGCTGCAGGGGCAGGTGAAGTTGTTTTCTTTTTCGCTGCTGGCGCAGCAGTCTTCTTTCCAGCTGTAGGGGCAACTTTCTTCTTGGGAGGGGAGACAACAGTTGTTTCCTCAGGGTCAGCTGATTACCCCTCACTGGTATCCACTCTCTTGGCATAAGATCTCTTCTGAGCTCCTAAAAGATTCGATCGGAACATCTTCTTGTTGACATGGAACGCCTTTCCATGTCGGAGAGGAACACCTTTCACTTCCATCAACCGGCCAATCACAAGGCCATACCCAAGACATCCTCTCAAACGACCAATCGTCCTTGAAGGACTTATTCCCAACATTCTGGCAAAGTCTGCTGTATACAAACTCAGCCCAATTGATCTTCTTCTCTTCCATAATCGCAGCCATGACTATCAGCTTGGTTTTGGAAAGCTGATTGAAGCTTCCAAACTTCATATCCACACATTTCGCGACGATATCCATGAACTTGTGATAATCGTCCTTCAGCAGCTTCTTATCAGCTGTGTAAACCACCTTCGCAGCACAGTCAGGTTTGGCCACTTCCTTCCATGCAACAGCCAAGTTTACATCAGCCTCAAGTATCTCCGGTTTTCCTTCCGACGGCAGCAAGCAGTGCTCTGCAAGGACTTAGCAGTGATTGTGAATTCTTTGCCATGAACAGAGGACTTGATGCCCTCGTCGTGAACTTCAGCGTTCACGTAGAACTGAGCGACTTCTTCAACATAAGTCATCTGAAACTCCATCGTGAGAAAGGGTTTCAGCCCAGACTTCTCCACTTTCTCAACTATCTTCTTCACAAGGGTTTCATCGGACCCCTGTTTAATCATTCCTTCAAAATCCACAGTAGAGCCAGTGTGGATTTGTTTTCCCAACTTAACAAAATCGTAAGTAGATTCCATTTCTTGAAGATTTACCGAACGAAACTTTAGAAATTCACTTTGAAGATCCGTAGGGTTTCGAGAGAAAATACGATCTTTGCTTTTGGAGAGATGAGCAGGTTTTGGTGTAGTGTGAGAGAGAAGTGAACAAAATGGTATATGTATGGGTTATGAAAGGGCGTGCATACGGTTTTGAAATTTGATCGAGATCAACGGCTCGGTTAGCACGCCAATTAGCATTTAATTGCTCGCATTTAATGCGGTAACATTTATATCCAATCATAAGCTTTGTCGTGCAGCTTTTGACTGTACCTGTCATTATTACGCTGACATCATCCTTAAAACGTTCCCGCTTATTAAAAACGACTGCGTTTTTGTCACTTAGCTCATAAATGACTCAGCTTACTTCTTAGCTGGTTCAATTCTTCTTCTCTCTTTTCACATAGTGACTAAATTTGTCGACTAACTCGATCTGTTGATTTTCCGACATAGCTGATTCACTTAGCTGATTCACACGCTCTGCTCTATTTTCATCTTTTCACATTCCATCTCTTCTCCTTGAGTATTCTAAGTGTTAACTCAACTCAATTAACCCTAGCTCATGCTTGAGTTCTTCAAATCTTGATTCACATAATGGCTTTGTGAATATGTCAACTAACTGTTTATCAGTTGAGAAATATTCCAAAGTGATGTCCTTCTTTTGAACATGGTCTCTTATGAAATGATATCGACATCAATGTGCTTTGTTCTTGAGTGCAACACGAGGATTTTTGAGTGATTGCAACAAAGACTTGTGTTATCGCACATAATTGGAATTTCTTTTTCTTCAACATCATAATCTCTCATTTGTTGTCTCATCCATAAGATTTGGGCACAACCATGCCTGCCTATGTACTCGCTTGTTTTGTGGATGTGGCTATTGAGTTTTGCTTCTTGCTAAACCAGGAAACCAATCTGTTTCCAATCATTTGACATGTACCGAGGTACTCTTCCCATCAACTCTACATCCAAAGATAGTGTAGTCCCGAATAACCAATAAGCTTGAATCCACCTTCCTTTGGATACCATAAGCCCGACTTCACGGCATCCCTTCAAATATCTTATGATTCTCTTAGCCGCAGTCATATGGCTTTCTTTTGGTGCATGAAATCTTGCACATACACCTCTGCAAAGGTGATGTCCGCTTCTTTGTTAAATAGAGCAATGATCCGATAAGTGCTCAGATCTTGTTTGATCACAGTGCTTGCCATCTCCATCCATATCCATCTTGTGATGTATTCATTGGTATTTTCACAGAAGATTTCTCTTCCATAACAAATTTCTTCATTAAATCTTTGGTGTACTTTGTTTGACTTATGAATGTTCCATCCTTCAGCTGTATAACTTGAAGTCCTAGATAGAATGTCAGCTCTCCCATCATGCTCATTTTAAATTTGCCTTGCATGAGGTTTGAGAACTTATCTGACTCTTTGTTTGTGGATCCAAAATAATGTCATCCCATATATTTGAACAAGTAGTATACTCTCTCCATCTTGAATTCTGAAGAGTGTTCTATCCATTTTGCCATTGGTGAATCCATTATCTGTTAGGAATTGAGATAATGTATCATACCATGCTCTTGGTGCCTGTTTCAATCCATATAGAGCTTTCTTGAGCTTGTACACCTTATCTCCAAGAGTCTTCTGCTCAAATCCTGGAGGTTGTTCAACATAGACTTATTCTTCCAACAATCCATTTAGAAATGCACTCTTCACATCCATTTGATATACAGTGAAGTTCTTGTGTGCATCATAGGCAAGAAACATCCTTATTGCTTCTAATCTTGCGTTTCATCAAAATCTATACCTTCTTCTTGGCAATACCCTTTGGCTACTAATCTTGCTTTGTTTCTTACCACAGAACCTTATTCATTCATCTTGTTTTTGAAAACCCATTTTGTGCCAATGACATTTTCATGGGTTGGTCTTTGAACCAATTCCCATACTTTGTTTCTTTGAAACTGATTCAGCTCTTCTTGCATGACTTGAATCCAATGTGTGTCATCCAATGCTTGGGACACATCTTTTGGTTCTATTTGGGAAATAAAACAAGTGAACATAGCTTCTTGCTGAGCTCTGGATCTGGTTCTTACACCATCTCTTACATTTCCAATGACTAACTCTGGTGGATGGTCTCTTTGCCATCTTACATCAGGTTGGAGTAAGTTATTTGGTTCGGTTGTTTTTGTTTGTGTTATCTTCGACTCTCTCTCATCATCACTTAGCCAGACTTTCCAACCTGTCTTTGAGATTCAGCTATCTCATCTTCACCTTGATTAATTTCTCGATTTCGAACTTCAACATAAGGACTTTTCGCATAGTTGGCTAATTAAAAGTTTTATCGCCTAACTCTTCAATGTCTTCTCCATTTACATTAGGTTCATCAAAAACCACATGGATAGACTCTTACGTGACCATAGTCCTTTTGTTCAAGACTCTATAGGCTTTTCTTTGGTGAGTATCCCAGAAGATACCTTCATCGACTTTAGCATCAAAAGGCTTTAGATTATCATCCCCTTGACGCTAGGAAATCATCCTAGTCTTTGCCGGAAATCATCCTGGTCTGTCAGGAAATCATCCCGTCTGAGGAAATCATCCTGGTCTTTGCACGAAATCATCCGGTCTTTGTCGTATGCTCTCTCAAGAGCAAACAGTCTATCCTGGTAATCTTGTCCCCACGCTCCTCACGTTGGTGAGAGCTTTCAGGAATATCGGGTCTCCTTGGGGAACCCTTGCTCAAAACCCCATCTTTGGAAACCCGGCTCAAAACCTCTCTCTTGCCGATCATACTCCATCGCCTCAATTGCCAAGTCCTCCTCATTGGGCAACCCGGCTACCCTCCTCCTTTTTCGCTCACGCATGGCTTCCGTGACTCGGTATGCGCCTCGAGTTCATTAGCCAATTAGTATCATTTTCAACCACATAAGTGAGCTACGGGTTAGGAAGTGGGAAGGCAGGTCCAACCCTCTGTTGGAAGAAGGTTATGTTCTCTTCATTAAGATCTTCATTTGACGGAGGACATTCTTATCAATTCGCCGACTGCCCTCAATGGGCTCCATTCTTCTCAAATCAACTCAAAAATACTGAGCAATGGGGGTGATTATCCCTCAATCAGTATCGTACCCGCAGTCTGCTTGGCTAAAAACACGGCGTGTGCCACGAAATGGGCCGCCATGTTGTAGGGGGTACGGGTTAGCATACACCATAGTAGGTATAGCTCCCGAGCTTGAATGCCCCCATTATTGTGTTGGGCGAAGATGGAGTATGCGGTGACCTTTTGGATATAGCGGAAGACGGGGTTTCGGAGTGATGAGGCCTTAGATGAGCGCGCCTCGTATAGCACTGGGCCGGTTTCCGGTGTCTGAACGAACAAACGCCAAAATTCATACTGGCTATAGTTCACTGCTGGCCGATAAGGGGCGTTAGAAGGTACCCCAAAAATCTCGTTCAGTTGGGCGATAGATACATGCCTCCACTCGTTTCCCAATCGAAAATGGATTACCTAGGGCTCGTTGTTCGCTCTCATTTCAGTAATGTCCAGTGTGCTTAGGAACTCGAGCGCTAGCATTTTATAAGTCGTCCACCGCCCTTGCATGAACGCAGTCCACCCAACCCGTTCGAACATCTGCCAAATATCATCGTGTATCCCAAGAGCTTGGGTACACTCGTTGTAAGCATATCTCGTTGGCGTAAAAGAATGAGTGATCAACCTATTCCAGCGCTCCAGTATATCGGCCTTAGTCAGAAAAAGTCCATAAGCCTCGGGTACATGCGGATGTACCTCATTTGTAAGGCAGCAGCCCCCCTCGGGCGTCCACTCCGACCCTGTCGGTTCCTTTGGTCAGCCATATGTTCAAGTCTGTACCTAGCAAAAGATATGTGAGATTCCGAACATGCCAAGCAACACAAGAACATGATGAATTCAATACAAACAAATCAAATATGGAATATTGTCTCATCCCTACAATTTAATCAACAATTAAGCTCCCAAGCCTAAATAACAATGTAATTACAGAGAATCATAGCCACTAACACCTTAAATACTAAAGCTTATGCAAGATTCATCAATAAAACAACCACAAATACTCCAATTCCACAACCCACAAGGTGTTCGATAAAATGCCTAAAAGAAAAATTCAATTAAATCATGACAAATTCATCAAAACATGCACCATATATGAACTCTAAACCATAATATACAAGAAATTCGAAACAAAACTTGAAATTCTTACCGGAATTCTCGAAGATTAGGAAAGAGGCAAAGTTGAACCCTAGGTGCTCCTTGTAATTTAAAACTAACTCCAAAACAAGTTTGAGTGTTCAATTCACGTAGAGTAGTGTGGGGGACCAATTTTTGTGATGAAAACAACGTGATTATGCCGAAGATTGAGGTTGGGGAGCAGTTCTTTTCAGTTTAGGGCGCAAGGATGTGTGGAAAGTGAAAAAAAACAATGACCCTCTGCGCCTGTTTTAAGCTTCCCCCGATAGGCGCACGGGCTGCCCGTGCGGGGTGCCGAGAGTTTGGGTCCAAATCCCTGAAGCACGCACTGGCCGTGCGCATGGCGCACGCCCTGCCCGTTCGGGGTGCCGTACCAACACTCTGAAATTTCAATTTTTTTTGTAATAAAAGGAAAGCAAAAAAAAAATCCTAACTTATGAAAGCATCAAAAAATCCTAACTTGGCAAAAGGGAAACCAAGAAAAAAACATGGGAAGAAATAAAACAGCAAACCGTTGGGTTGCCTCCCAACAAACGCTAAATTTAACATCTATATCTTGACGCCTGTTTATTCGATCACGGTTCTAGCAAAGTAAGGCGTGTCACCTCTTTCTTTTGGTCTCTATGAAGGTAGTGCTTGATCCTCTGGCCATTCACCATAAATGTCTCCCCATCCCGGGTCAAAAATTCCACTATTCCTGGAGGATTTAACACTTTTTTGATAACAAACGGCCCCGACCACCGAGACTTGAGTTTTCCGGGAAAGAGTTTAAGACGCGAGTAAAACAAAAGGACTTGTTCACCCGGTAAAAACTCTCTCTTCTTTATCATTCGATCATGCCATCTCTTGGTGCGTTCCTTGTAAATCCGGGAATTTTCATAGGCTTCATCCCGGAACTCCTCCATCTCATTCAAATGTAAAAGCCTCTTCTCACCCGTTGCTTGGAAGTCAAAATTTAACTTCTTTACAGCCCAAAACGCCTTGTGCTCTAGTTCTATGGGCAAGTGGCATGATTTCCCGAATACCAACCGATAAGGTGATGTGCCCAATGATGTCTTGTACGCAGTCCGATATGCCCATAATGCATAATCTAACTTCATAGCCCAATCCTTGCTATTTATGTTCACTGTCTTCTCTAAGATCTGCTTAATCTCGCGATTGGCTACCTCTGCTTGCGGATGGTATGCTAATGCCACTTTATGCTTGACCCCGTATTTCGCAAGTAAAGTGCTCATCAATTTTTCACAAAGTGTGACCCCCCATCGCTAATCAAAGCTCTCGGGGTTCCAAACCGAGTGAATATATTTTTCTTTAGAAATTTGAGCACTACTCGCGCATCATTTGTTTGTGCCAGAATCACCTCAACCCATCGAGATACGTCCTCCACTGCAAGTAGAATGTACTGATAACCCAAAGAAGATGGAAATGGACATATAAAGTTAATCCCTCACACATCAAAGAGCTCGACTTCCATCACATTGGTCATAGGCATCTCATGTCGTCTCGAGATGTTCCCCATCTGCTGGCATCTATCACACTGCTGCACATATAAATAGCAATCATTAGACAAAGTAGGCCAGTATAAACCACTCTGCAATACCTTTGCCGTAGTGCGTGTCGGACCAAAGTGTCCACCGGAAGGTGGAAAATGGCACTATTGTAGAACTCCCTCCCACTCTTCTTGAGGCACACATCGTCGGATGATAGTGTCTGAGTACCTCTTAAAGAGCAATGGGTCGTCCCACATGTAGAACTTGACATCATGGAGGAACTTCTTCTTTTGATAGGAAGATAAATCCAGAGGCATGACTCCCGCCACCAAGTAATTCACAAAATCAGCATACCATGGGAATTTAGCCTCTAACATTAGGATTTGCTCATCGGGGAACTCCTCCTTAATTGCATCTGTGCCTTCTTTCTCATCTTTCTTGTACTCTAACCTGGACAAGTGGTCTACTACCACATTCTCACAACCCTTCCTATCTCGGATTTCCACATCAAACTCCTACAACAAAAGAATCCACCGAATCAGTCTCGGTTTGGCATCCTTCTTGTCGAATAGGTATTTGATTGCCGCATGGTCTGTGTGGACAATTATCTTAGTTCCAATCAAGTAAGATCGGAACTTATCGAACACAAAAACGATTGCCAGCATTTCCTTCTTCGTGGTTGTATAATTTTGTTGGGCATTGACTAAAGTTCTGCTCGCATAGTAGATGGCTCTGAACAACTTGTCCCTTTTCTAGTCCAGAACAACCCCAACTGCAAAGTCACCGCATCACATCGCTTGAAGGATGACTCAATCCGGAACTACAAGAATTGGTCTTTGTCACCAAAGCCTTCTTTAGAATCTCAAATGCTGCAAACAATCATCGGAAAAATTGAAAGCAATATCTTTTTCTAATAACTGACTCAAAGGTTTAGTGATTTTAGAAAAGTCACGAATGAACCTTCTGAGAATCCGACGTGCCTCAAAAAGCTTCTAATGGCCTTCTCATTTGTTGGAGGTGGGAGTTTCTCGATTGCAACAATCTTTGCTTTGTCCACTTTTAAACCTGCAGAAGAAACCCGGTGGCCTAATATAATGCCATCTCGTACCATAAAATGGCACTTCTCCCAATTCAAAACAAGGTTAGTTTCCTCGCATCTCTGCAACACTAGAGAAATATTATCCAAGCAATTATCAAAGGAATCTCCAAAAACAGAAAATCATCCATAAAAACCTCGATAAAATCATGAAATATAGCCATCATGCATCGCTAAAATGTCGCAGATGCATTACATAGTCCGAAAGGCATTCTGCGAAATGCAAACATACCGTAGGGACATGTAAATGTCGTCTTCTCTTGGTCTTCCGAGGCAATCATGATCTGATTATACCCGGAATAACCATCGAGAAAACAATAATAATCATATCCCACCAAGCGATCTAACATCATATCAATAAAGGGAAAGGAAAAGTGATCTTTACGAGTGGCATCATTCAACTTCCTATAATCAATGCAAATACGCCACCCAGTAACTATTCTAGTCGCAATAAGTTCATCACTTTCGTTTCTAACTACAGTCATCCCCCATTTCTTTGGTACCACTTGTATCGGACTTAGCCAAGAACTATCAGAAATAGCATATATGATTCCAGCATCTAACCATTTTAAAACCTCTTTTCTAACGACCTATTGCATTATAGGGTTCAATCTTCTTTGATTCTGCATTGAAGGTTTATATACATCTTCCATTCTAATTTTATGCATTACAATCGATGGACTTATGCCTTTTAAATCAGAAATTGACCAACCTATCGCAGACTTATGTTTTCTCAACACCCTAAGCAATTTATCAAGTTGAACTGAAGTTAAAACGGATGATACTATTACCAAATTCGTGTTATTTGCTCCAAGGAATGCGTATTTGAGATGCTCGGGCAAGGGTTTGAGTTATGGGTTCGAAATGGGTTCTTCGGGTTGATGCACGGGCTGCCCGTGCTCAGACGCATGGGCCGTGCGTTCTTCAGTGATTTTCTCTATTCTTTCGACCCCACACACGACCTTCCTGTGCTCAGACGCACGGGCCGTGCGCTCTTCAGGTTTCTCAGCCTCCTCTTCGGCCATGCGCACGACCAGGGCGTGCTCCGAAGCACGGGTCATGCGCCCATGCAGAATGGACTCCCGCACGTTTTTCTTCGTGTGCGCGCCTCTCGCGCTTCTCGGTAGCTCCTGCATATTATCTAAAGCACAAACACAGTCATACAAGTCTTGATTATCAAAATCAATCATCATGTTTGATGTTGAACACGAATGTGTCAAACCAAACTCTAAATCATCCTTAAACAATGTATGATCCGCATATTCATCAATGCAAGACTCAACTACGTCTATGAAACTACAATTCTCAACACCATCATGAAATTGTAGTGCCTTATAGATAGTAAATAAAACATGCTCATCATTAACCCGTAATGTGAGTTCTCCCTTTTGCACATCTATCAAGGCCTTCCCTGTAGCTAGGAATGGACGCCCAAGTATCAAAGGGACGTCTTTGTCCTCCTCCATATCCAGCACCAAAAAATCCACAGGGAATATGAATTTATTGACTTTAACAAGCACATCCTCAATGATTCCCTTCGGATACGTGAGTGATCGGTCCGCAAGTTGTAAGGTGACCGTAGATGGCTTCACCTCTCCCAATCCAAGTTGCCTGAAAATGGACAAGGGCATCAAGTTAATATTTGCTCCTAAATCACAAAGTGCTTTCTTAAAGAAAACATCACCAATAGCTCAAGGGATAGTGAAACTCCCCGGATCTTTTAGTTTCTGTGGTAGTTTCCTCTGGATTATTGCACTGCACTTTTGTGTCAGATTAACTGTCTTGAAACCAGTCATCTTTCTTTTCTTTGACTTAACATCCTTCAAAAATTTAGCGTAATTGGGCATTTGCTCCAATGCTTCTGCAAAAGGTATGTTAATATGCAGTTTCTTAAATAT
This sequence comes from Rehmannia glutinosa, assembly GCA_016081115.2. Taxonomy (NCBI): domain Eukaryota; kingdom Viridiplantae; phylum Streptophyta; class Magnoliopsida; order Lamiales; family Orobanchaceae; genus Rehmannia; species Rehmannia glutinosa. The sequence goes on from JABTTQ020003124.1 coordinate 27,129, forward strand.
ATCCAAAAATTTCGCAAATTGCACATCTAGCTTTTTCTTTTGAAAACGTTGGGGAAAAGGAAGGGGAATATTAAGTTTAGAAATATCAGGATTAGAGGAAGATTTAAGCTTCTCAGCCCCTTTTTGTTCAGCAAGATGGTCCTCAACTCCTTCCTCGGCCTCATGAACATCGCCATTTGCTTCAGTTTCCACGTCTCCTGGAACAACGATCGCCCTGAAGGGCGCACGACGACACTGGCCATTTGGCGCAGGTCGTGCCCCTGCGTCTGCATTCGTATTTTCTCAGTATTTTCGGCCCCTCGTATTCCGTTCCACTCCTCGGGCGAATGACTTTACACTGCTCCTTTGTATTAACCTTAGTGTTGCTCGGAAATTGGCCTTTCTGATGCTGTCCACCAACAATTGTAGCTAATTGGCCAATTTGGGTTTCAAGATTTTTCATTTGGGACCCCATAGTGTTGGACAATTGCGCGACATGGTTTTCGATTTTATATAGCTTCGCCTCATCCTTATTGAATCGGTTCCTCGTCTCATTCATAAACGAGGTGAAGATCTCCTCCATAGATGGCTTAGTCTCAGCATTAATGACACCATTTGTCACATTAAACCCCAGGGGTGGTTGCATAACATTCTTCGTGTTTGCATAAGAGAAGTTCTCGTGGTTCCTCAAACCCGAATGGTAATGAGTGGGAGTCTGATTGTTCCGGAAATTGTTGAAATTCCGGTTATTAACATAATTTGCTTCCTTACTTGCACCCGCGTTTCCCTCATTTACCTTCATCAATGCACTCAATTGATTTGTCAATGCACGATCATCAGTTTGTCAACTCCTTGGTGGGTCCGAATCGGTAACCGGCTACCCTTTTCACATTAGTCCTCTCGGAGGGCCACTGATAGATATTCATGGCCATCTCCTCCAACAAGTTGAATGCATTCTCTGGGAATCTTGCAAGTAAAGCGCCTCCTGCTGCGGCATCTACAAATGACCTAGTCTGTCCCATCAACCCATTGTAAAAGAAGCAGAGCTGCTGATCCTCGGGAAATCCGTGTTGCGGGCACCTCCTCAATAAATCCCAGAATCTCTCCCAGGCCTCATACAATGGCTCAGAGTCAAACTGTCTGAACTGCGTGATCTCACTTTTGAGTTGTAGTGTCTTACTTGGTGGGAAGTATTTAAACAAGAATCTCTAACTCAGCTCATCCCAGGTATTCACACTCCACTGCGTTAGGGTGCCTAGCCAGTTTCTAGCCTTATCTCTTAAAGAGAAAGGGAATAGGCGCAGACGTATAGCATCATCAGTCACCCCATTCATCTTGATTGTGTTGCAAATCTGCATGAAGTTCGTGATTGGCATGTATTTTACATGTATTTTGGGCTTAATATTGGCTACAATGTGTTGATATGCATGCATTACATGAGTAAATATGGCTTTATTTCTGTTTTGTGGAAAAGGTATTACGCTTTGCTCGTTTTGTAGGAATTTGTTGATAATTATAGCATTTTGGCAACAATTCGGAGCATCGCGATAAAGAACCGACAAGACTTGACGTAATGTACAAAGTTTGGAGTTGAACCAGGAAGTAGTCAGATGAACCTGGCAAGAAACAAAAGAAAACGAACTGAAATCAAGCTTAGCAGGTGCGCACGGGCAGGGCATGCGTCCCTAGCACGGCCCGTGCGCTAACCCAAGGTAGCCCTCAAAGTTTCACTATACGCACGGGCTGGACGTGATCTAGCGCACGGCCCGTGCGTCCTTCAGCAATGTGAAAGTTTCTGCGGCACCCAGCACGGGTTGGGCGTGCTCTAGGCGCACGACCCGTACTCCTGTGCGGGAAAACAGAGTCTGACCTGTTTCGAACTAGGTTTTCGACCCGAACAAAGTACAAATAGAGACGGGACGGCCACAAACACGGAGACGCTGATTTTGGCCCTAGAAAGCAGAGAAAAGAGCAATTTTCCAGAGGAGAATTGGAGAGATCGATCAAGACTGCAACCACACCTTCAAGGATTGAAGATAGATCGAGAGATCGTCAACATCCCCGAGTTCACTCATTCCATAGTATTTTTATCATTCAATTAGTTAGACATGAACATGAATAATTTGTCTATGGATTATTTATTTTCTATGTCTGGCTAAAATTCTTGTGATTCCTGGGTTTGGGAGTAGGTTAATGGATACTTTTATTTGATGATTAATTGCAATTGAAGTTAATGTTTTCCAACCCTATTCAAGTACTTTGCTTTAATTCTTATTTTATTAAAATGCGATTGGTTTAACTTGTTTGATGTATTGATTCATAATTCTAACCGATGAGTTTCAATACTAGATCTGTGAGTACTTGACATCAATATCTTGTATGATTGAGAAGTCTGTGAATATTTGTGAGAATATATAATGTTTTGAGCTTTTGGGAGTTGGGTATCTCATGTTGAGTAGAGATGCTTGCATAGATATTCCAATCAACGTTTTTACTTACATCTCGAGAGAGAGGATAAATTACTTTAGTGATCGTTCTATAGGGAAAAATACGTTTAACTTTGGTTTGATTAATCTGATAATAAAAGGGGATATTAACTGAAACCATAACCCAGGAATCCATTCATCTACTTGATCTTTTAATCAACTCTTTGCTTTGTTTCTTTTAGGATAAATTTCTGCTTTAGTTTATAAAACCAATTCACTCACTTTCGATCGTCAAGATAAAAATAAGGCTATTATAATCCAGTACTTAGTACATTAATTTATTAGTCCTGTGGATTCGACCTTGCAAACCCTATTCTATAAATCGCACCGTACACTTGCGGTGAAGCTAAAAATAAGGCGAAACGATTCGCAAGATGAGAATTGTGATCCTCGGATGGGAAACCCCCAAGCGATTATCTTTGCACCATCGAGACCGGTCTTTGGCTTCAGCTCAAAGTTATTCGCATTAATTGGGACATTGGCAATTCCTCCATGGTTGCGATTTGTCAGTGGGCGAAAGTAATCGCGAATCGCTTGCTGTTGGACTACCGGAACCTCTGGTACTAGTAACTCATTGTTGACCCTGTTGGCCCCATTGTTACCTCTGTTGTTGCCTCCATTATTTCCCCCGTTGTTATACTCCACGTCCGCCATAGCCTGTTCTTGTTGTCTTTCTGCTCGTCTAGTAGCCGCACTAATTCGTCTAGCAAAAGCTTCAACCTCCGGTATGAACGGTGGTAATTCTCCTTGCTTCGAGCGAGTATTATGCACTACCTGAACCAACTAAAGAAAACAAGTCAAACACAGTAGGAGTAAAATTAAACAACCAATAAAAGAAAAGAAAAAAATGTATAAATTAAAAATAATTCTATTTATCGCAATATTAGTACTAAAATTTAATTAGTCCCTGGCAACGGCGCCAAAAACTTTTTCGCCTTATTTTTAGTTTCACCGCAAGTGTACGGTGCAGTTTATAGAATAGGGTTAGCAAGGTCGAATCCACAGGGACTAATAAATTATTGTACTAAGTATTGGTATTATAATAGCTTTATTTTTATCTAGACGATCGAAATTAAGTGATTTGGTTTTATAAAACTAAGACAAGAATTTAGCATAAAAAGACAAAGCAAAGATTGATTGAAAGATCAAGGAGATGAATGGATTCCTGGGCTATGGTTTCAGTTAATATCCCCTTTTATTATCAGATTAATCAAACCAAAGTTATACGTATTATTCTCTATAGAACAATCACAAAAGTAATTTACCCTCTCTCTCGAGATGCATGTAAAAACGTTGATTGGAATATCTAAGCTAGCATCTCTACTCAACATGAGATATCCAACTCCTAAAAGCTTAAAAGATTATAAATATCCTCACAAATATTCACAGACTTCTCAATCTTGCAAATATTCATGTCAAGTATTCATGTCTTGCAAATATTCACAGACTTCTTAGAATCTTCATACACATTTCCTTCTGTGTATATTCTTTTCCAAGTGCGAGATAGCTCGTTGGTAATTTCGTGAACCGAGCATCCGGTTGATCCAGGGTCTCTCCTGCGATCATTTTGAAATTTTCAAAAGTGACATGCATCGATAATTTATTTTCCTTGATTTGCTCACGAGCCTTCACAAATCAATGTTAGCTTGTCCTGATTTCTTTAGCCGTTTTGCATGATTTGACTTTATTGAACATGGCTTTGTCAAGGTTTTGTAAAGAATGTCCTTGGCCACATTGTCGGGTTATATCTTTTTCTGTCATCATTTGTCCATTGACTCTTGGTTTTTCAACCATGGTGTCCGGGAGCAACATCCTCTTCACCTTCGTTGCAACTCTCCTTACGGATGTGTTCACTTTTAAAATTTGCGTGGCCCATCCTCTATCACTATCCACATCTCATCATGTAATCTTTGATAGATGAGCTGCATACGAATTTTCCAATCATCAAATTCTTCAATTGTGAACATAGGGATGCGTGTCAAATTTGCTTCCATGATAATAACTTTTGATGATAAAAAGAGTTTTGAAAACTTAAGTACTAAAAGCAGGACTTTGAAAAATTTGGAGATCTAGTTCAATAACGGTGCGGAAGGCTCAATGAGCCAACCGCTCCGATACCACTTGTAGGTCCCAAGGGGGTGAGTGTAAGGTTTAGAAGGGGTTGAATAAACCTTACCAACTTTTCGATTTAGTCCTTTTAAATATTGAGTTAATACTTCACGGAGTCCTTGATGGACGGCTAAGTTAGTTAATCGTGAGTTAGTTACTCAACGGACTCCCGAGCTATTGATAGAATAACTCGGTGATTTGACTAAAGACTTAACTCATTGTGATTTGTTTTATTGGAAGACTTTACACCCTTAAATTTGGTTTAGTACTTAGAGATTATCAAGTGGATAGCAAATTTATCGTGAGTTAAATAAATAAGATGCAGGAATTAAAAATCTTTGAAATGTAAAAGACACGATAAGTTTTTATAGAGGTTCGAAGATGGGGTAATTCTTCTACTCTCTCTCTTCTCCAACTCCTGGAGGAATCCACTAGGTATTGATCGGTATACAGTGTGTAGCAGGCCCAGATACAAGTCTTGATCACACGGTGACTTGATCCTTTGGGACTCGATCCGGAGATGCCTTGGTCACGCGGTGGCTTCTCGTGCGACTCGGCTTCTTCTTCAGGGCAGTGCCTTTGCTACTACTGACCCACTTGCTCAAGCTCTTTGGATTTGATCACGAAGCCCTCCAAAACCCGAGACTAGTTCGACCTTGAACCTTCCTACAATCCTCCGTGGAATGTAGACCCCTTGATTCTTCAACAATTTCCTCTTCAACTGATTGAAGTTATCTTGCCTTCACATGTAAGTGTTGGATTGATTTTCTTTGTAATGTAGGCTTGAGGATTAATCTTGAATGATTTGAGAATATTTTTGGTTCTGATTCAAATGTTTGCTCGAATGTTCGTGGTTCATGTAACCTTCTCTCGAGTCATTCCTCGGCCTTTTATAGTGATCTTTCAAAAACGCCCGTTGAAGAGATAGGCTTATTTTTGAAAGTCACTTGTGGTCGTTGGCTTGTCTTGTTGCGATCCTTGGAATTGCCACTTCCTCGTATGAATTGTTCTTGACTTTTGAGTTCGACATGATGCGAGTGCTTCCCATTGGTTTATTCCTTTTGCACGCTCGGGACCGAGCACTTGAGAAAGGTAGTATGGAGGTATTACTTGTTTAAGTAATTCCCTTGATTTAGGCAACGGATCTCTTCCGATTATCTCGACTTGATTGTTTCTTGCTTTCCCCAGGTGACTTAGAGTCGACTTCCAATCATTGGATGACTCTTTCCGTCACTTCAACTTGAGACTTGGCTATCTTGAGTTGACTTGGCGATACTCTACTCGATTGCATCTCATTTGCTCCTTGATCGAGTTCCGTCTTCTCTTCTTTTCCATACTCATTTTGTCTTGCGGCGTGAGTCTTCCTTCTAGTCTCCGGTTGTCTTCTTGCATGTTTAGGCATAGGCGACTTAACTCACTTGACCAGCCCTATTTATTACAATGCAGTTTACAACGAAAATGGGGTGCCAACTTCCTATTCTAATTTTTACATGGCATTCATCAAAATCTAAACAATAAATTTCCCAACAGTTCCCTTTTCTTAACCACATCGGCATTGGACTGCTACTTGTATTCTTTTTCTTTGGCAAATGACAGTCATTTGCCATGTGATTCGGTTTAACTATTTCCTTAGAACATTCCAGCTGCTAGTTTTTGCCTTTATCATTAGGCCTATTCTTTGAGTTATTTTATGAACCATGCTCCATCATGCCTGTTTTCAACTCTATAGAGACTCTCCTGCATTTAGAGTCAATCCTCCTTTTGTATTTCCCAATCCTAAGTTGACAATTGGATCCTCTAATCCCATCTCATTTATCTTATGCTTGAGATAATTCTTAAAATTCCTCCAACTTGGGGATTACTTCTCAATCAAAATTGCAACTTGGAATGCATCCGGCAAAGCCATTCCTTCAGCGGATATCTCGTGTAGGATTAACTAAACTGTTGCACTTGTTCATTACAATTTTGGTATCCACCATCACGAAATCGAAGTATTTACCGACCACAAATTTCTTTATTCCAGCATCCTCGATTTTGTACTTCTTCTCCAAATATTTTTGCAACTCTTTGGAAGATTTCACCATACATTACACATTGTACAATGCATTGCTAAGTCTGTTTAGAGCATTTGTTTCATTTTTAGCAACCACGGGCACATCTTCAGTCAGGTATTTCGTCAGGCTGAGGGTGATCGGACAAAATATTAGTTTCTGCTGTCACCTTTTTGAAGTCAAACCCCAATTGTTTTTGGGTTTTTCAGCTTGAGCAGGAGGGATGATCGTAGTTCTGCTACTGGACACCATCGAGAAGGTTTGATAATTGCCATGCAATTGGGAAGTCCTTCAGCAATGGTTTACAAAAGCAGAAACAATAAATTACAAGAAAATAGAACTTAATTATTGCAACTTATGGACTGAAAATTTCAGAAATAGAATAACCAAGTCGAGACTATGTCTATGTCTGCAAAGCAATTATGTATCAACTAGTACTTAAGGTCTGATGTATTATCCCCAAATCTAAAATGACTTACGACTTTTGTGTAATAGCACCACTAACACAAAAGCTCATTCGAACTAGATTTGGTATGTAGACTTCACTACAGGAAATCACACATTTTATGACGAATTTCTTTACCACGCATAAATTTGTGTCATAATTTGTTAACTAACAGTGACGAATTTTATTTTTGTCAATGAAAATTACTTTTTTATGACACCATTTATGTGCGTCACGATTGATCTTATTATGTCGTCACTATTGTTCTTATTCCATGACGATTAATTGAAATCCGTCATAGTAATTTTAGATGGCAGAATTTCGCACCAAAATTTAGGTGGGAAATCTTTCAATGACAAATAGATTATAATCCGTGAAGCCATTTGGTGTCATAAAATATTTTCTTTCATGACAATATCATATTTTGTCATTTATTTCTTCAAAAAAGTAGTGACGCCATTATTTCGTCACAGAAACACATATTTAGTGACAATGGATGTGCATTTGTCGCCCTTTTATATTGTGGCAAAATATTTTGTCAAATATTTATCATAATTTGTCAATTAACAGCGATGAAAATATTTTCTTTCATGATAATATTACATTTTGTCATTTATTATTTCTTCAAAAGAATAGTGACGCCATTATTTCGTCACGGAAACACATATTTAGTGACAATGAATGTGCATTTATCGCCATTTTATATTGTGGCAAAATATTTTGTCAAATATTTGTCATATTTGTTGATTAACAGTGATGAAAATATTTTCTTTCATGACAATATAATATTTTGTCATTTATTTCTTCAAAAAGTAATGACACCATTATTTCATCATCAAAACACATATTTAGTGACAATGAATGTGCATTTGTCACCATTTTATATTGTGGAAAAATATTTTCTACTTTATATTTGGAGATAGCTTTAGTTTCCTCTCCCTTTTTACTTGGTTATTATCACTGTTCTGTACTAGACGCTAGTCGGGCGGCAGGCTGGGGCCTAGCACCTTGACAGAACCTCGGCAAGGTTAGGCGGGGCTTAACCGGAAGAAAAAACATAGGCAGACAAGGAGAGCCTAGCACTTAGGCGGGGACTAGTCAGGCTAGGCGGAACTTTTTAGAACAATGGTTATTATTTTCCTCACCCTTTTTTACTGGTTATTCATTATCTAACGAGTGAAGGTTCTGCCTAAACACCTACCTATGCACTAAGATCCCCCAATGATTAGAGCGAAGGACACGTGACATATAAATGGAATATGATTTTCTGGCACGTATGTTTTTTTTAAACTTTTATTCAATTTTTATACTATTCATAAAATCGAATCATGTTTGTTCAGTAATTTTCATTAAAAATGTTCACATTTGGATAAGGCAATGAGCATATAATTAAATAAAGTTCCAAGGACAATATATTTCAGAATTCCCTTAGAGAAACTAGTAAGGAAAATTAGTAATTTCTTCGCAAATGAAAATTATTAAGGAAATATATCCCTCGCTAACATTAGAGAAACAAGTTGCAATTTAGCAGCGAAATGTTTCCTCGCTAACATTGTTGATTTCTTCGCAAATGAAAATTAGTAAGGAAATATATCCCTCGCGCGTCTTGCTGTTATAAGTGTGTCACTAACCTATATTGGCAGCGTATGTCCGAAATTCCTCGCAAACTTTAGAGAGTAGATTCTTGGTATTGCGGCTAAAGTTTAGAGATAATTTTTCTAATTTCGCAGCTAAAGTTAACGATAATTTTATTAATTTCCTCGCTAAACATGATAAACTATGAACATTAACCGCAGAATATATTATATTCCTTGCTAAAATGGATATAATGTTTTCTATGTATCATGTATATATTTATATTTTTTAATTTTTAGGCTGTTCTTATTTGAAAATAATTCACTAGAAGTCAATAATATGAAATATATTAAATACAAAATTACCACAATGCTCATTCAAAAGAAATTAAATAAAGATATTTGAGTTTGAGCGCTTATGTTCAAGTGTTGATTGTAATCAACTACTACAAGTTTTTCTTTTTCAAAGAGAACTACTACAAATTTAGTTGGATGAAATATGTTCGAACGTTGTTTCAAAAGCAAAAGATAATATCAGCATTCCTTCGAGAAACATTCTCTTCGATCTAGTTATCGGTTACTCCAACAGATGTCCTTATCCAACCTTTGTTAATTTATAACATCATTTGTTTGAAATTTGATGTTATATTAATTATTATAAATTTAAAATAAAACTATTTTCATTTACCCCAAATAAATCTTCTTTTTTTTTAGAAAATTCCCCCCAATAACAATTTTCATACTGACACTTAGAGATTTTCAGCGAACCCAACCAAAAGCCCTAATCCGACCGCACCTCCATCACCTCCAAAACCTCACCTCCGAAACCTCCGTTCTGAGATTATCAATTGATCAATCGTGTGAATCTTGATTTTTGTGGAAAAAAATTCAAGTCCCCAATCGGTTCTGAGATGTTTATGAGCATGCCGAGATTTAGTTCAAAATCAAAGGTATTCTTCAAACCCTTCTTGCAAACCAGTTGAATGTATAACTTTTCTTCATCCTTAATTTAATTGTGAGTTTCATACAAAGATTAATCCCACTATTTTCTGATATCGTCTTTCACTGTAATTGAACTGTAATGCATTTGGTGAAATACCCATTCGTTTTGCTGCTAATTGGACTGTAATGCATTGGGTAAAATTCCACAAAGATGCTCGCTTTGTGGAATTGTCTGTTAATAGTCTATGGGCTCAAGTTCTTTTTGTCACATTGATGCTTGGTTCCAGAGTTCATAGGTGTGAGTTTCAGAAGGACTGAGTGGTTTAGTCAAATGTAAGGATTTATTGGAGTTTCATATTACCCAAGTAAAAAACTTATAATATCATGTGGATATCTAAGTTCTTACACAAAGAAGGGGTGATGTTTTTTGGGAGTTGGATGCATAGAAATTACAGAGTATGATTGACATTTTTTCCTTTATTTGTTCAAGGATAGCCACATAGATATTAATCATATTATCTTTATGAAAAAACCTGTCTCTCATGCCCCTGTTATGCACAATCTAAATGTTGTCTTTCCAGAGAATTTCACCCTGAAGATAGCGCATTCTCGTTGTCCCCAGTCACCTCACCACCGGTATGAGCAATTACAGATGGTTCAATAATTACTTTGTGGCAGAGTTTTTATTGATATCTGTGTTTTATAATTGATGATGATGGCTTAGAAGCACAATAGTTTTTGAACTAGTGCAAGCCCTGAGGCATAGAGCATAGAATGTACTGATATTCTTTATGTTTATGATTGCACTTTGCTTTGAGAGGGGGCCATACATTATTGTTTACAAACAAGACAGAGATGAATCTTAATTTTACTTGGGCAAGGATGGGGAAAACTTATTTCTACAAGAAATCGGGCTATTTGCCACCGAAGTTTTTGCAACCATATTTTGTTGAGGCAAAAAAATTGTTTTCGCTACAACAATCCGTCGCGAACAGTCTCAACAAGACACCTTTAGAATATCCTTAGTATTAGTAGCAATTTTTAGTCGTCGCAAGTTGTGGTATTTATTTGCCCCACTGATTATCTTCCTCCTCACTTTTTGGTGCCCCAATTTTCTATTTTCCCTTCGCTGCCCATCAGTGCATCGCGATTGTGAGGATATCTGGCATTGTGACACGTTGTTCAGATGTCGAACTCTGCTAATGCAGGTGGCTGGTTGATAGCAGTTGGTTCCACTTTCAGGCACTATTCTATGAAAACCACTATTTGATGATTGGAACCTTGTAAGTGAATTTGAAAACGCCTACATTTAAATTTTTTGAGTATCAAAACACACAAGATGAGTAAATTCCACTGCATTTGAGAATACTGATTAGTATCTTTTGCTTTCTACTGCAGACATGGGATACTATAAATAATGGAGTACGTCTCAACGTTCTTTACTCAATCCATTCCAGGAAATTTACTAACCCCAAGTTAATGTCAACGGAATCGCTGCAATCAAGAAGTTCCTTGATTTTTTTGGTGAGTTTTCCTCTGAATTTACAAGCAAAGTTTTTATTTTTTGTTGATCATCCTAATTCGAGTGATCGTCATAAATGTTTATTCTTGCTGCATATAAAATTGTTGGTTAGTTTTTGTGAGTGGTGTTGAAGATTTGTTAATTTCCTCAAAGTCTAGATTAGATTCTTTTTCAATTTTGTTTCATTCACAAACTTTACTTCATTGACATCTGAACAGTCAGTGAAATTTATGTTTATATTTCATTTTCAAACGTATACAAGTGTTTGTTAGCTTAAAGAAGGGGTGGTCTTGTTTTGCTGATAGTCGATTGTGTAATTGTTGAAAGCTTTGGCAAATGGAGATAAATGTTGACCTTTCTCGCAAAGAAAAGGACGCTGTTCAAGTTTCTTGCAGTTGTTGATCGGAACCGTTGGCTCTATGAAGGTCCTGGTCTAGATAGGGCCATTTACTGGCAAGCACCTGATCTCATTGTCTTTTAAAAATAATAGTAGATGATTATGGATGCAAGTTCAATTTTTTAGTCAATTGAAGGTTGATTTATGTGTCATTAATGCAATTGGATTAAAAACGTGTGCATGCAATTTCTGATTATCTTTTGTTGGAATGATGTGTATTTTATTCTTGATGCTCGTTTTGTATTGGTTTACGTAGAAATACATTAAGTTTTTGAAATGGTTTTTAACAATTTGAAGCATGCTCAACTTAGTAGTAATTCCAATTCTTAGATTTATGGAAGGGGATATGTTGTCATCTATCAACTATATTAGGCATTTGAAATCTAGTGTTAAAATGACATATTGAAGGAATAATATTAGACAATGGATGGATCATTCACATAATTACAAAGATACCAAAAGATATTTAAATTTAATACGAGCATCTCTAGTATTGTTGAATACTTAAAATTGTTAGATGGATTTATTTCGAGTTTTTTTATTATGTACATCTTTAAAATTTGAATTATTTCCTGCTTTTGAATTATAATTTTTTAATTATATTATTTTACCTGCAGGTGATCACAAGGTGTAGTTGTAGGTTAGTTGTATGTTTTGTACTCCTGGATGATTCAACTCTTTCAATTTTTGCGTAAAGGTGGAGAAGTTAGCATATTTGGAGAATCAATCTTTTGATGCTTTCCGTAAAATATTGGGAAACTGATTGTGTATATTGATGTGTGTATTGTATATATTGATGTGTGTATTCAGACTTGATGTGGTATATTGACTCTTTTGAAGTTGTGTAGTTTAGTATGTGCGTTGTTTGGAGTTGTTGATACTAGTGTTATCCTTTTGGAAATGATTTTGATGTAGATTGGATGAATTAGCATTAATGATCTGTTGTTTCTCGCTTTGATGTTTGATGGTAGATGATTGTTACTTGCTTTGATGGTGGGATGATTGTTTCTTGCTTTGATGGTGGGATTGTTGTTTCTTGCTTTGTGAGGGAGATGATTGTTGATGTAAAACCATTTTAATAAAATGGTAGGCAATATTTTTAAAACTAAAAACCGACGTTGTTTAGAATATTCGACATCGGTTTCAAATTGACATCTAAAACATATAAAGAGGTGTTTTTAAATGTGAATGACATCGGTTTATGGCCGTTTTCTAAAATGTTTAACACATCTGTTTCTAATCGATTTTGTTCCTAACAAAATTGATGTTCAACCCAAACACTATAGCATCATTTTTGATAGAAACAAAATCGATTAAAAACCGATGTCTTTTTTATATAACAATATTGTTTTTTACATGCTTAAAACCGATGTTGAATATGCATACATTTAACATCACCAATTACGACATCGGTCGATTTTTACATAGACATCGGCTAAAAATCGATGTTTGTGAGCATTTTTCTTGTAGTGGTCATGTCATTCAATATTACTTTTTGTGACACATTGTTTTGTCATTATATATATACTCATTAAGTGACGACCGATATTGTGTAACTATAAAACATCTCATTTATGACAAATTATATAATATATGACGAATTAGTTAATGCAATTGTGACACTAAAGGCGTCACTAAAATTTGATTACTTTGACAATATATTCATTTTCGTCACCAAAAATCTAATGTTTGGATGACAAAATATGCATTCGTCATTTAAATGTTACCTTTTGATGACAAAATAAAAATTTGAGTGACAAAAGTTTGATCATTAGTGTGAGTTAGGCGTCATGAAAAATGATATAAATGATGACACTGGTCGTTAGCGTCATCATAGATTAAATATATAGTGACGAACTAAACAAATCGTCACATATACCTTTTACCACGCGAGTATAGTGACGATCGTTATGACGATCAAATTTCGGCACCGAATAACTTTCGTGACGAAAAATGATATTTATATGACGAATTTTATCGTCATGTTTTCTCTAATTTCTTGTAGTGCTTGTTGTTGGACTTAGAGAGAATTGGTGTGTAGACTAGTTGCTGATTTAATATGCAGAATGCATACAACATTGTATTGCTTTGTATGAAGTAAGAATTTTCTGTGTGTGTAACAATATACAGTGCACAAACGCCAACACATGCAGCTGCATAAGCTACAAACTCCCAAATACCCAAATTCATTGGGCTCCAATAGTCAGTCACTTAAATCTAGGTCAAGCTCAGTTATAGACTCCAACAGTCACACAAATCTGGACACCTCCAATGTCCAAATTCATTGGCCTTTTTGTGATCAACCACTTATTATATTATAGTGTATCCAACTAATAACACATTTTAGTATTTACACTAGGATAAAGAAGGTTTTATTTTCAATATGGGATAAGGCTTAAGAGCTTTCAACTACATTTACATAATGCACAAATGCAACCAACTTAATGTATTAATTTCTCATTCGCCGAAATTCGATTTTGTGAACTTAAAAATACTATAAACATCTACCCGAAATGTAGATTAACATTAATATACTATTTAATTTCTCCAAAATTAAATATTTAACCACGAAAAATTTAGTCAAATTCTGAATCGACGCTCACTTCCTTAAAACCAAATTTCCAACAACTTCTCCATTACAATGAAATAGCTTTTATTACATTAAGTTCTACCCTAAAAGGCCATAACATTATGATGCCAATCATAATAAGTACATACATAAAAATTTTAAACATATAAAAACTATTTTATTCAATAGATTAGCTAACGCCCATTATTAAGAGAAGAGATGCGTCGAGATTGTCTATTGATAAACACGAAAGAGAGAGGGGCTTTCTTTGCAAGATGACTTCATACCCATCGGCAAAATTTTCCATTCCCCGAGTCATCAATTGCCAAAAGATTGTACCTCCACAAGGGCCTCCCTTCTTGCACATACAATCACATTGTTGAATATGTCGAAAAGTACCCGTCCCCTGGCTCCGACCGTGTAATTTGCCGATTTTGAAGACTTGCCGGTCGGCGATAAGTGGTTTCGCCAAGATCGACCGAGTCGCTTATGTGTGCTTCGATCCATTGCTTGGCGAATTGAGCTTGGACCATATTGTTTGATTGGGGCAACCTGCAGTGGTTCTAGTCGATTACTTACGATACATAAAAAAATATTTTCCTATATATATATTTTCCGAAGATCTTGTCACATACGTGACAATATTAATGTACGAGGTGATGGTATCACAATCACAGAGTTAATGGACGCACGGCGCATATAATAATATTTTTAGTAGTAGTGTTATTGGAGACATATGAAAATATTGAATTGCATCTTGATTACTAAATAAAACACAAATCTCTTATGTCACATTTGGATGGAAGATCTAATATGGATTTGATAGAAGGATTTTGGGAAAGAAAAATGGAATGACTGCATATAAGGTTGAATTTGAAATGGCATTTCTCAAAGAATAACTTAAAATAAGAGCTCAATGATTTAAAATCGACTGTATTACAAAATTGCACTAGCAAGTTGATCAATAGATTTGTAATACTTAATTTCAATGTAATTAATTCAAATGAAGCTTAAGATAGTTTATATATAATGATTAATTATAGGGATCTTATGTGGGAAATAATGTTATTATTAAGTCCGGTCCCCTTTAAATGAAAAGGGGCAAAACGAACATTTGAACTAAAAAACATGTTTTTGAAAAATATTGCGAAAATACATTTTTTCTACGAAGAAGTGATGGCAAAAAATCCGACGAACTCATGTTATTATTGTACATACAACACTTTTCCAATGTAATAAAAGACTAAATGAAATACGAAATTTGGAGTGTTATTTATGTATGTATGTATGTATTATATAAAAACACAATATAAAGACTTGTTAATACGATGATGAAGGATGAATATAATACCACTGATCTGGGTAGACATGAATTGTAGCGAAATCCACTCCGGCAACGCGATTATTGGCAATGAAATCTGTCCCAACTTGGAAACCAGGATTTAACCGTATCTTATCGGGCGTCGACTGTCCATAAAATCCTTCCAACCCAAGTTCTAGGAGATGGTTCGAGTCAATAGATTTTAAATAACCTGCCATTTCTGCAACCCAACCCTAAATATTTAAAGAAAGTTGGATTAGTTATATCTAATTTAAATCACTTTAGGTTATATAAGATAATTTTTGCTTCAATAGGATTATGAATATTATATGAAATGAAATATAAAACCAAAATTATTGTTACTCATCTTTCTTTCTTTGTATAGTTCCAAACAAATGATGCTATGTTTTCTTTTTTTCTCCTAATAAAATATAAACTAAGGGAAATTATATAATCAGTTTGTTTCCATGATTCCTCTTATACTTAATTGTAATTTAAAATTTTTTTCAATAATTTTATTTTATGAAATTTAATATGCAGCAAATTTTGCGGTTGGAAATTAATATGACACACACATACACACAAAATTAAGTAGGGCAATATACAGACTTGAATAACTTTTCCAGAGAGGTCAGATTCGCAACGAGGTTCGTTCATAAGCTCCCATGCAAGTATGGTTGGATCATCCTTATAAGCTATCCGAGTTATTGTATTCACTCTTGTGAGCACCGTCTGCACCCGAATCAATTAGCAAAACAACATTTTAACATATAATGCATTAAACAACAAAACACAATAGGTTATTGTAAAACAAACTTATAAGGAGAAAGATTGAATCTTCATTTTTTCTTTTTTTTGGTTTTACTAACACTACAGAAAAATATACCAGTTTACTCTGAGTAAAAATATATTGGTAAGTATTCGGATAATGGTAAAGTGTAGGTAAACTCAGTGTAGGTCAAATCATTTTAGGTAAATACCTACATCATTTTTTCGGTAAATGTAAAAATTGTCAGTGATGTGTCGTTATAATTTCTTTGGTAAAAACAATATTTTCTATTTTGTGGGTGGTTAACTGTAAAGTTTAATGACAAAATTATTTCTATCGGTAACTAGAATTTTCTTGCCGCGTAAAATACACTTGAGAGAGAGAGTAATTAAATAATTTTACAATACCTTGATGTGATTCTTGTAGAAGCCTTTAACAACAGGATCAGTGAAAAAGGCATCGTCATTTGCCAAGTTTCGGCCCTGATCCCTCGCCCATTGAACATACTGTTTTTTACCCCCAAAGTCATTATAGTTATTCACCAAGCTTAGTATCAGGTAAATCCCACGCTTTTTGGCCTCAGCCACCACAAAATCCAGTCCCTATATAAAATCAATCCCCCGAAAAGTAAATGCCATTAAATCAAATATTTACAATTCATGTTCATATTAATATTTGAACAATCAGAGCAAGAATTCCATGCATGCAAGTAATTGCTCAATATTGCCAGGGTCTCAATCTTCATATTGCGCTTACTTAGTCAACTTCCTGTATTCTTTTTATATATATATATATATATATATATATATATATAACACGTGTCTATGAGATAAATCAGACTCAAATATTCAATATATATATATATATATATATATATATATATATCATCCCGCTAAAAAGTTGAATATACATTGGAATAAGAAAGGTTAATATAGGAAATTGGGATAATTAGCCTAATTAAAAGAAAATCAGTTATATTTCAAAATTACAAATATCTCTGTGATACTTGTTTATCACTAACAAGTCACCCCTCAATGTAGAGCTGGCAAAATTGGCTCCACCTCGCATATAGAATAGAGTTGGGTTCCATTTTTAGAGGTCCGAAACGACCGGACCTACCTTGGCCTGACCTAAATGACCAAAAGCACTACAAGCACGTATAACCTGATCAAAACTACACGTGATAGATTGGGCCACAAGAAAAGCGGCCCAATGAAATTTTGGGCCAGTCCGACCCAATCCATTGCTAGCTCTACACAAAAAGGGGTTATTTGTTTGGTAAATATAAACATAAGGTGTATTCGTAATTTTTAAAGATAACCAAGGACGGAGCCACATCTCCTATTATGGGTGCACCGGCCTCCATAACTTTTTTTTCCTATTCATTATTTATTTTTACTAATTGTATATTAATTAGGTTAAGAAAAACAAACTATGACATTTTATTATTTATTATTTATTTTTAAAAGCTAAAAAAAGTATACCCCACAAATTATTTTTGATGTAGGGTTTTTTATATTATTTGTTGTTTATATATTTTTTAAAAAAAAGCTACACATTAATTAATTAGATTAAAAAAACAAAGTGTGCGGTAACTGATTATTTTTTATACAGTTTATAATCACATTTATTTTGTGCACCCATCGTAAAAAGATTCTGGATCCGGAATGTAGTTGGAATTTTTTTGATAATTAGGCTAAACTTCAGTAGTGTTTTTATAATTATTTGTTAATTATCGCATACCTGGAACACTTGCTCATTATATTTTCCGGGAGAAGTTTGCAGGGCTCCATTGACATTACCATCACTAAAAGCCCATGTCCTCGCAACGTTCATTTTATACCTTGAAGCCTGAAACAACGCATCAGTCACCTTATTCCTATTCGACGGCTCGGATGCTATAACCATTAGCCAATATGCATTGAAACCATTGAAATAGAATGGCTTATTATTATTCACAAATTTGGTACCACTTGTTTTCACGAAATTAGCCTTGCTGTAAGAAATCAAAAGGGCTGCTAAAACAAAACAAATACCCAAATTATTTCTCCCCATTTTTCTTTTTTATTTTGGATAAATTTTAAATTTATGTATTTGTTTTGTCAAATGTATTTTGCATATGTTTTGTGTTTGACTGATTATGATGATGCATGCAAAAGAGGTACATATATAGGAGGAGATGCATTGTCAAAACTTGAGAGATATGATTGGATGGTGATTTCAAAAACATGGATTTTTCTTGTCTAATTCTTGGATTATATATAATCAACATAAGCTAATTGATATATACCTTTTAGAAAATTTTTAATCGGAATATATATGTTAACAAAAAAGTTGAACGAGAGGAAATGGAGCATACAGTTCCCAAATATATTGTCTTTCTATTAATAAAATCATATTGTATTTTGCAATGAATTTGGTAAGCAGTGAATAATGTCAAAAATCAGAATGACAAAGTCTGTAAAATCTGTTTTAGTGTTCTTACCAGCTTCAATTTAATTAATCTATAGTGAATACATTATAAAATATGATATTTAAGTTTTATAATATAGAAGAAGAAAGTAAAATTTGACATAATAATTATTTATCCATGCAACAATTTACTAATTTACTAATCCAGATTATAAATTCAATATTAAAAGTTATTCAAATATTATAAACTCCCTCTTTTGAATTCATGTTGTTCTTGTATGAATTACCTTGAAAACTATATCCCTCCAGATGGCAGATCACCTTAATTTTCCTTGAATATTTTTACATTCTTATCAACTCATGATGTAGCCGAGATTTGTAAATGAACACGAATGATAGCACTATCACGTAATCCAATCCCCTAAATGTCCTAGCAAGTTGGACTTTTCATTCTTAATTAGATAATATTTCCTGTCTTATTTTCAAAATCTTCTGCAGCTGTTATTCCATGAAGTTCAAACCATTGCAATCTTCCATGTATCCCAACAATGATCTGCACAAAATCAAACAAAATAATTAATTAAATCATCAATTAAAGGTCGACAGAGTTTCCTTCTATACTACAATTTCTATTTTTCATATTATAAGATCATTCAGGAAATTCTTGTAATTATAATATAGTTTGCCATAAAAATATACAGCAACAATAAATTAGCAGTCTTAAGCAACTATGGAAACAAAGAATCTAGTGAGAGAGCAAGATTGGCCTGTGGAATCCAATGTTGGGTAGTTTCACGAGTCTAGTTTGTTAGATTTTGTTGCCCTGTTTATTTAATATGTTCAATATATTTTACCAATTAAAACATAAGTCAGCTTTTGATGTTTCAACATCGACATAGACATGACCAAAATGCACAACAGAAGTTGAAAGAATTGACAAAAGGATTTTTAACGTGTGTCGAGTACATATATAAATACTCTAAATCCAGGACACCACCTGAGAAAAAATAATCCACTATTAGTCAAATTTTTATTCAAATCAATGGTCTTTTTGATGACACCCGAGCTGAGCTGGTAACAAATTGATCCACGTGGCCATTCAGCACATGGAGGTATGGGACCCACAAGGCCAGCACGGACCGAGCTGATGACGTCAGCAACCGACCCTGATGATGTCACTAATTGGGCTCGGTTGCCTGAGCCCAATCTTGGCGGGAAAATTAAAGGATAATCATCTGGTTAAGAAAGACTAAGTGCATCATTAACATGAATAAGCTAACACTTGTCAATACGTCAATCTGATGAGTCGACAAGTGGCAAACACTTGGCCTACATGCGTGCTCAGCAAAGGACAAGTGTCCCTTTTTAATTAAGTGTAATAGTGGATATTAAAAGCCCACTAATGAGACAGGTATAAATAGGGCCTCATTTATGAGGAAAATGACAAGAAAAAAATAAGAGAGAAAATACTTGTAAACACAACGCTGTAAGAAAAACCGACCAGAACTTTCGGCTCGGAAATATATATTGAAAGGCAGAATTAGCCCTGATCTAAGGCTTATTTCTATTTCCACGTACACCGGGGTTCAAACTTTAGCGTACAAATTAATATGGCAGGGATATTATTGGCCGTCCTTGAAAAAGGATGCAACCGACCTCGTCAAAAAATACGAAAGGTGTCAAAGATTTGCACCATAGGTCAGGTATCACCCTGAGCAACTTAACTCCATGTTTAGTCCGTGGTCGTTTGCCAAATGGGGAATGGACCTTATTGGGCCACTCCCCACTGGCAAAGGGGGCGTGAAGTATGCCATTGTGGCAGTGGATTATTTCACAAAATGGGCTGAGGCGGAACCTCTAGCAAAGATAGACGAGGAAAAGGTCGTAAATTTTGTATGGAAGTCCATTATCTGCAGATTCGGGATACCGCACTCAATCGTCACGGATAATAGGATACAATTCGATAACCGGAGGTTTCAAATTTTTACGAAGGATTTCACATCAAAAACCATTTTTCGACCCCATACCATCCCCAGTCTAATGGGCAGGTTCAAGCAGTTAACAAGATACTTAAATATACGTTGAAGACAAGGTTGGAAGAATCTAAAGGCAATTGGCCCGAGGAACTGCCTGGCGTACTATAGTCGTATACAACAACACACCGAGTAGCCACGGGAGAGACACTTTTCTCTTTGGCCTATGGAACAGAAGCTGTCATTTCTGTTGAAATCGGAGCCCCTACCTTTAGGGTTGCGAATTTTTCTGAGGAAAATAATGATGCCACGCTCTGAGCCGAGCTGGACCTGTTGGAGGAGAAGAGGTGCAGTGCCGAGATGAGAAACGCCGTATATAAGCAAAAGAGTGAAAGGTACTACAATTCAAAAGTAAAGGAAAGAAAGTTTCAGATTGGCGACCTCGTCCTAAAAAGAGTAACGGGAATCGAGCCCAGCCCGCTAAAAGCGACCTGGGAAGGTCCGTTTTGGGTTAGAAAGGTCCTGTCAAATGGGGCGTATGAGCTGGAATACTTGAGTGGGAAAAAGTTCGAACACCCATGGAATGTAATATACCTTAAGAGGTATTATCAATAAAAAACTCAGTTTATGATTCAGATACGACCCTAGAGATTTATCCTTTCATCTGATATTCTGTGAGCTCTCCCAAAGGGGGAACAATTTTTATTCGCCTCGGTCAAGTGCCGAGCGCCAACTGCTCGTCTCGGGTTCGCCCCCTGCACGTTCAAATAAGGGAAAACTCGACCAAAAGGCGAACCTACCCTAAAAACTAAGACTCGGTTTAAGCTCCGAGCACAAAACTTAATGAATGAATTTGGGCAGTTGAAACTCACTACTCGTATTGCTTAAGCATTGAAAACCGAGCCCCATACTTGGGAAAAATAAAGAAGGCAAATAGAACAAAAGCCACACAACAAGAAGGAAAAACGAGCACAATACTTAGCAGGAATTCAAATGCATACACAAGTGACTGAAAGAGTAGTTTCATTTCAACATTAAGAATATTTACATTGGGGGGCCGGAGCCCGTTACATGCAGAGGCCCGAGGTCAACTGACCTATCCAAAAAGCAAGTACAAAAAACCTTCAGAAAGAGGAAAGGAAAAAATATCAAGCCCCAGCAGGAGGCGGGATTTCAATGGGCCCACTAGAAGCCACTTCTTCTTCTGGAGGAGGCGAGCCTTGGTTTCCAGCAGCCTCGGCAAAATGAGGGCGAAGGGCATCAAGGTCAGCATCCAACAAAGCAAGGTCCTCCTCGAGCTGTGCTACGGTCCTTCCGGCCTTGAGGTCCCCGAGGATTTCCCCGATACTAGTTGCGTGACCACAAATCAGCATAAAGGCGTATTCCTCGGAATCCTTGTAAACTCAGATAGCATCCACCCGAGCCTCCTCCACCTTCCTGCGAGCGGCCTCCTATGCTTCCCGGCGTACCTCGACTATGCGCCTTTTCATTTCTTCAACATGAGCCGCAGCAGCACGTTACAGTTCTACGACCTTGGCAAGAAGCTCATCTTCAGCTCTACGGGCCTGATCCCGCTCGGCATTGGCCTTCACAGGGCTTTCCTTTCAATATTTGCCCTGGCCGCGGCCTCCTCTGCCTAGGTCTTCAAAGACTCTTGCACCCCTTGACAAAGAGTGTGAGCCTCTTGCAGGTCTTGGTGGCGCCGTTCTAGCTCCTCCATCCCGCCCATCATGTGCCACAAAATCCTAGTGATGCGCCCGGACAGCCCCATGACGTACTGGGCCATCTCCTTCCAGTCAATTTCTGAGCAAAATTGTTCGATCCCGGTGGTCCACGCCCTTGCAGCCACGTCTCTGGCCGCCCGCCCAGCATCAGGCAAATTTTTCACCTGCTCGTCAGTAGGCGTGGAACATCTCACGAACTCCACAAACCATTGGGGGTGTGACCCGGCCATCCCGTCGCAGGCCTCATCCCTCACTTGGCTTGTGGGGATGAAATGGCCCTCCCGGACGAGATCATCCGAAACGTTTCTCGAAACTCTGCCTGTAGAAGTCCGTGTCGGAGGCACCAGCGGAGTCGTTTCGGCCCTCTCTATTTGCCCGGGCTCCTCAATTACGATCCCCCCTCTTCTCCTTTGTAGTGGGGGCTCTGCTGCCTCGGGGACCCCATCAGCGGGACGCTTCCCAGTGAGGATTTCCTCCCTCCAGGCCGCCTCCATGTCGACAGGCTGATCCGATGCCACTAGCCCGGCGCACGGCCGTGCTCCTCACATGTTGAAGACGGGCAAAGAGATCCACGCCACGCCCTGTAAGAACGA
This sequence comes from Rehmannia glutinosa, assembly GCA_016081115.2. Classification (NCBI taxonomy): domain Eukaryota; kingdom Viridiplantae; phylum Streptophyta; class Magnoliopsida; order Lamiales; family Orobanchaceae; genus Rehmannia; species Rehmannia glutinosa. The sequence continues at coordinate 49,995 of JABTTQ020003124.1, forward strand.
TGGATTAAAAATCAGAAAACAAGCCTAAAAGGAAAAGAAGTACAAGAAATGTGAGCTGCATACCTTGGGCTCCTATTGGTCTAGGCGGCTCAGGAGTCCGCACCTGCCTTGGCCGATAAGACACGGATGCTCGCCCTGGAGGACTAGCCACTGTTGGGGACGGCCTAGCCTGCTCCGTCTGCACAGGTTGTTCCCCCTGCCCAGGGGTATGTCCTCTTTCAGCCCTTGGAGGGCTCCTCTCGGCCATCTCCCCGGCCTCCTCTTCCACTACCACTGCCTCTCCCCTGGCCGCTTCCCTAACCTCGAGATCGGCAGGCAAAGTGGCCCGCAAGCCAACCGCATCTAGACGGGCCTCGGTGGCCAACCTCTCAATCCGCCTATCTCTCTTACCCAATGCCTGGATGTTGTCCAGACGGCGGACAAAGGCGGCCGACAGGGGGCCAGCAGAGGGTCGATTCCTTGTACAAAACAAGAGATAAAGGTCAAACCAGCCCTAAAAAAAAGTGTAGAAATGAAGTGTACTTACTGAAATTAAAAGTAATGTCAGAAGGAGGATGCAGGACCGTCTCTTCTGCTCCGGTCCCGATGCGAGTTTGCCACTCACCACTTACCCAAAGCCATTTATCCTTCCACTCCTTTAAAGATTGTGGAAGGCCTTCAATCACCCGCCTGGGGTACTGGTCCGTGTGCACATAGTACCATCCGGATGGTTGCCCCCGGCCCGATGTTGCAGGGGTCGCCTTCCAGACTAATAATTCATTTATCTCCGTGAATCTCGGACACGGATACCCTTCAAGATGGAACTGTTAGATAAATGTTTTTATCATGATTTTGATGATTTTGTTCGATTTTGTTCAAATGAGTTTTTAAACCAAAACAATGTCTCTAAATGTTGTCTAAATTCTTCCGATCGATTTAAAATATTTTTACTATTTTTCGGAGTATTTTTGGAGTTTATTTTTGATAAAAAATTGACAACACATTTGTTTCAGTTTCGATTTGGTCGCTTCTATAGGCAACCCATACCGAGTTGAGTTTTAAAACAAAAAATGGGACGTAGAAAAAAAGAGGAAGGGTGATCGGCCGACCAGGTGGTCGACCTGAGAGGGCGACTGGTCGACTGACGGGCGGCCGGGCCGCCCGCACTGGGAGCACCTCTTTTGGTTCAGTCTTCTCTGTTTCGATTTTTTATCAACCCCAACCGGTCAAGACCAAGGGCGACTGGTCACACCCCCCTCCGACCGGTCCCCCTGTGTAAAAATAGCAGGAAATCAATTTCAATCTTATCTCTGTGCGACCGGTCGCACCCCTTGTTTATCAGCAAACTATCCGTTGCATTTTCAGACAACTTTTCCTTATTTTGTGGGATTGATTTCTAACAGCTATATTGATGATTTTAAATGGTTTCTTTTGCAGCAAATCACTCCCCAAGGAGGAGCCTATGTCTGGAAATGAAAGCCAAGCCCTCTCTTATAAATAGAGGCTTCATTCAAGCAACAAGACACAACACTCATATACAAGCAAACAACAATCGAGCAAACACTTTCATATATCTTGTTGTATTAGCCTTAGCACTTTCACTTGCACAAATTTGAGGTCTAGGCTTTCAATTCTTGATTACACTTATACTCATATTGTATCAATCATTATTGAGTTGCAATCTTGATTTTGGTCATCATTCAACACAAGACATCTTTTTAAGTATTTTTGTGGTAAGAATACACTTGGGTGGTCTAGGTGATAGGTGTTTGAAGGTTGTGGTAATCTTCAAAGTTGTTGTAAGAGGGTTGTGGTAATCCTCAAGGTGTTGTATTAATTTTTGGTAAATTAATAAAATCTTTTTTTTTTTTTGAAATCCATCCCGGATATACTGGGGTAGTAGAGGATTAGGCCTTAGGTAGGTTGAACCTCTATAAATCGAAGTGTGTTGTTTAAATTCCGCATTTAGAATTTCATCTTTGCTTGAGTTTTTCGAAAAAGAGGGCAAAATCTGAAAAACCGAGATAATATATTCACCCCCCTCTAGATTATCGTAGCCACTTGGACTAACAGGAACAACACCAAGAGCCCAATAATCCGAGCCCAAGATAAGGGGTGCACCCGTATAGCAGGCTAGCAGTATGTATAGCCACACACCCCTCCGGTAGATGCTGGGGACACTCCACACCGTCCGGTACCTAGAAATCCACACCGGCCGGAATTTTATACTTCTATTGAAGGGCCCCCATTTCTGGGACCATCAGCATGCTGGGATAATCGTTCAGGTCACAAGGCCTCCACCCAGCTTCTACACGTAACCAGGGTCCTCCTCCCCGCCTGCCATCTCCGTGACAGTAACCTACGGGCCCTAGGGGCCTCGCAGCTCTCGAGCCCTCAGAAGGCTCATCTACCTGCTCCTCATGTTCATGCTCCTGAGGATTCATCTCTCATTCCTGCTGATCGTCTTGGGGATCAGAGTTTACAGCTTCTTCACTAGACTCCTCTTGTGCTAGCCCAGGTTAGTAGAAAATGCCCTCTCGATAGATGGTGAAGGGCACAGGGTCAAAAATATTATGTGTCTGCTCCAAGGGAGTCTCTGCTGGAGGTGAATGACTTGAACGTGAAATGTGGACAATACTTGGACTAGGAGATGCAGTTCTTCGAACTGGAGAAAAAGAAACAGAACCACACTATAACTTCGACTCCGGCTATCTTCAAAGGAAGACATCTATTTGAAATAAAAAGAAAGAAGGTTTTTCGGAAAAATGCCTAAACCTGGAGACTCTGAACTCTAAAGACCGACCCGGAATTTCTGCTCGCTCTCGCTCTCAAAGGATTTTGCTCGAATGATAAAGGATGCAAAAGTATAGAATGAAGAATGAAAGGGGTATTTATAGGTTAAGTTCCCTTGGAAATTGGGACACCAACTCAAGAAACGTGTCTTTTCAATCTCAAAAGCCATCAGAAACATCAAAACGCCACGCCCCCACGCCCGGCCGACACACTGTCTCACCCTTCTGCGGTTCGCGCAAAGCCGGGTCCAACCCAGGAAGCGCCACGTGTCTGTCATCATGATACCACAATTAATGCGACGTTTCAAGTATTAACTGATAAGCGACAGGTGTCAGGGAAATATGACTTTTGGGATTTCCTTTTTCCCATTAAAAGCTCATGATTAACATTAAAGTTCAAATCCGACTTCAGGAGTTCTTCTCTCGGAATTAAACTTGGGGGGGCCATTGATGACACCCGAGCTGAGCTGGCAACAAATTGATCCACGTGGCCATTCAGCACATGGAGGTATAGGACCCACAAGGCCAAAGACGATCGAAGCCGATGACGTCAAAGAACCGACCGATGATGTCACGAATTGTGCTCGGTTGCCTGAGCCTAATCTTGGCAGGAAACTTAAAGGATAACCATCCGGTTAAGAAAGACTAAGTGCATCATTAATATGAATAAGCTAACACTTGTCAATACGTCAATCAGATGAGTCGACAAGTGGCAAACACTTGGCCTTCATGCGTGCTCAGCAAAGGACAAGTGTCCCTTTTTAATTATTTAAGTGTAATAGTGGATATTAAAAGCCCACTAATGAGATAGGTATAAATAGGGCCTCATTTATGAGGAAAAGGACAAGAAAAAATAAGAGAGAAAACACTTGTAAACACAACGCTATAAGAAAAACCAACCAGAACTTTCGGCTCGGAAATATATATTGAAAGGCAGAATTAGCCCTGATCTAAGGCTTATTTCCATTTCCCGTAGCATAACTTTGCACATTTGTGCTTGTTGACCGAAACGCACGTCAACACTTATAAAACAACTAAAGACTCCCTCTTTCAATTTAATGGCATATCGATCCACACAGTCAAAGCTTGCTCTTGCAAATTAAAAGAGCTTCGTTGAAATCCATTCAACATTGAACATTTCTAAACACACTACAAGAAAAATAGACTTTTGCAATGGAAGTATTTGCGACAACACTTTGTTGCCGCAAATAATCAGCTTTTGTGACATCATGTCGCCTCTAATAAGTTGGTCCACAAATTGTCAAAAAATTGTTGCTAATACCCAATAGTGACAAAATGTTGTCGCCAAAGATAAGGCAAATGCGTCAATGATGTTGACGCTAACAATTTGGTTGCTAATTAGTGATTATTAGCGACGATTTGTTTGTAGTCGCAAATAAATGTCGTCACAATTACATTAATAATTAACTTTCTCCATTCTTCTTGCTTCGCGCCCCCGCCCTAATTTTCCCACATTTTTTTTCTCTGGCTTTCCTCACCTTCGCGCCACCGCCTCCTGTCTCTCTATCTCCTTCTTCGGCTTCGCCAACCACCGCCCGCTTGTCTCTCTATCTCCTTCTTCGCCATCCACCGAGCACCACGCGGCGGTCACCACTGTCAAAAGTTGGAAGGCAGCCGTCGTTTCTGGTGTCCCTGTTCTCACTCGAAAGCTCTCGCCCAGGTCTGGAAATGAAACATACATTTTCTTTTTGTTTTTTCTAATCAAAGTGACATGAGTTTGCTTTGAACTATAGCAAGCGAAATACCTTTTTATTTCTGCAATTGAAGTATGGTCCATTATAGCTTTCGTCTTCCCTTTTCAGATTTATCTTATGAATTTTGTTCCATTTCCATGCCAGCAGGTTTCCCAGCTCTATTGTGGATATGCATATTATAATTTGTTTATTTAATTTATTTATTTATTTGTCTTTGGGTTTTCACAAAACATTGCTGTAAATTTGTAATTGCTCAGTGCTCATTATAATATGAATCCCGATACCTGTATTCTTCAGTAGGTAGGTCAGAAGTAGGCACTAGCAGTTGCTTTCCTTCTGGTAATACTCTGAAATTCGTTTGATAATACTTGTATTCATACATTCTATCTTTTTTTCTCGTAAATGCTAGTTTGTTGGAACAAAGGTGAAACTCGAGGATCCATATTCATCTCTTTTCAATTTGTTGCTTTGGAGCCTTTCAATGCTTCACAAAATATCACCAAGTTTCTATTCTTTGCGAAATATGTATTAGACTCCTGCTTCTGCTAATAGACCTAATAAGTATTGTCCGCTAGGTGTCTATCAGAGTTATAATTCTCAGCATGGTTCATATTCAAATATTAATGCTTCGTCGCTTCCCAATCAGAACTCTAATCCTCAGCAAAACTTTATACTCAACAGGGCTCACAATAGAACAAAAGGGAACATGGTTGATAAATGCTCAATTCGGGCATCTTTGTACCATATCTGTATTGCATTTCCTATGATTTTATTAGTTCTTGACAGATCAACATATTGCAGATGGTTCTAGGTGAATAATTTTTTCGCCTCGAGTTTATTTATCTTGTTGATTATGTCAAATTTATCAATGTAACGGGTTTGGAGTGGGCAAATAGCTTTGTCCATATCTATATGCATGGAGTTTTAGATTACATCTTGCTGACAATTGTTTACTCATGTTTTGTTGTCTAGTATTCTTTAGCCTAAAATGCAGTATGATATTGAGTTAAAATACGAATAGTTGTATATGTTCATGCTCAATGATTTCATGTCTGAGGGTTGTAATGTCTTTCAACGAGGAGCCACTGACAAAAGTTGAAAATTTCCACTACATTTCATACTTATACACATTTATCAGTATATCTGCATTGTCAACCTTTAGTGCTGCTGTTATTTATTTAACTGAGAATATGCTTTCTTAAGGGTTGACAATGTTTATCACTATGTCTCTTTATCAATGGTTGATTATATATTCTATTAGTGGTTATGTGCAGGATTTTAGAGAATTTCTAACGTAGTTGACGAGCTTTCCCTTGCGATAGGTATTTTGCTACTATGTCTCTTTATTCTGCAATTTTTGAAATTAGTCATTAATTTCATTATGGATTTGATTTTTCTTTGTGTTTTGCTGCTAGAACAATTTAATTTTGCAGGTTTTAGTACTATATAGCTGTTTTAGGGGCTGTTTTAGTCTCTATCTCTATCCCAAACTAAAATAGGTGTCCTTGAAAACAATCTATATATAGCATGTATGAGATCAGTTGGAGTAAGTTGGTTTTTTAGCTTGTGTAGTATTTATTGATAGCTATTAAGGGGGTGAATAGACTTTCTAAGATTTTCACGAGTTAGCAAAAGAATGAATGTACAGCTAGCGAGCAATATATTGCCAGCATACTCTCAGTTTGCTAGAATCAGTTTAAGATGAACTAAATATTTAGTTGTTCAATAATTTTACCTAACTGTTGAATAGATAGGTCACTTAGTTGTTGTCTAAATGTACTTTAGAACACTTTTATGCAGTTTCCTCAAAAGAAAAAAAAAAACACTTTCATGCAGCAGAATAAATGTCCAGTTTAAGAGTTTGCAATGACTTGTTATAGAATCTTTAGTAATTATAGGCTTTGTAGTACTAAGTCTTTAATGATATCAAATAATAATAAAAAAGTTAAAATAGAATCTCAAGGCCTCTTATCTTATTTTCCTCTGTATTTCAGTTATCTAATATTGATATATTCACTCACAAGCATGATGAGATTGACATATCAAATGCGACGAACGACTTATTAGTGACAACAAATTGCTGCTAGTGCATTTATGACAACACCGTGTCGTCGCAAATAAATTTTTTGCGTCAAGATATTGGCAGCAACTTACTTGCGACAACGTGTTGTCGCAAAAATACTTTTTGTGACGACTTGCAAGCTTTTGCGATGACATTTTGTCGTCTCAAAAAAGTGTTTTTACAGTAGTGACACCTGCTCGTTCCTCCTTGTCACGAACTATGAATGTACGTGATGTTCAAAATCAATGTTGTAACGAACATGACTCGAACCCTAGAGACTTTGAACAACAACTCTCGTCTGAATTTCAGGAGTCATGGAGTCCGATGATTATTAAGAACTCAATTAATCTGAACGCATGATGAATTGATCAAGAGAAATTGAGAAGAGAAAATATACTTCAATATGGAAAATCTGTTACAGAGTTCAATAGAATGAAGTGAAGAAGAAAGCTCTAATTTACACATGTGAAGTGCATTTAAGCTAAACTAATTATAACCGACTAACTAACTAAGCAATATTTAAAACTAATTTATGAATAATATGGATTTTATTGTTTGCACCCCCCCCCCCGCAAGTGGTGCGTGATTATCATTCATGCCCAACTTGGACATATATAAAATGGTGAAACAGTTGTGGAGGTAAAAGTTTGCTAAATATATATATATATATATATATATATGCAGTTTGATGTGTTGAAGGAATATTAATGAGCTTTATTAGTCCAGCCTCAATCTTCTCTCTGACAAAATGGCAGTCTATTTGGATATGTTTAATCCTTTCATGTTGACAAGGGTTATGAGCGATACAACATGCTGATTTACTGTCTGTATAGAGTGTAGTTGGCCGAGTTTGAAAAATGTTGAGATCATGGAGCAGATATTGAAGCCATTGTATTTCACATGTAGTAGAGGCAATTGCTCTGTATTCAGCCTCTGTGGAATACCTGCTAACAGTGGGTTGTTTCTTTGCCTTCAATGAAATAAGAGCATCACCTAAGTAGATAGCAAAACCACTCACACTTCTTCTACTAACTAAACATCCTAAGAAATGTGGGCCGTCCGATGGTTATAATGCGGATCAGATGGGCCGCCGCGATGCGGTGCTTGGGCCGAATGGGGCGGGTGGGGCGATCGGGTCGGAGGGTCCGAGGACGTTCGGGTGGCGCGGTGCGTTGGGGACTTGAGTATGGGCGTGCCGGGATTGTTTGACGGAGGCGTCATACGGCGGTTGAAGCGCGAGTGCGGCGGCGCGGTGTTTGGGGACATGTTCTTGGGCAAGTGTTACGCCAGGTACTCCACTGGTGGGGCCCATGCTTACTCCAGGTCGAATAACCATGGTATGTTTTATTTTTTTAGCCACGTTAATTTCTTGGTGTTATATAAGTTAAAAGTTGAATGCTATGAAGTCTATTCTATAAGAGTTTAAATTGGAATATCTATTCCCTTCAAGAAAAACAAAATGGGAATATACATTTTTGATGGAAATAGTTTTATGATATGATAGATTTTTTTTTATTTTATAATAAGGTTGGAAATGGGAGGCTTATTTTTGTAGGTGTAATATAGTATGTAGTGTAAGTGAAGAATGGATTTGATTTATAGAAGAATGGAGGAACTAAGGCAAAGAGAGGTTTGAACTTTGAAGTAGAAGTTTTATTGTTTAGTCTTTGATTTTGCTTACTTGTCTACAAGAATGCCTCCACATCTATTTATACTAGTCTAAGGAGGCTTCTAGTACTTGTTCTAGATTTTTCTAGTTTCATTTAGCAATTTACATGCTTCTAGATTTGTTCTTCTCTAATCTAGATTTTATATGTTTGTTCTAGATTTTTCTTTTTACTACTACAATTTTCATATGCTAGAATAATCTAGAAATGTGCACCAATTTCTAATACTTCTCCTTGGTGCATATTTCTGTGACTCCTATCATATCTCGTAATATCTCAAACTTTCCTCGAGGTAATGCTTTTGTGAAAATATCTGCTAATTGTTCGTCAGTCTTGCAATGCTCCACTCAATTTCTTGTTTCTCGCTTTCCGGATGAAGTGATACTTGATTTTGATGTGCTTAGTTCATTGTGGAACACGGGATTTTTGCCATTGCTATAGCAGATTTTTGTCGCAGAAAAGTTTTGTAGCCTTTTTCTTGTACTTCTCCCATGTCTTCAAGTATGCGCTTCAACCATATTGCTTGATGGTAGTCATTCTTTGCTGCTATATATTCACCTTCGATGATGATTGGCGACTGTTGCTTGCTTTTTGATGCCCAAGAAAATATTCCGAACCCAATGTGAATGCATACCGATGTGCTTTTCATGTCGTCGATTGATCCCGCCGCAGTCATTTGCGTCAGATAGCCTATTAGTTTTGAGTCATCACAGATTCATACCAAATACCATAGTTCTTTGTTCCTTCCAGATATCGGAGTACTCGCTTTCTTTGCTCCGTAATGAATTTGACTTGGATTCTGCATGAATCTTGATAGGAAGCTAGTTGCGTACATAATGTCGGGTCGAGTTGCGGTTAGATAGAGTAAGCTTCCAATTAGACTTCGAAATTGTGAGTTGTCCGCCTTCGGTGAGCCATCTTATTTTTGAGTGCCTTGTTGTTGTCAAGTGGAGTTGCTACTGAGTCTTGCATCCTTCCATCTTGAACCTTTTAAGTAAGCTTTCTGCGTATTTCTTTTGTGAGATAAAGATACCATCTTTTCTTTGATGTATCTCGATACCAAGGAAATAGTGCAAAGAAACCCAAATCCGTCATCTCGAATGTCTTCATCATGTTTTCTTTGAACTCCATAATCATATTTTCATTGTTTCGTGGAAAATGAGATCATCCACGTATAAAGAGACAATGAGTGTATTGTTCGTACTTGGGGTCTTGATATATAGTGTTGGCTCACTCGCTCCTCCCGAATCCAAGCTCGGTGAAGTAGTCATCAATCCCGCTTATACCAGGCTCGCGGGGCTTGCTTTAATCCATATAATGCTTTCTTTACCGAGAACTTTATCTTCTTTCCCTTGTACCACGAACCTCGAGGTTGTTCGACGAGATTTCTTCTTCAAGATAACCATTAAGGAATGCAGATTTCACATCGAGTTGATATATCTTCCATTGTTTCGAGCCGCTAATGCAATAAGTGCTCGATCGTGTCGAGTCGGACTCTCGGAGCGAAAGTCTCATCGTAGTCGATGCCATATCACAGCATATCCTTTTGCAAAAGTCTTGCTTTGTATTTTTGTCTTGAACCATCCGGGTTAAGTTTTGTCTTATAGACCCACTTAACTCCAATGGCTTCTTTATCTTGCGGAAGATCCGTGAGCTCCCACGCCTCATTTTTCTCAATCATTTTTATTTCTTCCTCCATTGCTTTTACCCAAACTTCTTGTTTAGCAAACCGCTTCGTAGCTATCCGGCTCCATAATCGTCAAATTGCATGTTTGATATATTTCTCTCGAGCGATCCGGTCCTTTTGGTGTTGAGTCCGAGATGTGTCGGGATCTCTAGTTGTTGCTCGCTCGCGTCTCCGGCGGATCATTCTTTGGTTTCTTCTTGTTCATGAGTTAGTTTAGGAAGGTTGATACTCCTCTTTTCCACTGGTTTGTCTCCCAATTGTATGCAAAGATCTTCATCGAACATTACGCCTCGATCGATGATCAACTTTCTTGTGCTTAAGCTATAGACTCGATAACCTTTGGATTGAGTGCTATAGCCTAAGAATATACATTTTTCAGTCTTCTCATCCAACTTGCCCCTTTTTTTTGAGGAATATGAACATAGCGAGATGCATCCAAATACTCGTAGATGTTTAGCCGATGGTTTTCGTCCGCTCCAAGCTTTCGATGGTGTCTTGTCTTGTATGACTTTGGTAGGACATCTATTTAGTAGATAGATCAAGATTTATGACTTTTCCGCCCAAAAGGATTTGGGAAGACCTTTCTCCATTAGATAGATCTTGCAGGTCTCCATTCGTTTCTATTCTTTCTTTCTCGAGACGCCATTTTGTTTCGTGCGTATCCGATCGTGAGTTGATGCTCCATGCCTTCATCTTCACAAAATTTTGTGAATTGAGTAGAAGTGTATTCTTTTCCACGGTCACTCCTTATTGTTTTGATTTTGTGACCACTTTGCTTTTCGACATATGCCTTGAATTTCTTGAAAATATCGAATACTGCGATTTTTCTCGTGAGAAAATAAACCCATGTCATTCTAGTATAATCATCGATAAAGAGTATGAAGTACTGTTTTGTTCATTTGAAGGAGTACGATCGGACCGCAAATGTCCGTGTGTACTAGCTCCAATGGCTTTTTGGCTCTCCAAGCTTTTTAGGATGGAAAAGGTTGCGTGTTGTTTCCCGAGCATGCACCCTTCACAGACTCCATCAAGCTCTTTGATTGTTGGCAAGTCACGCATCATGTTCTTCTCGATTTAGGATCTTTAATCCTTGTAAATTGAAATGTCCGAACCTTCTATGCCATAGCCAAGATCGTTAACTTGGGCCGTCATTTGCGTCGTTTGCATATCTCCATTGGATGGGAAAACATCTATTTTCCTCATTTTAACTTTTGTAATTACGAGGATTTATCCTTTTTATCATAGATTGTGCAAGAATCTCCTCAAAATACAAAGAGTATCCTTTCTCCATCATTTGTCCCACACTAAGTAGATTTTGATCTATTGTAGGGACTAAGAGAACTTCATTAATATATCTCTTACCCTTTTTCGTGTCTATAGCAATAGTGCCTTTGCCGATTGCTTCCATATAATCACCATTTCCAATTTTTATCTTTGTACTTATTTTATCAAGTTGGCGTAAAATACTTTCATTTTTAGTCATGTGGTTGCTACAACCACTCGTCCAAATACCAAGTATCTTTGTTTTCTTCCTCGATGCGACTTAGCGGCATATAAAAGAGGTTATTCTCGATTCGTATTTTCAGAGAAATTAGCCTGGTGTCTTTGCTTTAACCGACATGATTTCTCTACATGTCCAAACTTACAATTTTGACATTGTGGTTTTCCTTTAAACCAACAATCTTTTCCAAGTGACTTTTCCTTTTTGCATATACCACATGGAGAAACTTGTCATTATTATCATTGGTTTCCCTTCATTATATTTTCTCCCATTTTTCTTATTTTTTCCGAGATCGCATACTTAATTTTGATTGAAATGCATTATCTATGTCTTTTTCGTAACGTCTTTCTAATCTTTTCGTGAGCCTCAAGTGATCCCATTAATTCTCATAGCAGATTAATTTTTCTATATCTTTGGATTCTTCAATAGCCGCAATTATGGGATCATATTTTTCGTGCAAGTAATTAAAATTTTGGAAACAATTTTACTTTTCTCGAAAATTTTCTCCATAGCTCGTAATTGGTTTACCACTTCATTTACTCTTGAATAATAGTCTTTTAGCAAGTAGTCTTAATCTAACATTTTTAAATTCTCAAACTTCCTTCTCAAAGTTTGAAGTCTAGTAGCACGTACCTTTTAATTGCCTTGAAACTCCTCCCGCAACTTATCCCATGCCTCTTTAGCGCTTTTGCTCCCATGATCCTTGGAAAATATTCGTCCGCCAAGCTCATCTCAAGAGCAAGGAGTGCTTGAGAATCCTTCGTTGATTCTCCTTAAATTCCTTCTTTTGTACCGCGGATAATGTGGAAATATCGTTTGGAATAAGATATCCATTATTAACAATATCCCACAAATCTTGAGCACAAAAGTAGGTCTTCATTTTAATAGACCGTAAATCGTAGTTTTCACCACGAAAGACCGGAATTGGAATAGATGAGCGGAATGTGTCGGCCATTGTATCGCCCGATAATCGAACTAGCTCGATGCCACCGATGGAAATAGTTTTATGATATGATAGATTTTTTTTTTATTTTATAATAAGGTTGGAAATGGGAGGCTTATTTTTGTAGGTGTAATATAGTATGTAGTGTAAGTGAAGAATGGATTTGATTTATAGAAGAATGGAGGAACTAAGGCAAAGAGAGGTTTGAACTTTGAAGTAGAAGTTTTATTGTTTAGTCTTTGATTTTGCTTACTTGTTACAAGAATGCCTCCACATCTATTTATACTAGTCTAAGGAGGCTTCTAGACTTGTTCTAGATTTTTCTAGTTTCATTTAGCAATTTACATGCTTCTAGATTTGTTCTTCTCTAATCTAGATTTTATATGTTTGTTCTAGATTTTTCTTTTTACTACTACAATTTTCATATGCTAGAATAATCTAGAAATGTGCACCAATTTCTAATAATTTTACTTTGGTGTTAATTTTGTATTATATATATATATATAGTAGTACAGATTTGTATTATATTTTATTAAAGAATATCAAACGTATATATAAAATTTAATTAAAATAAGGGATAATTGCAAAACCTACCCCGAGGTTTGGGTTAATTACAAAAAAAATGAGATGTTCAAAAATTAATATTTTTGAGATTTGATTCCATGTTTAATGTAAGTGGTAATTGTAATACTTTTACAAATGTAATGGTTTTCCTTAATACATAATCAAATCTCATGGGAGTTTTTGTAATTTTCAACAACAATATAAAATATATTATTAAATTGAAACAGAATATTTGCACTATAATATTAAAACTTTTACCACGGCATGGAATTATATGATAAAAAAAAGTAATGTTATCATTGTTGTAATGCGGTATGATCATGATAATTTGATTTTAGATATTTGTATTTATTCTGTCACATTCCATTATATATTACGTACTTAAATATATATTATAATGGATATCAATTGGAAAAAATAGCGGGTCTTTTAGGTTCTTTATGATAAATTAATCATCAACACTTTTGTGAGTACTGAAGCTCACGTAGAAACATGTAGAGAGTGCTGATGTGTTGGTAGAGCTATATATCAAGAAATTAAATAATTAAATTTCTGTAAATATATATTACTAAAGTCATAATTTATTTTCCATTACAGGTTCGTTTCATAGCGAGTCAGAGAAGACATTTGCTATAATAATTGGATTGCTAGCTGTGGTTGCATTGGTCATCATCTTCCTCACTTTTGTGAGGAGGTGCTGTGGAGGAAATAGTGAGACATTAACATACTCTCCACTTTTTAATTTCTTAATTTATATACCTTCCACTCATGTTTCCAATTTTACTCACTTCTATTTTTAAAATTATATATAGGGTTAGTGACAATAAATAAATAAAGTGACTAATTAAAAAACTCAAAAATGTTTCAAAATTACTAAAATACGTTCTGATATTTGATTATGCATTTCAATTAAGAGGTAAATGTAATATCTTTATAAATATTTGGTAGGTTTTTTATAGTTTTTTCTTAAGAAGAGAAAAAATACAAGGCAAAATCAAATCTCAATGGGGGGTTTTTGCAATTTTCAAAAAAATCTGAATTTTTAATAGCCCAAACCCAGGGTTTTTTATAATTATTCCTTATGTATATGTCTGGGATATATAATGGTTTTCAAATGTGAAGAATAATTCTATATACAATGTAATCCAAATCTCTATTTCGTATGGGTTTCATGTTCTATTCTAATAACATCATTACACGCACACATGTACAATATATTGATGATGACATTTTATATACTTGGTCCGTAACAGTGATTTTAGAATATAAAATGAAAGATAGTTTGATATGGAGGATCTCGTTTATTGTAAACAAAATTTCATGAACTTTATCATACTAACTTCAGCTCATCAAATCTTCATTATTATAGTCTCAGATTTACTGGTGGATATACTAGAATATTTCCTATTGTTACTAACACTGATTGCTTAATTGGGATAATTATTTGCTTTTTGCAGGTAAATAAGCAAAAAGAAATTAAAGGCCGGGCATGCAATTAGACCATATCCCATCTGAACCAGCTGCATCCAAGATTTGCTTTTTGATAGCCTTTAATTTGTGCCTTTCCATTTTCTGCATGGTGGACATCAACTTGCCTCGCTCCTTTTTCTGAAAAAATAACTTTGTATTTCTGTCCCAAAAGACAACTTTAATAGAAAAAGTTGTGTGTGCAGGAGCATGAACTCCAATACAGACTTTTTTTTTTTTTTTTTTTTTTTTTTTTTTTTTAAATGGACATTCCACCTTCTTCTCCACTTAACAAAGTTGTGTTGTCTAATGTGAAGAAATTACCTATTCTTTTTTTCATAAAGGTGTATATGATCTTTCTTTTGTGCAAAAGACATCATCTTTATTTTATTTGTACTTTTTGGCTTTGTCTCAATAATAGCTCTCACAAGTTTACTTACCTATTTACTAAAAGTTTTAGATTTTATTAATAAATATTTACCCACAACAATTACTAAAAGTTTTAGATTTTATTAATAAATATTTACCCACAACAATTTTACACGGACTACAATTATCTTAATATTTAACTACTGAATTTTCTATAGGCAAACAAATTTTTTCTTGTAGTATAACCTCATCCCAATAAATGTTGCTTATAATTAATTTTAGCAATGAACGGAGCAGAACGACCGCCTTAAAATAATTAATATTAGCCACGAAAAATAAATAGATAACAACACATATTTTTGTCGTAAAATATTTTTTTTGGTTAAATTGCATATTTGGTCCACTAACTAACATCAAGTTGTATTTTCGTCCAGTAATTTATGGGTATGACAAAATAGGACACTAATTTCTAATTTATTGCACATTGAGTCCAATCTTTCTTCGGCAACTAAAAAAACAATCGGAATTGCTCCGAAAACTTGATGATTTTAACCCGTCCATATGAAAATTAAAATAATTCAATATATCAATGTCATTAAAATTGGCTAAGGGGTTTATATCTCCAAAATTTTGGAGCAATTTCGGTTGATTTTGCAATTGTCGTTAGATTCAACTCAATGTGCAAAAACTTATTAGTGTCCTATTTTCTCATACTTCTAAATTTTTTTTGGTAATTAAATTATTTAAATTTTAACTATGCAAAAACTAAATTTATTGCGAAACATAATGTAAACGGCGATTTTTTTGGAGTTCTTTCATCGTCAAAATGCATTGTGATGGTCTTATTGCGACTAAGTTGGCGACAGAGAGAAATTTTTTTTTCGTCTTTTTGACAGTTCTTACTATTAAATTTATGAAAACCCAAATAAAATTTTTTATCACCTTATCATTAATAATTTTCCGCATATATGTATATTAGTTTTACACAAAAACTTATGTCAAACCGTCTACGGGTCTTTTCCGTTAGACGGATCCAACCCGACCTGGGTTTTTTTTAGTAATTTCATGCACCGGTGACATGCTTGTAATATTCTGGGATAGTGCATCCGAAAAGTATTAGTAGTTCCTCGAAAAAGTATTAGTAGTTCCCTAGAGAGTATTTTAGTAGTTCTCCAGAATATAATTAACTTTTCGGTCGAAAAGTATTAGCAGTCTCTCAAAACAATATTAGTAGTAACGATGAAATGTATAGTAATCTGCTTGAACAGTTTTTTCAGTAATCCTCTTGAAAAGTATTTATTTTTTCCATCAAGAGTATTAGTCCTACTAAAACTTATTAGTAGTCTTATTTAAAAGTATTATGTTTTCCGATTAAATGTATTTTAGTATTTCTCTTCAAAAGTAATAGTTTTTCTCATTAAAAGGTATTAGTAGTTCCCCATAAAAGTATTAGTTCTTCCCCCAAAAAGTATCAATAGTCATCCTGAAAAATATTTGGTAGCACCCCTAAAAATATTAGTTTTCCCTCCGAAAAGTATTAGTAGTCCTCCTAAAATGTATTACCAACTCTCCTAAAATGTATTAGCAAAATGAAATGGATGTGGTATTGGTACTTGTGCGGGCTGTTGGTGGGTCGACGGGTTGATATTTGGATCCGTCTAACTAATTAGATCCGTTAGACCGTCTGGCAGGAGACTAACTAACCCTTAATTTTAATATACTGCCGATTTAAACTGATCTAGATATATTAAAATTAATTCATTTATACTCTAAAATTTCGATTTCTCAAAAGAAATATAATATGAATTCAGACCGACCTAGAAGTTAGATATATAAACAAGAGGTTCTATGTTCAAATTTCTTAGTTATATATATAAACAGACCGATCAATTTATTAATAAACAAAATTCCATAATAACTAATAAGTTTACAGAATTCTGAACTCAGCAATATTGCCCGTCAGAAATATTGACTATTAAATATTTCTCCTCTTTACTAATTTAAACTTCTAAATAGAGTTGTCTTTCAATATATAAGCGTAAAGTCATAAAGCAAAAAGCCTAATCACTTCTCAGTGCTGGGAAAAAAAAAGTACTTATAAGTTACAAATTGAACTTGATAATTAACAATATTTATGTAGAAGGAATCTCGCTGTATATTCTCATACTCCTTATTTCAGCTTTAGATATACTTAATTACAAAGATTTCATTATGGACAAAGAATCTTTTCCTGCATGGATCAGACGTACACTAAAGCTAGAGCATTTGTGAGAAAAAGGTTTGCATTATTGAAGAATTAACCAGCAAATTTTCTTGCATCACTTTTGACACGGCCCATGCAACAGGTGTATGTTATAATAAGACACAAAACATGGTTGTAAAGTTAAATTGCATGATCATAAGTTTATAAAGGTGGGTTTCTGCATCTTCAAGACGTAGCCAAGGACCAAGGGCTTGGATTGGTTTCTTAATTGGGTATATTTAAAACTTTATATCGAATTTTGGGATAATTACATAGATTATTATTTTCATGCTATCAATAGTTGGGTTTATTTTACAGTGACCAGGTTTTTTAGTTATTCCTCACACTCTAAAATATTTTTTAGTCATTTTTTTAAACACATATTTTTTAGTTATTTTGACACGTGAAAATCCAAAATTGTCTCTTAAGTTAATTTACACCATTTCGCGTCACACACACCCATAACTCGGCATAAGTTACTTGGGACCAAAAAATTGATTCTGATGACTAGCAAACATGGCTTCGACGATGACAGCATCAACATCGCAACAGGTAATTGTTAGAGGTGAGACTTGAGTTGAGAGTTGATGGAGAGGTGGAGTGCTTCGCGCAGAGAACGAGGTGATGGCTGTAGAGGACGCCCCGGGGTGCCTCCCCTGACCCCGGGTAGCCACAAGGGCGCGCCCAGGCACCCTCCCCGGCGGAAGAGGCGCACCCCCGGGGGTTTCTCGAGCCCCCCAATCCATTTTTCTTCCCATTTTACTCGTCTTCCCCCGAGTTTCCGTATGTTTAGGGCCACGTCCCAGATTCTGGTACTTCTTCCATCCTACTCGGAGGTCGAGGTGTTACCGGGCGTTCTATCCTCAGTTCAGTTCCATGTCCACATTTCTCCACAGAGTTTGATATTTCTCCCCTTACTCCAGACTTGTATATCGATGGTGATGTGGGATAGAGATTGTGCCGAATTCCAGCTCAATTGATGAGTCTTCTCAGGAGGAATCCAAAATTGATATCTCGAAGAGATCCGTATCACCAAGTAACAGCATAGGATTCCTCCCGGGAGTAGGGTAGTTGTGCCGGGAGAGTTGACCAATCGATTGACTTCCACTTATCTTTGTAGGTTGCGTGAGGTGGCTAGAGCTTCCTTCGGCTTTTGTGATGTTGGCCCCGGGTCCAGGTGATAGGTTAACTCATCCCCCCGAGTGCTTCATCTCGGTATACCTTTATAGCTTCTCAGTTGGCTTCGTGCTTCCTCCCGATATTTCCTCATTTGAATCCTTAGGTCGGTGGGAGCATGCGTTGGTAAGATGATTTCTCAAGCCTATGCATGTATACGAGGATATCAGCATGTCCTGCGGCAGTTGCGCTTGGTTCCAACCGTAGATGGGTTCCATTCTGTGTTCTATGCCCAGAGGTCTCTGTTCGCCTATTTTTTTAGCTTCACCGCAAGTGTACGGATCAGTTTATAGAATAGGGTTTGCAAGGTCGAATCCACAGGGATTAATAAATTAATGTACCAAGTATTGGATTATAATAGCCCTATTTTTATCTAAACTATCGAAATTTGAAGGGTTGGTTTTATTACTACTAAAGCAGAAATTAATCCTAAAATAACAAAGCATAGAACGATTGAAAGATCAAGTATGCATAGATGGATTCCTGGGTTATGGTTTCAGTTAATATCCCACTTTTATGCTCAGATTAAGCAAACCAAGGTTAATCATATTCTCCTCTATAGACCAATCACCAAAGTAATTTACCCCATCTCTCGAGATGTATGTAAAAGCGTTGATTGGAATATCTATGCTATATTCTCTACTCAACATGAGATACCCAACTCCCAAAAGTTCAAAAGATCATAAGATCTCACAAATATTCACAGACTTCTCAATCATGCAATCTATTTGTGTCAAGTACTCAAGATCTAGTATTGAAACTCATCGGTTAGAATTATGAATCAATACATCAAACAAGTTTAGATCAAAGGCCTTTTGATAAGACAAGAATTAAAGCAAAGTACTTGAATAGAGAAAGAAAACATTAACTTAAATTATCCTTAATCATCACATAAAAGTGTTTATTAACCTACTCCCAAACTCGGGAATCACAAGATGTTTAGCCAGACATCGAAGATAAACAATTCATAGACAAATTATTCATAATCAAAATCTAACTAATTGAAATAACGATACAGTAGAATGAGTGACTCAAGGATGATGATGTAGGTCCCAAGGGGTGTGAATGTAAGGTTTAGAAGGGGGGGTTGAATAAACCTTACCAACTTTTCAAATTAGTCCTTATAAATATTCAGAGTTAATACTTCACAGTTGTGTCCTTGATGGACAAACTAAGTTAGTTAATCAAGAGAGTTAGTCACTCAACGCACTCGATCGGTTTGTTGATAGGATAACTCATTTTTTTTTGACTAAAGACTTAACTCGACTGTGATTTGTTTTCATGGAAGACTTAACACCCTTGAATTTGGTTAAGTTTGTTTTAATACTCGGTTTTGGCACTCAGTTGATTATCAATTGGATAGCAAATTTATCAGCACATATAAAAATAAGATGCAGAAATTAAAGTGCTGAAATGTAAATGACACAATGAGTTTTTATAGAGGTTCGAAGATGGGGTAATTCTTCTACTCCTCTCTTCTCCAACTCCGGAGGAATCCACTAAGTATTGATCAATATACGAGTGGTTAATACCCGATACAAGTCTTGATCACACAAACGGTGACTTGATCCTTTGGGACTCACCGAGATGCCTCGGTCACACAAGTTGGCTTCTCGCACGACTCGAGCTTCTTCTTCACAGGCGCTTGTCTTGCTACTACAGCCCACTTGCTTAAGTTCTTTGGATTTGATCACGAAGCCCTCCAACTAGCTTAAGCTTGGTTCGACCTTGAACCTTTCTACAATCCCTCGTGGAATGTAGACCCCTTGATTCTTCAAAAATTTCCTCTTCAACTGATTGAAGTTATCTTTCCTTCACAGGTGAGTGTTGGATTGATTTCCTTCGTAATGTAGGCTTGAGGATTGATCTTGAATGTTTTGAGAATATTTTAGGTTACAGTTCAAAAGTTTGCTTGAATGTTCGTGGTTTAGGTTATCAAGGTAACCCCTTCTCAAATAAATTCCTCAGCCTTTTATTGTGATCTTTCAAAAATCTGCCCGTTGAAGAGATAGGCTTATTTTTTAAAGTCACTTGTGGTCGTTGGCTTGTCTTATTGCAGTTCTTGGAATTGACATTTCCTCATATGAATGATTCTTGACTTTTCGGTGTTCGACACGGTGCAAAGTGCTTCCCATTGGTTTATTCCTCTTGCACGCACGCTCGAATCGAGCACTTCAAGAAAGGCAAGATGGAGGTATTACTTGTTTAAGTAATTCTCTTGATTTACGGCAACGGATCTCTTTCGGTTTGTCTTGACTTGATCGCGCATTTTCTTAACATCCCCGGTGACTTCGAGTCGCCTTCCAATCATTTGATGACTCTTGTCACTTCAACCTTGAGACTTGGTTGTCTTGAGTTGTCTTGATCGATACTTTACTGTTGCATCTCTTTGCACCTTGATCAAATTCCGTCTTCTCTTTTTGTTATACTCACCGCTTTGCAATGAGTCTTTTTCTAGTCTCCAATTGTCTTCTTGCATGTTTAGGCATAGCCGACTTAACTCACTCGACCAACCCTATCTATTACAATGCGTTTACAACAAAAATGGGGTGCCAACTTCCTATTCTAAGTTTTACATGGCATTCATCAAAATCTACAAAATAATTTCCCAACAATTTCCCCCTTTTTGATGATGCCAAAACTTAAAACATTCATACAATTATTTAACAACAAAGATACATACAGACAAATGTAGAACCACAGAATGTATGTTTAGAATCGATCTTTTATTGATCATAACATTCTTGTTCTTTACATACATTGTTTCATGCAGTGTATCGAGCTTAAGTAAAAAAAAAAAAATTGTATCAGAGCTTAAACGGGGCTTAGACTAACCATGTTGTTCTATATCTACTCACGTATAGAAATTGCATAATTTTATTCAATGTACAGAAGACTTACATAAAGTGTATTTACATAGTAAAATACATGAAGGGGTGGACATCAACACTTCATCTCCTTCGCCTCCTTCTTTCTTCTTTCATTTTCTTCTGTCATCATCCGACCTTTTTCTTTTTCTCATCTTCAGCCTTCTTCTTCTTTTCATACGCCCTTCTGGCAGCTTCATCTCTTCTTAGTTTTTCTTGTCTTTCCTCCCACAGTTGAGTTTGTCTTTTATTTTCTTCTTCAATTCTCTTAACATACTCAACATTGTTCTTTGCCACTTGGGTTGGCTATTTCGTCAAATCCACCTGTAGATCTCTCCTTTCTTGCCTGGATCTATGTACTCAATGTTTTTGGGCGAGTTCTAGGTCGAAACCTCTTCCCCCACCACGCTTCTTCTTCTCCGCTCCGGGCGTGTATTGTATCTTGGGGCCTTCTTTTTCCCATTTGAGTGACCAACAGAGTTACCATCGAGAGTGATCCGGTGGTTTTCTTTCTGTCGCCTTCTTCACATAGTGTGAGACCTTTTTTCAAGACAAATCCCAGGCTTGAGCCGTGGACATGTTTGCGAAAATAACCTTGAGATGCGAGCGTCTTGAATTCATCAACAAATCTTGGCTCGGTTTCGGCATCCGAAATGGCATAGGTGTCTGTCTATTGGAATGCCTCCATGTTGTTTGAGAATATCCATAACTCGGGCATTCATCCTTCCTTCCACTTCCTTCATCCCCGCTTCAATGTCTTTCTCTTTTCACCATTGGTACAAGAGAGTGTTGGAGTGGCAGAGTCATTGGGAGTTTCTTGATAATATCACCGTGATAAGACCTTCTTTGGGGGTTTTAGCAATCATCAAGGTCACATCTTTCGAACCTTCCCCTCAACAGACTTCCCTTTCTTCTCTCTTATTACTTCCTCATTTTGTCTTTCCCTTCACATTTTGCTTCCTCCTTCTCGCCCGGATCCCTTCATCGCCTTTAGGTATTCCTCTTCCCCCTTTTTGGCATCATCAAATGAGAGAGGAACCCCTGGAAACAAGCTAGCAAGTAAGAAGTCTAGTCTGGCGATAGTTGAGTTCGCATTTAATCCTGCGATGGAGTAAGCCGCACGGAACTCGTAGCGGGTGGCGTTGGATTTTGCTACCAACTTCATCTCGGCCATGAGGAGATCGAATTTTCGATCCATATTCTCTTCCACACGCAGAGCTCGTTCTTATTATGTTCACGCAGCAGCTTTATCTCTCGTAGTATGAGATTCATGCATTTGTTCAATGTGCTCTTGCAATTTTGTTTTTGCATCAACATTCTCAGCCCGCCGGACTAACAACTTGTTGAACAATGTCCGAAATATCGAGCTTGTTCCACACACATTGTTTCTCGTTGTTGTTGCCACCACTCACGGATCCCGATTATTATGCCTCTCAAATCGCCAGTAAGGTTGGCGCCCCGTTATCCGACCTCATGTCCGGTGTGTTTTCCATTTTTTCTATCTCGGCAAATAAGGCTTTGAACACGCCCCTAATCTCAATTGCCACCTCTTTCAACTAACGGCCAAGCACGTCAAAGTCATAGTCAATCGAACAATGGTGTCTAATGGAATAACAGGATCGGGTGTGGAAGCGCTCACGATCTTTAGGCGATTCTACAGGGGAGGTCGTACCTCCAGAGAAGGGAAATGATTCTACGAAAGGATCATCACGGCAAATCGAATCTGTTCAATGATAATTGGTGCTCGTGAAGTCCCTTGTGGAGTCGAACTTGCCGCAGCTTGGGAGCCGCGTGTGATGGACTTTGCTTCACCGTGGTCATTGTGAAGTCGACCCGACTTTGCCGAGCCTCACTGTCTCAGTGATTTTGTCGGTCTCGGTGGTTTTTCCAAATGAGTTGATCGGTCTCGACCTTATCGGAGCGTCATCGGACGATGATGAGATTTTCATGGGTGGCTCATCATCAAGGTTGAATGTTTGGCGAGTAGTCTTGAGGTCGACTTACTCGTGGTTGGAACATCCTCGGTGAGCCTGGGATCGATCACAGGGGATGACTTAGCTTCATCGTCTCCTTCCGATCCCGAGAAAGGTTACATCAGATTATCCTGGGAATCGTGAAGAGCACTTATCTCCTTTTTCGATGGATCAATGATAGCAGGGAGGGATGTTCTCAGGCTTCGTTTCTCTACCCGGGAAGTCTCAACCTCCCGTTGGCCTTCATTACCTCCTCGCAGTCTCAACTACACGAGGCCTTGGACATCCCTTTCGATAGTGTCACTGCCTTGGGGTCTTTCAAGTGGCATCCATTGGAGTCTCAACTCCATGGATTGTACTTTCATCGCCTGCAGTGTTAACTCCCGGCGATTCCATATTGTGCGCCTTGATCGCATCGCCAGCGTCATCATATTAGCTGCGCAGAGCGATTGGCACTTCACCGAGATCACAATTGTTCCGAGCTCGTCGATGACAACTTGTTGTGTATTCTCGTGATTGTTCTTTCTCCACTTCGCCTCCTAAATTCATTGTGGAGTCACCGCAAAGATCCTCCGACCTTGATGCGGTGGAGGAGTTTCCCCTCGGTGGCACACCGGATGAGTGACTTGGAATGGGGTCACTCATCTCCGGACTCATTACTGTTCCCACCGAGTATTCGGATCGTTGGGGCGGTGGTAAGACACCTTCATTAGGGTTGGCTCGACCGGGATCCCCACTATCCCGTTTCATCGCCATTTCCTAAACACCTTCCTCCGAATGAGTCGGGAAGTGGTGGCAAACGACAACTTGATGGCAATATCCGCACCACTCCCATAGGATCTATTTCCATCGTGATTTGGAGGACTCTCCTGGTCCCTCCATCATTTTTTGCTCATGTAGGATTCTCGACTCTTGCATTGCTTGCTGCATTTACAACTCTTTACGTGGAAGCAACAGGTCCGAGATCCTCATCACTTTCTCGACGATAGGGACGTCAAGGTGAGGGTGAGTATGATCGGTGGTGCCGGTGAGAGGGCAGATCTTGGCCTTCTCACGTGCCTCTGCGCCCTCACCATTTGCTTTAGCCCGCTCGTTTTCTTTTCGAATCTGCAGATATTGATACAATTATCCTCGTCAAGGGCTTGCAAAAGATCGTGTCAACCTCAAGAAACCTGAAGAGTTCTTCTTCTTCAATGAATGAACGGTCTTTCAAACCGCACTCTGGATAGGCTCGGCTTCCATTTTCTCCACTATCGACGACTTTGGATGATGTCTCGGATACAATGGAGAGTACATGATTACATCGTCTTCATCATTCTCTTGCCGCCCTTGTTTCCGGGGATTAAGGATAGCAGACTTGCCGCTCAACATCCTCGAGCCTCTGTTATAGGTGGAGAAACAACCCCGTCAACAGTGATTCGGTTATCTCGGCCATTCCTTGATCCTCACTGTTTTGTCTACAAACGGTGGGTCTTCGAGTTGCCTCTGGCGATCGGCCTCGGCTTGACTTGGTCGTTTATCGATCACGCCGGAGACTCTATTTCTCCAAAGATCTTGGGTATCTTCTCCGGTGAGTGGTCGACTCGGCTAGGTTTCTCAAGCTCGGAACGCTTGAAAATTCTTCTTCTTCTTTTTGTTTGTACCGGAGGGATTTCGGTTCGGATAAGGTTTCTTCGAGTCCGGGCGGCGGGGGCGTGCTGTTGTCTTCTTCTCGAGGAGTGGCCGTTTTGGCTTGTCGGTTCTCCTTTTCTTGACGACCGAGGAGAAGGTATTTGAGATTCCTTCTCCACCGGCCGCAGGGAGAGAGACACTGGCAGGGGGAGTGACTTGGCCGCAGGGCAGGAGCAGATTTCTTTTTCTTTGCTACGGGGGCAACAATCTTCTTAGCGTAGGGCGCTTCTTCTTCTTTGGTGGAGAGGAGACAGTTGTATCTTTAGGGTCAGCTGATTCCCCCTCACTCGTATCAGCCCTCTTGGCGTATGCTCTCTCTTGTGCGCCAGATAGGTTTGATCTGAACATCCTCTTGTTTACATGGAACACATTTCCATGTCAAAGAGGGACTCCTTTTATTTCCATCAGCCGGCCAATCACCAGGCCGTATCCTAGGGAACCTCCAAACGTTTCATCCTCCTCTTGAAGGATTTGTTCCCAACATTCTCGCGCAGAAATTGTAGACAAACTCAGCCCGAGTTCACTTTATGTTCTTCAACGATCGCAGCCATTACGATCAACTTTGCTTTGGAGAGCTGGTCAAAGCTGCCAAATTTGATATATATATGCATTTGGCAACGATGTCCAGCAATTTGTGGTAGTCCTCCTTCAAGACCTCTTATTAGTCGTGTGTAGACTACTTTCTTAGCATAGTCGGACTTGGCTACTTCCTTCCAAGCGGCAATAGGTCAACATCGCCTTCATTAATTTTCGACACTCCTTCGGCAGTAACAAGCGTGTTCTCGCCAAATCCTTGGCATAATGATGAACTCCTTTCCATGAACAGAGGACTTGATGCCCTCATCGTGAACCTCGGTGTTCACGTAGAACTCGTGCGACCTCTTCCACATAGGTCATCAAACTCCAACGTCGAAACGGTTCCACCGGCCCGAGGCGTTTCGTTTTCCAAAGAATCTTCTTCACTAGGGTGTCGTCGGACCCTGTTTCACCATACCATCGAAATCCACAGTAGACCCGGTGTGGATTTGCTTTCCTAGCTTGACAAAATCATGAGTGGATGCCATTTCTCAGTATTTTACCGAACGAAACTTAGAAAATGATCTGAGGATTGAAAGGGTTTTGAGAGAAAATTTTGCTTTTGCTTTCGAGAGAGAGATGAACAGTTTTTGGTAAAGTGAGAGAGAAACAGACGAAATGGTTTAAGTATGATTCATGAAAGAACGTGCGGGTGATTTTTGAAATGTGATCAAAATCAACGGCTTAGATCTTGCACGCCGATTTGCATTTAATGTCTCGTATTTAATGCGGCAGCATTTATATCCAATCATAAGCTTGGTGTGCAACTTTTGCTTGTACACGTCATAATTATGCTGACGTCATTCTTAAAAACATTCCCGCTTAGTAAAAACGACCGCGTTTTTGTCACTTTGCTCATAAATGACTCAGCTTACTCCTTAGCTGATTCACTTAGCTGAATTACAAATTCAGCTCTTTTTCCTCTTTTCATGTTTCATCTCTTTTCTTTGAGTCTTCTGAGTGTCAACTCACTCAATTAACCCTAACTCATGCTTGAGTTCTTCAAATCTTGACTCACATAACGGTTTTGTGAATATGTCGCCCAACCGCTTATCGTTGAAATATATTCCAAGGTGATGTCCTTCCTTTCAACATGATCTCTTATGAAGTGATATCGACATCGATATGCTTTGTTCTTGAGTGCAACACAGATTTTGAGTGATTGCAATTGCACTTGTGTTATCACACATGATTGGAATTTCCTTTTCTTCAACTTCATAGTCTCTCATTCTTTGTCTCATCCATAAGACGTGGGCACAAATGTTTGCCCGGCAGCCTATGTATTCTCGCTTGACTATGGAGGTGGCTATTGAATTTTGCTTTTTGCTAAACCAGAAATTAGCCTATTTCCAAGCATTTGACATGTGCCTCGAGGTGTTTTTTCTGTCAACTCTACATCCGGCGTAGTCGTAGTCGAATAACCAATTAGCTTGAATCCACCTTCCTTTGGATACCATAAGCCAACTTCTTGGCTTCCTTTCAAATATCTCAAGATCCTCTTTTTGCGGTCATGTGGCTTTCTTTGGAGCAGATTGAAATCTTGCACATACACCTACAAAGAAAGGTGATGTCGGCTCTTGGCTTTGTGAGATAAACAATGATCCAATAAGTGCTCGTATCTTGTTTGATCTGTGCTTGCCATCTGCATCCATATCCATTTTCGATGATGTATTCATTGGTATTTTCACGGAAGACTTCTCTTCCATACCAAATTTCTTCATTAAATCTCCGGTGTATTTTGTCCGACTTATGAAGGTTCCATCCTTCGCTTGTTTCACTTGGAGTCCAAGGAAGAATGTCACTCTCCCATCATGCTCATTTCGAATTTGCTTTGCATAAGATTTGAAAATTTATCACACAACTCTTTGTTTTTGTATCCAAAGATGATATCATCCACATATATTTGAACAAGCAAAAGTATACTCTTCCTATCTTGAATTCTGAAGAGTGTTTCCTGTCCACTTTGCCTTTTGTGAATCCGTTTCCAGTCAAGAATTGTGACAATGTATCATACCATGCTCTAGGTGCCTGTTTCAACCTATATAGAGCTTTCTTGAGTTTGTATACTTTATCTCCAAGAGTCTTCTGCTCAAATCCTGGAGGTTGTTCAACATACACTTCTTCTTCCAAAGAAACCATTAAGAAATGCACTCTTTACATCCATTTGATATACAATAAAGTTCTTGTGAGTCATAGGCAAGAAACATCCTTATGGCTTCCAATCTTGCCACAGGAGCAAATGTTTCATCAAAATCTATCCCTTCTTCTTGGCAATATCCTTTGGCTACCAATCTTGCTTTGTTTCTTACCACAGAACCTTCCTCATTCATCTTGTTTCTGAATACCCATTTAGTGCCAATAACATTTTGATGGGTAGGTCTTTGAACCAATTCCCACACTTTATTTCTTTCAAAGCGATTCACTCTTCTTGCATGGCTTGAATCCAATGTGTGTCATCCAATGCTTGTGACACATCTTTAGGCTCTATTTGTGAGATAAAGCATGTGAACATTGCTTCTTGTTGAGCTCGGATCTCGTTTTGACACCTTCTCTTACATCTCCAATGACTAGTTTTGGTGGATGGTCTCTCACCATCTTACATCAAGGTTGAATCCTCTTCATCATTTGTGGTAGTTTATGCGGTGTTTCTTTCTTCTTACACATGAATATTGTCCATGTATATCTTGAGTAGTCATCTACTACCACCAAGGTGTATTTCTTCCCACTTATGCTGGTTCAATGGACCAAATAGATCCATATGTAGCAGTGCAATATTCTAGTTGAAGATGGACATGTATTTTCTTTGAATGATGATTTGATTTGTTTTCCTTCGACATGCATCACATATACTCTCCATCTTGTATCTCGAGTCCGGAAGTCCTTCCACAAGATTGCTTTTCCGCAAGTTTGTTAATTGTTTTGAAATTCGGGTGACTCGGCTTCTTGTGCCACGACCAACTTGATTCAATTTGTGCTTTTGCTAACAGACAGTGATTGGTGTTGCGGTTGACCAATCCACGACATACATGTTCTTTTGTCCGCATCCTTGCAACACAACTTCATTTGATTCAAGATCCTTGATTTGGCATATACCCATGTTAAATCCAACATTATAACCCTTGTCACAAAGTTGGTCGATGCTTAGCAAGTTGAAGTTGAGTCCTTCAACATATGCAACATCCGAGATTTCTAATCCATTTTCTTGATGGATCCAAATTGCCCCTTATTTTTTCCCGGAGCTTCATTTCCTCCAAATATGACTTTTGCACCTCGACTTCCTTGAATTTCGATAGATTTTTCTTGTTTCTGTCATGTGCCTGGGAAGCCCACTATCCATGTACCAGGTTCCTTGGGACTGTTGTTCCTTGAACCCGCAATCAAGGAAATTAAGTTTTAGGTACCCATACTTGCGTGGGTCCTGAGGGGTTAGTATTATAAGATGATCCAACCAGCCTATAGCCAAATGATTTGACTCTAAGAGGTTGCCATCTATCAGTGCCATAATCATAATTAATTTTAGCAAATTGCTTGGGAGTTCTAAGTTCATACAGCTGTCTCTTTTGTCTGTATGCCTGTGTATGTGTTTTAGCAATTGCCTTCTTTGGGTAGTTGTGATCTCTCTGAGTGTAGTGCCTAGGTGCATATGTGTGCTGATGAAAGCTCTTATACCTTTGAAATGGCCTTTGCTGAGTTCTAGGTCTTTGCCATTTGGGCTTATATTCCATAGGTCTTTGCTGATAGTTCACATTATTCCAATCACCTTGGCTTGGGTACTTTCTACCATTCCCTTCATATGTGTTTCTTTTATAGAACTTCTGGGGTTTTTGGTAGCTGCTTTCTTCTTACTGAGTATCTCTGTTTGGAGTTTCTTTGAGGAACTCGGGTGGATTTCTTCTGTTTGCCCCTCTCAAAGACACTCAATCGGGCCGTTTTCCTTTTCCTTTATAGCCAAGGCCAGTTTGCTTGTGATTGTGCTTTGGAATAAATATGTGTGCACCATTTGGAGTTTTGGATTTTAGAGATACTTCATTGCTTGAAGATCCTTTTTCCAAAATCACTTTTGGAGCTTGACATAGCAGAGGAATTAAATCCTAAGCTTTGTCTTGTCTCCACATTCTCTTTGGCTCATAATAAGATCATCCAATGATTTAGATGCCTTAGTGAATGAGGCAATCACATTTTTGAGGTCATTCTCCCTCTTTTTTATAGCAGTTATCTCTGCTATTAGCTTAGTATTTTCAGCCTTTAGACTTTCATTCTCATCAGCTATTTGACTTAGGGTACTCAGCTCCTTAGTCAGCTGTGAGTTTTGGCATTTGAGTAGGTTGTTTTCCTCATTTAGTAGTGTGTGTGAGGATTTAATGTGTTCAAAATCTTTCATCATTTTGCCTAAAGAATCATAAAGATCAGTGGGTGATGAAGTGTGTGTGTCACAGTCACTATCACTTGAATCTGAGAGTGATGAATTAGAGTGTACCTCATCTTCTTGGTCAGGTTGGTCTTGTTCCTTGGCCATTAAACAGATCAAGGCTTCTTCTTCAGAGTCACTTGAGTAGTCATCTTCACTACTCTCTGAATCAGCTGTGTCTTTTGACTTGTTTGTCTCGGCGATCTCCTGACCAACATTGCCTTTTTCTTTTCTTGTCTTCTTTCTCTGAAGACCTTTCTTTCCTCTTCATTCCTGTATTTGTTGACTACAGGATATGGGCAATCAATGGCATAGTGACCTGGATGCCTGAAGTTCCAGCATAGATTTTCATCCTTTTGATCAGCTCTTTCCATTCTTGGATTGTGTCTCTTTGATATTCAACTTTTGATGCTCGCTCTCTTGGTTGGCCTATCTTCTGGAGGATTCACCTTTGCTTCTTTTGTAGTTCTTATTGAAGAACTTGTTGAATCTTTTAACCATCAGGGCAATCTCCTCTTGGTCAATGACTTCTTTGACCTCAGCTCTCTTGCCATCCTTAACAATTAGAGCAGCTATTTTGGGCACAGTTGTCTCCTCCTGGTCTTTTCTTCTCGGCTCAAATTCGTAGGCTTTGAGATCCGAGAATAGCTCATGGTTGGATGTCTTGGATAGGTCCATGGAATGTCTTAGTGCCATGACCTTCATTTCCCATTCAGTGGGAGACTTCTTAGAATCTTCATACACATTTCCTTCGTGTATATTCTTTTCCAAGTGCGAGATAGCTCATCGGTAATTTACGTGAACCGAGAATCCGATTGATCCAAGGTCTCTCCAGTAATCATTTTGAAATTCTCAAATTTAGACAAAGAACCGATAGTTTATTTTCCTTGATTTGCTCTGAGCCCTCACAAATCAATGTTAGTTTGTCCCAGATTTCTTTAGCCGTTTTGCATGATTTGACTTTGTTAAACATGGCTTTGTCCAAGGTTTTGTAAAGAATGTCCTTGGCCACATTGTCCAAGTTATATCTTTTTCTGTCATCATTTGTCCATTCAGCTCTTGGTTTTTCAACCATAGCTGGTCTGGGAGAAACATCCTCTTCACCTTCAGCTGTAGCTCTCCTTACAGTTGTGTTCACCTTCAAAATTTGCAGTGGCCCATCCTCTATTACTATCCACATCTCATCA
Organism: Rehmannia glutinosa; assembly: GCA_016081115.2. Classification (NCBI taxonomy): domain Eukaryota; kingdom Viridiplantae; phylum Streptophyta; class Magnoliopsida; order Lamiales; family Orobanchaceae; genus Rehmannia; species Rehmannia glutinosa. Next base: position 80,841 of record JABTTQ020003124.1, read on the forward strand.
TGTAATGCTGATAGATGAGCCTGCATACGGATTTTCCAATCATCAAATTCTTCAATTGTGAACATAGGGATGCGTATCAAATTTGCTTCCATGATAATAACTTTTGCTGGTAAAAAGAGTTTTGAAAGATCAAGTACTAAAACTGACTTTGCAAAATTTGGAGATCTAGTTGATAACGGTGCGAAAGGCTCAATGAACCAACCGCTCTGATACCACTTGTAGGTCCCAAGGGGTGTGAATGTAAGGTTTAGAAGGGGGGTTGAATAAACCTTACCAACTTTTCAAATTAGTCCTTATAAATATTCAGAGTTAATACTTCACGATTGTGTCCTTGATGGACAACTAAGTTAGTTAATCAGAGTTAGTCACTCAACGACTGACGATTTGTTGATAGAATAACTCAAATTGTTTTGACTAAAGACTTAACTCGATTGTGATTTGTTTTATTGGAAGACTTAACACCCTTGAATTTGGTTAAGTTTGTTTTAATACTCGGTTTTAGCACTCGAGTTGATTATCAATTGGATAGCAAATTTATCATGAGATATAAAAATAAGATGCAAAAATTAAAGTCTGAAATGTAAATGACACAATGAGTTTTTATAGAGGTTCGAAGATGGGGTAATTCTTTTACTCCTCTCTTCTCCAACTCCGGAGGAATCCACTAAGTATTGATCAATATACGAGTGGTTAATGAGTCGATACAAGTCTTGATCACACAATGGTGACTTGATCCTTTGGGACTCGACCGGAGATGCCTTGGTCACACGGTGGCTTCTCGCACGACTCGGCCTTTCTTCACGGGGGTAGTTTGCCTTGCTACTACTGACCCACTTGCTTAAGTTCCTTGGATTTGATCACGAAGCCCTCCAACTAGCTTAAGCTTTGTTCGACCTTGAACCTTTCTACAATCCCTCGTGGAATGTAGACCTCTTGATTCTTCAAAAATTTCCTCTTCAACTGATTGAAGTTATCTTTCCTTCACAGGTGAGTGTTAGATTGATTTCCTTCGTAATGTAGGCTTGAGGATTGATCTTGAATGTTTTGAGAATATTTTAGGTTACAGTACAAAAGTTTGCTTGAATGTTCGTGGTTTAGGTTATCAAGGTAACCCCTTCTCAAATAAATTCCTCAGCCTTTTATAGTGATCTTTCAAAAATCTGCTCGTTGAAGAGATAGGCTTATTTTTGAAAGTCACTTGTGGTCGTTGGCTTGTCTTGTTGCAGTTCTTGGAATTGCCATTTCCTCGTATGAATAATTCTTCAGCTTTTCAGTGTTCTGACATAGGTGCAGTGCTTCCCATTGGTTTATTACTCTTGCACGCTTCTGGAACTGAGCACTTCAAGAAAGGCAGTATGGAGGTATTACTTGTTTAAGTAATTCTCTTGATTTACGTGCAACGGATCTCTTTCGATTGTCTTGACTTGACCGCATTTTCTTAACATCCCCAGGTGACTTCAAGTCGACTTCCAATCATTTGATGACTCTTCTCATCACTTCAACCTTGAGACTTTGCCTTGAGTTGTCTTGGCCGATACTTTACTCATTTGCACCTTGATCGAGTTCCGTCTTGTCTTATTTGCCATACTCAATGCCTTGCAATGAGTCTTCCTTCTAGTCTCCGGTTGTCTTCTTGCATGTTTAGGCATAGCTGACTCAGCTCGACCAGCCCTATCTATTACAATGCAGTTTACAACAAAAATGGGTTGCCAACTTCCTATTCTAAGTTTTACATGGCATTCATCAAAATCTACAAAATAATTTCCCAACAGATGACGATCTCTCGATCTATCTTCAATTCTCGAAGGTGTAGTTGTGGTCTTGATCGATCTCTTGAAGTATCTGATGGAAAACTCCTCTTTTCTCTGGTTTCTAGGGTAAAAATCACCGTCCCCTTGTTTGTGGCCACCCCGTGTCTATTTGTACTTTGCTTTGGGTCAAAACCTAGTTGGAAATCCGTCAAACTCTATTTTCCCGTAGGGGAGCACGGGCCGTGCCATACGGCACGCCCAGCCCGGGCTGGTAGCCGCATGAAATTGTTTTCGCTGAAGGGAGCACGGGCCGTGCTCATATGCACGACCAGCCCGTGCTCCACCCAAACGTCTGAATTTTCTTATGGAGTCTTCATAAGAGTTGTAGCCCTCTCTCTTAGTCTTTCGTAGCCACTTGAATCAGCTCAATATCAATTTTGTAGAGAGGGTTATGGCCAAAATACTAAACTCTGCCAGTGTTGGAAATTCCAGACGCGTTTGAACATTCCTTGAGACAAATCCCCTCGTTGTTTGATCATCCATGCTTCTTTTGACACACGAATCATTACTATGACTCTAGACTCAATATAATTAGCTTCCAATTGGGTGTAATCGCTCGATTCTTGATGCTTCTAGGTCGTAATGCTCGTATTTGTCACAAAATCACTCCAAATATCGTTAAATTCCTACAAAACGAGCAAAGCGTAATACCTTTTCCACAAAGAGCGAATATATACCATTTCATATGAGTTATTGCATGTTTATAAACAATTATAGCCATAAATATGCCCAAAATACATGTCAATCAGTCTCCGGGTGACAACTTCTTCCACTTCTTCCCACGTCCTCAGTAAAAGTTCCTAAATAGATTTACTTCTCTTGGTGGGCTGTGGAAAGAGGATTTCTTTTATGGGAGAGATAACGGTTGGGAGCTTCCTTATGAGAGGGTTTCCGAGGTTAAGACTTCCCGAGGCACTTCCGCTTCCAGAATGAGATGGAGGAGGCTTATAGGTCTCGGGGATTGTTTAAAAATATTTTGAAGGATAGGATGTTCTTAGGTATCCAGCTTTGATTTACTCTTTTACGTTGCTTCCCACTTTACTTGTATATTTTGATTGCTTCCTTTTCTAGTATTGCTTCTACTTGCTTTTAAGGTAAGGAGAGTTACAACATTGCAGAGTTGATGGCTTTCAAGAAAAAAAAGAAGGAGAAGGCTAAGGGGAAGTCTGCTGCCAAGCGGGAGCTTGAGTGTTCCGCCTCGGAGTGACATGCCCCGCCCTTCTCCCAAGAGAGTGAGAAGCGCCCTTCCCGCCGGAGGGTGATAGGCGTCCTAGCTCATGCTATGGTGATTGTATTGATGTCGCTCCAGCTTTTCGTCCTTCGGTAGGCCATTTGGGAGGGAAGAGGCCGAGGATGGAGCTCGGTGTTGTTGCTTCTGAGTGTGTTGGTCCTCGCGAGGGGATCTAGTCCCATTGGGACTACCCTGATTTTGGCTTTGGCTACACCCATACCCCAGGAGTTATATGGTCTGATAACCAGTCCCGTCTTGGGTCTTCGCATTTCCATTCTTCATGCTTTGTCTCTTTGCTTGGCTAAGACTTGTACAAATTATGTTATAGGTTCTGAACCTTGTAGCGGCTTTGACCCGTCGAAGTGAGGCCACCGTGCAGGAGAATTGCCAGCTTCGGGATAAGGTGAAGAGCTTGAAAGATGATGCAGCGCAAAATGGTGGCGAGATGTCTGAGCTGTCAAAGGAGCACGAGTCGAAGACGGGCGAGGTCCCCCTCTGCACTTCAGCCAGCGCCCATATGCTAGCTCAGAAGAGGTTACATAGCTTCTCCGGAGTATCGCTCTGAGTTGTAGTATGAGTCTTCAGTCTACTTTGACAGAGCCATTTGCCACTATCGGAAACTTCTACGGCGGAGTGGGATGGCTTCTGGCGAGTTGATCGACATCCTGGACTACGGCATTTTGGATGAGGAGGAGGGAGAGATTGAGGCTTTGGCCTATCTTTCTTGACGATGCTGGTGGCGATGGAGTAGAGCCTAGAGAGACTGTTGTTGCTTCCAGAGATGACGCGGCTTCTTCTTGATCAGTGATAGTCTTTTCTTCATGCCTACTTGTTTAGGGCTTACTTTACGCTTTCAGATGTTTCTTCTATGTACTCGGATATTTCTCCCTTCCTCATGACCTTGAGATGTTTTATTTTTCCCTATAGGGCTGGATGATTTCTCTATTTTCCTTAGGCATTTTAGTTCCAATTGTCATATTTTACTTATGATATATGTGTATGACTTCTTGCGTGAGATTAGATTTTATATCACATTTTAACACCACGAGACGCCTTTCCGAAGCTTGGAGGAGGGCACCCCCTTGGGGTTCCCGGGGAGCTCTTTAGTAACTCGGATGAGGTCGCACATTTTGGATTTTCCCCAAGTTATTGCTTTATTTATAACATCTCTTCTCCACATGTGTTAGCATATTTCTCCTTTTTTTCTTGCACATTTTCATCATGGAGAAGAATTTTCTGGGACTCTTGTGAAGAGTCCCCATCCTCCGGGGGTTTTAGCCGGAGGAAAAAGAGATTTTAGTAGGACCTCCTTGTGAGGAGGCCCCTCTCATCCGTGATTTTAACCGAAAGGGTCATCCCACCGGAGGTCTTAGCCGGGTGAGACCATCCCCTCCGGGGTCTTAGCCGGAGGAGGTAAATTACTATGGCCTCTTGTGAGGAGGCCCCTCCCATCCGGGATCTGTTCGGAAATTTATTTTATGGATTTTAATGAATGCCATGTAAAACTTAAAGTACAAAATTGGCACCCCATTTTCCTTGTAATTTACATTGTAATAGATAGGTGGAAAAGCTGAGTCAAGTCAGCTTTGCCTGGAAATACAAGAAGTCAACTGAAGTCTGAAGTGAAGACTCTGTTGTGGAACAGCTGAGTATGGCAAAGAAGGAAAATCAAGAACTCAACTGAAGATGTATCAGCTGAGGAACAACTGTGTGAAGAGTCAGTCAAAGTCAACTCAAGAAGCGAGGTCTCAAGTTGAAGTGACAGATAAGTCATCCAATGATTGGAGCAAACTCAAGTCACCTGGGGAAAAAGGCAGCAACCAAGAGGAGTTAACGGAAATGAATCCGTTGCACAGAAGTCAAGAACATTACTTAATCAAGTAATACTTCCATGCTGCCAGGTCTTAAAGTGCTCATCCCAGAAGCGTGGAAAAGGAATAAACTAATGGGAAGCATTGACCTCGTGTCAGAACCTGAAAAGCTGCAAATTCATTTAATACGAGGAAAGGTCTACATCTCAAGATTGAGGACCAAGAAAAGACAAGCCAACGAACACAAGTGACTTTTGAAATCAGCCTATCTCTTCAACGAGAAGATTTTTGAATGTTCGCTAAAAAAGTCTGAGGAAATTCATTGAGAAAAGGTTACCTGAACCACAAACAAGCAAGATATATTCAAGCTGTAAACCTACAAATATTCTCAAAGATATTCAAGCAAATCCTCAATCCTGACACTCGAAGGAAATCGATCCAACACAAAGCTGTGAAGGAAAGACAATTTCAAACTATTGAAGAGGAAACTTTTGAAGAATCAAAAGGGGTCTATTTTCCAAGGAGGATTGTACAAAGGTTCAAGGTCGAACCAGTATCAAGTTATTGGAGGGCTTCGTGATCAAATCCAAGAGCTTCAGAAAGTGAGTTGAAGTAAGCGGAAGCGGTGCCTGTGAAGAAGTTCGAGTCGGAAGAGAAGCCAGCTGTGTGACCAAGGTTGTCTCTAGACTATTGAACACTTTGTAAACAGATCTTTTACATAGTGGATTCCTCCAAGAGTTGGAGAAGAGAGGATTAGAAGAATTACCCCATCTTCGAACCTCTATAAAAATTAACTGTGTCATTTATTTTTCAGCACATTTACATTTCTGCATAGTTACCTTATATCTGCTGATAAATTCATTTGCTATCCAACCTGATTAATAACCAAGTGCTAAAATCATGTGTTAAAACAAGTTTAAATCAATTCAAAGGGTGTTAAGTCTTCCTGATAAAAACAAACGGCCGAGTTAAGATTCGGGTTAAACAACTCGAGTTATTCTATCAATGACTCTATCCGGTCTGTTGAGTGGCTAACTCTGATGACTAACCAACTTAGATGTCCCTCAAGGACTTAACTGATTGTGTTAACTCTGTAATATTTTAAAAGGACTAAAATCGAAAGGTTGGTAAGGTTTATTCAACCCCCCCTTCTAAACCTTACTCACACCCCTTAGGACCTACAAGTGGTATCAGAGCCATGTTGTTTCATTGCGCCTTCCGCACTGGTTACTAAACTAGATCTCTATCTTTTCAAAAAGGTTTAAAACACTTGTATTTTCAAAATCTTTCATTTTTAGCAAAGTTATTATCATGGAAGTAAATTTAACACGCATTCCTATGTTCATTGTTGAGGAATTTGATGACTGGAAAATTCGTATGTAGGCTCATCTATCTGTTCTACACGATGAAATGTGGCTTGTGATAGAGGATGGGCCACTGCAAATATTGAAAGTGAAAACGCAGACTGAAGAGCAGTACTGACTAAAGGAGAAGAAGTCTGCTTTGAAGAAAGACCAGCCCTGGTTGAAAAACCAAGGACTGAGTGGACACATGATGATAGAAAAAGATGCAGCTTGGACAATGTGGCCAAAGGCATACTCTACAAGACTTTGGACAAAGTAATGTTTAATAAAGTCAAATCCTGGAAAACAACAAAAGAAATATGGGATAAAGTAACTTTAATCTGTGAAGGATCACAACAAATTAAAGAAAATAAATTATCTGTCGCTGTTCAAAATTTTGAAAATTTTAAAATGTTTGCAGGAGATCTATGGATCAGCTGGATGCAAGATTCACTGAGATCAAAAATGAGCTTTACTCTTGGGAAGAATACACACAAAAGGAGATGTACATGAAGATCTTGAGGAGCCTCCCCGGTGAATGGGAAATGAAGACTATGGCTCGAGACATTAAATGGACCTCTCAAAAACATCCAATCATGAGCTATTCTCGGACCTTAAAGCCTATGAGTTTGAGTGAGAAGAAAGGATCAGAAGAAAGCAGTAGTACCCAAGACAGGTTGCATTGATAGTTAAGGATGGAAAGAGAGTGAACAAAGAAGCCATAGACCAGGAGGAAATAAACCTAATGGTTAAAAGATTCAACAAGTTCTTCAATAAGAACTATAAGATAAACAAGGATGAAACCTACAAGAGACATTCAGCTCCTACAAGCGAGGAAGATAGGCCACTGATAGAGTTGAGCGTCAAAGGGTTGAATATCGTAGAGGCGATAACCCAAGACGAGAAAGAGGCGATCAAAGAGCGAGAAACTGTGTTGGAATTGCGGAATAACTAGGACATTTTTGAGTTGATTGTTCCTATCCGTTGGCCAATAAATCTTTGGAATGAAGAAGAAAGAAAAAGTCTTGAGAGAAAAGAAGGCAGGGGAAAAGAAGAAAGCCATGTTGAGCCGAGATTTCTTGAGGCGGCTAAGTCTAAAAAGCGATGAGACTCGAGGAGAGTAGTGATTTTATAGAACAACATTAAAAATATTATAGAACAACACCGAAACAATAGAAACAATGTACAAAATAATACATGAATAAAAAACAGCATAAAAAATATGTAAAAGTTGTTTTGAAACATCGAAACAACAAAGAAATAACATAAAAACAACAAAGAAACAAATTTAAACAACATCGAAACAACATATATAACATATAAAACAATACAGGAAAAAAGAATCAAAAAATATGTAGGAGCGTAGAAAAAGAAAAAAAATAGGTATAAAATAAAAAAATAGGTACAAAAGTGATATGACTGTATTTTATGAGATATTTACCAAAAAGATGGTATTTTATATAATTTCCTCTGAATTTTATCCAGCGGATAACTTAGGCCATATTTAATATTTATTTATATTAGTCCTTAACCCTTTAGCCCAACTGTGGATTAGTTTAGGCATTTTTGGCAACAACTAGTCCAGGCCCATGAAATTAAGGGACTAATCCCCACCCGTGACCCAGAACCCGCTGCAAATGGATCAACATAAACAGAAAAGACCCTAGATCGGTTTGTAGCTGGTGACTATAATAGCAATATTCTCTTGGTATTAATTATAAGATTGTCATTCATAACATCTGTTAATGTTATTTTATTCAAATATCTCAATAATACATTTCCAAACACCGTTCTGAAATATACACATAAAACTTATATCTTTAAGAACACTAGTCTAGCCAAACACCCTGTTAATTCTATCTCCATATTTCCGAAGAGTTTGCAATGAAACAACACAATTCATATTTTATCCGGAAAAAAAAATAAAACTAAGTCTTAACACATTTCAAAATATACTATGGTAACATAACATATTAGTCTGATTCCAGTTCAAAAACAGATCAGCTGGATTTCCAACAAACTTAATTAAGCTGTACAAGAATTTCAATTCGACGAAAACAAAAAAAGATTTAAATGTTTTCTTCGAATTGAAGTCGTCGGACCTGTGGTACGTCTTTTCCCAGCATAGATCGGTAGATGGCATTATGTTAGCACGTAACGTTTCAAGCATTTGCTACTAAAGTTATATTTCCTGGCCTGGCTAAGTGAACCACTTGATCTGTTTTAGCCTCATTACCTTGTGAACAGAGACGATTAACTAGTAATTCTAAGGCTTCTTGCATCCACCAATATTGGCAAACTTTCCTAGCTTCTCTTACACTTATCTGTTGGCATTATTAACAAGTTGAGGATATAGTTCAGCAATTTTGCTTTATAACACGAAAATCGGAACTGTAGATAGAGGTACTTACCCATATTCTTTGACGGACATCTTTTTCAGGCCAGAAATCCAGTTGCTCTTTAACGAGCAATGGGAACATGTGACCCTCGTAGCAGGTGTCATTGTTTTTGCTCTTGAAATTCCATTTGCCCAATTTATTCTGCAAATTCCAACACAATGACATAAGGATATATCCCTCGTACTCATGATATGCATAGCATAATTTGTTATTTTTATTTCGGAAAATAATTTATTTGATCCTGTAACTATTTTGAGATTTAGTCCTCTAATTAGTGACGTTAAAATTTTAGTCCAATGTATTTTCAAAATTTGGACATTTCGTCCTATTTTAACCGAAATTATGTAATTTTAACTGAAATTGCACACAATCATCACCAATAAGGTGCAAACATGTTGGTGATTTGGCAAAAAATTGCCACCAAATCATTAAAATCCTCAAATTTTTTGTCTATTTTTGCACCAAAATTCCTAAATTCCTTAGACATATTAGCAACTAGCGGTCCTAGTTAACATATACACTAGTCAAAGTTGGAGGGAATGTTCAAATTTTTAAAAGATATCGGATATTAATTTAAAGATAACTTAGAGGATTAATTATCAAATTAAGTAGTCCAGAGGACCGAAAAACCTATTTCCCCTTTTTATTTTGGGAACATCATAGGCAGAGGAGAGTTATGAATGTTGTTTTCTTCTAATAGAAAGAGACTTCATTAATTCTCTTCACAACCACAGGTTCCACGAAAATGATTTAGAATAAATTACAAAATACCCCTTATTTTAGCCTAATTACACAATAAACTCTGGTTGTTATTCAAAATTACAAAATACCCCTAAACATTGTACAAACACCCTTTGAGATTAATTCGTATTTGTTTAATAAAGTAATACCCCTATCAAAGGGTGCAAAATAGAACCAAATTTTAAGCGGTATTTGTAATTCTGAAAGATAACTAAGTCACTTTTTTGTATTAGACAGAACCGTAAGGGTATTTTTGTAATTAACTCAATGGTTTTCAAAAACACAACTAGGCCTATAAAGACCAACCTGAACATCACCAACAACGCCAGCTTCCTCTATCGTTTCTCGCAATGCTGCAGCTTCAATTGACTCATCTATTTCCCAACCTCCCTGAAACGTCCAAATCATCAAAGATCATCAGTTTAATTTATGATGATATATCTCAATTTCTCAAAATTAAAATTTTAAAATATATATTAATTAAGAGGATAATAATTAAGTACTGGGAAATAAAATGATGAAATACCTTTGGAAACAGCATCCCTTTTCCTTTTCTCTGTGAAGTAATAACAAGAACTTCAATTTCTTCCTCAATTACCACCATAGATGGTCCCCGGGGACCTTTATATCTGTATGGAATACATCTGCATATATAGTATATAAGATGGAATGAAGAAAAAAGTATGATAATTATCTATTTATCTGAAAGTGTACCAAACTTTTGTATATAAGTCGAGAATATTCATTTATTCCAACTTCAATTACAAAAACTCCCATGAGTTTGTGTTAATTACATAAAAAAAAATGTACAAAAACGACTGAGGTTAGATTTCATCTTACATTTTACCTATTCATAAGAAAAAAACATTTCAAAACCTCCCTCATGATATTTATAGAAATACTACACTACTCTTTAAATTTAAGATAAAATCAAACCTCAATTAATTTTTGTAATTTTCAAGAAAATCTAGGTTTTTTTGTAATTAGTTGAAACCTTGGGAGTTTTTGTAGTTAATTATTGAATTTAAAAGAAATACAATGTTTTTTTTTGGTTTTTGAAAGCAAATACAATGTTTTTCTATAGATAAAAGAAAAATCTAGATGGCATTTGATGAAAAAAAAACTTCATTTTCTGTAATGACCAAGAATCTTCGGACTTCGGAGGTTCAAAACCTCTTAGAAAGTCGTATTACGGTATTACCATTGCCTCGGTTAAGTCAAACTGAAACCGTATTCGAAACTTCCTCTTACTATCTTTGTAACAGAATTGGTAAAAGTTATTATAATAATGATAATTACAAAAACACCCATGAGATTTGGGCTAATTACAAGAAAACGAAGAGATATTTAAAAGTTAAAAAAACACATTGTGTTTGATTTTGTCTTAACTTAATGAGGTAACTGTAATATTTTATAAATGTCTTGGGGTTTTTGAAATATTTTTTGCTTATGATGGGGGAAATGTAAGACGGAATCAAACCTTATGTGGGTTTTTGTAATTTTCAAAAATATTTGGGTATTATTGTAATTAGCCTAGACCTCAGGGAGTTTTTTGTAATTATCACTTATAATATATACAAAATTGGAAAAAAGAAAATGGAGTAGCTATCAGCCTTGTTATACTGTATAAATTATCAAGGTTAATTGCCATATTTTGAAGCATTTTCGAGAAACATATGTAGTAGCTCAAGAAATGTGGATCCTCTCCTGTCTACTCCAAAGTCCAAAGCGTATTTCATCTCATATGTTTAGCATTATCTATACACATTAATTAATTGTGTAAAATGACATTATACTTGACAATTGACATATTACATATGTTTATAATGTGGGATAAACGATAATATTTTGATCCATTGATCGATTGTTCCATACAATTGTCTCAACTAATAGAATTTATGATAAAAGTAAATTTTTATCTTTTTGGGATGAAATCTTCATTTCCATTTTCCTTATTCTATTTTTTATTCCATTTATTGTATTAAAGACACTGTCTACAATTATGACAACATCCAGTTCATAAATCATTTATTCAATCATTCATTCAAAGCAATGGAATGAGGAGTGGAATAGAAAAATCAAACATGAAATCTCAATCATATTTCCTTCTTTTCCCCATAAAAACATTTCATCAGAAGTCAACTCTTTAAGCTATTTTCTGTTTGCAAGTTTAGTTTGTAAAATAAAAGATTATTAAAATTAAAATAACTTTTTTCGACCCTGAAATGATGGTCATTTTGTCTTTTGTCTTGTGTTTTCCTTCTCTTTTACCATTTTCTCGATCAAATTCAAAGTGCAAAACAGGTGCTTCTAGAATTACCTCCATTTTGCACATGTAAACAATAAAACATCAAGAAATGAAAATGAAATTGATACTGCGTGTTCTCTCTGTGTGTGTGTGTGTGTGTGTGTGTGTGAGAGAGAGAGAGAGAGAGAGAGAGAGACGGACCCGACAACTTGGCGGTGGCCATGAAAATTGTAACGCTGCATATGTCTTCCAGTACGAGAAACAAGACCAACAACCATGCCCATGTTCTTCATTTCCATCTTTTATTTTCTTTCTACAATACAGAAAGCAGAGCTACTTACTAAAATTAGAAATATTAATCTTTTTGAGGAAAGCAAAGTTTGCACAAGTCAGGTCACAACCCTTTTTTTTACGTTTTATAGACAAAAGGAAGAAGACTTTGTCTCCTCCCACATTTATTATGTTCTATTTCTATTTTCTACTGGAAAACCGTTTGATGCATAATGCCAGTTTTATTATGAAATGTCACCCCCACGGGTCCCACCCCGTATAATATAAATTCACATATAAATAAAATATTTTTATGTGATAATTAGCATGTATTTTAGTATACGTACCAATTAGAATGGAAGATCTAAAAAAGGTTATATGACAATTTTTCCACACATACTAGGTCGGATAATATTCATAATAAGCATTATTATATTTTTAATGTATTTTTTTATTTTTATATTACAAAAGAATATAATATAATCACTCATTATATAATTAAATTCGATCAAATTTGATTAATAAGTAGAAATTCTAAAGGGAAATATATGTCATGAAAGAGAGCTAGGCTCGTCGAGCCTACTATAGGCCCCCAAAAATTTGGGGGCCCAAAAGGTGTTTTTAATTTTTCATTAGGCTCGTTTTCAGTTTTTTTCCTTACTCCAACAAATCTAAATGAGCCCCCCAAATTTATTTTTTTGGGAAATTACATAAAATACTATTTTTTTGGTAAACATACCACAAAATACGCTCTTATTACTATTGTAACTATTTTTTTTTCTTTTGTACCTACCTTTTTCTTTTTTTTACGCTCTTGCATATTTTATTTTTTTTATTTCGATGTTTTTTAAATTTATTTCTTTGTTGTTTATATGTTGTTTCTTCGTTGTTTCTATGTTTCATAACAACTTTTATCCATTTTTATGTTATTTTTCGTTAATGTATTATTTTGTACATTGTTTCTATTGTCTTAGTGTTGTTCTATAATATTTTTAATGTTGTTCTAGTAATTTTTTTTTTGTTTTTTTCCATGTAGTGTTCAATGTGTAAACACAAAATTTTCATATTTTTAAGATTTTTATTGATGTGGTGTTTTTGCCTGGTTACATTCTGACATGCCAGGGATCGACCCCAAACACGCATGTCACCATCTTAACATTAACCTAAAATACAGGTTAGTGATACAAAAGAGGAGAAAATTGGGCCCGGACAGGCAAGCATCTTTAGAGGTTGAGGTCAGCAAACTGTTGGACAATAATTTTATAAGTGAAGCCTTGTACCCGAGGTGGGTGGACAATCCTCTTTTGGTCAAGAAAAATAATGGACAGTGGCAACTTTGTGTCGATTTCACGGACCTCAATACACAGCGTTCCCAAAAGATAGTTACCCACTTCCACATATCGATTATATGGTGGACGCGACTGCAGATGAGCTTTATGGATGCCTATTCAGGCTACAATCACATTCAGATGCACAGATGATGAGGAAAATACCTCATTTTTTTTTTCTCGGAGCGTCTACTGCTATTAAATGATGCCGTTTGGGCTAAAGAACGAAGGGGCGACCTATGAGAGGTTAGTGAACAAAATGTTCGAAAAACTGATAGGTCAAATAATGGAAGTTTACGTAGATGATATGCTTGTAAAATCATTGTATGCTGCTAACCACATTACTCATCTTAATGAAATATTTACTATTTTGTGCGAGTATAAGATGATATTAAATCCTAAGAAATGTACATTCAGCGTCGGCTCGGAAAAATTCTTGGGCCATATGGTCAGTCAAAGAGGAATTAAAGCAAACCAAGATAAAATTAAGGCAATAATTGACCTGGAACTACCCAATTCAGTTAATCCAAAGTTTAACAGGTCGTTTAGCTGTTTTAAGTCTCTTTGTATCAAGATCAACAGATAAATGCAAGTCATTCTTTGAAACCATCAAGAAAAATAAACTTTGAATGGACCAAGCAAACTCATGCCGCATTTGAATCGTTAAAAAAATATTTGGCAACCACTCCAGTTCTCCAAAAGCAGAACTGAATGAAGATTCAGCACCCCGTCTACTACATCAGCCAGGCCTTACACGATGCCGAGTTGTGATTTCCACTGATGGAAAATTTGACGTATGCATTGGTCATATCTTCGAGAAAACTTCGGCCGTATTTTTTGGAGCACAAAATTATTGTCCTGACAGACTATCCACTTAAGCAAGTGATGCACCGACCCAACACGTCTGGTCGGATGATCAAATGGACGGTGGAACTTAGTTAGTTCGATATATTGTACGAGCCCAGGACAACAATTAAAGGACATGCACTAGCAGATTTCGTGGCAGAATTCACACCATCCATTCAACTAGATATTGTTAAAGAGCAAACTTGGATGTTGTTTGTCGATGGCTCTTCCACCGCAAACCGAGCAGGGGGCGTTATTATGATAATCAATCCAAATCACAAGTGTTGTTGCTCGGTCGTACAGTTCCAGTTCTTGGCGACAGACGATGAAGTCGAGTATGAGGCATTATTAGCAGGGTTAGAGATGACAGCTTCAATGGGGCTAAGGAAATTCATCGTTCATAGTGATTTGCAGCTCGTAGTCAACCAAATCAATGGGTACTACGAGGCTAAGGAGCCCAAAATATCACAGTACCTAGAGCTCGCAAAAAACATACTTTCCCAGTTCAAGGCAGAAGTCATAAACATTCCCAAAACTAAAAACATACTGGCAGACGCCCTAGCTCGGCTTGCATCTAGCCCAGGGACTGACCTGATCAAAGGTGTAATATTCACTCATCTACCTTTCTTATCATTGAACACAATTAAAATCAATGCCAATGAAAGCACCGAGCCGACCTTGATGACTCCAATCATCCGTTATCTGGAGAATGGTATCCAACCAGAAAATAAAGCCGAAGCAAGGACATTGAGGACACAAGCTGACCGGTTTAATATTGTTGACGGGGCCCTGTACAAGCGCGGTTATTAAGTTTCTATGATCAGATGCTTATCTGAATCTGAGGCCGAATACACTCTCGGGGGTGCACGTGGGAATTTGTGGCAATCATTTGAAGGTGCGATCATTAGCATACAAATTAATTCGGCAAGGGTACTATTGGCCATCAGTGAAGCAAGATGCAATCTCCTTAGTGAATAAGTGCAAAAAATATCGATGGTTTGCACCTCATGTCAGATATCACCCAGAACAGCTCACCTCGGTTTTTAGTCCTTGGTTGTTTGCTAAGTGGGAATCGACCTCATCAGACCACTCCCCACTAGCAAAAGGGACGTGAAGTATGTTATAGTTGTGGTTGATTACTTTACCAAATGGGCCGAGGCGGAGCCCCTAGATAAGATAAATGAGGACAAGATTGTCTATTTTGTATGGAAGTCAATCATATACAGATTTGGAATACCGTACTCGATAGTGATGGATAACGAGAAATAGTTCGATAACCGAAAAATTCGAACTTTTTGCAAAACTTTTCACATCAAAAACCATTTCTCCCCTCCATATCACCCATAGTACAATGGCCAAGTCGAGCCAGTAAACAAGATCCTTACATACACTTTGAAGACAAGATTAGAAGAGTCCAAGGGAAACTGGCCCGATGAGCTCCCCGAGGTACTCTGGGCCTATAGAACAACACATCGGTCAGCCACAGGAGAAACACCATTCTCCCTGGCGTATGCGACCGAGGCCGTCATCCAAGTGGAGATTGGGGCCCCAATATTTTGAGTTGCAAAATTTTCAGAAAACAAGAATGAAACCACCTTGAGCGCCGAGCTGGATTTGTTGGATGAAAAAAGATGTGGCGCCGAGATGAAGAACACAGTATATAAGCAAAGAAGTGAAATGTACTACAATTCTAAAGTGAGAGAAAAAAGATTTTAGGTCAGTGATATGGCCCTGAAAAAAGTCACGAGAGCTGAACCCAGTCCACTGAAACTGACCTGGGAAGGTCCTTATAGAGTTAATAAAGTTCTACTGAAGGGGGAGTATGATCTCGAGTACTTGAGTGGGGAAAAATTCAATCATCCATGTAATGTGTCTTACTTAAAGAAGTATTATCAGTAAAGCATTCACAAGTTCCGAGCAAGTTATCTGTTTTTAAAATTTCAAGTTTTTTATTAATCTTGGCCTAGCTTCGAGCACGACATTCAACGATCCTCACACACATCATGCATCTCACCCTAGATCCGAGCACATTTCTTGACAAATCGTTATCTTAATAAGACTCGACCTAATATCGAGATCTTTACAATGAACTCGGCCTAACCCCAAGCACAACACTTAATCAATTTCAACCAGTTATTCATCTCAGTGTAAACCGGAGCAAATCCTTCAATTTTTACACCTTTCTAAGCTCAACAAAGTACTAACCACATTACTTATAAGAATTCTCAAAAGTAAAAAGTACATAAATGAACAAGCACCAGAATAAAGAAAGCTTCAAATGAAAACTTCATTCATGAGGAAATGTTTACATTTAGTGGGCTCGAGGCCAATTATATAGAAACAAAAAAGAAAAATCTACTAAGGGACAAGGGGCTGATCATTGCCTAGAGGCTGGTCGCCGCCTAGAACTTGGTCTTGAGACAGGACACTAGAGGCGACCTCTTCTGCATTATCTTCATTAGCCGGGGTGGCCTCGTTCTCAGAGACAGCATCAGGAAATTGAGACTTGAGTTCAGAGCCTTAAGCTTGTCCTCGAGCTCAGCCACGATTTTCCTTTCTTCAAGTCATCCAGGATCTCCTCCACACTAGTAACAAGCCCACGAGTTAGCATGAAGGCATAAGTCCCAGATTTCTTGAAGGCATCAACTGCCTCTCGTCGAGACACCTGGAAGGCCTCCTCCAGTTATTTTTTGAAGACCTCCTAAAGTTTCCTCCTGCGCTCGGCCTCCTACCTAGTCAGCTTTTCTTGGTGGTTGGCCACCTCTTTTTTCAGCTCACTGACCTCACGACGGAGGACTTCCAAAACTCTCTAGGCTTGGTCCCAGACGGCCAGTGCACTCTCCTCGGCACTCCTGGCATTGACAGTCGCCTTCTCGGCCTCTTTAACTTTTAGCTCCAAGGATTCTTGAATACCGAGAAGAGTGTTGTGGGCATCCTGAAGGTCCCCATGGCGCCTCACCAGCTCACATCCTTGACCGATCATATGCTATAGCATCCCAAAGACTCGACTCGAGATACCCATGGCGTACTGAGCTCTCCTCCCAGTAGGTCTCAACGCAAAAAATTTCAATCCCGCTGGTCCACGCCTGGGCTAGAACGTCTCTAAAAGCTCTTATGACCTCCGATAAGGCAACTACCTATTCATCGATTGGAGTTGTGCATTTGGTGAATTCAATGAACCACTGCAACCTTATCCCGACCATCCCTTCACACAAGGGATCCTACCAAGTAGGATTGGGAGGAACATAATGGCCTTCTGGCCACAAATCGTCAAAAAAAGTCCTCCTGGGGGCCTCAGTGGTCGTTCCCCCCGAGGGAATCAATATGGGGTCTACCCGGGGTTTGCTCAATTCTCTCAGTCTGACGGGGCTCAGCAATTGTTACCCTAGTACCCCTTTTCTTTCTCACGAGCAACACCGCAGGCTCGGGCACCATCTTCGTTTTACCCTACTGGATTACAACCCATCTCTCTTGGGCCTTCTTAGAAACCTGCTTGGTTGTCTTTTGGGTAGCCTTCCTGATTGTCTTCTTTATCTGGTTGATGCGATACAAAATGTCCATATCCTCCTTAGGCTCTGCAAAGAATGTCAAAGCTATCAAAAAATGTGAAAAAAATACACAAGTATGAGTCATCTTGGAAAAGTATTATCTTGGACTTCAGTTCTAGACTCGGTTATTGGGGGCAATCTCCTTCGATCAGTTCTCTGAGGCGGTTGAGATGGAGCCGCCTGCTTGATCCTTAGACATGGTCTGGGTGCTGCTCTTAGCTCAGCGTTAGATTCACCATGAAGACTACCACGCATGGCCGACCCGAGCTAATTGGCCTCGAGGTTAGCGGCTTTATCTTCTGTCCTGCCTTTGAAATTTTCTTTATGTCGTCTAATCTCTATAGGAATTCGTCCGAAAGATGACCTTGGGAAGGTTGATTTCCTGCACAAGAAATAACGAATTAACAATATGAATATTATAAAAATGTAAAGAACGAGCACAAACACTTACTGAAATAATAACAAAATTGAAGGGGAGGAGCAAGAAACGACACGTCCCCCCTGCAGCGTGTAGTCATCCAGTCCTCGCCTTCCTAAAATCATTTTTTCTTCCACTCCTTCTGCGATTCTGGAAGGCCCAAAACCAGGTTATCTGGATATCCAACTCAGGTCTAGAGGTAACACCACTCATATGACCTCCCTCTCACGCTGCACGGGGTCGCCTTCCAAGCGAATATCTTGTTTATTTTATCAAAACGAGGACGAGGAAAGCCCTTCCGAGCAAAAAAGATGACCAAGCCAATTAGCCTTCCCCAAGTCATCGGGTGCACCTGGGATAGTGCAATAGCCCATCTCCGAAACCAATTTGTAATCACTCTGGGGAGAGGGAACTGTTAGATAAATGTTTTTATCATGATTTTGATGATTATGTTCGATTTTGTTCAAATATGTTTTTAAACCAAAACTATGTCCCTAAATGTTGTCTAAATACTTCCGATCAACTTAAAATGTTTTTACTATTTTTTGGAGTATTTCTTGAAGTTTATTTTCAATAAAACATTGGACAACACATTTGTTTCGAGGCTCGACCCGCCTCTATAGGGCAACCCGCACTGAGTTGAGTCGAGAAACGAGAAAATGGGACGTAAGAAAAAAAGGCGGCGACGGTCGACCGGGTGGTGGGCGGCGGTGCGGTCGGCCGGTCGGCCGTGGGCGACATTGCATTACTGCAAGTTAGATTTTTGTTCCGATTCTCTGTTTCGTAAAATCGTCAAGCGGCAACCGGTCCATGACTAAGGGCGACGGTCGCACCCTTCGACCAGTCCCCCTGTGTAAAAATTCGCGAGAATTCAATTTCAATCTTATCTCTAGCGACCGGTCGAACCCATGTTTATCAAAGCAAACTATCCGTTGCGTTTTGGACAACTTTTCCCTATTTTGTGGGATTGATTTCTAATGACTATATTGATCATTTTAAATGGTTTCTTTTGCGAGCAAATCACTCCCCCAAGGAGGAGCCAATGTCGGAAATGAAAGTCAAGTCCTCTCCTATAAATAGAGGCTTCATTCAAGCAACAAGATACAACACACTATATACAAGCAAAGAGCGATTGAGCAAACACTTTCATATATCTTGTTGTATTAGCCTAAGCACTTTCACTTGCACTTATTTGAGGTCTAGGCTTTCAATTCTTGATTACACTTGTACTCATATTGTATCAATCATTATTGAAATCTTGATTTTGGTCATCATTCAATTCAACACAAGACATCCTTGTGAGTATTCTTGTGGTAAGAATACACTTGGGTGATCTAGGTGATAGGTGTTTGAAGGTTGTGGTAATCTTCAAAGGTGTTGTAAGAGGGTTGTGGTAATCCTCAAGGTGGTGAAAGAGGGTTGTGGTAATCCTCAAGGTGTTGTATTAATTTTTGGTAAATTAATAAAATCCTTTTTCTTTTTAAAATCCATCCAGGAGATCTTTGGGGTGGTAGAGGATTAGGCCCACAGGTGGGTTGAACCTCTTTAAATCAACGAGTGTTGTTTATTTTCCGCATTTACATTCTCGTTGTTTGAAAAAGAGGGTGATTTGTAAAAAATCGGCATAATCTATTCACCCCCCCTCTAGATTATTGTAGCCACTTGGACTTACAGGAACCTCAGTCCGAATGTGATGTTGTGGTGTACATAGCAATACACCCAACAGGGGGAAGCTCGGGCACCTCCTCGTGACAAGGCAACCAAAATCATACCGATTCTGGAAATTGGTGGCCTTGGTAGAGAGCGTCTAGCTCATTCGGCATGCATCCCGACTAGAAGTTCTGGTTGGTTTCTATTCAATCCATCCAAGAATTTTATGGGGGCCTCTAGACCACGTCCTGCGTTCTTTCTGCAGCTCGACCAGAAGTTGAAGGAGGCGCTCCTTACCCAAGACCATTTGGCCTCATGGCCTCTCTTCGCCCAACACCACTCGTCCTCATGGCCTCCCCTCAACCAGTGCCTCTTGGCCCTATGGCCTTGACCCTGCTTGGTGCAGTCCCGCACCCAGTAACACTTGGACCAAAGACTGCTTCCCCACTTGATCCTACTCCACGCCCAGCTCCCTAGGTCCCAATCATATCATTGGCACCCCGCCTAGCATTCCTTAAATGGAACTCTTCGGGCCGACGATTATGGATGTGATCCTACTATCCCATCGATTACGGATGTGATCGGAGCCGACGATAAAATTTCACCCCTATCTGTCTGCAAGGGAGACTCATACTCGGAGCCCCCATCGGAATTGGAAATTTCGACAACATCATCATCTTCCCTCTATGCAACCTCCATCTCCGAAGGAGGATCTTCTATTTCATGCTCAACGTTGTGTTCGAGATTCTGCATGTCCTCTACCGAACCAGACATTTTGAAGAAAAAGGGAAAAAGAAGAAGTTTTGGAGATTACTTTTCTCTTGAAGCCGACCTGAACTCTACTCGAACTCTGCTCTTTCTGGTATGCCTAGAATATGAAGTAAAAGTGAAAATAGAGGGGAAAAGGCTTTATTTATAGGCAAAGTCTCCTTGAAAACACGCGCTTGGTGGAAATGATGCGCCGTTTCAGAAAATATTTCAAGTTAACTATCACATCCCTCCGGTTTCTGTGCCACGATGGTTCAATCAGAAATTGCAGTGCGTCTGCCATCATTAGTCTCAATTAATGTGTAGTTTTAGGCATTATATGGTGATTGACAGTTGTCGACCATTACAAAAACCGTTTGACTTCTCTCCCCTGTCTCATTCTTCAAGTTCAAAACAACCTCGGATGATCTCCTCTTCGGCTTTGAACTTGGGGGCCATTGATGACACCCGAGCTGAGGTGGCCAAAGCATCAATGGGAAAAGTCAACAAGCACTTTCCACCACATGGCAACTATGCGGCCCATGCACAACAAGAAAAGGACAACTGCTCCATTTATTTTCGGAACGATAGATAAATTTCATTCAAACACAATAACCGGGACAAAATCCAT
The DNA here is from genome assembly GCA_016081115.2 of Rehmannia glutinosa. Classification (NCBI taxonomy): domain Eukaryota; kingdom Viridiplantae; phylum Streptophyta; class Magnoliopsida; order Lamiales; family Orobanchaceae; genus Rehmannia; species Rehmannia glutinosa. Next base: position 101,863 of record JABTTQ020003124.1, read on the forward strand.
TTACAACTTGATTTTTGACAACAATGTGTCACCAAAAATAAATTTAAAGCCCAATCCACAAGAGGATGGCCAAGCACACCGGAAACAACCATTTAAAAAAAAAAAAAACAAACCAAAGCAAAACAAAGAACTTGACTTCAAAAAATGATGCCACCAGGTGTAAACGGTAAGAGCCAGACAACCCTGCATCCCTCAAACACCTCAGAACATCATAGCCATTTTACACCATGCAGACCTACATACCAAAGAGGAGAAGCAGCAAAAACATCCTTCCAGCAGCAACAAAAAACCACCAAAGCAGCACTCCAAAAAAGGCACTAGCTTTTGAAAAACTCTACCACAAAAAGTTCAAGCCATCAAACCACATCCCATAACCCACCAAATCCAATCCCAACCCCAATTACCTTCTCTTCAGATCTTTAAATTGCAACCAACCAGAAACAACAATATCAACAACCTTCTTATCTGGTCTCCACATCTGTTCAAATTTCCACAAGTTTCTTGTTTTCCACATCCACCAAAGCATATACGTAGTCAGCTCAATTCTATCTTCAAACTCCTCATTCCAATTTGTCTGGCAGAGAACACACCACCACTCAAAAAAGGTCACTCTTTTAACTTTCCATCCATCCCAACACACATTAGCCAGTTTTCAGATGGTCTGCGCCCTTCCACACTCAAAAAATAAGTGCCCAATCGACTGTTCTTCCATGCCACAAGACTGACAGATGGTATCTAATTCAATCCCTTTACCTTTAATCAGAGTTTTAATTGGTAGAATTCCCTGACAACACTTCCATAAGAAGAATATGATCTTGTTTTGAATATTTAGCTTCCAAATTACTCCCCATACAGCCTTGTTCTTACTCCAGCTCCCGCTGCTCTCCGCTCTGTCTTTAATCTGCATCTTTTCTATGATGAGTTGCTGATACATGGACTTCACAGAGAACATCCCATTTCTTCTCCAAATGCCACACCAACTTGTCCTCATGGTCATGTCTGGTGAGGGTAATCTTAAAAATTGCTGAGGCCTCCACTGTAATAAAAACCTTAAAAATAAGCTCTTCATTCCATCTCTGGCCATTTTCCATCAACAAATCACTAACTCTTACAGGAAGGGTTGGATCAGGGTCCACCAAACAAGGGTAAAATTTAAATAGACCAGGTATCCAAGGAGCATCCCAAATTTTCACAGAATTACCATTTCCAATATCAAATCTAAGCCTTTTTCTAGAGCTGGCCTAGATCCCATCCAACATTTCCATAACCACGAAGCTCCCCCTCCCACTTTAGCCCTCAACAAATCACCTGATGGAAAGTACTTAGCTATCAACACTCTGCTTATAAGCAAATCAGGATTAACAAGAACTCTCCACAATTGTTTGGTTAGGAGAGCCACATTAAATTTCTTGAGATCATGAAAATCCAAACTCCCATCCCTCTTAGGTTCTGTCAACCTATCCCATGCCCTCCAATGCAGCTTATTTTTACCCACTTCAGATTCACCCCACCAAAAATTTGTAGCAATTTGACTGATATCTCTACAAATGCTATCAGGGACTTTGAAACATGACATAGCAAAAATAGGTAGAGCTTCAATAACAGCTTTAATCAGCACTTGTTTACCTGCTGGGGACAAGAATATATTCTTCCAATTTTGAATTCTATTTCTAGCAGCATCCAACACATAACCAGACACCTCTTTCTTAGTCCTACCAATACCAAGGGGTAAACCTAAGTATCTACAAGACTTCTGAATTTGAATGTTGTGTAAGATGAAGCAAATCTCATCCTTCACAGGCCAAGGAGTGTTAAAACTGAAAAAAATAGAAGACTTCTCAAAGTTAACAAGTTGGCCAGACGCCTTTTTATAATCAGCAAGAATGTCATTTAGCATGACAGCATTCCAAGGAGAAGCTCGCAAAAGATGATGGAATCATCAGCAAAGAGCAGGTGTGTGATCATAGGCCCATTCTTATAGATTTTAAGCCCCTGAAACTCCTCCCTGAGCATCTTTTTTTTTTCTTTATCAAATTTGAGAAAACTTTAGACACTATGAGGAATAGATAGGGTGATATAGGGTCACCCTGTCTAATACCTCTAGTGGGGATAACAAAACCACCAACCTTCCCATTCAGATTAAAAGAGAAGGACGAAGGGGAAATGCATTGAAAAATCCAATTAATAAAAATAGAGTGGAACCCCATTTTCCTAATAGTAAATCTAACACAACTCCACTCCACCCAATCATACGCTTTAGCCATATCGAGTTTCACAGCCATGTACCCCTGTTTCCCCACTCTATGTCTATTCAAGTAGTGTATGCACACATGAGCAATCACAACATTATCAATGAGTTGTCTCCCTGGGATAAAAGCAGATTGAGTTTCGCAAATGCAAGAGTGAAGACACACCTTAAGCTTATTAGCCAAAATTTTGGAAATAATTTTATAAATAACATTACAAAGGCTAATAGGTCTAAAGTGGGAAATAGAAGTAGGATGTTTAACTTTTGGGATTAAAGTGATTAATGCCCGGTTCATGCTTCTAAGCATTTAGCCATTTTTAAAGAAATTAGACACAACACCACATATATCTTTTTGAATGAATTGCCAATAGAATTGAAAGAAAAAGGGAGTCATACCATCAGGTTCCGGAGCTTTATGAGGATTAAGGTCAAAAAGAGCTGCTTTGATTTCCTCTTCACCCATAGGAAGGATGAGAATCTTGTTCATTTCATCTGAGATAGATTGAGGGTTCCCAAAATAAATGTTAGGATCATGTTGTTGCCTATTTGCTGAGAAAAGTTCAGAATAAAAGCTTGTAATTTCCTTTTCAATCTCCCCATCACCCACACATTTAGAACCATCCATTCTTTTTCAAATTAGTAATGGAATTCGTCATTCTTCTTTGAGTTGTAACTGCATGGAAGTACTTAGTATTTTTATCTCCCTCTTTTAACCAACTGATTCTAGATTTCTGGCTCCAAAATAACTCATCTTTCTAATATGCTTCGTGGAGTTCAATCTTTAAACCATCCCATTTATTCCAATCTCGAGCCCCCTGTTGTTCTCTTAAGGTGTTCAGGGACGATTTAATATCTTCAATTTGGATAGCTGAGTTAACATTACACGAACCATTCCATTTTCATAGTTCAATTCTGCAATTTCTAACTTTAGCCTGAATCTGAAACATGATGGATCCAGCAAACTCAAAATTTCAAGCATGTTTCACCACATCCTCACATCCAACCTTCTCAGTGCATCTCCGATCAAATTGGAATTTTTTTTTGCTTTTTTATTATGATCAGTCATATCATTGAGCACCAAGAGACAAGATCAGATGAAGCCATAAATTCCACTTTCACAATAGCATCACGGCAACCCAAACACCACTCTACATATCCAAACACCCTATCAAGTTTTTCCTCCACATATCCTTCACCATGCCTGTTATTAGCCCAAGTAAAGGATTCCCCCTCAAAATGAATCTCTTTCATCTCCATCTCTCTGATAAACCAATTAAACCTAATAAAACTCCACACAGGCCTAACCCTGCCCCCTCTTTTTTCAGATCCATTGCATAAGTCATTAAAATCACCAACAATAAGCCACTTTTTTCTCCATTTATTTTTAGCTTGCAAAATGTATTTTCATTGATCCTCTCTTTCCCTATCATTATTACTAGCATAAATAAAGACACCCCAAATCTTATCCTTCTTCTCCCCAACACTAAATTCAACTTCCACACAAAACTGACAGTAATCAAATTGGTGAATAATCAATTTTTCAGCCCAAAAAATGAGTAATCACCCCTTAACTCCCATAGGATCAACAACCAACCATCTTTTATCCACTTTTAGCTTCCTACACACAGTTTTCAGAATATCCGATTAGTTTCACAAACGAAAAAATCTCTCGGAAGGTGGAGTTTCGAGGACTCCTTTAACTGGAAAGCGACAGGGCCTCCCGATCCTCTGATTCCACACACATACCTTCATTGATAACCTTGGGGCCATTTTAGGCTGGCTTCCTCCACCATTTCATCCAGAGTCTCATTCAATTTCAGTTTCTTCCCCCCATCCTGAATACCGCTGCTATTACTATACCAAATGCCATCCTCCATTAGCTGTCTTTTTTTCCTAAATTCACCTCTTACACAGTTTCCTTTGTCCACTCATATTCTCATAAATCTCTCCTGCCACTCCCTCCACACTTTTCAATCTAGTCCATCCACTCCCCCTTTTATTCCCTTTGCCCCTTTCCCAGCCCATTTTTTTTAAATTAGAAATATCCCCCAGAGGGGTTCTATTAACATCATCTTGCACAATCACTTCATCATGGTCCGTCTCATTCTTCTTCCCAACTGCCATAGAATCAACATTCTCCCCAACCAACATAGGACCATCTAGTTGCACATTTAAAGCCTCATTTCCTTCTGTTGTAACCCTCCATTCACCTTTAATGATGGAAGAGGAAGAACTAGCACTACACCCTTAATGCGGGTCCCGACCACGCCCACCATCCATCCTGACCATACCAACACTATCAACTCTAACTCCATTCTGCATCAATCCACCTGCTTTCACTTGCTCACCCCTCCCTCCTAAGGTATTACTAATAGAGTGAGACCTAGCTGGGGGGTTGTCCTTCTCAAAAAAATTCCATTTACTTATTCTAGCACCACTCCCAAAATCCTCAGCTTTTAACCACTCTCCAAATCTACCAGGGCTGACAGTTTGGTTTTCGACATCTTTGAACTTTTCTAAACAAAATCTCTCAAGGTGCCCAATCCTGCAAAGTAAAAACACAACCCATGGATGTTTTCATATTTAAAATCCACCCAGTTGGATTCACCTTTCAGTTTAAGAGTAGTACCCCTTAGGATAGGCTTACTAATATCCACAGAAGCAAGTATTTTTAAGAATCTTCCACGAATACTCCCAGATTCAGACAAAGAAACATCCTTCACCGATGGAAATATTTTCCCAATCTTGAAGCCCACATCCAAACTCATCCAATGAGCTGGTAAGTTCCAGACCTGCACCCAGAGGTTGATTCTATCGAATTTCTCAGCTTTCACATTCATACCTTCCACCCATTCTTTCAGAACAATCATCTGATTCTCAAATGACCAAGCTTTCCCATCGACCACCCGTCTTTATCCATTTCACTATAGAATACAAACTGGAATGTATTGAAACCCAACTCTCTTAACACAAACGGGATGTTAATCGGCCATAACACCTGAAGTGTTCTCTTAAGCCCAATGAAATTTATTTTCTTGGATCCCAGAACCTTCCCAAACAAACTTCTAGAGCACTCCTCTATTACCAACAACATTTTCTTCCTCAATCTCGATTCCCAGCTCTTCATCAGTGCATAATGAGAACTTCTCCAGCTTCAGGGCAATATCACCCTCAATTTTTCTAGTATCCCTCATTCTATCTTCAGCGAAAGAAACAAGCTCACCCCGCCTATGGAGAAGCTGAAACCAAAACAAGAACAAACCAGGACAAAAGATAAGATAGAAAAACCCAAACTAGCTCATTATCCATGGGGAGACAAACCCAAACTAGCTCAGCTCCAAACACCCAGCCAACCAACCACAACTCACAAACAACACGACATAAAACAAGCCAAGAACCGCTGCAGCCGCGCAACCGGAGACTAATGGAACAGTAACCCTAACAAGGCACTCTTCGAAGAGAGAGAAAGGAGCACTCCTTGACCCAGGAGAAAGTTATAATTTCCCGCCGCTAGGGATCAGATACAACTGCTCCACTAGTATTTTAAATATAATGATTAATTTTCCGCTAATTCTGTTAGTATAAATAGAACTCATTTATAAGGAAAATGACAACAGAAATCCCCTATATAGCTAAGAGAACTCAAATTCTGTACGCAGAAGGTGATCCGAGTTCATCAACTCGACATTTTAATGAAAACGCAGTTTCAGCCACATTTTATATTTCCAGGTAGTATTTTGGGTTGTTGATCAATGGCATCAACATGTATTGACAGTCAAATGAATTATCACTATTATGTTTTTTTTTTTTTGGGGGGGGGACCAACTTCCTTTTCATTGTTTGTTTTTTGTACTTCTTTTACATGTAGTGAATAACGATTCTCCTAGGGATGGCAATTTCGACTGACCATGCACTGCTCTCCCGCCCGCCTAGAATATTTAGTTTTAAAATATATTTTAATATATATTTTGCATATATAATATATATTATAATATAATTTTTATGTATTGTTATATTATAATATTTATAAATTTATAATAACAAATTTTGTAAATAATATTTTGTAAATGTATATTTGTTTCAAATTTATTTTTTAATTTAATTTAATTTAAAACGAGTTGACCCGCCCCGTCCGCGACCCGTGTCGGGTCGACCCGCCTGCCCCGTTCTAGGCACAGGGTGGGTCTGGGTCCTGGTCGACCCGCTCCATTGCCATCCCTAGATTCCCCGTTTTTAACAAAATTCTAATATATATATTAGGCATTACATGTGATGGGATACGTGGATGTCGACAAATAGATAGGTCCAAGAATTTATTTTAGTAACGTAGCTTGTATCTGCATTAAAAGGGATAGTATTAATTGTCTTTATTCTTTAATACTTTACACTCTTAAATAAATCAAATCAATTAATTAAATATATTTTTTCCTCTATGCTGATGCTGGCCTCTATATTAGACATGATAAATTAATGTCTACAATGTAAAAGAGTCAAGACCGGCAAGGCAACATGAAGAGTAAATGAATGTTATCTTGTTAAGAGAAGACAAGGCAACGTGATGATAAATTAATGTTTCATCTTGTTAGGAGTCAAGACAAGGCAACAAATAAAAAAACTCATCAGTAAATGTTTACTTCAAATTAAGTAGTCATTTAATATGACGATAGAGTGACCCGAAAAGAAAATAATAATATAAAGTTAAATTGAATATGATGACCATAAAGTGTAGGTTCTAAAATCGTTTTAGATAAAAATATTTACCAACAAAATCAAAAATTGTTCGTACTAATTTGTCCAGGGCCGTGCTTAGCAATTTTTTGGCCTGAGTCGAACTTTAAAATGGGCCTTTTTTTACGAATTTAAAGACAATATAAATTAATATTAAAAAATAAACTTTTTATAATGTACAAATTTAGCTAAATTAATATGACAATCATGTTCAGAGTAATTATTTAAATACAATTAGCCTCATAATTTTAGCGACAAAAGTATAATCAATAATCGAGTTTTTTTAATAAGTTGGGAGCATTGGTTGGAAGGGAGAAGATAAATTCCAAATAAACTGAAAGATACAGGGTTCAAACCCTGGTTAACACCCTTATAAAGGGTTAGTGATACCACTTGAGCTACAAGGTAGTGGTTATAATCAATAATCGAGTATGTAGCTTAATAATTTATTTCTCAGCTGATAACATAACTGACTCATTCAATATTTCTTGTGACATGGCTGATTGAATAAAGTTTTAATTAGCTTCAACTTTGAGAAGCTTCTTTCTGCACTTACTACAGTAATTGGTATCTTCAACAAGATCTTATAAGAAATATAATCATTTGGAAAATAACCATCCAATTCCTTCAAATAATACACTATTTCAATTGCAGATTTCGTTTATCTTGGTAAAGAACACATAAAAAAATGATAACTCCAAAAATAAATCACTACCATCAATGTTCGAGAAACCTCAATATAAATCTATATACTTCCTTTTTTTCTGATTTTTGGGTTTTTATAATTTCATAATTTCATTTTTAAATTTTATATATATTAATTATTAAAAAATTTGGGCCCCTAAATTGTATCAATTTTTTTGTACCTGAGTCAATTGACTCACTGGCCTCAAGGTAAGGCACGAGCCTGCTAGTTACGTACCTACAATATTTCTGTCAATAATTTAAAAATTATTGTTGATTTTTCGATAATTGGTTGATATAGTTTAGAGGATAAATATATATTTATTTTATTGGTATTCTATAGGTAACTACAAAATTTATTAACAAAATAATATATGTAGATAAATTTCATCGATAAACTTAAAGTTTAATTGTTTCTTATTGTCAGTGATATGCAACCCAACTAAAAACTTGTTTAATCTCAAAACATAACTGAAGTTCGAACGAAACATAAGCAATGCATCGCTCAACTAAAGGATCTCGAATACATTTGCAACCCTAATCCTGAGTTTCAATTTCACTACATCTAATTACAAATTTTAAAAAAGAAAAACCTGCCCTTTTGGTATCGGGGAAAAAAAGAAAAAATAAAAACTTTTTATGTACATAAAGATAAAGGGTCATGTTAAATCAAATTGATCGTCAATAGTAGAAATTTGCATCGGACCACATGCACACGCCATTGACCACGTCTGCCAGTATTTATATCCAAGAGAGCCTCGATGCTTCCATTGAAATTTGCTAGCAAGTTGTATACGAGAAATGTCAAGCCGCAAAGATAATTATTCAAAAACTTGGGGCATATTCAATGATTTCACAAATATTTTGAAATGGTCCAAATGGTATGAAACCACATACCAATATCTCGCCCACACTTTTGATATCAGTGCATGTGTTGCAAATCCTCCATTAATGCTTTGATCCATAATACTGGAACAATCTAATAGAACAAATCAATGCAATGTAATTCATAACTATTTTTGTTGTGTGGTTTACCATGAGCCTTGTAGCTCAAGTGGTATCAATCAACCGTTGAAAGGATATTGATCAGAGTTGGACCTTTGAAATTTTCAGTTTATTTCTTTGATCCGTTCCGGATCCCCTCCACTCCTTCCAACTCATTTGAAAAAATTGTTGTGCGGTTTTCCTTTTAAGGATGTTTTAGTCACTTACATGCATGTTATATTAGAGGATCTTTATTCGTGTGTTTTTGCTAATTAAATATCAATATTAGAGTCCTCGTATATGTCGAGTAGAATAGGGTCAATTTACATATTTGCCTTCTGGAATTACAAATTACTAGTAAACCGATATAGACGTCGTTAGGGTGTGTTTTACACGTCTAAAATATTTTCCAAAATATAGGATTTGGTTTTGATATGTTTTGACATTCTAGACTTATGGTAAGATTAAGTTGTAAAGAGATTAGGAAAAATTTCATACTAATATGATATAGATATATTATGACTCTCTTTGATATTTATCTTTTTTCCTAACTTAAGTGATATACTTGTCATATATCACTATACTGAATGCGATCTTTGATGTGACCTCCAGCAAAAGCTTATTTTCATCCATAGATATTAGTATTATGATAAACGAGTTCACACACATCTATTGTTGGATGAGTTCAATTATATATTTACTCAAAATAGGAGTTTTCATTGATTTCCTACTAGTTGATTTTAGTATTCATTGTATATGGAATCAAACGGTTTTACTAGTGGAAAGTTTTACCATACTAGCACATCTCCAAGCTTCTTGGATTGTAGATAATATTTTACATCTTGTATCTTCCTTATTTTCTTTTTATTCCGCTGCATGTGATTGCGGATGTGATTACATCTGCGATCACATCCATACTTGTAAAAAATTTGGAATATCTGCACGCTACAATTCTTTTAATTGGCATCTAGAACCAACACTTGACGACACTAAGTGTTAATCATGTGTGTTTGTTAGCATGGATATTCCCTATAACTCCACTTTTTGTCCCCTATCCTAGATAGCTCCAACTATTCTATTTGGAAAGTCAAAATAAGGGCTTACATAAAATCTATTAATGAAAGGCCCTGGCGTGCAATCCTTTCAGGATGGACACCTCCAAAACTCGTCGATACGGGTGGTGACTATCGTGCAAAAGGTCAAATTAATTGGACTAATTATGTAATATCTTTATTAAATCACAACTCGAAAACACTAAATGTTATCTTTGGCACAGTGGATCTAAACATATTCAGAATTATAGCCAACTATACTTCTATCAAAGATGCATAAAATACCCTTCAAAGACACTGCGAGGGATCTTCTATTGTGCGACAAACTAAACCTAGGTTGCTAACCAATAGGTTTGAGAACTTGAGAATGCAGGATGATGAAAACATCACCACGTACAACACAAAACTGTGCGACATCGCCAATGAAGCACAAGCTCTTGGTGGGCCCATTTCTAATGCTAATATGGTTAGCAAAATGATGAGATCTCCTCCAGAATGATATAACATCAAAATCTCATCCGTAGAAGAAGCCTATAACACCACCACTTTAGGCCTTGAGAAACTTGTAGGTATCCTACAAACTTATGAGATGAATCTCGCACAATAAATAGAGAGGTTGGGTAAGAAATTACCTTTTCAAGTGGAGTCCAGAGTTACTGATAACTTTGCTGAACTCACTAATGAGATCGAAGAATCTGAGTTAGGAGATGACTTTATGGCCATGTTTTCAAGAAGTTTTTATAAAATTCTTAAAAACAAGAGTTAGAAGAAGCACTACAAGAAAACTGGTGATAGACATCACCAAAAAGACACCAGTTTCCTTTTTAACACCGGTTTTGTAAGAGACCGGTGTCTAATTAGTGCTGTCGTTTGATAAACAACACCGGTTTCCTAGAACCGGTGTCTATTGTAAAAATATTTCCCAAATAGACACCAGTTTTGGCATCAAATTTTGAAACCGGTGTCTATTTATATAAACTATTTTAGATTAGACACTAGATTTTTTGACACGGTTATAGAACCAGGTGTCTTTATTTTTTAACACCGATCTTTCAACACCGATTATAGAACCAGTGTCTTTATTTTTTAACACTAGATCTTTAGACACAGGTTCTAAACAATCGGTGTCTATTTACATATTTTTTTAAGTTAACTCTTTATTATTTAGGTTAGGTGTTAGTCTAAAAGGGGAAAATAAATGGGTTGGACGCCCACACAACAAGTTCTCTCACTCTTCCATTCACTCCTCCGCACAGCGCACGAGTTCACATGCTACAATATTCGGGAGTACGCAGCGCCGCACGATTGACGCTTCCGCCACAACCACCGCCTATCCGACCCGGTGGAGGTGGCCACCACATTCGCCGAAATGAAGTCACTTCTTGAGGTCGACAAATGACAAAGCCATGGTTTACTCGCTCTACGCTCGTATGGTCAAGAAAGTTATGTAAATCGACAAATTGTGATGTAATCTTTGCAGCGTCTATCCATCTTGTTAGTGCTTGATGAATGATGAAAGAAAGAGGAAGAGATTGTGAATCAGGTTTTAGTCTAATTATACCAAACTCTATCGTCTACCAAAGTCCCCCGTCGCCTCTCTCTGCCTCTCGCGCCTCTACCCTCCGCCGCTCGCACCTCGTCTATCAAAAGATTGCTGTTGGATATACATATTACTCATACTTTACATACTAGTTGGTTAGTCAGTTAGAAGTTGTTGTTTAGTTTTAGCACTTTTACCTTTACTTCTACTTTGTCATTTACTTCCAGTTTTCATCCTCTATAAATAGAGGCACACTGTAGCTCTGTTTCATTATCAGAATATATACAAAGCATCATAACAGATTTAAGATGGCAGTTATCAGTTTTCTTCATGGTATCCAGAGCGTTGGTTTAGCTCATTGAAGCTGCTTTGTTTTCTTCTTGAAAACGATGACGGAGAAGACCGATTTGCAGGCCACTACGACTACGATTGTATCTCGCGAGGATGATCCGTTTCAGCTGCACGACTCGGATCATCCTGGACTCATCCTTGTTTCTAACGTCCTGAACGGAAATAACTTTCTCTCCTGGAGTCGATCGATGATCATTGCTCTCGCTGCCAAGGCTAAACTTGGATTTATCAATGGAAAGGTGATTCAACTGGATGAAGATTCAACTCAGTATGAGCAATGGAAGAAGGTAGATTGTATGGTTGTTAGTTGGATCCTGAACACTATTTCTCGAGACATTGTTGATGCCTTCATCTATGCTGACTCTGCACGGACTCTTTGGGAAGACATTGGTCAGCGATTTGGTGAATCTAATGGACCAATGATCTATCAAATTCAGAAAGAAATCGCGACTGCAAGTCAAGGTAATCAATCAGTTGTTGCCTATTTTACAAAACTAAAGAGGCTATGGGATGAATATAGTTGTTTAGTGCCTAAATCAGTGTGCTCTTGTGAAAATGGGAAGATCTCAGTTGATAATGAAATGAATACTAGGCTGATGCAATTCCTTATGGGTTTAAATGATTCGTATGAACATGTGCGCAGTCAAATACTCATACTAGATCCATTACCTTTGGTTAATCGTGCATATTCTATGATTTTACGCATAGAGAAACAGAGATGTGTTCAGGTGGCTTTCCCTGCTGTTCAAGAGGATGTTGCTATGGCAGCCACTCCTTCTAACACTGGTAGAGGGCGAGGTGCCTATTTTGGTATGAGAGGAAGAGGAGGAAGAGGATCTATTCGCCGATCTAAAGAAGAGAAAGCAAAATTGGTTTGTGATCATTGTAGAATTCCTGGTCATGAGGCACATGAATGATTTAAATTGCACGGTTACCCGGAGTGGTACAAAACTTACAAAGAACAGAGAGATAAGTCCATGGCAAATATGGTGGGAGGTCGCTCCTTCCCCTCTGTCGGGGTAGGAGTTACTGAGAAGGTTAAAGAGGCAGGGAATACAGATCTCTCAGGGATTATTCAGAAGGAAATTGCTAAATATCTAGCTGCACAATTTCCAGTGGGAGCTGGTGGTGGTTCTGAATCCTCTGTGGATTATGCTCATTGTGTTGGACATGCAGGTATACCACACTTTGCCTTATCTAGTTTTGATTGTGTGAAAGATGGGGAGTGGATACTTGACACGGGTGCTAGTAGGCATATGTGTGCAAACAAGGATTCTATGGTTCATATTTCACCTCTTTAGTTCATTCTGTGTCAGTGTATCTTCCAGATGGTTCACAAATTAATGTGTCTCACACAGGGAGTGTTGTTCTTTCCTCCTCTCTAACTCTTACAGATGTTCTTCTAGTTCATTCGTTTCGATATAATCTTCTATCTATCTCACAGCTTATTCAAACATCTCATCTAAAGTGTATTTTTCTTCCTACTCATTGTGTCTTGCAGGACCTATGGACTGACAAAGTGGTTGGCATGGGCAAGGCCATTGGGAGAATTTACATTCTATCTGTTAACAATGTTTTTCCTTCTGTTAGCAGCAAGTATTCTTCAGTTACCTGTAACTCTTCTTTAGATTCCTGGCATGTCAAATTAGGACATGCTTCTAGCACTGTGTTGGCACATCTTGATTTCATTCCTTGTAATGATGCACAAACTTTGAAACATTGTGATATATGTCATAAGGCCAAACCGTCTCGACTTCCTTTTCCTGTTAGTAATTCTTGCTCCTCTACCTGTTTTGCTATGGTGCATGTAGATGTGTGGGGGCCTTATGCTGGGAGTTCTTATTATAATACTCCATATTTTTTAACCATTGTGGATGATTTTAGCAGAGCTACTTGGATTTACCTTATGGCACACAAAAGTCAAGTTCCTAGACTGCTTGATGTCTTTTTTAAAATGGTGCAAACACAGTTTGGGGTGCAAGTGAAGGAGTTGAGGAGTGATAATGGGGGTGAATTCTTAGGAGGGGAGTGTCAAAAGCTGTTACAGGAGTATGGTATTCTCCATCAGAGGGTTTGTGTGTACACACCTCAACAGAATTGAGTTGTTGAGAGGAAGCATAGACACTTGCTAGAGATTGCTAGAGCCTTGATGATGCAATCCTGTCTGCCTTCTAAATTTTGGGTATTTTCAGTTCTTACTGCTGCTTACATCATCAATAGGCTTCCTACAAGAGTGTTGCAGTGGAAGTCCCCTTGTGAGGTGTTGTATGGTTCTAAGCCTGACTATGATAGGCTTAAGCCTTTTGGATGTCTATCCTATGCCACTAATCTGCTCCCTCACAAAGATAAGTTTGCACCTAGAGCACACAAGTGTGTGTTTCTAGGTTATGTATCTGGAACTAAGGGATATAGGGTGTATAATTTGGATACTAATAAAATTCAAGTTACCAGGGATGTTGCTTTTGTTGAAGATCAATTTCCTTATAGTCTTTTGCAATCTCATTCTGCTAAGACTGCTCCTCCTCCACTCTTTAACATTCCTGTCACAGAGTCTGAGTCTCTTCAGTCCCCTACTTCTCCTTCTTCTTCATCTCCACCTTCTTCTGTCTCTATTTCTGCTCCAGTTCTTAGAAGGAGCTCTAGGCCTACTAGGCCTCCTGCTTGGTTGGATGATTTTGTTACTAATGCAGCTTCCTATGGTTTCACTCATGCCTCAGCCACTCAGTCAGCTCCTAGTCCATCAGGTACTGCATATCCTGTTCATACTTTTCCTTATCACACCTCACCTACTTTCAGTCCTTCCTACATCTCCTTTTTAGCTAATGTTTCTGATTTGAAAGAGCCATATACTTATGCTGAAGCCTGTAAGCATCTTGAATGGAGAAAGGCCATGGATCAAGAGTTGGAGGCTCTTGAGTTGAATCACACTTGGGATCTAACCACTTTGCTACATGGAAAGAAAACCATTGGGTGTAAGTGGGTGTATAAAATCAAGATGAACTCTGATGGAACTGTTGACAGGTATAAGGCACGTCTTGTGGCTGGCGGTTATGATCGATTTATGGTGAATCTTATCAAGATAGCTTTCTCCGTAGCTGCGGTGTAATCGAGAATGTTGATTGCTTTGGCTACAAAGAAGCAATGGCCTCTAGCACAACTTGATATCAACAATGCATTCCTCCATGGATTTTTGGAAGAAGATATTTACATGGAACCCCCAGAGGGGTATTCTTTGCCTCAGCCTGGGCAAGTATGTCATTTAAAGAAGAGTTTATATGGGCTAAAGCAGGCTTCCAGGCAGTGGAATGCAGAGTTCTATGCCAAGTTGGTTGGGTTTGGTTTTTTGCAGTCCCAAAATGATCATTGCCTCTTCATTAAATCCACTAGCACTTCTTTCATGGCCCTGATCATCTATGTTGATGATGTATTGGTTACAGGGTCTGATCCTTCAGACATTGAAGTACTAAAATCCTATCTCCACAAGATGTTTACTATAAAAGATTTGGGACATGCTAAATATTTTCTGGGGTTGGAAATTGCCAGAAGTCCTGCTGGCACTTATGTACATCAGAGGAAGTACATATTGGACATTCTTAAAGATGTTTGGTTGTTGGATTGCAAGCCAGCTTCAACACCTCATCCACATGGACTGAGGCTGCAGGGTAAACAAGGCACACCTTTGCCTGATTCTAACACTTACAGAAGGTTGGTTGGGAGGTTGTTATATATCAACATGAGTAGGCCAGATGTGACTCATGCTATCCAACAAAGGTGAGTCGGTTCATCAATGACCCTTATTCCACACTTTGGGATGCGCAGCGGTGCATGTGCTTCGATATCTCAAGGGCACACCTTCTAAAGGTCTCTTCTATGCAGCAGAGGATGTCTACGATTTTGAGGCCTATTGTGATGCAGATTGGGCTACTTGCCTTGATAGTAGGAGGTCTCTAACAGGATATTGTGTGTATTTTGGAGGGGCACTTGTTTCTTGGAGGACTAAGAAGCAAGTGACTGTATCTAAGTCTTCCGCAGGTTTGAGTATAGTCCATGAGTCGACCGTTTGTGAATTGCTTTGGCTCTCTTATCTTGCCACAGATTTGCATGTATCCTTCGCACTTCCCATCCCACTTTGGTGCGATAATCAGGCAGCTCTTTATATTGTGGCGAATCCCGTTTTTCATGAGCGAACTAAGCATGTGGAGATCGATTGTCATATTGTGCGTAACAAGTATAAGGATGGTTTTGTGCTGCCGCAGAAGGTCTCCACCAAACTGCACTGGCGATGTGTTTACTAAGTCTCCGGGGCCCGGAGTGTTTGGTTTTTTTCTTTGCCCAAGCTTGGCATGCAAGATTTCCTTTGCCTTCCAAACTTGAGGGGGTGTGTTGGATATACATATTACTCATACTTTACATACTAGTTGGTTAGTCAGTTAGAAGTTGCTGTTTAGTTTTAGCACTTTTACCTTTACTTCTACTTTGTCATTTACTTCCAGTTTTCATCCTCTATAAATAGAGGCACACTGTAGCTCTGTTTCATTATTAGAATATATACAAAGCATCATAACAGATTTAAGATGGTAGTTATCAGTTTTCTTCAATTGCTGCTCCAGGCGATTCCCCCTATCTCGTTCTCTTCTGCCACCATCTATTGAATATTTCTGTTTTCAACATTATTTATTTTTCTCTTTGGTTATAGGTTGATCTTCTTTCTATTAGTGCAAAACCTCATTTTCTCGGTGAAACAACAAATAAAACAGAGCAAAACTACTCCATCACTCATCTTGTTTGTCGCATTTGTGTAAGTCTAAACCCTAATCATTTTTATTGGTCGTTTTATGTACCTAATCGTTTAATATGTGCCCGAAATGGGAGCGTAGTTGATAGAATTTCATACTCTAGATGTTGTGGGATATTGAATGAGCTTAAAGTTAGCCGCAATTTACTGTGTGTATATTTTTTTCCTTTTAAAACTACGCAAATTTTTGAGTTTTAGTGACTTTCTTATCCATTTGGGTTTGAAACCGATAATGCGGAATACTAATTAGGTTTAAGTGTGGAGGAGTATACTTGTTCATTGTATTTGTGGAAGAATTTCTATAAACACTACTAAGAAAACGTTTGATTGCTTGCTTGCACTTGGGTGTTGTTGTATGGCATGTGTTCTGTTTGCTGTTTAGCACTCTGATTATGGAAATCTTTAAAGTCAATCTTGTTTTGGGTAGTTCTGACAAAGAGGAGTCAGATGCTGAGGCAGTTTCATCAATGTTGGGTTTCCAGAGATATTGGGATGCTACATATGCTGATGAATTGACAAATTTCCGGGAACATGGCCATGCTGGTGAAGTTTGGTAAGTCTAGACCTGGTTTTTGGCCGATTATTATGTCTTTGATGTAATTAGTTATTTACTGAAGTATATATATTTATCTCCTAATCTGCAGTTTTAAGATCAGACAATTTCTTAGATTCTCTTGTAAGTGAGGAATCTTCCTGGCAGCTGCAACTTACGTGAAATGAGATTAGCATGTTATGTACAACTTTTGTCATGTGTGAGTTTAGGTTATGTACAACTTTCGTCAAGTAGAATGTTATGTACAACTTTCATCATGTATAGAGTATCAAGTATCAAACAAAAATGAGATTAGCGATATCAAGTAAACAATTTGTTGGTCTTGAATTGCATAGAGTGTTTTGTAGAACAGGGTTGAACATTGAACACTAGCATATGGTTATATTGTTGGTTGTCATTGAAATTGGATCGGTGGAACATTTGAGATACATGAGCATATGGTTACCATGTTCCTCTGGTTACCATGTTAATAATAATTAGTATTCTTGATTCGTAAAATTCACTTCATTGAAATTTTGGGCTTCCTAGCACCTCTGAGTTGTTGAATTGGTTGAATGTTGACAATGTTACTACTATAAAATTTTATTAACTCAACTAACAGAGGTAACTCCGGAAAAATGGTCTATTTACTATATGCCAAAGATAGCGGTTATTGGTGTTTTCTTTAACGAGTATGGGAATGGAAGGAAAAGTATATCTACTCATTGTGCTTTGTTTTTTTGCTTTTGTTCATGTCTCTCGCTGGATGCCCGTTCCATTTTGTCTTTTCAATTTGTGTTACATTATTTGTGTTCATTAATGAGACAGTTATGCATTTCATAAAGTAGATGGATATTGTTTTGGTTTGTTCACAAATCCCGCGCCTTGATGTTCTTGTGAAATTCATTTCTATTGTTGATCTCGTTGGAATTTGGAACATGCCGAATCAAGACTCTTTTAGTAGTATTTGATTATTGATGTGGTCCCTGTATTGGAAGTTCATTAATCATCTTTGAAATGCTTAGATGTGGGGGTCATAAAGAGGATGATTATTTTAGAGAAGTACCAGGATAGAAATTTAACAAGGTGATGTCATGAAACTCATTGCTTTTGTTTTCTAGTTGATTTTTTGGTTCTTGGCCCGGGAATGGGAACGACGGTGGCTATAATGTTTGCACACCTTATTCTCACCCATATATACTTTTGTATAGAAATTAAGCAAGGATCATTGATCGTATAAATGTGGTTTTCAAAATTCATGTGGGTTGTAATTAGTTCCCATTACAAACCCATGAAAAATAGTACTTCTTCAAATGTTCCACCTTTCTCTTATCTCTCTCTCTTCCCTAGATATCTACCTTTCAAATAATGGTTGCATCCATTATTGGTGTCTTTTAGATCCGCCTATTGGCCGCAAGACACACTTTGTTACCACTAAAAGAATTGGCAATAGTTATAGAAATAAAATGAATTTACCTCAATGATCTAGGTACAATATTAGAGTCATATGCAAATTATATTAGATAAGTGTTAATTATGTCCTTGAAAGTTGTTAGATCTGCTGCTGCTGCTTGCACTTGGAAGTTAGTAATCCACTCTTTAATTTCTTTTTTTCTTTTTGGTTTATTGAAGTGCTCATTCAGTGTATTACTTGTAGGTATGGCGGGAGAATCACAAATCAGATCAACAGACTTGGCGCTTCTTGTGATTGGACGAGAGAACGTTTTACCCTAGATGCTCAGCTGAGTCGTAAGGCAGTTTTCATCCAATAAATCCCACATCAACCATGCATTATGTGTTGGGCGCAGCAGAGGCGTGTCATGATCCGAGATTTGATTCATTCGGAATATCCGACAAATCACACCAACAAGATGATGACAGAAAATAAATGACACCGATAGAAAATAAAATGCACACAATGATTTTACGTGGTTCGGCAAAATCTGCCTACATCCACGAGAGTTTCCATTCTTTACTAATAAAGAATTTCCCGGTACAAGAAATATACACCCCTTGAGTTTTATGGACCAAACCCAAGAAAATAAGACTCGTACAACCACTTTATTAGCTATCAAAGAACATTTTCCCCAACCCCTTGTGTTACCCGGGAGAAAAATATCCCGAGTGTTTCCCCACACCTATCATAATTTGACTCACACAAATTGATCTCCCCAAGTGTGTACACTCATTTTTCCTCTCCACCCGATTGGACGGCCAAGCAATTGCCTTTGCTTGACATGGTTCTTCCTTCTGCTCTCCCCATCTATTTATAGGGAGAATTGGCATACCACTTGCAAGATCATCAAAGAAATCGGCCACAAGATGATTTCTTTTTCCCATGAAAAGTCATCAAAGTTTGGCAACCAAACTTTGAATTGTCAAGAAAGTTAGGTATCTTTCATTTTAATTTTGTGGGGCTATCTAACAATCTCCACATGCACCACAAAATACATTACCCGCAAACCAGAATATCAAAACACCATTGGCCTTCGTTTTTCTGCACATGCCGAACTAGTAAGGTCCTAACTCCACCTGATTCAATCGGCCAATGCACACGTGCAGTCCAGTCAACACTACCAGTTGACTGCCGAGAGGGACGACCTCAATCCATCCTCTCGCCCAGAAGGATTTCCCTCACACCCGTCTGTACCCTGGAAGCCTTCCTCCGCGCTCCACTTCCAGTAATCCTTGAGGTCACCAGACGATACAAATCTCGATACTTCTCTCACCCTTAGGACCCTTCCGCCACGTGTGACTTTTAGGACTCCACCTCCAGCTGAATATCACAGCTATTGGAATCCACTTGGCACCAGGAAATTAGATTCATCCGCATTTTTGGGACATAGGCCACACCACCCAAAGCACGGTCCACTCCATCACCCATTTTGATTTTTACCACTCCAATCCCATGATTCCAGAAGTAGAACCATCACCTGAGGACAAAGTTTCTGCCCTCTCCAATTGAAGTAAATCAAAACAATTCATTCTGGAGTACACATGCATAACGCATCCCGAATCTAAAATCCATCAATCTCGAGAAGAAGTATCAATCCTTGTGGAGACTGTGAGATATCTCCAACTTTCGCAGCTATCACCACATCAGCACTGCCACCATCACCGACATTATCCTTCTTTCTCCAAGGATAATTCCTTTTAATATGACCCTCCTCGTGATAACAATAGCATATAACACCCTTTCCCTAGTCCTTGAATCTGACCTATTGATTACAGATCCACCACCAGAAATTCTCCCGTTACCGATTCATTTCCCGAGCAACCAAAGTATATCCATGTCCCTCTTTCTGGTTTGCCTTTTTTTATGGGACAACAACAATGCTTTTATATATGCTCCAAGTCCAGTGTGTCTTTTCCCGTATAGCAACGTCGTCACCAGACTATCATATGAATCCGGGATAGAGGTAAGAAGTAAAAGGGCTTTATCTTCTTCCTCAACCTTTACATCAACTTTCCCAGTTGATCCAGATTTGCCCACTGTGCACCTTTCATATCTGTCAATTTTCCCTCTTTTCCCTTCAATGCCATTGCCAGGCCCCGTTGAACTAGGAGATCCTTCATCCTTTATTGCCAAGGAGTGAAATTCCCTTTGCCGTCAAATTGTTGCACCTTAAATGGATTTGTCACTGCCACAGTGTCCACCGAAAAAATTCAAATCTCAATTTTCTACCTTGCCCGAGTTACCAAGAAGCTCTGATACCACTTGTTGGGTGCAGCGGAGACGTGTCGTGGTCCGAGATTTGATTCATCCGGAATATCCGACAAATCACACCAACAAGATGATGGCAAAAAATAAATGACACCGACATAAAATAAAATGCACACGGTGATTTTACGTGGTTCGGCAAAATCCGCCTACGTCCATGAGAGTTTCCATTCTTTACTAATAAAGAATTTTCCGGTACAAGAAATATACACCCCTTGAGTTTTATGGACCAAACCCAAAAAAATAAGACTCGTACAACCACTTTATTAGCTATCAAAGAACACTCTCCCCAACCCCTTGTGTTACCCGAGAGAAATATATCCCGAGTGTTTTCCCGCACCTATCACAATTTGACTCACACAAATTGATCTCCCCAGGTGTGTACACTCATTTTTCCTCTCCACCCGGTTGGATGGCTAAGCAATTGCATTTGCTTGCTGTGGTTCTTCCTTCTGCTCCCCCATCTATTTATAGGTAGAATTGGCATACCACTTGCAAGATCATCAAAGAAATCGGCCACAAGATGATTTCTTTTTCCCATGAAAAGTCATCAAAGTTTGGCAACCAAACTTTGAATTGTCAAGAAAGTTAGGTATCTTTAATTTTAATTTTGTGGGGCTACCTAACATTATGCATAAGTATACAAGGATAATAGTGGTGTCTAGAATAGTGCTTGATTTGGTTCCGAGCTATCATGAGTTGGTTGCTTATGATTATATTACAGGTTTTGTTTGGTTATTTATATTAGATAATTTGTAAACTTAGTCATGTAATTCTAGGGTGTGACAAAATTAGTCATTTCTAAATATTGTTTGAGAAAATTCACCTTGTATCTTTAAAATTTTCTCGGATGTAGTCTTTAATTCTCAGGACGTTTCAAAATTGTTTGGAAAATCTCACATGAATTGCATGTAAACACAAAAAATTGGGGATTTTTGAATCTTGGCCAAATTAGAGTTTTCACTGATGTAGTTGTTGGGTAAGACGTTCAGGAAAACTCCATATTTTGGCCAGAAAACCTAATATTTTGCCGGAGATCTGAAAATCCTTGAGTTTTGTGTTCTCATGTTAGATTTTCTGAGCAATTTTGAGATTTCAGTGACTTGAGGGCTAAATCCGAGAGTTTTTTGAGGATATATGGTGATTTTCCAAACATAATTTTAAAAAGGGCCAATTTTTACAGGTCTAAAATTGCAATTTACCCTATTTATATACTAAACTCCTTCTGCTCTGAAAGTTCTGCAATGCCACTCATCAATTCCATATAATTTTTTTTTGTTTGGTGAACTAGAGTTTCATAGGGTGATGCATTTTTGTGGCACATGTCCTGCTTGTAGAAATTTGTTCACTTAACTTTTGCAGAGCAGTAGTTGAGGCCTTTGTTAGGCTTCATGAGAAAGGACTAATCTATCAAGGTAGGGGCACTTTACTTTTTAACTTCTCAATCTTATAGCTGCCAAAGTTAACATAATGGACATTAAATGTTATAAGCCTTTTCAGTTAAAATATAATATATTTTCAGTTATAAAAGAAAAAGGCCTTATTACAAATTTTCCATTTGTTGGAGTGATTTTTGCTACCTTTTTTTATTGTTATATGTAATATTGTGCAGGGAAATTGTTGGAAAAGGCATGTACGATGCTTGGGGCAATTGGAAAATCGTAGGATTTATAATCAAGTACAGGATTTAAATGGTATAATTATTGTTTCTTATTCTTGTTGTAATGATAGGAGCTGGAATGACATTACCAATATTGATCATGCTTTTAGTTGAATGTATATAACCTTTTTGTTGGCTGGTAGAATTGGATTATGAATTTGTAGTTACTTATCGAAAGGAAACTTCGCTACTTTTTGTTGGATTATGGATCTTTGTGATTTTAGTATTAACGCATTTTTTGTTGATTGGTGGAATTGGATTTCATGATGAATTGCTTATTAATATGGATATTTTGCAGCTTTAATTTGTATTATATCAAGAGCTTATAAATTTTATTTCATACAAAAGACACCAGTGTAAAACCGGTGTGTAAAACCGATGTGTATTCTTTTAAAGGCAGCGGTTCTAAACCGGTGTCAAATACATAAACTTTTAACATCAGGGCCTTAGAAAGCGGATCTTTTATCTCTACGACACTGGTTTAAAACCGGTGTCTTTTAAGTAAACGACACCATTTCTCAACCGTTGTTAAAAAGTTCAGACTTTTAATACCAGTGGCTTTAACACCATTTTTTTTTACTAATAGACACCGGTTTAAAACCGGTGTCTTTAAAGGAAACGACATTAGTTTAAAACCGCTGTTAAAAATTTCAGACTTTTAACACCAGTGGCTTTAACACCGGTTGTTTTACTAATAGACACCGGTTTAAAACCGGTGTCATCAGCATTTTTGTTTTAAGTTTTCCAATTTAAAAAAATCCTTGAAACCTGAGTCTAACAAATTCCCTAAAAGAACATTCCTGATAAAAATCAAAATTATTTTTTCGGAGAAAAATCGAACAAGTTTGATACTAAAACTCTTGATTCTATTAGATGTAGGGCATGCACCGAGTATGGTCATTATGTTGTCTAATGTGCTAACACTCTTATGAAAAAGGGAATGAGTTTGAGTGTCACCTTCAGTGACAATGAATTTGATAATGAAAACAATGACCAGGATGTTGATCACACTATTCTAACCACTCTTGTGAAAGAAAAGAAAACTCTACAGATAAATTCTTCAGGTGTAGCCCGAGGTGTGGCCCAAGATGTGATCACACCTTCCTTAGTCACATCCGAGGACACTTTTGAAGAGCATGATGTTATAACTGCTACTGGCCTTTGTTGTTTCGACTGTACTTCTGTATCTTATTGTCTTGAGCATGATGATGATTCTGATGGTGAAGGATTGGAAGATATGTATAAAGAATTGTACATAGATTGGCTCAAAAAGGCTCAAATGAATATCTCAGGAAAAAGAATGCTCGTCTCACCAAAGAAAATGATGAACAAAAAGAAGTCATCATCATGTTGGAAGCTACCCTTACTAAAAGAGACATTGAGTTTAAAATGGTAAATTCTAAACTGGTATAATCTCATGAAACAATGAAGAAGTTCAATTCGGGAGAAACAAAACTGGATGATAATCTTTTTTGGTAGTGATAGTAAAGCTTGTTTTGGTTATAAAACTCTTGAGTTTGTATAAGCTAAAGAGAATGCAGTATCTTCAGATTCCTCCAACAATAAAAGGAGTTTTTCTCAAAAGTTTAAAACTCAGAAACGCCACTCTATTTGTCACTACTATCATGCTTCCAGACATATAAGACCATTCTGTTACAAAATGAAATCAGACTTAACCAATAGCAATTATGGACGTCATATGTCATCTAAAATGTTATGAAATCCTCGTAATCACATTTCAAAATTTTCAAAATATGTCTGGGTTAAGAAATCTTATGTTAAATGTCATGTTATATACTTCTTTGAGATCTAACATTGCAGGATCTTGGTACTTTAATAGTGGATGCTCACGACATATGACAAATACTTTGGAGTATTTAACTAACTATGAGGGGTATGATGGTGGCAATGTGACCTGTGGCTATGGAGATGGAGTTAGAGGGAAAAACATTGGAAAAGGGACGTTGATTGTTAGTGGGCTTCCAAGGCTACAGATGTGCTACATGTTATTGGTCTTCATGCTAATCTCATAAGCATAAGCCAATTGTGTGTTACGTAAAATTCAATAAAAACTCTTGTGAAGTGTTTGATGAATTAGACATATGTATTCTTGCTGATTTGAGATCATCTGACAAATGTTATCAGTATGTTAATGAACAATTGTGTCACAGTGCACACATGAATAATCTGACCTATGGCATCAAAAGTTATGCCATGTTAGCCCTAAAAGCTTATGGAACTTGTGAAATTTGAAGTTGTTTGCCTAAACGTTCCATGAAAAGTGTTAATGTGTGTGGAAGGTGTCAAAAGGGCAAACAGAAAAGAGTGTCGCGTCAAATGATATCACATTTCCACACCTCGAGGTGTCTAGAGTTACTTCATAAAGATCTCATGGGTCCAATTGAAGTTGAAAGTGTTGGTGGTAGGAAATACTCTTATGTGATTATGGACGATTTTTCACAATACATGATATATTGTTTACGTGAGAAATCTGAAACCTTTGAGTTTTAGATGTTGGCATAATAAGGTTTGTAATTTGTATAGTCTAACTATTGCTAGAATTAGATCAGACCATGGCAAAGAATTTGTGAACTCTTCTTTCTCTTCTTTTTGTGATAGAAAGGGGATTTTTATGAGTTTCTAAACCTAAAACTCCACAACAAATTGGAGTTGATATAGCCCGTTTCATGTTAAGCTAAAAAAAACACTTTCAAAAAGATTTTGCTCATCATCAAATAGATATAGAAAGTGTACTTTTAAATGGTTGTTTGGATGAAGAAACATTTGTAGAACAACCTACAGGCCTTAAGGACCCTTTTAGGCCTAACCATGTGTATAAGCTTAAAAAGACTCTCTACGGTCTTAAACAAGCTCCTAGAGCTTGGTTTGGTAGATTAACTGAGTACTTTCTACAAATTAGTTTTAAACATGGTGAAGTTGATAGAACCCTGTTTATTCAAAAGAAAAACTATGACATCATGATTGCTCAAATTTACGTTGATGACATTGTATTTGGTTCCTCCTCTAATAATATGTCGAAACAATTTATTGGTTGCATGTCATCCACGTTTGAAATGAGTATGGTAGGAGAATTATGTTTCGTCTTGGGTTTGCAAATTAAACAATTGAAGGAGTGAGTTTTTATCTCATAAAGCAAGTATGCTCGAAAAAATTTCACACAATTCAACTTGAAAAATGCATCTCACTTGAAGACTATCATTGGGTCGAGTCAAATGTTGAGTAAGGAAGATGTGGCTGAAAGTGTTGATCACACCTTGTAAAGAAGCATGTAGGAAGTTTGTATTATTTAATTACCAATCGTCCTAACATCATGTTTAGTGTATGTCTCTGTGACAGATATAAATCCAATCCCAAAGCTACTCACTTAAAGGCGTTAAAATGTATTATTCGATATGTAGGAGGCACCACAGATTTGGGAATTGATACATTAAAGGCACTGATACTAATCTTGTGGGATTCAGTGACTCAGGGCTGGAGATGTTGTTGATAGAAAAATTACAACTGGAGGGTGTTTTATCTTGGAAATAACTTGGTCTCATGGTATAGCAAAAAGCGAAATTTCATGTCGCCTTCGAATGTTGAATATGAATATGTGGCAGTAAGTAGTTGTTGCAACCAACTTTTGTGGATGAAACAAATGATTGAGAAATATGGTTTACAAAGTGAAACATTAACTGTTTATTGTGATAACATGAGTGCAATTGCTATCTCGAAAAATCATGTCCAACATTCTCGTACTAAACATATAGATATTAGACATCATTTTATTCGATATTTAGTTGAGAAAAATATAATTCGCATTGAGTATAATAACTACTGAAAATCAGCTTCCAGGCATTTTCACCAAGGCTTTGGATTTTGAGAGGTTATCCACCTTGAGAAAATCTTTTGGTTTGTGTGTTATCTGAAATGTTACACGAGATGTTACAGCATTGCACATCACATCTGCTATAACATTCATACACCTCATGTCTTTTCTCTCCTCTTTTTTTTTTTTTTTTTGATTTTTAGTCATCTCTGCATAATAGGCTCATATTGCATGGTTGTAACAAATGGATTAATGTTTCAAAATAGTCACAAATGTTTTTTGCTTGGAAATCCGATGTGAGTTGATATCTCCAAATTAGAAAATTGATATCTTTCCTAGTGGTTGAGTTTTAAACAAAGTATTGACCATGTGTGGAGACCTTTGAATAAAACAGCTACCTACCCACAGTGTGAAGCTATTCCTTCTAAATAATTTCTACAAACGTTTAATTGTTTAAAAATGTATGATCATGTGAAAATGAGTTACCTTTGGATTTGTGTGTAAGCTACCTAATGGTTAAATCCTTCATAGGTCTTGGAAAAATTATAAGAAACTAGAAATTTTTGATAATCTGGGATTTCGGATTGCAATTCATAGAATCTATAAGTACAAGTGTGAGTCAGGATGTGACAACATTTGTAACTGCATCCACCGCTATAGTCCATAACACTTCTTGTGTGCAATTTTTATTTTTTTTGTTCCTTCTTTATAAGCGTATTTTTAGGGATTGCATTCTCTGGTGATGATTGGCTAAAATCTGAGATTTGGTTACCATATATAATTTGAGAATTAAATTATTCTTTCCTTTATTATCGAAAATTCTGGATGGAAATATTTTTTGTGAGTTGAACACGATTTACAGGATCAGGAGAATCAGATTCAATCATACTTTCCTTATCACAATTTATTCTTGGACACTTTTTATACTACACTTCTTCTTTGGGTTCCATACTTTTTGGTTGGAAGAGATTGCATATCATATCCAAACTTTCTCCACTGAGTTGCCTTGATTTTTGTGCCCTAATATGACTCATTTATCATCACTATATATGTGCATATCACCAACTGTCTTCTCACGTTTTTCAAAGGTTTTTTATGTTTTGAAATTTGTCTGTGCAGATACTCTCTCTTTTCTCTCTCTCTCTCTCTCTCTCTCTCTCTCTCTCTCCATGACTGGTTTCAACCCTCAAAAACCTCTTTGGCTGCCCAAATAAATCATCTTCTTCCTTCCAAAATTCTGAGAACCTAACCCTTGAAAAATACATGGAATACACCACTGCTCCAGATATGCCACCACATCCGGCACATCTCTCACCTCTGACAAAGATCCCCAAAATAATCCGACCAAGGCAGTTGTTCAAACTCCTGGGTCTGATTTTGCAACCCCTTATGTTCATGAAGCAAATATGGGCTCGAGTTCTTCTCCATCTTCGTAGCTACTTGTTACTTTAATGGATGCAACCGCATTAGGGTCAACATCTAAACAAATCCAACCTCCCGACACAAGTATGGGTTCTTCTCCACAAGAAAACCCTTTTTCCTACTGTGATTCCATCTCCTCCGCACAGTCCTCATCTCTCTGCTATCATTCCTGTTCTGATTCAAGAGGATGCACTAGTAGCAGTTCTTCTTGGGGAAAAGGAGAATGAAATAGATGTTAACAATGTCTGAGGGGTTACTCTCCTGCAGACTTTGAGGTTTTTGATTCATCTCCTGAAACCACAAGTAAAAAGCAGAAGAAAGACATCGATGGTACTTCCAGAACATGGGGGAGATGAAGCTCCTATCCCCCATGTGGATTCCAACGATTCTGAAGATAATGTCAACCAATTTGTGGTTGATCCAAGGATCAGAAAGATACAGGTTCACCAGACAGCAATGACGATGTTCATCTCACTCAAATGATTCAAAAAGCTAAAAAAAAATAAAAATGTCAAGGTGGATGTGAGCGTATCTTAGCCCACATCTGAACAGTGTGAATCCAGGTCCGAATTTGATAACTCCAACAATGAGGATTTTGATGCCACCAAAGAACCTGATCCCATTGATGATTATGATGTTGTAATTGATTAAGTAGGTGATGACATGATTTAGCAAGAAAGACAGGAATATAGTCAAGCAAATGCAAAGAAAGATGTGATGTCATCTGACGACACATCTGACATAGAGTTTGAAATAGGTAGAGCTCATTCTGAGACTTTTTGTATTGTTTACTGCTAACAAAAATCATGATTTGCTTGCTTGAAATTTTATTGTGGAGAGATGTCAAAATTATGATCATTTTGCTCAGATTAACTTGAATCTATTTTTTGAGGAACAAAATTTGCTTACAACAATTGACACTGCACTCCCATATGTTGACCATAGTTGTTTGTGAATTTTTTGCTAACCTGTCCCGAATGATTACTAGAAGAAGGTCTCCAGTATGGGAAGGTGTTTGTGCAAAACATGATTTACAATTTCAATCCCACTATGATCAATGACTATTTTGATATGTTTGACTTTGAAGAAGGTGACTTGACTCTTGACTGGTAGAATCAAAGACAAGTGGCCAGCATATCCTCGTAAGTTTCCCCCTACCTGTCTCACTTCTTTCTATGGGTTTTTGCACAAAATTTGTTGTGCAAACTGGTCTCCTACTCAAACCAATTCCATTGTGACCAAAACTCATGCTCAGGTCTTATACCAAATTGGGAAGGGTTTGCCCTTCAATTTTGGGAAGCTTGTTTTTGAGGAGATGAACTTCTTTGCAGATACACTTTCTAAGATATGGGCATTGCCATTCCCCATCTTCATCTACAAAATTCAGGTGTCCCAAGGGTTTGAGCCTCGAGCGCATGAAAGGTTTACACCTACACCTGGTTTCTTTACTGTCTCCAATCCATTGTTGCGATCTAAAAACAGAATTGTGGATATTCCTCTTGTGTATCCAAGGGTTGCACCTTCTTCTCCTAAAACTCCTATCACAAATGCTCCCACTACTGTAGAGATCCCTGCTCCTGAGTCTGTTCTAGATGTAGTCCTGGATGTTTCTCACATCTCGGCTCACATTTCTCCTAACTTTCCATCTATCCTTGTTTATGTCTCTTTCTTACAAGTCCAGCTGGCTTATGCAGAGCAAAAAATTTCTCACTTTACTGCTCTCCGAACTCAAATGCAAACCATCCTTGGTTCACTCTCTGGCCCAAAAAGGGGAGAGAAAACTGAAGCTGGACTTAGCACTATCGAAGTTTTTGCCCCAAGCACTAGGAATGTCAAAGTTTTTGCCCCAAGCAATGGGAATGTCGAAGGAGATGAAGGACTTTAGTTTGATTTTGAAGGATAAATTGAATAGGCGGATGTTAATGTGAATACGAACGATTTGTATAAATTTTAAGTTCGGCCTGTATTGAAGCAATTATCTAGTTAGGGATATTACTTTTGTTTTTGGTTGCTTGATAAAGTTGATTTTTATTTTTATTTTGTTGCGGTTTTAAATGTGGTCTTAAATGTGATTACATTTTTTCAGCATTATTCAGCATGCAATTTAGGGGAGTTTAATTTTTTGTGCTTGATATGTGTTTTGTCCAGAAAGGCAAAAAGGGGGAGATTTTGAGGGTGTGTTTTACACGCCTAAAATATTTTCCAAAATATAGGGTTGAGTTTTGATATGTTTTGCTTTTCTAGACTTATGGTATGATTAGGTTGTAAATAGATTAGGAAAGATTTAATATTGATATGGTATAGATATATTAGGACTCTTTGATATTTATCTTGTTTCTAAAATAAGTAGTATACTTGTCATATATTTATATATATCGTATTTCCATGTTTATTAGGATTCTTGGAGAGCTCTTGGATGCCTGTAAAAGAGAGAAGGACGAGCTCATTCAATACACAAGAAATATACAAGAGACACAAGAGAGTAGATAAAGTTAATTTAGAGTCATTCAAGCATAAATAAGTTCTCTGTACTAAATTCTATCTTGGATGACTATATCCAGCGATAACATGTGGCTTTGCATACTTGGTCGTCTTAAAACCAAGAACCGTCTTGCTTTTATGGATATGGAAAATGATACATGTGTGTTCTGTGGGGAACAACAAGAGTCAATTTACCATCTTTATTTTGAATGCACATTTTCTAAACAGGTCTGGGACGCAACTCGGCAATGGATCGGCCTTCATAGACAAATGAGTACACTCAGGAGCGCACTCAAATGGCTTGAGAAAGAAGCAAACGGCACAGGTTGGCAACCGAAAAGTAAGAAGACAACACTAGCTTCCACCGTCTATCAAATCTGGAATGCAAGGAACAGGTTGATATTCGAGGGTGAGACACCACGAATAGATTCGATCATCATCAAGATCAGAACACAGGTGTATAAAACTATTTTTGCTTTATACCCCCATGTTTTGAGTCAGTTCGAGAGGCAAGCTTTAGACGGGCGCTAGTTTTATTCATCTTGCGTTCCCTTTTGATATGTAATATGAACTTGATGTAGGAGCCATTACTATGGTTCCAAACTCATGTTGTATAACTTGGGCTCGCCCAGTGTATGTGTTCTTTTGATCAATATATTTCACATTTACCGATCAAAAAAAAAACATTTTGTCTGCAGTTGTGTTTGTTAACTTATTTTCATCAATAGATTTTAGTATTGTGATAAACGAAGTCCATACACATCTATTGATAGATGAGTTGTATTACAAGGATTAGATTTACTTTGGATTGGAGTTTTCATTAATTTTCTATTAATTGATTTTAGTATATATTGTATACGAAATTAAACGGTTTTACTAGTGGAAAGTTTTGCCATGTTGGCACATTAACAAGCTTGCTGGCTTGTAGATAAATTTTTACATCATGGGCATTCATTCTTTTCTTAGTATTCCGCTACATGTGATTGAAAGTGTGATTACATCTGCTATCACATCCATACTCTGTCAAAAATTTGGAATATATCCACGCTACAATTCTTTCAGACGTATTTTAACTTACCAAGTCCAAAGTGGGATTAATATTTTTCCTGAAATCATAAATATTTTAAGTTTTAGATGTAAATGCAATAGTTTTATGGACCACTTAAAAATAGTTCATATCCGAAAAACTAGAAATGAGTGTTAGATAATTGTATAGATGTTGATGATGAAAGTATAATAGGATTTTAGACCCCTTAGTTCTGATTCGGATTTTCAATCCTTAGAACTGAATATATATGAATTTAAAAAGGCTCAATTTATAGTATAGGAACTAAAGAAGAATTGGGCGGAGGCAATATCTAAAGAGTGAAGTCGAATCAAAGTTAACTCATAGTTGAACAATTGAAGTTCTGAAATTGTAGGGAAACTTAGTTAAGTTAACTCATAGTTGAACAATTGAAGTTCTAATATTGTAGGGAAACTTAGTTTGAGAGGGAAATAAAGATTGGATAGTGCAAAGAAAGACTCAAAGAAATAGGACTAAGATACTATTCAGTTTGTGGCAAACACTGACAAAGAGAATGTTCTACACAGACAAGACATTCTACTAAAGAATTTTTAGTGTGAGTTTTGCATGTATTTTAAGGCATATTTATTGCTATAATTATTTATAAACATGCAATAACTCATATAAAATGGTATATATTCGCTCTTTGTGGAAAAGGTATTACACTTTGCTCGTTTTGTAGGAATTTAACGATATTTGAAGTGATTTTGTGACAAATACGAGCATTGTGACCTAGAAGCATCAAGAATCGAGCAATTACCCCCAATTGGAAGCCAATTATATTGAGTCTAGAGTCATAGTAATGATTCGTGTGTCAAAAGAAGCATGGATGATCAAACAACGAGGGAATTTATCTCAAGGAACGTCCAAACGCGTCTGGAATTTCCAGCACTGGCAGGGTTTAGTATTTTGGTCATAACTCTCTCCACAAAATTGATATTGAGCTGATTCAAGTGGATACGGAAAGCTAAGAGAGAGGACTACAACTATTATGAAGACCCCCATAAGCAAATTTGGACGTTTGGATGATGCACGGGCTGGTCGTGCGTGATGTACACGGCCCATGCGTCCTTCAGTAAAAGTTGAATTCCTGCGGTACCTAGCACGGGTTGGTCGTGCATGAGGCGCACGACCTGTACGTCTGTACGGGAAAAATAGAGTTTGAGAGATTTTTAAACTAGGTTTTGACCCAAACGAAGTACAAATAGACAGGAGGCGGCCATAAATGAAAAGACATTGATTTTTGCCGTAGAAAGCAGAGAAAAGAACAACTTTCCACCGGAGAATTGGAGAGATCGATCAAGGCCACAACCAAACCTTCGAGGATTGAAGATAGATCGAGAGATCATCGACGTCCCCGAGTCTTCGCATTCTGTGACGCCCACCCCTATTACTACATTGCTAAGCAATATAAAAAGTGAAATTTGACAATGTACCCTATATACCTGTACACATTTTTTTTCCTGTGACATTTTGATAACGAACAAGCAAGATTACTTTACTTGTAAGAAAACGACAACCCATATCCACAAGCAGAAGAGGTAACAAACCCTGTTATTAAATACAACAGACATCCATATGACCAAACTCATAACCCATATCATCCAGCTATTTACATATACATATTTACATCAGAGTTTTCCAAAAGAGGGTACAACCCTAAACCAAAATATAATACAAGACCAAAAAGAAAGGTGACCCATCAACATAGCCCAACAGGTCGTCATCCATGTACACTGTCCTCAATAACCTGTAGGAGCTCCAGCAGTCTGCCCAGTAAGCTCATGAAATCCAGCATCACCAAACTTACCTACAATGCATGAACTACGTGAGCTAATGCCCAGTAAGCGAAAACCATGCATGTTTAATGAACAATGTAATACAAATGCAAACGCATTCTACGATATTTTACCAAAAGTGCACAGGATGCATTGAAATATATTATTTATAATCATTCCTTTACATAGGGCCCTTGACCCACATGCTATGCACCGGAAAGAGCTCAACACAATATCAATAATCACATGGCCATAATCATATTGACACCGCCAGGGCCATCTCCCGGGACCACCGAGGTCCACCCCCTTCTCCCCAATGATCCCCAGGAGTCTTCCCCACGACGTGTCAATAAGGATACGATCAAGTGGTCCCCTCGTGACCATGGAGGCACACCCCGTCAACTCTTATGATCCTCAGGAGTAACACCCACTGCACCCTAAAATATATCACAAAAGCACACCTCGCATGCCTCGGTGCACTAGCAGTGGCCAACCAAAAATCTTTTCTTTTCAAAGGAAGTTACCGTGTCGTGCATGCCTCATCTCAACAATGCTCATATGTTTACATGCATGTGCAAATGCCAATGAATGATATGCTCAATGAAACAATAATCATCACACTCCAATATCCACCAAGCAACATATGAACATCAAAGTTTCCATAATACATCCATCAAGATACAAGAATCGCATTTAATATCAATAAAGCAGGAAATACTATGTTCATGCATTGTAGTTGCAGATGGATTTTCACTTACCTTTTGTATTAGTTGTGCCTTACTTACTGGATCCTTAACTCCAAATTCCAAGTTATAAATGTAAGTGATCTGTGATGACGCAAAACATAAATTTTTAATATTCAATTAACAAATTCACTAAACCCAAATTCATTAAAGCCTTATATTCCTAATCAAATCCAAATCTTATTATCAAAACTATAGTAGGCCTCTAAAGTATCTCATTTTTTTTCTCATTCTGAATTTTATCTTAATAATTTATTTATTTTTTTATGAAATCTCACCTTAGTCTCCTATAAAGGTATTTATAGCTTAATAAAGTCATGACACCTGAATTTATTGATCATCTCGTTCCTCTATATTATCTATTTTTATTTCAAAAGTAAAATCCAAATTTTTAGTAGCCGATTGATTTCATGGATACTTACCTGCTTAGACAATTAGTGTTTATACTTTTTGCTCTCAAATACTAATTTTCCTCGATTCAAATAAAATCATTCATTTCTAATACATAGTGCTTCTTATTGTTCTTCCTAGGTGCATATATAGCCGTGTACAAGAAGTAAAATATTTATTACCTTTTTCTCCAAGCTAAAATGTCCGAGGAGTTCTTCGAAATCAACTGAACCAAATCCCTTGTCTTCTTTTCTTTTTCTTAATTCGAATATGTATTTTGGTTCAGACTAACAATAGCTATATATTATATATACACAAATACACACTGATGTTATCCTATAAGAGTAAGGCGGTGGAAATATAAGGTTAAACCCCTCTTGAGTTCTTAATTAAATTACCCCCATTTATTAGGTGCATAATGACATATTTTTCTTTTTAATAATACAAAACAGCCGCACTAACTAATCTATATAAATATATATGTATATATATGTGTATATTTAGTAAAGGCAGTATATACATATATATATTTTCTTTTTATACGTTAGATAACATTGCACCTGTGGGTACCTATGTTATGACCCTGCGGGGTGGGATATTTCTTGGCGGACACAAGGGACGCAAGTAGGGGACCATTGGCTGGGCCGCGGGAGGATGGTCCACACGTAACATCATAACGATATTATTGGCCATTTGATTATTGTTGTGTGTAGAGCTCTTTTCCGGTGCATAGTAGTTGGGTCAGGGGCCCAAGTGAAAGAAAATGATGTGAATAAAGTATTTTGATTAATGGATTTTACATGTTAGCATTACATGTTGGAAAAGCATCACTATTCTTTGGACATGCATGATTTTTACGTGCTGAGCTTTAGCTCATGTAGTTCATGCATTGCAGGTGAGCATGACAATACCTGAGCCTGTTAGCTTACTGGGCAATGCTAGAGCTTCGTCAGGTTTTGAGGGTCATGGATATGGATGACGCACTTTGCCAGGCTTGTTGTTGGGTTCATGTTGATTTTGCTTCATTGTGTTTATGAAGGAACTCATCTTTTTTATATCTTTTTTATTTGTATTGTAAAAATATGTAAATTAGCTTCTTTGGTTTGAGTTTTGGGTTTGTATATCTAGTTATCGTATTTACGTACAAATAGGGTTAGTGGCCTTTTGCCTCTAAATGATAAAATCTCATTGCGGTGTGCGGGGTTTGTTTCGTTGATAAATGCATTATTAAATCTAAAAACACAGGAAAAGAAAAAAAAATTACATGTTTTAAAAAAGCTTTGTGGTCGAGTCGCGTTATTTATATATTTTCTAATAGTAGTAAATCAAGGGTGGGCGTCACAGCACCTATATCTATGATAGTTATATTTCATTTATATATATATATGCTATATATATTTATTTGTTATGTGATCTTATTATATTAATAATGGTTTTATTATCATAAAAAGAGACAACATTTTGCATTGTCAAAATAATGTCCTCCTCATTGCCTCACTGTTATATTAACTCTTTTAATTAATTTATGCACATATAAATTTTATTTCCTATTCCATCCCGATAAACACGTACGTCAATGCCACCTTTATCTCTAAATATATCACGTGTGACCTTGCAACTCTTATGCTTCTAGTGTTACCACGCGTATTCTAGCGATATCTATTAGTTTAGTACATCAATGTCATTATCATAGCTATGATTAACTACTCAAATTATGAATTTATCAACTAACATACGATGAGAGTTCAAAATTATAAAATTAATCCCCGCCTACAAAACTAAAATAACTATGCAAACATCATTATATATGCAAGCAACACACAACCAAGATGCAATGCATGAACTATATTGGCCAGGTGAGTAAGTGAAAGGCTCGGGTATTACACATTCCATAGTATCTTTATTTTCAATTAGTTAGACATGAACATGGATAATTTGTCTATGTCTAGCTAAACATCTTGTGATTCTCGGGTTTGGGAGTAGGTTAATGAATACTTTTATTTGAGGATTAATTGCAATTGAAGTTATTGTTTTTCAAACCTATTCGAGTACTTGGTTTTAATTCTTGTTTTATCAAAAGGCCTTTGGTTCAACTTGTTTGATGTTTTGATTCATAATTCTAACCGATGAGTTTCAATACTAGATATATGAGTACTTGACATGAATATCTTGCATGATTGAGAAGTCTGTGAATATTCGTGAGAATTTATAATCTTTTAAGCTTTTGGGAGTTGGGTATCTCATGTTGAGTAGAGATGCTAGCATAGATATCTCAATCAACGTTTTTACATGCATCTCGAGAGAGAGGGTAAATTACTTTTGTGATCGTTCTATAGGGAAGAATACGTATAACTTTGGTTTGATTAATCTAATGATAAAAGGGGATATTAACTGAAACCATAACCCAGGAATCCATTCATCTACTTGATCTTTCAATAAACTCTTTGCTTTGTTTCTTTTAGGATAAATTTCTTGTCATAGTATTAATAAAACCAATCCATCTACTTTCGATCGTCTAGATAAAAATAAGGATGTTACAATCCAGTACTTATTACATTAATTTATTAGTCCCTGTGGATTCGACCTTGCTAACCCTATTCTATAAACTGCACCGTACACTTGCGGTGAAGCTAAAAATAAGGCGAACAAAGAACCAGTTCGAGGAATCTCAGAGTTAAAATAAAGTTGTTTGAGTCACACAAGGTTAGGTGCACATTGTCCAAGAAGATTGCATAATATTTGGGAAGGCATTTTATGGAAGGCGACAACTCTTAAATCAAGTACAAGGTTGCAAACCAACATGATGGTTTTCAAAATTGTCTCTCTTCAACGGGCATATTCCAAACCTCTATAAATCGAATGTCTCACCAAACAATTCTATAATAATCTCTCTGTGTTGCAAGTAATTCAAATCCATTCAAGTGGAAAAGCAAGACACAAATAATGATAATCAAGATGATCATACTCAAGCACATTGACTCAAAAAGACACTCAAGTTGTAAATTAAAACTTTGAGAGACTCAGATGTTGGAGAAAACTTCAAACATTCAACAACACTTGGCATAGTTTTTTGACAACAGTATCATATTCGAGGAGATTGAGAAGAAGCTTTTGGGCACACTAGTAGTTTCTAGGAGGTTGTAAGGATCTTGTTGGGTGTAGTAGCAAACTTAAGAAGTTTGTGAAGATCATGTGGTTGCAGAAGCAGTGAAGCTGAGTAGCTGTGAAAACTGAATAGTCACTAAAAGAAAAATGTTAATAGACAATGGTGTTTCGCTGAATCATTGTCTTTTGAAGTATATAAAGACAACATTTGTTTCAGGCCTTAATACAATGAGTATCTAAAACGTTGTTAATTAGCGGACTTTTTCAAAAAAGACGACAATTGTTTAGGTCTACGACAATGGTTTCATAAATCGTTGTCTATTAGCGCCATTTTTATCAAAGATATTAACTTTTTTGGGCCTAAGACAACAGTTTCGTCACCCATTGTCCATTAGCGCCCTTATTGTTAAAGGCAACAATTGTAACAACGATTTTGAGAATAGTAAAAGACAACGAGTTATTGAAACCGTTGTAAAAACAAAAGATGTTTGTCTAATAAAATAATTATAGAAAAATCTTAATGTTGTTTAAAAATTAGAACTTTAAAAAAATTGTATATTAGAACAGAGATATATAAACGGACGTCTCAACCAGGGATGAGAATAGGCTAGGCTACCCAATAGGGGATTATGGCCGACTAAATTGTATTTGCTTGATTTGGCCTATTTAATAATTGAGTCAGAATAAGGCCTTTTACAAAGCCTATTTAGATAAACATAAGTGTTTGGAAACACTCCTTAAAGCATATGGGAATTTGGAGCTACAGACTAGATAAATATTTTCATATTTTTGTTGTGCAGGAGTTTGAAGAACATATTAACGATATATGCTAAGAAGTTCAATTGTTTAGATTGGGAGCAAGTCTATGCCCCTTCAAGTTTGATTTTATTTGCTAGATTAGTTGTAGAATCGGTTTGTTATTTTAGTTGTGGACAGCCAATAAAAATCCCATTCTTCAAGCGTCACTCTATTTTGTCTAATACTGCCCGACTTTGTGATGCTCGCTAAATATCGTCCAAGCACGTGTTTCAGCTCTTTCTTTAATTTTTGATATGTTAATTGTGCAGAATATGGAATATGCAGTGGAGCTACAAGATCAATAAATATTTATGATTTTGGTGATCGACTCATTGGTTCTCATTTTGCTTATTTGTAGTATGCTAGATTTTTCTATATTGTAGTGGACTTGTTGTGGACCTTAGTTTTCTCTAGTTTGTTTGTCAACTCTCACTGTTATTTGATTGTAAAATGATTTTTATTTCGGATCAAGCTGTATTCGAGAATATTTGACATTAGCAATGGATTTGGATTTGGATTTATGGTGTTATATTAAGTGGTTATTATTTGGATATTTATTATATTTTCTGAAAAATAATTTCCAGAAATTTTTTTATATAAAATTGGACAATAATAGAAACATCTGTTGTAGGTTTTGTACAACGCCAATTTTCATTGTTGTCTAACAAGTAACATACAACATAATTCATCGTTGTCTTTTAGGGAAAAGTTTTGTTGTAGATATACATATTGGAAAAGAAGGCGTTAATAGACAACGGTTTTTCACTGTTGTGTAATAAGTAACAGACAACAATAAATCACTGGCTTTTAGCAAAAAACAAATATGTTGTGGATATTGGTTTTGTAAAAGAGGACACTAATACTGTTGTATGTTTTCAAAATACAACAGTTTCGCAACAGTTTGAAACTGTTGTATTTAACATAGAAGACAACGGTGAAAAACTATTGTCTATTAGTGGCCTCTTTTATAACACAGATATCTACAACAGATTTTGGCTTAAAAAATAACGGTGATTCACCGTTGTCTATTTCTACTTTTCTTGTAGTGAATTAGAAATTAGGATAAGATAGCAGTAGAAGAATCATGCCACCTTCGAAGCTCCATAAAATTATTGTATTTTAAATTGCTTTGGTTTTATTGTTTAGTTTATATGCTTTTAACTATCATCATACAAATTGCATGTATAAGAAGAATTGAACATGAACCCAACAAAAAACTGTGAATTGAACTTAAATACGATAATGATAACTTAAACTGGTTCATAAAACTTTTAAGTGAGAACTTGATCCAAACTATTTATGTTGCATTAACTCTTTTTACGATGAAGTGAACTGAGTATTTATCTTTCAACGTTCCAACAAGAGTGGAGGGTTTAGCTCATAAGTATTTGGTTCTTACACTAAACATTGAATAACTTGGTATTGAACTTCATTAATTTAGTACCAGGCCTTCAATGTTTTGCATCGTATTTTGAGAAGATTGCACTACAAGAAAATCGCGGATTAGCGACGGAAATTAGCGACGGATCATATCCGTCGCTAATAACGACGAATCAACGACGGGCTACCGACGGAATAAACCAAAATAATATAGAAATAGTTCAAAGGAACATTAGCGACGGATATTAGCGACGACCGAAAGTCGTCGCTAATGACGATGGATCAACGACGAAATTGTGACGGAATCAAAATAAAAAAAAATATTATATTAATAAAATAGCGACGGAACTAACATCCGTCGCTAAAATTTGGAAAAAATGGGAAAATATTGCGACCGATCTGAATGCCGTCACTAAATAATTTAATTTTTATCATGGTTCGCAAAAAATTTAAAATTTTTATATATTTAGCGACGGATTTAGAGTCTGTTGCTAGAGAATTAAAAGTATTATCCATGTAGCAACGAAATGTATCCAATAATTTAAAGTATGACCATTTTAGCGACGGATCGTCGCCAAATAATTAATTAAAAGTATATAGCGACGGATTTAATCCGTCGCTAAATGATGTTTTTAACACAATTTTCATCTGTTTCTCTATTATATCACTGCGTGCCCGCCTCCGTTTACTGCGTTTCCTCTCGTTCTGGAATCTGGCCTCTCTCTCTCTCTCTCTCTCTCTCTCTGTCGTCTCTCTCGCCTCTCTCTCTCGAACAGGTATATATTTCAAGCCCTAAATTTGTAGGGTTTGTAATTTGTAGAAATTTAAATTTGTAGGGTTTGTAATCAAATTCTTACTCCTATTTGTATGGTTTGTAATCTGTAGAAATATAAATTTATAGATTATTTGGGTATAAATTTGTAGCAATTTTGGTAGTTAATTCCCGTTTTCTGCTGTGCATTTCAGGATTTTGACTTTGTTCAGTTGTTGAGGTCCGGTATTTCAAGATTTAGCATGATTGGATTCATTCTATAAAATTATTAGGCTGTTTAACTTTTGTTTTGGGTGATTCACTTCGGTGTGTTCACATGATTGTTCCCTTGCTATGTATTTCCAGATTATAACTTTACTCTTCAGGTCCGAATATTTTGTATATTTCAATCAGGTCATGATAATAGCTCAACGTTTCCTTTTTTTAATTATATAGACAGATGCTGGTTATACAAATTAAAGTATGGCTTCTGAGTGGTGGATGTGTTTTATCTATTATTGAAATTTAAAAAATTCACTGAATTATTCATCTATAGGAACATTTCTGCCTCTTGCGACCAACTTTCAGAGTAAAATATTTTCATTTTTCTGAAGTTATAATGTAAATCGGAAATTTTCTTACATATGCTAATATTTATATATTAGATTTTATCATAATTCTGTGTATTATTTATATTCTATATCCCATATGAAGATTTATAAAATGTTTTAAATAATATTTATCTTGAATTATATATATTTAATATGTATTTATAACATACCCATAAATTAATTTATGGAAGGAAATATCAATTTAAAATAATGGATTCAAAGTCGATAACAAGATTTATATAGCTTCATTATTCACTATCTGCAGTAAGGATGGCCTGATTCATCGAGCGATTCAGATTCGAATCCGGTTCCTCCACGGTTCCAGTTCTGGTATTAACCGCGACCGTTTGTTTATCTTTTGATAATTTTTTATTTTTTTAAAATGGCTTATCAATTTCAGTTACAAAAAAAAGGGAAAAGAAAGAAAAAGATTTGGACTTAATATATTCAATTAAGTTTTGTACTTAATAATAATAT
Source organism: Rehmannia glutinosa (assembly GCA_016081115.2). Taxonomy (NCBI): domain Eukaryota; kingdom Viridiplantae; phylum Streptophyta; class Magnoliopsida; order Lamiales; family Orobanchaceae; genus Rehmannia; species Rehmannia glutinosa. Next base: position 142,989 of record JABTTQ020003124.1, read on the forward strand.
TAAACTATGTATATCGACTATTGTAGTAAGAGGAATCAAAGTTCACGTAGTTCGCTTGCAACATTTGATTTAAAACGTGTCTCATGTAGTTACGAATATAAAACATCATAACAATAAATATTTAACATTTCTTCTAGCACATTTTACCAAAAAAATAATAGTTGGTTTTAATCTTGAAACCGGTAGTTTTAACCGTCGGTTCTACCAACGGTTAAAACCGTTGATTCCACAGTTTTTGAGACCAAGAAACCAGAACCAACCTACACGGTACCAGTTCCGATTCCGGTTATGAAACCGTTGAACGGTTAATGGTTCTCAGAACCGTGACGGTTCCAATTCTGGTTTGAAACCAAGTTTCGATTTCATTTAACAACCCCTAGTCTGCAGATTTGGGAGGACTTGCAGTTTGAATACTAATAATGAATCGTGATTCACGCACTGTCGGTGTTAAAGGTCAACTAGAGTTTTTATTAATGGGTTTTTCTTTTCTTTTTATTCTATTTTTATTTTATTTTTATTTTTATTTTTTCAGTTAATAAACATATCGTTTGCACTTAATTCTTAGTGCTAAGAAATCTACAGAAATTTTTCTCTCTAAAATAGTACTCCTAGTATTTGTATTTTCTTTTTTATTCTCACAAAATTTGAATCCAAACGTTACAGTGGTTATCAAAGTACTAGTACATTTTTTGGTTAAATTTCAATTTAATCATGTAGTTGTGGGAGATTGGAAATAATAGTGATGCATAAGTCAAGATTTGAAAATTAGTCCATTACTTTAAAAAATACTCTCGATTCAGTTATTTGGTCACCGGAACTTAAATTTGCCAAAAAAAAATCTATGTGTCCGCATTTCTAGCAAAACCAGCTGACACGGAAATCAATTTTGCTTATATATCCTTCAATTGAGTTTTTCATTCCCGAATTTTTATTTCAATCAACATACAAACTCACTTAGATGATATCTGATAAGGCAGTGAGATCTTAAAGGTGGGGGAATGGGTCTAACCCGTAAAGGTGGACCATTGATCTCCCTGACAGCATAGTACAACTCCACCCTCCAGATGATGAAACTTGGCACAACCACATTAGCCAGGAATATCTATAAATACCATGCTATAATAACTTGATGGTAACTATTCACTCTGCCTCTCTTACCTCTTATTTTCAAATTTTTGTCTCTATACCCCGTACCTCACGAACTCGATCGACTTAGGCATCGGAGGGTCTTAGCAGGACCACCCCGGCTAGCCTGACGTGTGTTTATCTATTTGGTCACCTAAGAGCTCGAACCCGATTACCGAAAGTCCGTGACCCGAAGGTAATTACCGATCCAAATCGATTGGCGCCGTCTCAGGAAACTTTTTCCCCTTTACCAAGAAAAGAGTACGAGTAAGGAGACCCCAGTTAAACACGTTTAGAAAGGGGTACTAGAGACCCCCAAGTAGAGTGAATTAGTGATGCAACCCGAGTTCCCCTCATCTCAATCATGGCCCAATCTCCCGGAAGAGAAGAAAGGAGATCCCGACCAGGTGATCTCTATGAGGAAGGAAAACTTCGAGAAGTTGGTCATTGAAATGAGTAAGCAGCTCATGGGAGAGACATACAAGGGAAAGGGGTTGCTCGACCCAGACCCTGTAGCAGGTCTAAGCGTCAAAGTAGGCGAGGGTCTTCAAAGACCCCAAAAGAATTTGAGCTCGAGGGTCCCCAAGACCCCGAGACTTGAAAAAGATCCCAAGAGATCCCCCACCTCGCAAGTGAGACCCGAAGATCTCAATAACTTGCGCCAAAAAGAGTAAAGAAAGGATCCCAAGAGATCCCCCACCTCGCAAGTGAGACCCGAAGATCTCAATAACTTGCGCCAAAAAAAAAAGAGGGATCCCAAGTGATCCCCCACCTCGCAAGTGAGACCCGAAGATATCAATAACTTGCTCCAAAAAGAGTAAAGGAGGGATCCCAAGAGATCCCCCACCTCGCAAGTGAGACCTCGAGATCTCAATAACTTGCCCAAAAGAAGAGTAAAGGAGGGATCCCAAGAGATCCCCACCTGCAAGTGAGACCCGAAGATCTCAATAACTTGCGCTAAAAAGAGTAAAAGAGGGATCCCAAGAGATCCCCCCACCTCGCAAGTGAGACCTCGAGATCTCAATAACTTGCCCAAAAGAAGAAAAATGAGGGATCCCAAGTGATCCCCCACCTCGCATAAGTGAGACTCGAAGATCTCAATACCTTGCGTAAAAGGATCAAAAAAGAGGATCCCAAGTGATCCCCACCTGCAAGTGAGACCTCGAAGATCTCAATAACTTGCGCTAAAAAGCGTAAAGGAGGGATCCCAAAAGATCCCCACCTCGCAAGTGAGACCTCGAGATCTCGATAACTTGCCCAAAAAAGAAAAAGGAGGGATCCCAAGTGATCCCCCACCTCGCAAGTGAGACTCGAAGATCTCAATACCTTGTGCAAAAAGAGAAAAAAAAAGAGTGATCCCAAGTGATCCCCCACCTCGCAAGTGAGACCCGAAGATCTCAATAACTTGCGCTAAAAAGAGTAAAGGAGGGATCCCAAGAGATCCCCCACCTCGCAAGTGAGACCTCGAGATCTCAATAACTTGCGCCAAAAAGCGTAAAGGAGGGATCCCAAGAGATCCCCCACCTCGCAAGTGAGACCTCGAGATCTCAATAACTTGTGAAAAAAAAAAAGGAGGGATCCCAAGTGATCCCACCTGCAAGTGAGACTCGAAGATCTCAATAACTTGCGTGAAAAAAAAAGGAGGGATCCCAAGAGATCCCCCACCTCACAAGAGACCTCGAGATCTCAATACCTTATGCAAAAAAAAAGAAAAAAAGAGGGATCCCAAGTGATCCCCACCACGCAAGTGAGACCTCGAAGATCTCAATAACTTGCGCTAAATAAAATAAAGGAGGGATCCCAAGTGATCCCCACCTCACAAGTGAGACCTCGAGATCTCAATAACGTGCAAAACAAAAAAAAAAAAAGGAGGGATCCCAAGTGATCCCCCACCTCACAAGTGAGACTCGAAGATCTAAAAATTGATCCAAGACTTGAGAAAAACCTTAGAGGGTCTCGTGCAAAAATCCCAAAAAGAACTCAAGTGAGGGTCCTCAAGATCTCGAGACTTGAAGAAGATCTCAAAGTGAGTCCGGAAGACCTCAAAAGAAAAGAGGATCTCAAGGTCCTCAACACCCCAAGTGAGACAAGATCTCAATAAGGGTCTCAAAAATAAAAAGGATCTCAAGATCCGTGGTCCTGAAGTGAGACCTGAGACCTTGAAGAGATCTCAATCTCAAAAAAGACCCAAAAAGAATAATAGGGATCTCAAGTGATCCCAAGACTCACAAGTGAGACTCGAGATCTCAGATAACTTGTGCAAAAGAAAAAAGGGATCTCAAGTGAGGGTCACTCAAGTGAGACCTCGAGATCTCAATAGGAGATCTTAAAGAGGATCTCAAGTGAAAGAACTCACAAGTGAGACCTCGAGATCTCAATAACTTGTGCAAAAATAAAGAGGGATCTCAAGTGAAAGAACAAGTGAGACCTCGAGGGTCTCAATAACTTGTGAAAAAAAAGATCTCAAAGGTTTGGAAAACCTCAAAAAGAATCTCAAGTGATCCCGAGCTCAAGTGGTCCTCAAGATCTCGAGACTTGCAAAAATAAAAAGATCTCAAGTGAGGGTCTCGAAGACCCTCAAGTGGGATCCTCGAGCTCGTAGTCCCAAGTGAGACCTCGAGATCTGAAGAAACTCTCAGAGGATCTCAAGTGATCCCCCTCAAAGTGAGACCTCGAGAGGGTCCTCGAGATCTCAAGTGAGACTTAAAATGAGACCTCGAGATCTCAAGACCTGCAAAAAAAAGGGATCTCAAGTGAGGGTCCTCAAGTGAGACCTCGAGATCTCAATAACAAAGGAGATCCTCGAGACCTCAGATCTCAATAACTTGTGCAAAAAAAAAGAGGATCTCAAGTGATCCCCGTGACTCACAAGTGAGACCTCGAGATCTCAATAACTTGTGCAAAAAATAAAGAGGGATCTCAAGTGATCCCGAGAAAAAGTGAGATCTCAGATCTCAAGACCTTGTGCAAAAAAGAAGAGGGACTCTCGAGTGATCCTCAAGACAAGTGAGACCTCGAAGATCTCAATAACTTCAAGCAAAAAAAAGGGATCTCAAGTGATCGGCTCACAAGTGAGACCTCGAGATCTCAATAACAATTGCAAAAAAAAAAGGGTCTCAAAATCCCTAAATGAACCCAAACTCGAGTGAGACCTCGAGATCTCAATAACTTGACTTGAAAAAAAAGAGGGATCTCAAGTGACCCCAAGTGAACAAGTGAGACCTCGAGATCTCAATAACTTGTGTGAAAATAAAAAAAAAGGATCTCAAGTGATCCTAGAAGGCCTCAAGTGAGACCTCGAGATCTAGGGTGTGCAAAAAAAATCTCAAGTGATCCCAAGACTCAAAAACCTCAAGGGTTTTGAAGACCCCAAAGAACTCAAGACCTCAAGATCTCAAAGGTTACGAAAAACTCAAGTGATCCAAAAAAAAGAGGATCTCAAGTGACCCGGGAAAATCTCACAAGTGAGATCCTCGAGATCTCAATAACTGTGTGCAAAAAGGAAAAGGGATCCAAGAGATCCCGACCAACTCCAATGAGACCTCAAGTGAGATCTCAATAAGATGTGCAAAAATATAAGTGATCTCAAGTGATCATAACTCACAAATGAGACCTCGAGATCTCAATAACTTGTGCAAAAAAAAAGAGGATCTCAAGTGAACCCAAGTGAGACCTCGAGATCTCAATAACTTGTGCAAAATTAAAGGGATCTCAAGTGATCCTCAAGCCACAAGTGAGACCTCGAGATCTCAAAGACTTGAAAAAAAAATCTCAAGTGGTCTCAAGTGAATAAACTTGTGTGAAAATAAAGAGGGATCTCAAGTGGACTCTTTAAGTGAGACCTCGAAGATCTCAATAACTTTAAAACACAAGATCTTCATAACCAAAGGATCTCAAGTGATGGTAAAAAAATCACAAGTGTCTTAAAGACCTCGAGATCTCATAAAAATTCAGGGATCTCAAGTGAAAAATGACAAGTAACTTGTGCAAAAAAAAGTAGAGGGATCTCAAGTGATCCCCGACTCACAAGAGACCTCGAGATCTCAATAACTTGTGCAAAAAAAAAGGGATCTCAAGTGGGCGCACAAGTGAGACCCCGAGATCTCAATAACTTGTGCAAAAAAAGAGGGATCTCAAGTGATCCCAGGTCAAGTGAGACCTCGAGATCTCAATAACTTGTGCAAAAAAAGAGGGATCTCAAGTATGACTCACAAGTGAGACCTCGAGATCTCAATAACTTGTGCAAATAAAATGGGGATCTCAAGTGATCTTGAGAGTGAGACCTCGAGATCTCAATAACTTGTGCAAAAAAAAAGAGGGATCTCAAGTGATCCGTCTCTCACAAGTGAGACCTCGAGATCTCAATAACTTGTGCAAAAAAAGAGGATCTCAAGTGATCCCGAAGTCTCACAAGTGAGACCTCGAGATCTCAATAACTTGTGCAAAAATAAAAAAGGGATCTCAAGTGATCCCAAGTGAGACCTCACAAGTGAGACTCGAGATCTCAATAACTTGTGTGAAAAAAAAGAGAGGATCTCAAGTGATCCCTTTAGACTCACAAGTGAGACCTCGAGAATAACTTGTGCAAAAATAAAAGAGGATCTCAAGTGATCCCTTTGGACAAGTGAGACCTCGAGATCTCAAACCAAATGATCTCAAGTGATCTCAAGTGAACCTAGTTGAACTTGTGCAAAAATAAAGAGGATCTCAAGTGATCCCCCAACTCAAAATGAGACCCGAGATCTCATATGCAAAAAAAAAATAAAGTGATGCTAATGAGCCAAAAATCTCATAAAAAAAAGAAAGGGAAATCAAGTGAAAATGGTCTATACAAGTGAGATCTCAGATCTCAAAACTTGTGCAAAAATAAAGAGGATCTCAAGTGATCCCGGCTCACAAGTGAGACCTCGAGATCTCAATAACTTGTGCAAAAAAATAAAGAGGATCTCAAGTGATCCCATGACTCACAAGTGAGACCTCGAGATCTCAATAACTTGTGCAAAAAATAGAGGATCTCAAGTGATCCCATGACTCACAAGTGAGACCTCGAGATCTCAATAACTTGTGCAAAAATAGAGGGATCTCAAGTGATCCCGTGCAGCTCACAAGTGAGACCTCGAGATCTCAATAACTTGTGCAAAAAAAAGAGGATCTCAAGTGATCCATGACTCACAAGTGAGACCTCGAGATCTCAATAACTTGTGCAAAAATAAAAGAGGGATCTCAAGTGATCCCATGAGCTCACAAGTGAGACCTCGAGATCTCAATAACTTGTGCAAAAAAAAAGGGATCTCAAGTGATCCCCTTGACTCACAAGTGAGACCTCGAGATCTCAATAACTTGTGCAAAAAAAGAGGATCTCAAGTGATCCAAGTGACTCACAAGTGAGACCTCGAGATCTCAATAACTTGTGAAAAAAAAGAGGATCTCAAGTGATCCCAGCTCACAAGTGAGACCTCGAGATCTCAATAACTTGTGCAAAAAAAAAAAGAGGATCTCAAGTGATCTCCCTGCAAAAACTCAGGATCTCAAAGTGAGACCTCGAGATCTCAATAACTTGTGCAAAAAAAAAAAGAGGGATCTCAAGTGATCCCATGACTCACAAGTGAGACCTCGAGATCTCAATAACTTGTGCAAAAATAAAAGAGGATCTCAAGTGATCCCCATGACTCACAAGTGAGACCTCGAGATCTCAATAACTTGTGCAAAAAAAATAGGGATCTCAAGTGATCCGCATGACTCACAAGTGAGACCTCGAGATCTCAATAACTTGTGCAAAAAAAAGAGGATCTCAAGTGATCCCGCAGCTCACAAGTGAGACCTCGAGATCTCAATAACTTGTGCAAAAATAATAGAGGATCTCAAGTGATCCCATGACTCACAAGTGAGACCTCGAGATCTCAATAACTTGTGCAAAAATAAAAAGAGGGATCTCAAGTGATCCCCGAGCTCACAAGTGAGACCTCGAGATCTCAATAACTTGTGCAAAAAAAAGAGGATCTCAAGTGATCCCGCAGACTCACAAGTGAGACCTCGAGATCTCAATAACTTGTGTGAAAATAAAAGAGGATCTCAAGTGATCCCAGTGACTCACAAGTGAGACCTCGAGATCTCAATAACTTGTGCAAAAAAAAAGAGGGATCTCAAGTGATCCCTGAGCTCACAAGTGAGACCTCGAGATCTCAATAACTTGTGCAAAAATAAAAGAGGGATCTCAAGTGATCCCGCAGACTCACAAGTGAGACCTCGAGATCTCAATAACTTGTGCAAAAAAAAGAGGATCTCAAGTGATCCCGAGCTCACAAGTGAGACCTCGAGATCTCAATAACTTGTGCAAAAAAAATAGGGATCTCAAGTGATCCCGCAACTCACAAGTGAGACCTCGAGATCTCAATAACTTGTGCAAAAAAATAAAGGGATCTCAAGTGATCCTCAGCTCACAAGTGAGACCTCGAGATCTCAATAACTTGTGCAAAAAAAAGAGGGATCTCAAGTGATCCCCGAGCTCACAAGTGAGACCTCGAGATCTCAATAACTTGCAAAAAAAAAAAAGAGGATCTCAAGTGATCCCGACTCACAAGTGAGACCTCGAGATCTCAATAACTTGTGCAAAAATAAAAGAGGATCTCAAGTGATCCCCAACTCACAAGTGAGACCTCGAGATCTCAATAACTTGTGCAAAAAAAAAGAGGATCTCAAGTGATCCCCAGCTCACAAGTGAGACCTCGAGATCTCAATAACTTGTGCAAAAATAAAGAGGATCTCAAGTGATCCCATGACTCACAAGTGAGACCTCGAGATCTCAATAACTTGTGCAAAAAAAAAGAGGGATCTCAAGTGATCCCCGACTCACAAGTGAGACCTCGAGATCTCAATAACTTGTGCAAAAAAATAGAGGGATCTCAAGTGATCCGTAGCTCTAAGTGAGACCTCGAGATCTCAATAACTTGTGCAAAAATAATAGAGGATCTCAAGTGATCCCATGACTCACAAGTGAGACCTCGAGATCTCAATAACTTGTGCAAAAAAAAAAGAGGATCTCAAGTGATCCCATGACTCACAAGTGAGACCTCGAGATCTCAATAACTTGCAAAAAAAAAAGAGGGATCTCAAGTGATCCCATGGCACAAGTGAGACCTCGAGATCTCAATAACTTGTGCAAAAAAAAGAGGATCTCAAGTGATCCAATGAGCTCACAAGTGAGACCTCGAGATCTCAATAACTTGTGCAAAAATAAAGAGGGATCTCAAGTGATCCTGACTAGCTCACAAGTGAGACCTCGAGATCTCAATAACTTGTGCAAAAAAAAAAGAGGATCTCAAGTGATCCCAGACTCACAAGTGAGACCTCGAGATCTCAATAACTTGTGTGAAAATAAAAAGGATCTCAAGTGATCCCGCAGCTCACAAGTGAGACCTCGAGATCTCAAGTGAAAAAAAGAGGATCTCAAGTGATCCCCTGACTCACAAGTGAGACCTCGAGATCTCAATAACTTGTGCAAAAAAAAGAGGATCTCAAGTGATCCTTTGACTCACAAAGTGAGACCTCGAGATCTCAATAACTTGTGCAAAAAAAAAGAGGGATCTCAAGTGATCCCGAGCTCACAAGTGAGACCTCGAGATCTCAATAACTTGTGCAAAAATAAAAGAGGGATCTCAAGTGATCCGCAGCTCACAAGTGAGACCTCGAGATCTCAATAACTTGTGCAAAAAAAAGAGGATCTCAAGTGATCCCGCTGACTCACAAGTGAGACCTCGAGATCTCAATAACTTGTGCAAAAAAATGAGGGATCTCAAGTGATCCTCGAGCTCACAAGTGAGACCTCGAGATCTCAATAACTTGTGAAAAAAAAAGAGGATCTCAAGTGATCCCCAGACTCACAAGTGAGACCTCGAGATCTCAATAACTTGTGCAAATAAAAGAGGGATCTCAAGTGATCCCGCAGCTCACAAGTGAGACCTCGAGATCTCAATAACTTGTGCAAAAAAAAAGAGGGATCTCAAGTGATCCCGCAGCTCACAAGTGAGACCTCGAGATCTCAATAACTTGTGCAAAAATAAAAGAGGGATCTCAAGTGATCCCGCAGCTCACAAGTGAGACCTCGAGATCTCAATAACTTGTGCAAAAATAAAAGAGGGATCTCAAGTGATCCCCAGCTCACAAGTGAGACCTCGAGATCTCAATAACTTGTGCAAATAAAAGAGGGATCTCAAGTGATCCCGCAGCTCACAAGTGAGACCTCGAGATCTCAATAACTTGTGCAAAAATAAAGAGGGATCTCAAGTGATCCCCGGCTCACAAGTGAGACCTCGAGATCTCAATAACTTGTGCAAAAATAAAAGAGGATCTCAAGTGATCCCTTGACTCACAAGTGAGACCTCGAGATCTCAATAACTTGTGCAAAAATAAAAGAGGATCTCAAGTGATCCATGACTCACAAGTGAGACCTCGAGATCTCAATAACTTGTGCAAAAATAAAGAGGGATCTCAAGTGATCCCGCAGCTCACAAGTGAGACCTCGAGATCTCAATAACTTGTGCAAAAATAAAAGAGGGATCTCAAGTGATCCCGCAGCTCACAAGTGAGACCTCGAGATCTCAATAACTTGTGCAAAAAAAAGAGGATCTCAAGTGATCCCCGACTCACAAGTGAGACCTCGAGATCTCAATAACTTGTGCAAAAAAAAAAAATCTCAAGTGATCCCACAAGTGAGACCTCGATCTCAATAACTTGTGCAAAAAAATGAGGGATCTCAAGTGATCCTGCGACTCACAAGTGAGACCTCGAGATCTCAATAACTTGTGCAAAAATAAAAGAGGGATCTCAAGTGATCCCCCAACTCAAAGTGAGACCTCGAGATCTCAATAACTTGTGCAAAAAAATAGAGGATCTCAAGTGATCCCGCAGCTCACAAGTGAGACCTCGAGATCTCAATAACTTGTGCAAAAATAAAAGAGGGATCCCAAGTGATCCCCATGCTCACAAGTGAGACCTCGAGATCTCAATAACTTGTGCAAAAAAAAAGGGATCTCAAGTGATCTCACAAGTGAGACCTCGAGATCTCAATAACTTGTGCAAAAAAAAAGAGGGATCTCAAGTGATCCCCGGCTCACAAGTGAGACCTCGAGATCTCAATAACTTGTGCAAAAATAAAAGAGGGATCTCAAGTGATCCCCCTGACTCACAAGTGAGACCTCGAGATCTCAATAACTTGTGCAAAAAAAAGAGGATCTCAAGTGATCCCCTTGCTCACAAGTGAGACCTCGAGATCTCAATAACTTGTGCAAAAATAAAAGAGGATCTCAAGTGATCCCTCACAAGTGAGACCACAAGTGAGACCTCGAGATCTCAATAACTTGTGTGAAAATAAAAAGAAGGATCTCAAGTGATCCCTCAGCTCACAAGTGAGACCTCGAGATCTCAATAACTTGTGCAAAAAAAAGAGGATCTCAAGTGATCCCATGACTCACAAGTGAGACCTCGAGATCTCAATAACTTGTGCAAAAAAAAAAGAGGGATCTCAAGTGATCCCGCAGCTCACAAGTGAGACCTCGAGATCTCAATAACTTGTGCAGATCTCAATAACAATCTCAGTAAAAAAAAGAGGGATCTCAAGTGATCCCATGACTCACAAGTGAGACCTCGAGATCTCAATAACTTGTGCAAAAATAAAAGAGGGATCTCAAGTGATCCCCATGCTCACAAGTGAGACCTCGAGATCTCAATAACTTGTGCAAAAATAAAAGAGGGATCTCAAGTGATCCCATGACTCACAAGTGAGACCTCGAGATCTCAATAACTTGTGCAAAAATAAAGAGGGATCTCAAGTGATCCCGCAGCTCACAAGTGAGACCTCGAGATCTCAATAACTTGTGCAAAAATAAAAGAGGATCTCAAGTGACCCGCAGCTCACAAGTGAGACCTCGAGATCTCAATAACTTGTGCAAAAAAAAGAGGATCTCAAGTGATCCCCAGCTCACAAGTGAGACCTCGAGATCTCAATAACTTGTGCAAAAATAAAAGAGGGATCTCAAGTGATCCCATGGCTCACAAGTGAGACCTCGAGATCTCAATAACTTGTGCAAAAAAAAAAGAGGGATCTCAAGTGATCCCCATGACTCACAAGTGAGACCTCGAGATCTCAATAACTTGTGCAAAAAAAGAGAGGATCTCAAGTGATCCCGCAGCTCACAAGTGAGACCTCGAGATCTCAATAACTTGTGTGAAAAAAAAGAGAGGATCTCAAGTGATCCATGACTCTCAAATGAGACCTCGAGATCTCAATAACTTGTGCAAAAATAAAAGAGGATCTCAAGTGATCCCCCAACTCACAAGTGAGACCTCGAGATCTCAATAACTTGTGCAAAAATAAAAGAGGATCTCAAGTGATCCCGTGACTCACAAGTGAGACCTCGAGATCTCAATAACTTGTGCAAAAATAAGAGAGGATCTCAAGTGATCCCATGACTCACAAGTGAGACCTCGAGATCTCAATAACTTGTGCAAAAAAAAAAGGGATCTCAAGTGATCCTGACTCACAAGTGAGACCTCGAGATCTCAATAACTTGTGCAAAAAAGAGGGATCTCAAGTGATCCCGGACTCACAAGTGAGACCTCGAGATCTCAATAACTTGTGCAAAAAAATAGAGGATCTCAAGTGATCCCGCAGCTCACAAGTGAGACCTCGAGATCTCAATAACTTGTGCAAAAATAAAAGAGGATCTCAAGTGATCCCTCAGCTCACAAGTGAGACCTCGAGATCTCAATAACTTGTGCAAAAATAAAAGAGGGATCTCAAGTGATCCCGCGAGCTCACAAGTGAGACCTCGAGATCTCAATAACTGTGCAAAAAAAAAGGATCTCAAGTGATCTCAAGTGAGACCTCGAGATCTCAATAACTTGTGCTCAAGGTGATCCCGCTCACAAGTGAGACCTCGAGATCTCAATAACTTGTGCAAAAAAAAAGAGGATCTCAAGTGATCCCATGAGCTCACAAGTGAGACCTCGAGATCTCAATAACTTGTGCAAAAATAAAAGAGGGATCTCAAGTGATCCCCAGCTCACAAGTGAGACCTCGAGATCTCAATAACTTGTGCAAAAATAAAAGAAGGATCTCAAGTGATCCGCAGCTCACAAGTGAGTCGAGATCTCAATAACTTGTGCAAAAAAAAGAGGGATCTCAAGTGATCCCGCAGCTCACAAGTGAGACCTCGAGATCTCAATAACTTGTGTGAAAATAAAAGAGGGATCCCAAGTGATCCCCAACTCACAAGTGAGACCTCGAGATCTCAATAACTTGTGCAAAAAAAAAGAGGATCTCAAGTGATCCCGCATGCTCACAAGTGAGACCTCGAGATCTCAATAACTTGTGCAAAAATAAAAGGGATCTCAAGTGATCCATGACTCACAAGTGAGACCTCGAGATCTCAATAACTTGTGCAAAATAAAGAGAGGATCTCAAGTGATCCCACAGCTCACAAGTGAGACCTCGAGATCTCAATAACTTGTGCAAAAAAAGTAGGGATCTCAAGTGATCCCCGACTCACAAGTGAGACCTCGAGATCTCAATAACTTGTGCAAAAAAAAAGAGGGATCTCAAGTGATCCCATGACTCACAAGTGAGACCTCGAGATCTCAATAACTTGTGCAAAAAAAGAGGGATCTCAAGTGATCCCTTTGACTCACAAGTGAGACCTCGAGATCTCAATAACTTGTGCAAAAATAAAGGGATCTCAAGTGATCCCATGACTCACAAGTGAGACCTCGAGATCTCAATAACTTGTGCAAAAATAATAGAGGGATCTCAAGTGATCCCAGCTCACAAGTGAGACCTCGAGATCTCAATAACTTGTGCAAAAATAAAAGAGGATCTCAAGTGATCCCATGACTCACAAGTGAGACCTCGAGATCTCAATAACTTGTGCAAAAATAAAAGAGGGATCTCAAGTGATCCCGCGGCTCACAAGTGAGACCTCGAGATCTCAATAACTTGTGCAAAAAAAGAGGGATCTCAAGTGATCCCATGACTCACAAGTGAGACCTCGAGATCTCAATAACTTGTGTGAAAAAAAAGAGGGATCTCAAGTGATCCCGGCTGCAAATGAGACCTCGAGATCTCAATAACTTGTGCAAAAAAAAAGAGGGATCTCAAGTGATCCCCAACTCACAAGTGAGACCTCGAGATCTCAATAACTTGTGCAAAAAAAAAGAGGGATCTCAAGTGATCCCAAGTGGCTCACTCACAAGTGAGACCTCGAGATCTCAATAACTTGTGCAAAAATAAAAGAGGGATCTCAAGTGATCCCCAGCTCACAAGTGAGACCTCGAGATCTCAATAACTTGTGCAAAAAAATAGGGATCTCAAGTGATCCCATGACTCACAAGTGAGACCTCGAGATCTCAATAACTTGTGCAAAAAAAGAGAGGATCTCAAGTGATCCCATGAGCTCACAAGTGAGACCTCGAGATCTCAATAACTTGTGCAAAAATAATAGAGGATCTCAAGTGATCCCGCGGCTCACAAGTGAGACCTCGAGATCTCAATAACTTGTGCAAAAAAAAAAAGGGATCTCAAGTGATCCCCACTCACAAGTGAGACCTCGAGATCTCAATAACTTGTGCAAAAATAAAAGAGGGATCTCAAGTGATCCCTTTGACTCACAAGTGAGACCTCGAGATCTCAATAACTTGTGCAAAAATAAAAGAGGATCTCAAGTGATCCCGACTCACAAGTGAGACCTCGAGATCTCAATAACTTGTGCAAAAAAAGAGAGGATCTCAAGTGATCCCATGACTCACAAGTGAGACCTCGAGATCTCAATAACTTGTGCAAAAAAAAAGAGGGATCTCAAGTGATCCCATGCAGCTCACAAGTGAGACCTCGAGATCTCAATAACTTGTGCAAAAATAAAAGAGGATCTCAAGTGAAGGATCCAAGTGAGACCTCGAGATCTCAATAACTTGTGCAAAAATGCAAAAAAAGAGGGATCTCAAGTGATCCCTGAACTCACAAGTGAGACCTCGAGATCTCAATAACTTGTGCAAAAAAAAAGAGGGATCTCAAGTGATCCCCAACTCACAAGTGAGACCTCGAGATCTCAATAACTTGTGCAAAAAAAATAGAGGGATCTCAAGTGATCCCATGCAGCTCACAAGTGAGACCTCGAGATCTCAATAACTTGTGCAAAAATAATAGAGGGATCTCAAGTGAGAGACTCACAAGTGAGACCTCGAGATCTCAATAACCTCGAATCTCAGGATCTCAAGTGATGAAAATAAGTGAGACCTCGAGATCTCAATAACTTGTGCAAAAATAAAAGAGGGATCTCAAGTGATCCCGCAGCTCACAAGTGAGACCTCGAGATCTCAATAACTTGTGCAAAAATAAAAGAGGGATCTCAAGTGATCCCCAACTGCAAATGAGACCTCGAGATCTCAATAACTTGTGCAAAAATAGAGGATCTCAAGTGATCCCGGCTCACAAGTGAGACCTCGAGATCTCAATAACTTGTGCAAAAATAAAAGAGGGATCTCAAGTGATCCCGCAGCTCACAAGTGAGACCTCGAGATCTCAATAACTTGTGCAAAATAAAAGAGGATCTCAAGTGATCCATGACTCACAAGTGAGACCTCGAGATCTCAATAACTTGTGCAAAAAATATAGAGGATCTCAAGTGATCCCCAGCTCACAAGTGAGACCTCGAGATCTCAATAACTTGTGCAAAAAAAAAAGAGGGATCTCAAGTGATCCCCAGCTCACAAGTGAGACCTCGAGATCTCAATAACTTGTGCAAAAATAAAGAGGGATCTCAAGTGATCCCATGACTCACAAGTGAGACCTCGAGATCTCAATAACTTGTGCAAAAAAAAAGAGGGATCTCAAGTGATCCCGCAGCTCACAAGTGAGACCTCGAGATCTCAATAACTTGTGCAAAAAAGAGGGATCTCAAGTGATCCCATGACTCACAAGTGAGACCTCGAGATCTCAATAACTTGTGCAAAAAAAAAGAGGATCTCAAGTGATCCATGAGCTCACAAGTGAGACCTCGAGATCTCAATAACTTGTGCAAAAATAAAAAGAGGGATCTCAAGTGATCCCCAACTCACAAATGAGACCTCGAGATCTCAATAACTTGTGCAAAAAAAAAAGAGGGATCTCAAGTGATCCCATGACTCACAAGTGAGACCTCGAGATCTCAATAACTTGTGCAAAAAAAAAAGAGGGATCTCAAGTGATCCATGACTCACAAGTGAGACCTCGAGATCTCAATAACTTGTGAAAATAAAAGAAGGATCTCAAGTGATCCAAAGTGAGACCTCGAGATCTCAATCTTGTGCAAAAATAGAGGGATCTCAAGTGAGACCACAAGTGAGACCTCGAGATCTCAATAACTGTGTGCAAAAATAAAAGAGGATCCAAGTGATCCCCAACTCACAAATGAGACCTCGAGATCTCAATAACTTGTGCAAAAAAATAGAGGATCTCAAGTGATCCCTGAGCTCACAAGTGAGACCTCGAGATCTCAATAACTTGTGCAAAAAAAAAGAGGGATCTCAAGTGATCCCAGCAGCTCACAAGTGAGACCTCGAGATCTCATTAACTTGTGCAAAAATAAAAGAGGATCTCAAGTGATCCCTGACTCACAAGTGAGACCTCGAGATCTCAATAACTTGTGCAAAAATATAGGGATCTCAAGTGATCCCAGCTCACAAGTGAGACCCGAGATCTCAATAACTTGTGCAAAAAAAAGAGGATCTCAAGTGATCCCTGCTCACAAGTGAGACCTCGAGATCTCAATAACTTGTGCAAAAATAATAGAGGGATCTCAAGTGATCCCGCAACTCACAAGTGAGACCTCGAGATCTCAATAACTTGTGCAAAAATAATAGAGGGATCTCAAGTGATCCCCAGCTCACAAGTGAGACCTCGAGATCTCAATAACTTGTGCAAAAATAAAAGAGGATCTCAAGTGATCCCGACTCACAAGTGAGACCTCGAGATCTCAATAACTTGTGCAAAAAAAGAGAGGATCTCAAGTGATCCCGCAGCTCACAAGTGAGACCTCGAGATCTCAATAACTGTGTGAAAAAAAAGAGGATCTCAAGTGATCCCCAACTCACAAATGAGACCTCGAGATCTCAATAACTTGTGCAAAAATAGAGGGATCTCAAGTGATCCCATGACTCACAAGTGAGACCTCGAGATCTCAATAACTTGTGCAAAAATAAAAGAGGATCCCAAGTGATCCCAATAACTTGTGCTCACAAGTGAGACCTCGAGATCTCAATAACTTGTGTGAAAAAAAAAAAGAAGGATCTCAAGTGATCCCGGCTCACAAGTGAGACCTCGAGATCTCAATAAATGAGGGATCTCAAGTGATCCATGAGCTCACAAGTGAGACCTCGAGATCTCAATAACTTGTGCAAAAATAAAAAGAGGATCTCAAGTGATCCCCAACTCACAAGTGAGACCTCGAGATCTCAATAACTTGTGCAAAAAATAGGGATCTCAAGTGATCCCAAGCTCACAAGTGAGACCTCGAGATCTCAATAACTTGTGCAAAAATAAAAGAGGATCTCAAGTGATCCCATGACTCACAAGTGAGACCTCGAGATCTCAATAACTTGTGCAAAAATAAGAGAGGATCTCAAGTGATCCCAAAGCTCACAAGTGAGACCTCGAGATCTCAATAACTTGTGCAAAAATAATAGGGATCTCAAGTGATCCCCAGGGCTCACAAGTGAGACCCGAGATCTCAATAACTTGTGCAAAAATAGAGGATCTCAAGTGATCCCATGACTCACAAGTGAGACCTCGAGATCTCAATAACTTGTGCAAAAAATAAAGAGGGATCTCAAGTGATCCCATGACTCACAAGTGAGACCTCGAGATCTCAATAACTTGTGCAAAAATAAAAGAGGGATCTCAAGTGATCCCGCAGCTCACAAGTGAGACCTCGAGATCTCAATAACTTGTGCAAAAAAAAGAGGATCTCAAGTGATCTCAGACTCACAAGTGAGACCTCGAGATCTCAATAACTTGTGCAAATAAAAGAGAAATCTCAAGTGATCCCGAGCTCACAAGTGAGACCTCGAGATCTCAATAACTTGTGAAAATAAAAGAGGATCTCAAGTGATCCCCAACTCACAAGTGAGACCTCGAGATCTCAATAACTTGTGCAAAAATAATAGGGATCTCAAGTGATCCCATGACTCACAAGTGAGACCTCGAGATCTCAATAACTTGTGCAAAAATAGAGGGATCTCAAGTGATCCCCCTGACTCACAAGTGAGACCTCGAGATCTCAATAACTTGTGCAAAAATAATAGAGGATCTCAAGTGATCCGCAGCTCACAAGTGAGACCTCGAGATCTCAATAACTTGTGCAAAAATAAAAGAGGGATCTCAAGTGATCCGCATGACTCACAAGTGAGACCTCGAGATCTCAATAACTTGTGCAAAAAAAAAGGGATCTCAAGTGATCCCGCAGCTCTCACAAGTGAGACCTCGAGATCTCAATAACTTGTGCAAATAAAAGAGGATCTCAAGTGATCCCTTGACTCACAAGTGAGACCTCGAGATCTCAATAACTTGTGCAAAAATAAAAGAGGGATCTCAAGTGATCCCCAACTCGCAAGTGAGACCTCGAGATCTCAATAACTTGTGCAAAAAAAAAGAGGGATCCCAAGTGATCCCATGGCTCACAAGTGAGACCTCGAGATCTCAATAACTTGTGCAAAAATAAAAGAGGGATCTCAAGTGATCCCTTTGACTCACAAGTGAGACCTCGAGATCTCAATAACTTGTGCAAAAAAAAGAGGGATCTCAAGTGATCCCATGACTCACAAGTGAGACCTCGAGATCTCAATAACTTGTGCAAAAAAATAGAGGATCTCAAGTGATCCCACTCACAAGTGAGACCTCGAGATCTC
Source organism: Rehmannia glutinosa (assembly GCA_016081115.2). Classification (NCBI taxonomy): domain Eukaryota; kingdom Viridiplantae; phylum Streptophyta; class Magnoliopsida; order Lamiales; family Orobanchaceae; genus Rehmannia; species Rehmannia glutinosa. The sequence continues at coordinate 161,046 of JABTTQ020003124.1, forward strand.
AATAACTTGTGCAAAAATAAAGAGGGATCCCAAGTGATCCCATGACTCACAAGTGAGACCTCGAGATCTCAATAACTTGTGTGAAAAAAAAGGGATCTCAAGTGATCCTGACAAGTGAGACCTCGAGATCTCAATAACAAATGAGGGATCCCAAGTGATCCCGCAGCTCACAAGTGAGACCTCGAGATCTCAATAACTTGTGTGAAAATAAAAGAGGGATCCCAAGTGATCCCCAACTCGCAAATGAGACCTCTAGATCTCAATAACTTGTGCAAAAATAGAGGGATCTCAAGTGATCCCGCAGCTCACAAGTGAGACCTCGAGATCTCAATAACTTGTGCAAAAATAAAAGAGGGATCCCAAGTGATCCCGCAGCTTACAAGTGAGACCTCGAGATCTCAATAACTTGTGTGAAAATAAAAGAAGGATCCCAAGTGATCCCCAGCTTGCAAATGAGGGATCCCAAGTGATCCCGCAGCTTACAAGTGAGACCTCGAGATCTCAATAACTTGTGTGAAAATAAAAGAGGGATCCCAAGTGATCCCCAACTCGCAAATGAGACCTCTAGATCTCAATAACTTGTGCAAAAAATAGAGGATCTCAAGTGATCCCCGGCTCACAAGTGAGACCTCGAGATCTCAATAACTTGTGCAAAAAAAAAGAGGGATCCCAAGTGATCCATGACTCACAAGTGAGAGCTCGAGATCTCATTAACTTGTGCAAGAATAAGAGAGTGATCTCAAGTGATCCCACAGCTCACAAGTAAGACCTCGAGATCTCAATAACTTGTGCAAAAATATAGGGATCTCAAGTGATCCCGCAGCTCACAAGTGAGACCTCGAGATCTCAATAACTTGTGCAAAAAAAAGAGGATCTCAAGTGATCCCGCAGCTCACAAGTGAGACCTCGAGATCTCAATAACTTGTGCAAAAATAATAGAGGGATCTCAAGTGATCCCGTAGCTCACAAGTGAGACCTCGAGATCTCAATAACTTGTGCAAAAATAAAAGAGGGATCTCAAGTGATCCCGCAGCTCACAAGTGAGACCTCGAGATCTCAATAACTTGTGCAAAAATAAAAGAGGATCTCAAGTGATCCCTTTGCTCACAAGTGAGACCTCGAGATCTCAATAACTTGTGCAAAAATAGAGGGATCTCAAGTGATCCCGTAGCTCACAAGTGAGACCTCGAGATCTCAATAACTTGTGCAAAAAAATAGAGGGATCTCAAGTGATCCCGCAGCTCACAAGTGAGACCTCGAGATCTCAATAACTTGTGCAAAAAAAAGAGGGATCTCAAGTGATCCCGCAACTCACAAGTGAGACCTCGAGATCTCAATAACTTGTGCAAAAATAAAAGAGGGATTTCAAGTGATCCCGCAGCTCACAAGTGAGACCTCGAGATCTCAATAACTTGTGCAAATAAAAGAGGGATCTCAAGTGATCCCGCAGCTCACAAGTGAGACCTCGAGATCTCAATAACTTGTGCAAATAAAAGAGGAATCTCAAGTGATCATGAGCTCACAAGTGAGACCTCGAGATCTCAATAACTTGTGCAAAAATAGAGGGATCTCAAGTGATCCATGACTCACAAGTGAGACCTCGAGATCTCAATAACTTGTGCAAAAAAAAGAGGGATCCCAAGTGATCCCATGACTTACAAGTGAGACCTCGAGATCTCAATAACTTGTGTGAAAATAAAAGAAGGATCCCAAGTGATCCAAGTGAGACCTCGAGACTTGCAAATGGGATCCTCAAGTCATAACTTGTGTGAAAAAAAAAGAGGGATCTCAAGTGTGCACAAGTGAAAATAAAAGAGGGATCCCAAAAAAAGAGGATCCCAAGTGATCCAACTGACTCACAAGTGAGACCTCGAGATCTCAATAACTTGTGTGAAAATAAAAAGAGGGATCCAAGTGATCCCCAACTCGCTCAAATGAGACCTCGAGATCTCAATAACTTGTGCAAAAATAGAGGATCTCAAGTGATCCCCTTTGACTCACAAGTGAGACCTCGAGATCTCAATAACTCGTACGAAAATAAAAGAGGGATCCCAAGTGATCCCGCAGCTCACAAGTGAGAGCTCGAGATCTCATTAACTTGTGCAAGAATAAGAGAGTGATCTCAAGTGATCCCACAGCTCACAAGTAAGACCTCGAGATCTCAATAACTTGTGCAAAAATATAGGGATCTCAAGTGATCCCGCAGCTCACAAGTGAGACCCCGAGATCTCAATAACTTGTGCAAAAATAGAGGGATCTCAAGTGATCCCGCAGCTCACAAGTGAGACCTCGAGATCTCAATAACTTGTGCAAAAATAATAGAGGATCTCAAGTGATCCCATGACTCTCACAAGTGAGACCTCGAGATCTCAATAACTTGTGCAAAAATAAAAGAGGGATTTCAAGTGATCCGGCTCACAAGTGAGACCTCGAGATCTCAATAACTTGTGCAAATAAAAGAGGGATCTCAAGTGAACCGGGGGAATAATAATAAGGCAGTGAGATCTTAAGGCTACACAGTGAGGTCTTGAAATAGGGTTTGGAGCTCCGTATCCGACCCGGACTGGGGGAATGGGTCTAACCCGCAAAGGTGGACCATTGATCTCCCTGACAGCATAGTACAACTCCACCCTCCAGATGATGACACTTGGCACAACCACATTAGCCAGGAATATCTATAAATACCATGCTATAGTAACTTGATGGTAACTATTCACTCTGCCTCTCTTACCTCTTATTTTCATATTTACTGTCTCTATACCCCCGTACCTCACGAACTCGATCTGACTTAGGCATCGGAGGGTCTTAGCCGGGACCACCCCCCGGCTAGCCTGACGTGTGTTTATCTATTTCAGGTCACCTAAGAGCTCGAACCCGACTACCCGAAAGTCCGTGACCCGAAGGTAATTAACAGATCCAAATCAGGAATAATATAAATATATCAAAAAAAAACTAAAAATCTCGATTTGTTTTTCAAAAATCATTAATATTTTGTAAAATTTTGCTCGGGTAACCTTTTGGGCCTCTTAGATTGTTTTTCTTTTTTGAGTGTAAGGTTTGATCTCAGATCAACGGACTGGTTTACAGATGCTCAACTAAATGAGCTACAATCAATTCTCTTTTGGCCTCTTAGATTTATATTTTGGTGAAATGAAACAGTTTTCCTTCAGTTTGTTTTAGATTGGTTATTCTTTTTCAATAACTTAAATTAAATAGTTTATGCTAAATGAGATATATATTTTTCTTTTCAATTTACGCAAACACACACACACTAATCCCTTACCTCTCCCGCAAAAGAGGGAGGTGATACCATCAGGCTCTTAGATAGCAATTTGCCATAAGTTCCAGACTCTTCTAGTTTCAGTGTAGCATTCAAATAATACAAAAATGATACCAATTAACTTGTCTTATCAAACACTTTTTTTACATGGTAAATTAAAATCAATAAGGATCCACAAATTAAGGATTATCCATTCTCTGACTTTGAGTCGAACGTTATACCATAATTTATTATATTTTTCTTGAACCTCAAGGAAGAAGAAATCAAAAGCAACTATTCATATGGAATTGTCCTATATATGGCGATTGGTTACCATGTATATGGTTCAAAAAAGGAGGTTGGCTTTGAATTATGGAGGTCGATAATAATTATGAATGCCGAAATCAAAAAGATTAGTTACTTGACAACTACATCATTTCTAGAAAAAGTACTAAAAATAAGAGGAGGGGGTTTGTCAAACTCAAGCCTTTGAAGATCATGTACATAATGCTTCAGTCTTCCTCACATGCAATTACTTGGCTAGAAAATGGAAGTTCAAATTTTAGCACTGCATGCGTATACAACTTTTGAATTAAAACGTTATACTATATCATAATTAAAATGATCATGCTCTTTATAAATGTCAAACATACTTTTTCCCATGTAAATCAATTGTTAATATATCTTCTTTAGGAACGCCTTATATATATATATTGAATTGGTGAGGAATCATATGTATTTGGTGAGTGTTTTAAAAGATTGTATGTCCCACATAGGAAACCAAAAGAAGTTTTATCCTCTTTATTAATGAGTGATCCTTATGGGCTTTGTAAATAATGGGCCAAGAGATGAGGAGTCCTCTCGTTCATAAAGAACAAATTTGCGGTTTTAAGTGTAAAATCGCAGATTTGCCCCCCTGCGTGCGGGTAATACGGGCTCAACCAGGTTTGTTTTGCCACTTTAAATTAATTTTTTGACTTGGCATTTTGGCCTTAACCGAGTTTGACCAATTTTCTTCCTTATCTTCAAAATCAAAATTCGGTCCTTATATTTTGTTAAGTGGAAGACTACTCCAAAGGTTGTTCCTATTTTTATGGATTATTCTGATCAATTCAAATGAACTTTTATCTTGTTAATTGAATTAGTCAAGCCTTTATCAAAATTAAAAATGTTCCACTACCTTATCTGATTTAAACTTGCTGCCCAATTTTTCTGAGTTTGGTTGAAACGTGAATCCTACTTTTGGGCTTGTAGCCGTTAGCAAGTCACAGACCTGAACTAAAAACATTCAAGCACTTATTAGAAAATCTGAAACATTCTCAATCCTCAAGCCTACACTACAAAGAACATCAATCCAACACTCACCTGTGAAGGAAAGATAACTTCAATCAGTTGAAGAGGAAAATACTTGAAAAATCAAGGGGTCTACATTCCACGAAGGATTGTAGGAAGGTTCAAGGTTGAACCAAGTCTTAAGCTTTTGGAGGGCTTCGTGATCAAATCCAAAGAGCTTGAGCAAGTGAGTCAGTAGCAAGCAAGGCAATTTGCCTGTGAAGAAGCCGAGTCGTCGCAGAAGCCACTTGGTGAGTGATCAAGGCGTCTCGGCATCGAGTCCCAAAGGATCAAGTCACTTGTGTGATCAAGACTTGTATCCGGATTGTTACCACTTTGTATACGATCATTACCTAGTGGATTCCTCCGGGAGTTGGAGAAGAGAGGAGTAGAAGAATTACCCCATCTTCGAACCTCTATAAAAATTCCATTGTGTCATTTACATTTCAGACTTTTTTTGCTCATATCTCTTGATAAATTTGCTATCCACTTGATAATTTATAAGTACTAAACCAAGCACTAAACTCTTGCTTAATCAAACTTAAGGGTGTTAAGTCTTTACTGAAAAACAAAACCACAGTTGAGTTAATTTAGAACCAACAAAGTGAGTTATTCCATCAACAAACTCGGTTGAGTCTTTGAGAGATTAACTCTACCGAGTGGCTAAATTGTCCATCAAGAGACACAACTGTTGTGTAGTATCAACTCGTATATTTAAAAGATTGAATCGAAAATTTGGTAAGGTTTATTCAACCCCCTTCTAAACCTTACACTTACACCCCTTGGGACCTACAAGTGGTATCGGAGCGGTTGGTTCATTGAACCCTCCGCACCGGTTCTTGAACTAGATCTCCAAACTTTTCAAAGTCCGCTTTAGTACTTAAATTTTCAAAACTCTTTTTATCATTAAAAGTTATTATCATGGAAGCGAATTTGACACGCATCCCTATGTTCACAATTGAAGAATTTGATGATTGGAAAATTCGTATGCGAGTGCTCATCTATCAAAGATTACATGATGAGATGTGGATAGTGATAGAAGATGGGCCACCGCAAATCTTAAAAGGTGAACACGGTGCAAGAAGAGTCTGCGGTGAAGGAGAAGAGGATGTTGCTCCTGCACGGTCATGGTTGAAAAACCAAGAACCGAGTGGACAAATGATGAGAAAAAAAAGATACAACCTGGACAATATAGCCAAGGACATCCTTTACAAAACCTTGACAAAGCCATGTTCAATAAAGTCAAATCTTGCAAAACGGCTAAAGAAATATGGGACAAGCTAACATTGATTTGTGAAGGCTCGAGAGCAAATCAAAGAAAACAAATTATCGGTGGGTCGTAGAAATTTGAGAACTTCAAAATGATCTCGAGAAGAGAACCTGGATCAACTGGATGCTCGCTCACGTAAATCACAAATGAGTTGTCCGCACTTGGAAAGGAATATACACGAAGGAAATGTGTATGAAGATCCTAAAAAGTCTTCCATTTGAATGGGAAATGAAGGTCATGGCAGACCGAGACATCTTTCGGCTACTATATTAATCGCTCCGTTTGTCGAAAAACACGCACAGAAATCTGCAACTTTAAAACAATCGATAGCTTTCATCTCTACTGGATTACAAATACAATTTTGCTATTCATTTTCCTGTTGAATCCTAGGGGATTGGCGAAATAAAATCCTTAAGGCCAGTGCATTCTTGCACGCCTCAGGAATCCCTCTGTTTTTTTTTTATTTCTGTTCTTTCAGAATTTGTACCTCTGTTTCCGACTGCTGCAACTTTTATACAACAATCTTAAGGATTTTATCTAATGGCGTCCGAACAAACTAATGTTGCTGCCCCCCGGTTCTGGTGCTATCGAGACCAACTTTGTGCCGCCACGTAAATACAAACGCCACTGATCCCCAATTGTCCATCCTCCTTTCTTTCCTTACGCGAAACCATTTCCGGATATCTCCAAAATTGAGATGTTCGGGGGCCAGAATTATCAACGCTGGCAGGAGAGAATATTCTCGATCCTTGACATGCACGGCATTGCTTTTGCACTGACTCAAAAGAAGCCCAAATCTTCTGATAATCCAAAGGAAATAGAGACTTGGATTTATGTCAATAAAGTATGTCGATACGATCATTAGCACTCTTACTAATGATCTGTTTGATGTTTACTGCTCCTACAAGGAAGTCATGGACATATGGGAGTCCATTACTCTCAAATACACCTCTGAAGATACTGGAAAGCAAAAATTTATAATTGGGAACTACTACCGATGGGAGATGACAGATGATAAGGATATCAAGATGCCGATCAACGAGTACCACAAGCTATTGGAGGACCTTAAAGCTGAAAAGATAGTACTGCAAGAAGAATTTGTTGCTGGGATTTTGATCGAGAAGCGACCTGAAACTTGGAGTGACTATAAACAACAACTCAAGCATAAACACAAGCAATTGTCGCCATGGACCACGATAACACATATCATTATCGAGGACACAAACCGGAGGGAACTTAAAGCCACAAAGGCGAAGGAGATAGCTTCAAAGGCAAATATAGTGCAAGGTAAGCCTTCTACCAAGCCTGCTAAGAAATATCAACCTGATAACAAACCTAAAGTGAATAACCCCAATACTTTCAATAAAAAAAGAAATTGTTATATTTTTGGAAAACCAAGTCACCATGCACCGCAATGTAAACAAAGAAAGAAACTTACATATTCCCCAAAGCCAAATGCAAATTTGGTTGAAGGGGATGATGTAATTCTTGTGATTAGTCAAATTAATCTCGTGGGCCGAGTGTGAAAGAATGGGTGGTAGGCTCTGGGACTACCAGGCACATCTGTGCAAATAAAGAGGTTTTCGCATCCTAAAATCTTGTGGGATGGAGAAGAACATGTGTATCTCGGGGATTCTCGAACGGCACAAGTTCTTGGCAAAGGCAAAGTTCTGTTGAATCTCACATCTGGCAAGACCTTGGCTTTTAATGAAGTTCTTGATGTGCCTAATATTAGGGCACACTTAGTTTCCGTTTCTCTGTTAGGAAAGGTTGGGGTTAGGGTGTCATTTGAATCTGACAAGATTGTAATGACAAAACAAAAGTCCTTGTAGGCAAAGGTTATTGTAATCCGGGTCTTTTTGTACTGAATGTTTCTGATGTTATTAATAAAATCGTTGCTTCTTCTGCTTACTTGATTGATTCTATTGACGTATGGCATGCTAGATTAGGGCATGTTAGTGCTTCATATATATGTAAAATGCAAACTCTTGGTGTAATTTCTGGTATTAATAACACTAGCCTAAATAAATGTGAAATTTATTGTGAAGCTAAATTAACCAAGAAATCATGCTTTTCTGTTCAACGAGAATCTGAATTGCTTAGTCTAATTCATACTGATTTAGGTGATTTAAAACAAACCATGACTAGAGGTGGTAAAAATTATTATGTGACATTTATAGATGATTATTCTAGATATGCTAAGGTATATTTACTTAGAAATAAAGATGAAGCCTTTAGCATGTTTCATTTATATAAGTCTGAAGTTGAAAATCAGTTGAATAAGAAGATTAAAAGAGTTAGATCAGATAGAGGTGGCGAATACACATTATTGAATGATTTTTGTGAACAACAAGGAATAATTCATGAAATTACCCCTCCGTATTCGCCTGAATCAAATGGTGTAGCAGAAAGGAAAAATAGGACTTTAAAAAAAATGATGAATGCAATGCTCATTAGCTCAGGTGCTGCAAATAATTTCTGGGGTGAAGCTATTTTATCTGCATGTCACTTACAAAATAGAATACTGTTGGAAATTTGGTTTTGATAAAGTGGGTGTCGACCCGACTTTGACCAAATTTTTGGTGGCTAAGAATTTAATTTTGGAGGAATTGAATTGTAAATTATTAATCTACTTTTCGAGTAGATATTCGTAGTATTTTTTATTTCTCAAATCCGAATTTCGATGATGAGTGATAAATTAATACAGTTGGCCATGCGAATGGGCACGATTTTATCCTAGTATAAATACTAGAAGGTGTTATTGGTTGTATATACTATAAACGGTGTATGATCACAAATAGGCCTTGGACCGGACCGACCCTTTGGGGGGTTGAGTTCGATTAGTTTTGTAACTTGAAAATGAGCTTGGCCTAAATTCAAGTAATCTGTTGTTCGATGAATCTGCATTGGAGGTGTCAGATTCATGTGTCTATGAATCAACATTGGAGGTGTCCAGGTTCATGTGTCTTTTTGGAGTTTGTAACTCCTCAAGTGGTGGTCATAATAAGGGGTTTGTAACACTCTCTTTATCTTTAATTCCCTTCATGTGTTGGAAATGATGGCCTATATAAGTCTAGGCGTTTTGCTGCTTTGAGGGGGTTAGAAGGAAGAGATGAAGTCAGTAAACACAGAAAAATAGCATATCTTTGCATATTCTTCAACTGTCGGTACAAGTGTCGTAACTTTTCGAAGAACATTTTCAAGAACACTTCCTTCTGCACTCGTGTCCAGCAGCCAGTTCTCGCTCCTTCGAGTTCAAAAGGTGCCTTTGTGTCAGTGGTGCTACTATACACAAAGGAGGTGAAGCCGTTTTATCTTAATTTGGGGACATTACGTCGTACCGTGAGCACTAGCCGAGACGTATTTGTCTTGCGGAAAGAGGTCTTTCTCGACTCGGCTTGTAAAGTTCTCACGATTCATGTTTTCGAGTTTGGATTATATTCAAGAATTGTAATGGTTAGGTTTTACTATTCTTATAATTTTATGTTTTCGTTTTTATAAGCCATCTTGAAGGCTTTTCCCGTTTATGTAACCATTGTAATTTCTAACAAATACCTTATAAGAAAACTAGTAAGACACCTTATGAATTATGGAAAGGCTATCAGCCTAGCCTAAAATATTTAAAAAAGTGTGGGGGTGTCTTGCTAAAGTTATGTTGCACTCGATCCTAAGAAGAGAAAAATCGGTTCTAAAACCTCTGATTGTCTATTTATTGGTTATGCTGATCATAGTGCTACATATAGATTTCTTGTTTTGAAAAGTGATGTGCTAGATGTTAATACGATTGTTGAAACAAAAAATGCTGAATTTTTTGAGCATATTTTTCCTTTGAAAACTGAGTCAATTTCTCGTGCACCTGTTGAATCTACTTCTTATGCCCCTATTGAACATGATAATGAGAATTCTTTTAAGGAGTTGAGAAGGAGTAAGAGACAAAGAAAAGAAACTTCCTTTGGAAATGATTTTTATACATATCTTGTAGAAAATGACCCTTTAACATTTTCCGAAGTTGTTTCATCTCCTGATTCTTTATACTAGAAAGAAGCCATCAAAACTGAAATTGATTCTATTGAACAAAATAAAACTTGGACTTTAGTTGATTTGCCACCTAGAGCTAGACCTATAGGTTGCAAATGGATTTTTAAGAAGAAATATGTTCCTGATGGAACTATTGAAAAATATAAAGCTAGATTGGTTGCAAAAGGTTTTACTCAAAAACAAAATGTGGATTATTTTGATACTTTGCACCAGTAACTAGAATTTCTTCTATCCGAGTTTTGATTGCTTTGGCTTCTATCCATAAACTTTTTATTCACCAAATGGATGTAAAAACTGCTTTTTTAAATGGTGATTTGGAAGAAGAGATTTTTATGGTGCAACCAGAAGGGTGTGTTGTTTCTGGAAAAGAAAACAAAGTTTGTAAATTACTTAAATTATTATATGGTTTAAAACAAGCACCTAAGCAGTGGCATGAGAAATTTAATCAAGTTTTGTTATCTGATAGTTTTACTTCTGTTGAAGTTGATAGATATGTTTATACAAAACTTGTTGAAAATGAGTGTGTGATTATTTCTTTATATGTGGATGACATGTTCATGTTTGGTAGCAACCTTGATTTAATTTATAAAACCAAAGAGTTTCTTACTTCAAACTTTGATATGAAAGATATGGTTGAAGCAAGTGTGATATTGGGTATTAAAATCGTAAGGAAAGATAATAACATTATGTTAACGCAAGAACATTATGTTGAGAAGCTTATTAAGAAGTTTGGGCATTTCGATGTCAAAACCGCGGAGTACTCCTTATGATGCTAACACCCAATTAAAGAAAAATCTTGGTGATCCTGTGGCTCAATCTGAGTATGCACAGATTATTGGGAGTCTGTTGCATTTAATGAATTTTTCATGACCTGACATAGCCTATGTTGTGTGTCGATTGAGCAGATATATACATAATCCCAATTGTGATCATTGGACTGCTTTAGTCAGGCTAATGAAATATTTGAGAGGTACCATGAATTATGGTATTCTTTATAGTGGATTTCCCTCCGTACTAGAGAGATTTACTGATGCTAACTGGATCTCTGATTCAGATGAGATTAAATCCACTAGTGGTTATATATTCACCCTTGGTGGGGGTGCAATTACTTGGAAGTCAGCTAAACAAACTATCATAGAAAAATCTACTATAGAGTCAGAGTTTGTTGCATTAGATTTAGCTGGCAATGAGGCTAAGTGGATGAAAAACTTCTTAGTAGATATTCCGTTGGGTTTAAAACCACCACCTTCAGTGTATATATATTGTGATTGTCAAGCAGCAATCGCAATTGCAAAGAATAAAATCTTTAATGGTAAAAATAGACATATTCGTCAGAGACATGATGTGGTTAAACAACTGTTAAAAGATGAAGTAATATCCATTGATTATGTGAAGTCAGAAGTGAATTTGGCCGATTCTCTGACTAAACCTTTGGGAAGAAAATTAATTATTAAGACATCAAGGGGAATGGGACTTAAGCAATTGATAAATTAACAATGATTAAACCCAACCTTTGTGGTTGGAGATCCTATGAATAAGGTTCATATGGGTAATAACAAGTCACTTGTTAATTCTGTTAGCGCTAAAATTAATTGTCCCTTCCTATGGTGTGAGAAGTGCTAAATTGCAATTATGTAAGGATGAGTTACTAAAACTCTTAATGAATTTTATATCCCTTAAAGGTGGTATATTTAATTGCAAAATATACTTGATGAAATTCACCTATATGAGTGTGGAGTGGGGCCGCTCCTATGAGACTTGGGCATGTTTCTAGAGTACTCATGAATACCAGGCACGCGCATGGCCTATAGCGCAACACTGCATTGAATGGCAAAATTTTGAGATTGTGTAATGTGATTGGTAAGATTTTAACTTACAATAAAGAGTTTTTGGTTCACTGAAGCTACAAACTTCACCAAAACTCTGATTTTAAATATTATCTTTCTAGGTCTGGTTCATAGTCCAAAACACACCAGATTCGATGCATTCTACACTTATTTTGTAATCCAGCAGATCATTCCTTCTTATTCTTCCAAAATCTTTTAAAAACATGAAGGGGATTGTTGTATTTGGTGAGTGTTTTTAAAAGATTGTATATCCCACATAGGAAACCAAAAGAAGTTTTATCCTCTTTATTAATGAGTGACCTTTATGGGCTTCGTAAATAATGGGTCAAGAGATAAGGATCCCTCGCGCACAGAAAGAACAAATTTGCGGTTTTAAGTGTAAAATCGCAGATTTGCCCCCCTGCGCGCGGGCAATACGGGCTCAACCCTGTTTGTTTTGCCACTTTAAATTAATTTTTTGACTTGGCATTTTGGCCTCAACCGAGTTTGACCAGTTTTCTTCCTTATCTTCAAAATCAAAATTCGGTCCTTATATTTTGTTAAGTGGAAGACTACTCCAAAGGTTGTTCCTATTTTTATGGATTATTCTGATCAATTCAAATGAACTTTTATCTTGTTAATTGAATTAGTCAAGCCTTTATCAAAATTAAAAATGTTCCACTACCTTATCTGATTTAAACTTGCAGCCCAAATTTTCTAAGTTTGGTTGAAACGTGAATCCTACTTTTGGGCTTGTAGCCGTTAGTTTAGTTTCGGCCTATATTAATCGCTCTCATCGAAAACACGGTAAGTCTCCGCAACTTTAAAACAATCGATAGCTTTCATCTCTGTTGGATTACAAATGCAATTTTGCTATTCATTTTCCTGTTGAATCTTGGGGGATTGGCGAAATAAAATCCTTAAGGACAGTGCATTCTTGCACGCCTCAGGAATCCCTCTGTTTTCATTATTTCTGTTCTTTCGGAATTTGTACCTCTGTTTCGGACTGCTGCAAGTTTTATACAACATTTACTTGATTGATTCTATTGACGTATGGCATGCTAGATTAGGGCATGTTAGTGCTTCATATATATGTAAAATGCAAACTCTTGGTGTAATTTCTGGTATTAATAACACTAGCCTAAATAAATGTGAAATTTATTGTGAAGCTAAATTAACCAAGAAATCATGCTTTTCTGTTCAACGAGAATCTGAATTGCTTAGTCTAATTCATACTGATTTAGGTGATTTAAAACAAACCATGACTAGAGGTGGTAAAAATTATTATGTGACATTTATAGATGATTATTCTAGATATGCTAAGGTATATTTACTTAGAAATAAAGATGAAGCCTTTAGCATGTTTCATTTATATAAGTCTGAAGTTGAAAATCAGTTGAATAAGAAGATTAAAAGAGTTAGATCAGATAGAGGTGGCGAATACACATTATTTAATGATTTTTGTGAACAACAAGGAATAATTCATGAAATTACACCTCCGTATTCGCCTGAATCAAATGGTGTAGCAGAAAGGAAAAATAGGACTTTAGAAAAAATGATGAATGCAATGCTCATTAGCTCAGGTGCTGCAAATAATTTCTGGGGTGAAGCTATTTTATCTGCATGTCACTTACAAAATAGAATACTGTTGGAAATTTGGTTTTGATAAAGTGCGTGTCGACCCGACTTTGACCAAATTTTTGGTGGCTAAGAATTTAATTTTGGAGGAATTGAATTGTAAATTATTAATCTACTTTTCGAGTAGATATTCGTAGTATTTTTTATTTCTCAAATCCGAATTTCGATGATGAGTGATAAATTAATACACGAAGTTGGCCATGCGAATGGGCACAGTTTATCCTAGTATAAATACTAGAAGGTGTTATTGGTTGTATATACTATAACACAGGTGTATGATCACAAATAGGCCTTGGACCGGACCGACCCTTTGGGCCCGGGTTCAGGTTCAGTTAGTTTTGTAACTTGAAAATGAGCTTGGCCTAAATTCAAGTAACTGTTGGGCCTGATGAATCTAGACATTGGAGGTGTCTAGATTCATGTGTCTATGAATCTGAACATTGGAGGTGTCCAGGTTCATGTGTCTTTTGGAGTTTGTAACTCCTCAAGTGGTGGTCATAATAAGGGGTTTGTAACTCATGGGAGTCACATGTGGTTTAATGCCCACTCTCTTTATCTTTAATTCCCTTCATGTGTTGGAAATGATGGCTATATGTTTCAGGCGTTTCTTTGCTTTGGGGGTTAGAAGGAAGAGATGAAGTCAGTAAACACAGAAAAATAGCATATCTCTGCATATTCTTCAAGTGTCGGTACAAGTGTCGTAACTTTTCGAAGAACACTTCCTTCTGCACTCGTGTCCAGCAGCCAGTTCTCGCTCCTTCGAGTTCAAAAGGTGCCTTTGTGTCAGTGGTGCTACTATACACAAAGGAGGTGAAGCCGTTTTATCTTAATTTGGGGACATTACGTCGTACCGTGAGCACTAGCCGAGACGTATTTGTCTTGCGGAAAGAGGTCTTTCTCGACTCGGCTTGTAAAGTTCTGTCAGATTCATGCTTCTGGAGTTTGGATTATATTCAAGAATTGTAATAGTTAGGTTTTACTATTCTTATAATTTTATGTTTCTGTTTTATAAGCCATCTTGAAGGCTTTTCCCGTTTATGTAACCATTGTAATTTCTAACAAATACCTTATAAGAAAACTAGTAAGACACCTTATGAATTATGGAAAGGCTATCAGCCTAGCCTAAAATATTTAAAAGTGTGGGGGTGTCTTGCTAAAGTTATGTTGCCTGATCCTAAGAAGAGAAAAATCGGTTCTAAAACCTCTGATTGTCTATTTATTGGTTATGCTGATCATAGTGCTACATATAGATTTCTTGTTTTGAAAAGTGATGTGCTAGATGTTAATACGATTGTTGAAACAAAAAATGCTGAATTTTTTGAGCATATTTTTCCTTTGAAAACTGAGTCAATTTCTCGTGCACCTGTTGAATCTACTTCTTATGCCCCTATTGAACATGATAATGGGAATTCTTTTAAGGAGTTGAGAAGGAGTAAGAGACAAAGAAAAGAAACTTCCTTTGGAAATGATTTTTATACATATCTTGTAGAAAATGACCCTTTAACATTTTGAAGTTGTTTCATCTCCGATTCTTTATACTAGAAAGAAGCCATCAAAACTGAAATTGATTCTATTGAACAAAATAAAACTTGGACTTTAGTTGATTTGCCACCTAGAGCTAGACTATAGGTTGCAAATGGATTTTTAAGAAGAAATATGTTCTGATGGAACTATTGAAAAATATAAAGCTAGATTGGTTGCAAAAGGTTTTACTCAAAAACAAAATGTGGATTATTTTGATACTTTGCACCAAGACTAGAATTTCTTCTATCCGAGTTTTGATTGCTTTGGCTTCTATCCATAAACTTTTTATTCACCAAATGGATGTAAAAACCGCTTTTTTAAATGGTGATTTGGAAGAAGAGATTTTTATGGTGCAACGAGGAAGGGGGTGTGTTGTTTCGGAAAAGAAAACAAAGTTTGTAAATTACTTAAATTATTATATGGTTTAAAACAAGCACCTAAGCAGTGGCATGAGAAATTTAATCAAGTTTTGTTATCTGATAGTTTTACTTCTGTTGAAGTTGATAGATATGTTTATACAAAACTTGTTGAAAATGAGTGTGTGATTATTTCTTTATATGTGGATGACATGTTCATGTTTGGTAGCAACCTTGATTTAATTTATAAAACCAAAGAGTTTCTTACTTCAAACTTTGATATGAAAGATATGGTTGAAGCAAGTGTGATATTGGGTATTAAAATCGTAAGGAAAGATAATAACATTATGTTAACGCAAGAACATTATGTTGAGAAGCTTATTAAGAAGTTTGGGCATTTCGATGTCAAACCTGTGAGTACTCCTTATGATGCTAACACCCAATTAAAGAAAAATCTTGGTGATCCTGTGGCTCAATCTGAGTATGCACAGATTATTGGGAGTCTGTTGCATTTAATGAATTTTTCATGACTCGACATGCTTTATGTTGTGTGTCGATTGATTGAGAGATATATACATAATCCCAACTCGTGATCATTGGGACCGCTTTAGTCAAAGCTAATGAAATATTTGAGAGGTACCATGAATTATGGTATTCTTTATAGTGGATTTCCTCCGTCTTTAGAGAGATTTATCGATGCTAATCGGATCTCCGATTCGGATGAGATTAAATCCACTAGTGGTTATATATTCACCCTTGGTGGGGGTGCAATTACTTGGAAGTCAGCTAAACAAACTATCATAGAAAAATCTACTATAGAGTCGAGTTTGTTGTATTAGATTTAGCTGGCAATGAGGCTAAGTGGATGAAAAACTTCTTAGTAGATATTCCGTTGGGTTTAAAACCACCACCTTCAGTGTATATATATTGTGATTGTCAAGCAGCAATCGCAATTGCAAAGAATAAAATCTTTAATGGTAAAAATAGACATATTCGTCAGAGACATGATGTGGTTAAACAACTGTTAAAAGATGAAGTAATATCCATTGATTATGTGAAGTCAGAAGTGAATTTGGCCGATTCTCTGACTAAACCTTTGGGAAGAAAATTAATTATTAAGACATCAAGGGGAATGGGACTTAAGCCAATTGATAAATTAACAGCGACAGAAACCCAACCTTTGTGGTTGGAGATCCTATGAATAAGGTTCATATGGGTAATAACAAGTCACTTGTTAATTCTGTTAGCGCTAAAATTAATTGTCCCTTCCTATGGTGTGAGAAGTGCTAAATTGCAATTATGTAAGGATGAGTTACTAAAACTCTTAATGAATTTTATATCCCTTAAAGGTGGTATATTTAATTGCAAAATATACTTGATGAAATTCACCTATATGAGTGTGGAGTGGGGCCGCTCCTATGAGACTTGGGCATGTTTCTAGAGTACTCATGAATACCGAGGCACGCGCATGGCCTATAGCACAACACCGCATTGAATGGCAAAATTTTGAGATTGTGTAATGTGATTGGTAAGATTTTAACTTACAATAAAGAGTTTTTAGTTCACGAAGCTACAAACTTCACCAAAACTCGATTTTAAATATTATCTTTCTAGTCCAGTTCATAGTCCAAAACACACCAGATTCGATGCATTCTACACTTATTTTGTAATCCAGCAGATCATTCCTTCTTATTCTTCCAAAATCTTTTAAAAACATGAAGGGGATTGTTGTATTTGGTGAGTGTTTTTAAAAGATTGTATATCCCACATAGGAAACCAAAAGAAGTTTTATCCTCTTTATTAATGAGTGACCTTTATGGGCTTCGTAAATAATGGGTCAAGAGATAAGGATCCTCGCGCACTGAGAAAGAACAAATTTGCAGTTTTAAGTGTAAAATCGCAGATTTGCCCCCCTGCTTGTCACGGGCAATACGGGCTCAACCCTGTTTGTTTTGCCACTTTAAATTAATTTTTTGACTTGGCATTTTGGCCTCAACCGAGTTTGACCAGTTTTCTTCCTTATCTTCAAAATCAAAATTCGGTCCTTATATTTTGTTAAGTGGAAGACTACTCCAAAGGTTGTTCCTATTTTTATGGATTATTCTGATCAATTCAAATGAACTTTTATCTTGTTAATTGAATTAGTCAAGCCTTTATCAAAATTAAAAACGTTCCACTACCTTATCTGATTTAAACTTGCAGCCCAAATTTTCTAAGTTTGGTTGAAACGTGAATCCTACTTTTGGGCTTGTAGCCGTTAGTTTCAGCTCCTATATTAATCTGCCTCTGTTTACTGAAAACACAGACAGAAGTCTGCAACTTTAAAACAATCGATAGCTTTCATCTCTGCTGGATTACAAATGCAATTTTGCTATTCATTTTCCTGTTGAATCTTGGGGGATTGGCGAAATAAAATCCTTAAGGACAGTGCATTCTTGCACGCCTCAGGAATCCCTCTGTTTTCATTATTTCTGTTCTTTCGGAATTTGTACCTCTGTTTCGGACTGCTGCAAGTTTTATACAACATTTATGAGATACATGTGGAAGTTTCACTGTCATATATATACAATTGATTTCCCATAGGCCAGACGAGCTATCTCCGTAAGACATGATCGTATGGACCTACTTGTCCGTCAGTAACTCCTCAGAATTCGATATCACTTACGAATCGAGAACAACGATTAAAGGCCAAGCTAGCGTTGGCCGATTTCTAGTCGAGTTCACACGAATAGTTGAGGTCCACATCGAGCACGCACAATTTTGGTACCTTTATGTCGATGCATCTTCAACCACTGGCAAAGTGGGGCCAGGGTGATACTTATCAGTTCAGAGTGTAAATATTTATGCTCTGTCATGCACTTTTAGTTACCGCCGACTAACAATGAGGTTTAGTACGAAGCAATTCTAGCAGGACTGGAGATGTCAACATTAATGGGGCTTAAATGGCTCCTCATCCACAGTGACTCTCAACTCATGGTGAATCAAATCATTGGCGGGCACGAAATCAAAGACCCCAAGTTGGCTCTATATTTGCAGTTATGCAAATCCAAGCTCTCAAAATTTGAGGTCATGGTCATACAGATACTAAGCATAGAAATTGTACAGGCAGATGCCCTAGCCCGACCAGCCTCCAATGTTGGGGCCGAGCACATGGATAGTGTGAGTATTCGACATTATTCCTCTTCAGCTTTGGAACGTGCCGAGGTTAATATAATAGAGAAGACATATCAACAGAGTTGGCCCATTATATTTAAGTTTCCTAGGTTTTTAGCACTTTGTTTTCTTTTTAATTTGGGTTTATTTAGGGTTTTTAGTCCCTATTAAATACTTTTTAGACCTTTAGTTCGAGTTGTTGAATCACAATTTCGTATTATCAATAAAATTCTCTTTTTTTCGAAGATTATTTATCTTTCAATTATCCGTCCCGTATCAACATGCTATCATTCTGCGAATAAATTCAATTCAACAACAGGAAAGAGCGCATTAAAATTTTAAATTACATAAAATCCCTCGGACATGAAATTCTAGGTTTGTGAGATTTAATTGTTATTATCCTTTCCTCTTTGCAACTTGCATAGGTGGTCAACGTTTATGGTCATTATGGGGTGGTGACAAACAAGTTGTGTCCTTATCAAAACAAAAAAAGCTTATTAGGACAAGAAACAAGTAGTGACTTTGAATGTGATATTTCATAACTGGAATCTAACTGGCAAAATAACAGTGTCTTCTACGCGTTATATTGCTTATACTGTATGTATTTTCGTCTTTTTCCTTCTTTTTTCCCCCTGATTTTATTTTCCTATGTTTTGTTTTTGTCGACAGTCGACTACTAATATGGAATTTTTGGCACGTGGTCCCTCTATCTAACACGTTTTAAATGAGAAATCCATGAAGATTAATTAAACCCCACGAATGATGTTTTGAGAGATTCAGGTACGATGATGTCAGAAGATCTCTGTCTAGGCCGCAATCTTGGAAAGAGGTTACCTCACTAGTACATAAAAGACCATAAAAATCGCCCAATATGCATCGCTTCCCAATGATAAACGATGCATAAAGTAGGCGGTGGCAAATTTGAAAATAATACAAACATTTTAGGCATCACTTGTTAATTAATAGCCGATACATATAATATTTTTTATTTTTTTTAATTAAATAATTACTTTGGGTATCGGTTCCTATTTAAAAAACCGATACCTAAAAAATACTTTTGGTGAATATTATGCATCGATTTTGCTTAGCAACCGATGCCTATTCTTTACTTTAGGCATCAGTTGAAACCGATGCCTATACATGTGACTATAAGCATCGCCTTCATATGCATCGCCGTTATAACTGATGCTTAAAGTCGTTTACAACCGATGCAAATGGTCAATTTTGTACTAGTGCCTATATTTCTCTTTATTGGACAGATGTTGATTGTACATGAATATCTTTTCACTTATGTCGACCTTGAATTTCTTTTTTTATTTTATTTTTTGTGTCGACCTTGAATTTCGTTTCAAGATTTTAGTAGAAATGTGAATTCGAATTGAATAGAAGACATATATAATTGTGTAAATTTAATTTATTAGACAAAAGAAAGTATTTAGATTTAAAAAAAATATATATGTGTTTGATTTAATTGTTAGTCGAATCTAGACTGAATGAATTTATTTAGAAATGAACATTAATCAAGTTTGGTGTGATATTTTTTGGGTACAAATTTCATTTGTGCATTGAAGATATAATTCAATATAATTGGTGTATAATGATAATTTTAGAATATGTTATGAATCACTATTTAAAATTAAAAAATATTCACTTGATAAAAACACATGTAATTCATGTAATTTAAGCGTAAAAATTACTAGGAGCAATAAACACGACTCACCTAATATACAGAGGCATGGTAGATTATTCAAATAAAGATTTTCTTTTAATATTTAATAAAGGAATTTAAATATCTACAGCCGATTTTTCAAAATTGTGGCTCCATTTTATATTTCATAAATTTCAACATTTTTCACATGCATGTATAATAATTCAACATTAGGAACAAACAATTTCCTATCTTTCAATACTCTATTGATACAAAGACAATCAGCTCTATGCAAAAATTGATAAATAGTGTTATATATTTATAGTTTAGAAACGAAAGTAAATTAAATTCATCAAATCAGATAATATAATATGATGAAATCGGATACGTACGTACTTTTTAATTTTTATGGATTATGGATTAAGTTTCTTTTTCTTTTTTGCCAGAATGGCTTAATTTTTATAATTTTGAAAATATTGCAACTGTAAACTATATAAATCGAGATGAAAAGGACTTTGGGCTGGACTGCTAGCGGTCAGTTCATTTTGCTTGTGGACCTGCCAAAAAGGCTATTAATTAAGGGCTTATGATAAAAATAGCCACATTTTTAAGTTAATGTCAGCTTTTTACGCTTCCCGATGCAATTTCACCTAAATTTACGTTTCCCAGTGCAATTTTACCTAAATTTACCCTCCCCGCTCTTTTTTTACACAACAATACGCTCCAGAAAAAATTCCTGGAAAATTTTACGCTTTGTTTCAACATTGTTTCAAATATGTTTATGTGTTTCAACATTGTTTCAAACATGTTTCTAACATGTTTCTTTTAATAAAAATAGTAAAAAAATTGTATTTAAACATCGAAAACTTCATTGAAACTACAAATAAATATCAGAATAACATTAAAAAGGGTATGGAAACAACCCAGAAACAACGTAAAAAATATTTAAAACACAACATGAATAAAAAGAGCTTAAAAATAGGTAAAAATTGTATTTACACATTGAATACTACATGAAAACAACAAAAACAATTATTAGAACAACATTAAAAATATTATAAAACAACACACTGAAAAACAATAGAAACAATGTACAAAATAATATATGAATTAAAAACAAAGATAAAAATAGGTTAAAGTTATTTTGAAACATCGAAACAACAAAGAAACAACATAGAAACAATAAAGAAACAAATTTAAACAACCTCGAAACAACTTATATAACATATAAAACAATGCAGGAACAAAAAAAAAAAAAAACGAAAAAAATAAAAAAAAATGAAAAAATAGCAAGGAGCGTAAAAAAATTAGGTACAAAAGTAAAAAAATAGGCACAAGAGTAATTGGAGCGTATTGTGTGGCAATGGTACAAAAATCAACGTATTCTGTGTAATTTCCCATTAATTAACTTGAGTGAGCATTTCCATAGATGGGTCTAATGAGAATGGGATGTACGTCGAATGTGATGTCATAAGTCATAACCCAGCCCGAATCATGGTTCATAAATATTTTGTGATAGACAAGATTACAATTATAATTTATAATTTTATATATACTAGAACAACATCTGTGTGTTACACAAAATTTGTCCAAAAATTTTATTGTCACGAATTTGTTTCTAGAAGTTATAGGAGATCCAAAATACTAATTACAAATATTAAAAAAGAAATTCGAAATTTAAAAAAGTATCATACAAATAGTCCACTTCAAATTATGAAATTTTACCTTAATCTTCCATGTTTCTTTCGCAGGAGCGATATCGGATATAGTGTTCACTTTGGTAGTCATTTCCTGCAATATTGGAATCTTTTGAGTCAGATATCCATTAGCATCACTGTATCCTTCTAATACAGCTGGATATCTCGAGTAATGTAATCCATAATTCAAGGTGAGTCTTAGATACCTAAGAACCCTTATCAATGCCTTCCAAAGTGGTCATTTCGGGATTACTCGTAAATCTACTCGGTTTATTAAGCGTAGGCAATATCCGGAGGCGTGTGCGTTTGTTACATACATTAGCGCCAATAATCCGAGAATATTCTAGTTGAGATACGTGCTCGCCTTGATTTTTAGCTAAGTGTAAGCTTAAATCAACAGCGTTTTAGCTTGAGGATTTGTCATACGATCGAACTTTCAATCTTGTCTCAATATAATGAGATCGTGATAAAACAAGTCCATCGATGTTTTAGAGATCTTAATTCCCTTAATAACATCTCCTATACCCATATCTTTCATATCAAAATGTTTGATTAACATTTTCTTAGTATTCATGATTATTTCATGATTACTACCCATAATTAACATGTCGTCAACATAAAGATAGACAATTACATAAGCATTAGGTGTGTCTTTAATGTAAACACATTTATCACACTCGTTAATTTTGAAACCATTTTGACAAAGATAGTTCACAAATTTTTCGTGCCATTGTTTGAAGCTTGCTTAAGGCCATACAATGATTTAACGAGTTTGCACACCTTCTTCTCCTGTCTAGGAGCAACAAACCCTTCGGGTTGTTCCATGTAGATTTCCTCTTCTAATTCACCATTTAGAAAAGCGTTTTCACATCCATTTGGTGTATCTCAAGGTTATGCAATCGCAATAGCAATGAGAACTCTAATAGATGTGATTCTTGTCACAGGTGAATACGTATCAAAGAAATCAAGGCCTTCTCTTTGTTTAAATCCCTTAGCTACTAACCTGGCCTTGTATTTATCAATAGTTCCATCAGCTTTATATTTCCTTTTAAGGATCCACTTGCATCCTAAAGGCTTATTTCCTGGTGGGAGATCTACCAACTCCCAAGTATGATTTTGCATAATGGAATCTATCTCACTGTTAATAGCTTCTTTCCAGAATGGAGCTTCTGGACTGGACAATGCTTCACCAATTGTCTTTGATTCATTTTCTAACACATAAGTTAGAAAATCTGGACCAAAAGACTTAGTTGTTTTGGCCCTTTTACTGCGTCTTGGTTCTTCATCACTTTGATGATCACCATTGGCAGTATAACGTGTTCTTTTGCTAGAACTAGTTTCTTTCCTTTCTTGACAAGGAAACACGTCTTCAAAAAATACAGCATTCATTGACTCAATAATTGTACCTTCTTGTAAATCTAGAATTGCTGATTTGTGCACTAAAAATCGTTATGCACTACTGTTATTTGCATATCCAATGAAAATGCAATCGATTGTTTTAGGCCCTATCTTTACTTGTTTTGGATTAGGTATTTCTACTTTAGCCAAGCACCCCCACACTTTCTGGTATTTGTAGGAAGGTTTTCGACCTTTCCATAACTCATGCAGAGTTTTATCTTTATTTTTGTGTGGCATTTTGTTAAGAATGTGGTTAGCCGAGAGAATTGCTTTCCCCCACAAATTCTGAGGTAAACCAGAATTTATGAACAAAGCATTCATCATCTCTTTTAGAGTTCGGTTTTTGCGTTCAGCAATACCGTTTGATTGTGGTGTATAAGGAGCTGTCGTTTGATGAATAATACCAGAATCTGAGCAAAATTCATCAAAAGGAGCTCCATATTCTCCACCTCTATCACTTCGAATTATCTTAATTCG
This sequence comes from Rehmannia glutinosa, assembly GCA_016081115.2. Classification (NCBI taxonomy): domain Eukaryota; kingdom Viridiplantae; phylum Streptophyta; class Magnoliopsida; order Lamiales; family Orobanchaceae; genus Rehmannia; species Rehmannia glutinosa. The sequence continues at coordinate 184,662 of JABTTQ020003124.1, forward strand.
TTTGCTTAGTTGATTTTCAACCTCATTCTTATAGCTTTTAAAAGCTTCTAAGGCCTCATCTTTACTTCTTAAAAGATATACATAACAGTATTTTGTGCAATCATCGATAAAAGTAATAAAATACTTTTTCCCACCTCTAGTTTGCACAAACTTTAAATCACATATATCACTGTGAATTAACTCTAGAGGTTCTGTTTCTCTTTCCACCGAATGGAATGGTATTTTGGCCATTTTTGCCTCAACACAGATTTGACACTTGTGATGTGAATCTATTTTAAAGTTAGGTAGTAATTCAAAGTTTACTAAATTTTATTGCTTTCAAAGTTTCGGAGTACATTCATTACATTCATCTTGAACAGTCCATTATCTAAGTACCCCTTCCCTATGAACTGTCCATTTTTCATAAGTACAAACTTTTGAGCCTCAAATACTAATCTAAACCCCGCTTGACCAACAACGATCCCCGACACTAAATTCTTCCGAATGTCTGGAACATGAAGGACATCAACGAGGGTCAGCTCCTTGTGTTCGCCTTATTTTTAGCTTCAAACTAAGTGTACGGTGTAGTTTATAGAATAGGGTAAGCAAGGTCGTATCCACGGAGACTAATAAATTAATATGCTAAGTATTGATCTAAGATAGTCTTATTTTTATTTAGACGATCGAAATTGGATGATTGTTGTATTGAGATTAAGACAAATTTAAATCACTAAAATACAAGATTAAGATAATACAAATGATAGAAGTATCAAGATAATGAAATGGATTTCCGAGTTAAGGTTTCGATTAATAATCCTCTTGTTATCCGGTTTAATCAAGCCACGTTATTATCAATATTCCTATAAGACGATCACAATGCTATTTTATCCTCCCTCTCGAGATGCATATAAAACGTAGATTGAAATACTTATGCTAGCATCTATACTCAACTGAAGCATTCAACTCCCAAAAGTTTAAAAGATCAAATATCCTCACAAATATTTACAAACCTTTCGATTCATGCAAATATTTGTGTCGAGTATTCAAGATCTAATATTGAAACTCATCTCTCGAATTATGAATCAATATATCAAACAAGTTAAATCATTGATCAAGTGATAAAACAAGAATAAGCTCAAAATACTCAAATAGGCTTCAAGATAATAACTTCAACTAAGATTAAAACATCCAACAAGAGTTCATTAATCTACTCCCAAAACCCAGAAATCTCAAGAGTTTAGCTACACATGATTTCTAAACAACTTATAAACAAATTGTTCAAAGCCATTACAAATGAAAATGAAAGATTGAAACTAAAAAGAGAAGCAAAAAACTTAGGAACGTCGACAATCTCTCGATATATCTCCGTTCTTCAAGTTCGATGCAACCCGATTGTCTCCTTGATATCTTCTTCCAAGAGTTGACCCTTGTCTTGTGTTGTAGATCCCAAAAATGTCGAATATCCTTGTGTGCGCCCCCAAAAAGCCTTTTTATACCCACAAATCAGTTTAGGGCATAATCTGCAGATTATGGGATTCAGCCGACGACGCACGGGTGGTGCGTCGAGCACGGGCTACCGTCGTCACCCCGTTGAAATAATTCCGGTCTCAGAGAGCGCACGGGTGGTGCGTAGGAGCACGGGCTACCCGTGCGCTTTCCGATTGAACTCATCTATTCTCCGTAGGGCGCACGGGTCATGCGTCGGTGCATGGGCTACCCGTGTGCCATGCTGCAGCTCTAAATTTCTAAATTCAGGGGTGCACGGGTGGTGCCTAAGGCACTCCCAACCCGTGTGCCCCCCTGCCTTTTCCTTAGGACGCTCAACTTTCGCACTTTTTGGCTTCACTTTTCGTATACTCACTCAATTCTCCGTGTTTCCACTTTGCTATCCTCGTATTCGTATTCAATTTGCTTCAAATATCATGAAATTCCTATAAAATAAGCAAAATGTAATATATTTTCCACAAGGAGTGAATATGTAACATTTAACGCGAGTATGTGCATGTTTACCCATCATAATAGCCAGAAATACGCCTTAAAATACATGCAAAACTCACTCCTATCAAAATCCCCCAAACTTAAACTGTTGACCGTCCCGATCAACAATGTTTAGAACACGATAAGGCACAACAGGGAGATAAGAATAACAGCGCACATAGAGAACCCACAAGAAGATCCATATTGTTCGTCATGAATGTTGAGCACAACCCAATCAAGCCTCAAATATCTGATCAAAGAACACGCCTCAAGTAAAACAAAGTGAAATGCTCTGAATTCCAACTCTCAAAGTTAAGTGTATACTCTCATCTCACGAGGATATAGGACGTGTTTACGCTCAAATCAATTCGATGTTGCAATATTACCATAGGCTTGCAATTCGTCTCATATCTCCGCCACTAAAGTGTATGCAATTTGTGAATCAAAAAGGACTTTCTCATTTGGTTGTAATGAAGGCTCTTTGGTTTGGGTAGGAAATTTTGGATAAAGTGACTCAAACTCGAGTATATAGACCGATGAGCATATCAATCATTTACATTACAATCCCATATGCTACTCCAATCATCCCTCATTTTTATCAACTTTATTTATCTCCATTTCCTTTCTTTCTTTTGAGAATCGCCTCAAATCACAATCCTTTTGCCCCCCAAGTTTATCAACTTTTCAATTTTTCATTTGTGCAATTTCAACACTTCTTTTTCAACTCCTTTCTTTCCTCTTTTTGTTCCATTTAACCAAGTACGCCCAATTATCCTATTTTTCAATTCCCACCCATTCAACCTCATTCATTCCCTTTACTCAACGCTATATATTCGAGTTTAAGGTGATGGATATATTAAGATCAATGGTTAAATTTTGTGGTTATCAAAGAAATAGGTTATAGGCTCAACTTGGCTAACTAGGAATTTCAACATCTTTAGGTAGGTAAAAGGTTTGAAAGGCTAGCAAAGATGGCCTTTAATCACATTCACAATTCGCATACAAGATGTGGCTTTGACAGAGATACCCAAGCAAGTTCTAGAATTCTGACAACACGAATGATACCCTCAATAACAACAAGACTGCACAAGATATAAGCAGTAAAGGCTCAAAGCTCACAGGCTTGTCAAAATGTAATTCAAAGCATCACACCAAGTTTTTTCTATTAACATGCTCAATGTCATCTATTCAAGGCTCAATCAACTCATACTCGTCATCCAATTCCAACAATACAAATCTTTCAAAATCACCGCACACAAAACAAGTTGCAACAAGCCAGGTCAACTACTCTCTAACCGCTACGAAAGCAATGACGTGCTAAAGCCATAAACGTGCTCTAATGCAATGCCACCTAGAATGCTCTAATGCAACTATATGAAAACACAAAATGCATGATTATATATATATATATATTTTTTGTATCCACACTTTTCATATATTAAAATACTATCTCTCCCCCCAAACTTGAATGAAATTATAGTGTTCTAAGGGAAAAATAGAATTTCAATAACGAAAAGTGGGGATATACCTGAATCACTGCGGGGGAGGTGGCGGAAAGTGGCCTTGGGAAATATGCCACATTTGTAACTGTTGGAGCATTTGCCACGTCTCCCCGGAACGCCGATCATAGCGCTCGTTGAACGCGAGAAAATCAGCCCGATGTTGCCTCAAATCCTCCCCTTGTTGCCTCAACTCCCTCTCCTTGCCGACGCAAGTCCTCCCCAAACGCATATAACATGTCTTGAAAATCGGTGCGCGTTGGGGCCCTCCACTATGAGAAGTACCGGGACGATCCCCGCTTTGAGAACGTCGGGGGTAAGCGCCTCCGTGTGAGGACTCGGGTATATCATATCCAATTTGGGGGTGATGAGGTTCCACCCCATTTCTTGTCTGTGTAGTTCCTCCTCCTCCGCCACCATATCCTCTTCATCCTAGAAACCTTCAACTCGAGCTTCTTCCTTGCATCTATAGCCTCGTAATTCGGTTATGTGCGTCGAGTTCATTAGGAAGTTGGTGGTGTCCGCCAATGTATCGATTGTGGTGTATGGCGGGTTAGGCAACTAAATGCAAGACCTTTCTTTTGTAGAAGTACCAATGTGTTGTCTTCGTTTGCTATGAACTTCATGTGGTGCAACGATGCCAAATTAACCCAGTGCTGCCGGAATAGGCTCCAAGCCTCGGAAATCGACGTTGAAATCGGGCAATAGGGGTAATGAGGCCCCTATAGAAATCGTACCCCCCTTCCCGCCTAGCTAACTGTTCTATTTGCTCTGCGAAATTGATTTGTGTTGTAGGGGGTATTTGTGAGCATACACCATAGGAGATACAGCTCCTTAGTAGTCATCCCTCCAATATTTTCTCGGGCGAACACGGAGGATGCAGTCACACGTTGTATGTACCGGAAAACTGGATTTCGGATCCAAGAGGCTTTGGCAGTCCGTGCGGCATACAACATAGGCCCCGTTTGTGGTGTTTCCACCAGCATTCTCCAAAAGTCATATTGATCATAATTGGGCGTCGGTCGGGTACGCGCGTTCATTGGAACCTCAAAAATGGTGTTCAATTGGGTCATAGATAGTTGTCTACGAACGTTCCCCAACTGAAATCGTATCATGTATGGTTCAAAAGTCCCGCCTTGTTTGGGTACTTCTACGGTACTCAAAAACTCCAATGTGTATCGTTTAAAGGTCGGCCACCTTCGTCTCATAAAATTGGTCCATCCGACCTTTGCGAAGAGACGCCAAACGTCCTCATGTATCCCCAAAGTTTGGGTACAGTCATCGTCGGCATAGCGTGATGGAGCTATTTGGCGACCAATCAAGCGATTCCATCGCTCAAGATCATCTGTGTTTGTCAATTCAACCCCATATACCGCGGGACTGTTTTGGTCTACCTTTGGCGGTGCCACGTCTCGTTGTGCCACCCCGCGTGCACGTCTCCTTCCACCCTGGGGATTTCTTCGCTCAACCATGAAGGATTTGTACCTGAAATACATTCCATTAGCATCCCAGTATCATCAATGGCAACAACAAAGTAGGTGATTAACGCTAACATATTAGGTGATGCACATTCACTTCCCTACTTTCACTTTGATCGATCAACTACCCCAAGAAAGCAAGAATTATGACCATTCTAGAAAAGTATTAGCTCAAACAATCATTGGCCATGCCTTATTCATCAATATTTCATCCAAAATCTCCTCAATTATACATGCCCACAAAGTGTTTGATAAATTGCCTTAAAGAAGATTTCATTCAAAACATAGCAAAAATATCAAAGCTAGCACCAATCATGATTCCCATTACATAGTTGACAAGAAATTCACAAGGAAAAATGATGCTCTTACCAGAATTTTTGAATTTCGAATCAAAGTGAACAACTTGAACCCTAGGTGTTTTATCTTCAATTTTCTTCAATCAAACTTGAATAGAATGCAAATTGTGGTTCTAATGTGATGGGGGAGTGATTAAATGGGAGAATTTAGGTGAAAACTACAAGAAATTTTGAAAACAAGGAAGGATGAGGGATGGGCGCGCGATTTGGGGGATTTTGAGAAGAAGAGCAGTTTTAAAACTGCTCTTATTTAAGCCCCCTTTGTAAGGCGCACGGGTGGTGCGTCGAAGCACGGGCTACCCGTGCGCCACCCCGATGAAATCCCCAACTCTCTGTAGGGCGCACGGGTGGTGCGTCGGCACACGGGTTACCAGTGCGTACCTGTACAACAATTCAGGTAATATTTTTTTTTGAATAAAAACACACAAAAATGAAACAAAAACACACAAATCACACTCATTAATAGAAACACGCATATCAAATCACTCAAATCACACAAAATTGAAACTAAACACACACAAAAATGAAAGTCACACGAAAAACCGTTGGGTTGCCTCCCAACAAGCGCTATATTTAACGTCTTTAGCTTGACGCCTTTGTTTTGTTAAATTACGGTCGCGCAAGGTGGTGGATGTCACCTCTCTTTATTTCCTCGGTGGAAGTAGTGCTTAATCCGTTGGCCGTTTACCATGAAAGTCTCACCTTCTTTTGTCAACAATTCTACAATCCCGGGTGTATTCAATACTTTCTTTATCACGAATGGCCCCGACCACTTAGACTTGAGTTTTCCCAGGAAAAATTTAAGGCGTGAATTGTATAGAGCACCGGTTCTCCCGGTAAAAACTCTCTTTTCTTGATCATCTTATCATGCCACCTCTTGGTTCTTTCCTTATAAATTCGGGAGTTTTCGTAAGCTTCATCCCGAAACTCTTCCATCTGATTCAAATGGAGCAACATTTCCTCGCCGGCTTTCTAAAAATCCATATTTAGCTTTTTTTTTCGCCGAGAATGCCTTTTTGTTCTAACTCCACCGGTAAGTGGCACGATTTCCGAAAAACAAGTTGATAGGAGGATGTGCCCAACGGTGTCTTATATCTGTCGGTATGCCCACAAAGCGTCATCCAATTTTAACGCCCAATCTTTTCGGTTGATGTTCACCGTCTTTTCAAGGATTTGTTTGATCTCCTGTTAGCCACTACTCGCTTGTCCATTGGCTTGTGGATGATATGCCAATGCAACTTTATGTTTGACCCCATATTTTGCCAACAAGTTGCTCATCAATTTGTTTACAAAATGCGACCCTCCATCACTAATTAAAGCTCTTGGAGTGCCGAATCTAGTAAAGATGTTTTTCTTAAGGAATCGCATTACAACCTGAGCATCATTTGTTTTGGAAGGAATCGCCTCTACCCAACGGGTTACATATTCCACAACAAGTAGAATATATTGATAACCCGAGATGATGGAAATGGGCCCATAAAATCAATCCCCCACACATCGAACAACTCACTTCGATTACATTGGTCATTGGCATCTCGTGTTTCCTTGAAATGTTTCCCATTCACGACACTGTCACATTGTTGCACAAACAAATAACAATCATTAAATAAAGTGGGCCAATATAGCCCACTTTGCAATACCTTCGTTGCGGTGCGAGTGGGGCCAAAATGTCCGCCAGAGGGAGCGGAGTGACACTGTTGTAGGACTCCCTCCCATTCTTCTTGAGGTACACATCTTCTTATGATTTTGTCCGCGCACCTCTTAAAGAGTAGGGGTGATCCCACATGTAGAACTTTACATCATGTAAGAATTTCTTCTTTTGATACGGTGATAGATCCGGAGGTAGAACTCGTGCCCAAGTAGTTGACAAAGTCCGCATACCACGGAAACTTTGCCTCAAGCATGAGTAATCGTTCATCAGAAACTCCTCTTTTATTAATCCCATACTTCCTTTTGCTCCCTCTTGATTTTCTAATCGAGACAAATGGTCTGCTACCACGTTCTCGCATCCTTTCCGGTCCTTGATTTCCACATCAAACTCTTGCAATAATAAGATCCATCAAATCAACCTCGGTTTAGCATCCTTCTTGTCAAAGAGGTATTTGATAGCCGCATGGTCGGTATGCACAATCGTTTTCGTCCGATCAAGTAAGATCGAATTTATCGAATGCAAAACAATCGCCAACATCTCTTTCTCGGTTGTGGTATAAGTGCATTGAGCATCGCCCAACGTTCGACTTGCATAGTAGATGGATCGAACAATTTTTCCCTCTTTGGACCGAGAATAGCCCCAACCGCAAAGTCGCTTGCATCACACATAAACTCAAATGGTTGACTCAACTGGGGCGGCGAGTATAGGTGTGGTCACCAATCTTTGTCTTCAACATTTGAACGCCGCAAACATTCATTGGAAAAAATGAAAGCGACATCTTTTTCTAGCAATTGGCTCGAGGGCTTAGAAATTTTAGAAAAGTCACGGATAAACCTTCTGTAAAATCCGGCATGGCCCAAGAAGCTCGAATGGCTTTTCGTTTGTAGGAGGTGGTAACTTCTCAATTGCTACAATCTTTGCCCGATCAACTTCCAAACTCGGAAGAGACTCGATGACCAAAGACAATACCATCGCGTACCATAAAATGGCATTTTTCCCAATTGAGTACCAGGTTAGTCTCCTCACATCATTTTGTAAGACTAAGGAAAGATTGTGAAGACAATTATCAAAAGAATTTTCGAACACAGAGAAATCATCCATAAATACCTCCATAACCTTTTCAATTAAATCATGAAATATAGCCATCATACAACGTTGGAAAATGGCGGTGCATTACATAACCCAAATGGCATGCGATTTAAATGCAAATGTACCATAAGGACACGTAAATATCATTTTTACACGATCTTAGGTGCAATCATGATTTGATTATACCCGGAATAACCATCTAAAAAGCAATAATAGTCGTAACCTGCCAAACGATCCAACATCATATCGATAAAGGGAAGAGGAAAATGATCTTTTCGAGTGGCGTCATTAAGTTTTCTATAATTAATACATATTCGCCACCCGGTAACAATTCTAGTAGCAATTTGTTCCTCATTCTCATTAGTCACAACTGTTACCCCCCTTTTTTCAGCACCACTTGTACCGTACTTACCCATGAACTATCAGATATAGCATAAATGATCCCGGCATCCAACCATTTCAACACTTCCTTCCTAACCACATCTTGCATGATAGGGTTTAGTCGTCTTTGGTTTTGCACTGATGGTTTATAAACATCTTCCATCCGAATTTTATGCATCACAACGGATGGACTTATGCCTTTTAAATCAGTTATAGACCATCCTAGTGCCGACTTATGTTTTCGTAAAACCCTTAACAGTTTATCAAGTTGAGTAGGAGTGAGAAGAGATGAAACGATTACCGGATTTGCATTATTTGCCCCAAGGAATGCATATTTGAGGTGTTCAGGTAATTGCTTGAGTTCCGGAGTCGATGTTGCTATTTCAGGGTCACGCACGGGTAGCCCGTGCTCCAGCGCACGGCCCGTGTGCTCTTTAGAGACCTCAATTCTTCCCTCAGCATCACGCACGGGTTGCCCGTGCGTGGACGCATGGGTGGTGCGTCTCTGCAAGTTTGGCTCCCTTATTTCGGGCTTTGCGTTCTCGCCTCTTGCGCTCTTAGGTAGTTCCTGCATATGATCTAAGGCACAAACATAGTCGTACAAATCTTGGTTATCAAAATCAAGTACAACACTCGACATTGAGCACGAGTGGGTTAGACCAAATTATAAATCATCTGTAGACAATGTATGATCAACATAATCCTCAATGCATGAACTAACTATATCCAAAAAATTACAATTCTCCACCGAATCATAAAATTTCATTGCGTTATATATAGAAAATAAAACATGCTCATCATTAACACGTAATGTGAGCTCCCCTTTTTGCACATCTATTAAGGCTTTACCCGTGGCTGGGAAAGGACGTCCAAGTATCAGTGGAACGTCACGATCTTCTTCCATATCAAGAACCAAGAAATCCACGGGGAATATAAATTTATCAACCTTTACCAATACGTCTTCAATAATTCCCCTTGGATACGTAAGTGATCAGTCCGCAAGTTGCAATGTCACCGTAGTTGGCTTCACGTCGCCTAATCCAAGCTTCCTAAAAATGGACAAAGGCATCAAATTAATACTTGCCCCCAAATCACATAATGCTTTATTAAAGAAATTACCACCAATAGCACAAGGGATAGTGAAACTCCCCGGATCTTTCAGTTTTTGTGGTAGCTTTCTTTGGATAATTGCACTACATTCTTCCGTCAAATTCATCGTTTCAAAGCTTGTCATCCTCCGCTTTTTCGACATAACATCCTTAAGAAATTTCGCATAGTTTGGCATCTATTCTAGTGCATCTGCAAAAGGAATGTTAATGTGCAATTTCTTAAATATATCAAGGAATTTGGCAAATTGATCATCAAGCTTTTTCTTTTGAAATCTTTGAGGAAAGGGAAGAGAGATAGGTAATTTAGATATATTAGAGTTGGATGATGATTTAAGCTTCTCAGCCCCTATTTGTTCCTCCTCTTGTCTCTCTTTTTCCCCATTTACTTCAACACCATCTTTCATCACGGATTCTCCCGCTTCCGGCCTCGATGCTTCATCTAAAAGTTTCAGATTCCCAGATTTTTCTTTAGGCCCCTCATATTCCGTAACGCTTCGTAAACGAATCGCCTTGCATTGTTCCTTAGGATTCATTTCCGTATTACTTGGAAATTGACCCTTGTGATGTTGACCACCCACAATTGTAGCCAATTGACCCATTTGAGTTTCCAGATTCTTTATCGAGCTTGTCACTTGTTGTTCTATCTTATCCATCCGAGAGTCTTGCTTAGCGAGGCGGCTCCTCGTATCATTCATGAATGCATTAGATTGATTTATGAAGGAGGTGAGTGCATCTTCCAACGACGATTTGCCTTCCCATTTCCGCCTCCACTTGAAGCATTAAATCCCGCGGAGGTTGTAACACATTCTTTGTATTTGCGTAGGAAAATTTTTCATGATTTCTCAACCCTGGATGGTAGTGCGTTGGGTTTGAATTATTAGGAAATTGTTGAAATTCGGTTATTCACATAATTTACCTCTTCCATCGGATATAGAAGAGCTTCACTACCCATGCTCGTGCTCGCTTCCGGCCCCTTCGTCAATACACTCAATTGAGTTGTCAAAGCCGCTAATTGTGCGTCAATGTTTTTATTGGGTCCGAATCCGAGATTTCAGCTACTCGTTGTACATTAGATCTTTCAGGATGGCCCCTGTAAGCTGTTCATAGCCATTTCTTCAAGAAGGTTCAAGGCATCTTGTGGAAACCTTGCCAACAATGCTCCTCATTGCGGCATCCACAAAGGCCCTCGTTTGTCCCATTAAACCATTGTAGAAGAAACATAAGCTGTTGATCCTCGGAAACCCATGTTGTGGACATCTACGTAACAAATCCCGAAACCTTTCCCAAGCCTCGTACAAAGGCTCGAGTCGAATCGGAATTGAGTAATCTCGCTTTTGAGCCGCAAAGTTTTGCTCGGTGGAAAGAATTTAAACAAGAACTTTTGGCTCGGTTCGTCCCATGTGCTTACACTTGCCTTTGCGTTAAAGTACCCAACCAATTTCTCGCCTTATCCCGTAAAGAGAATGGGAACAGCGCAATCTTATGGAGTCATCCGAGACTCCGTTCATTTTGATTGTATTGCATATTTGGATAAAATGTGCAAGGTGAGAGTTAGGATCTTCAGTTGCGAATCCCCCAAACTGATTATGTTGCACCATGTTGATTAGTGTCGGTTTGAGCTCGAAGTTGTTGGCATTGATAGGAATATGGGCAATACCACCATAATTACGATTCGTTTGTGGTCGAAAGTAATCACGAATGGCTTCTTTGTTGAACCGATGTCGGTAACTCGTTTCCACCATTGTTTTTGCGGTATTGGTAACTCATTCAAATCCCCCATTATCGGATTGTGTTGTCTTTCAGCCCGTCTAGTGGTAGCACTGATTCTTCTCGCGAATGCCTCGACTTTCGGTATAAGCGGTATCAAGTCCCCTTGTCTCGAGTGCGTGTTCATGCACTACCTGGACCGAACTAAAAGAAACAAGTCAAATAATGAAGAATTAAAGTGAATCCAAAATGTAAAAATAAAATTGTCTAAATTAAAATTAATTCTATCTATCGCAATATTAGCACCAAAAATTGTATTAGTCCCCGGCAACGGTGCCAAAAACTTGTTCGCCTTATTTTTAGCTTCACCGCAAGTGTACGGTGTAGTTTATAGAATAGGGTAAGCAAGATCGTATACACGGAGACTAATAAATTAATATGCTAAGTATTGATCTAAGATAGTCTTAGTTTTATTTAGACGATCGAAATTGGATGATTGTTGTATTGAGATTAAGACAAATTTAAATCACTAAAACACAAGATTAAGATAATACAAATGATAGAAGTATCAAGATAATGAAATGGATTTCCGAGTTAAGGTTTCGATTAATAATCCTCTTGTTATCCGGTTTAATCAAGCCACATTATTATCAATATTCCTATAAGACGATCACAAGGCTATTTTATCCTCCCTCTCAAGATGCATATAAAACGTAGATTGAAATACTTATGCTAGCATCTCTACTCAACATGAAGCATTCAACTCCCAAAAGTTTAAAAGATCAAATATCCTCACAAATATTTACAAACCTTTCGATTCATGCAAATATTTGTGTCGAGTATTCAAGATCTAATATTGAAACTCATCTCTCGAATTATGAATCAATATATCAAACAAGTTAAATCATTGATCAAGTGATAAAATAAGAATAAGCTCAAAATACTCAAATAGGCTTCAAGATAATAACTTCAACTAAGATTAAAACATCCAACAAGAGTTCATTAATCTACTCCCAAAACCCGGAAATCTCAAGAGTTTAGCTACACATGATTTCTAAACAACTTATAAACAAATTGTTCAAAGCCATTACAAATGAAAATGAAAGATTGAAACTAAAAGAGAAGCAAGAAAAACTTACGAACGTCGACAATCTCTCGATATATCTCCGTTCTTCAAGTTCCGATGCAACCCGATTGTCTCCTTGATATATTCTTCCAAGAGTTGACCCTTGTCTTGTGTTGTAGATCCCAAAAATGCCAGAATATCCTTGTGTGCGCCCCCCAAAAAGCCTTTTTATACCCACAAATCAGTTTAGGGCATAATCTTTGCAGATTATGAGATTCAGTATGAGACGCACGGGTGGTGCGTCGGAGCCACGGGCTACCCGTGCGCCACCCTGTTGAAATAATTCCAGTCTCTGTAGAGCGCACGGGTGGTGCGTAGGAGCACGGGCTACCCGTGCCCTATCCCGGTTGAACTCATCTATTCTCTGTAGGGCGCACGTGTCATGCGTCGGTGCATGGGCTACCCGTGCGCCATGATGCAGCTCTAAATTTCTAAATTCAGGGGTGCACGGGTGGTGCCTAAGGCACGCCCAACCCGTGTGCCCCCTGTCTTTTCCTTAGACGCTCAACTTTCGCTCTTTTTGGCTTCACTTTTCGTATACTCACTCAATTCTCCGTGTTTCCACTTTGCTATCCTCGTATTCGTATTCAATTTGCTTCAAATATCATGAAATTCCTATAAAAATAAGCAAAGTGTAATATCTTTTCCATAAGGAGTGAATATGTACCATTTAACGCGAGTATGTGCATGTTTACCCATCATAATAGCCAGAAATACGCCTTAAAATACATGCAAAACTCACACCTATCACCTTGCCCGAGGTCATCTTCAGCACCACCTTGCCGAGACCGACAATTTCAGACGTTGCATGATTTCCCATGTATAGCTTCCTTCCGTTGATAGGAGTATACGTTGAGAACATGTCTTTGTCGGAGCATATGTGGCGTGTAGCACCTGTGTCCACCCACCATTCTCTCGAGTTCTCTACCATGTAGCACTTGTTGCCTTCATACACAACCGTAGAGAGATCAAGCTCGGACATATCAATTGATCTTGATTTGTCCTCGGTCACATGCACTGGTTCCGATTGGCCTTTTTAGGAAGGCGACAATCTTTAGCCTTGTGATTCGGCTTTCCACGATTGAAGTTCCTTTGAACTTTTTAGCCTTCCCCTGTTCGATTATTCCCGGTGCTTTCTCTTCTTGCTAGCATTGGGCTCCACCATGTTTGCCTTTGCCTCCATAGGAAGCTTGCGGACTTAATCTCGGACTTGCGATTATCTTCAATTCGCAATCGACAATTAAGTCTTCAAGCCCCATCTCTTTCCGCTTATGCTTCGAGGTAATTTTAAAATCCTTCCACGGGCGGTAGCTTCGATTATAGCGGCTACTTGAAAGGATTCACTCACCACTATTCTTCCGCAATTATATCATGCGCAATTAATCTGGATCTCTTGAACCTGGTGATCACCGTCTTGGTGTCAACCATCTTGAACTCGAGGAATTTGCCGACAACAAATTTCTTTGTGCCAAAGATCTTCCGTTTTATACTTCTTCTCTAAAGAGCTCCACGACTCTTTAGCGATCTATCTTAGAACAATACACATTATACAATGTGTTGTCGATCCGTTGAGTATGTAGTTAAAACACGAGGAAGTCACTTTGACTCCAGGCATCGAACGCCATCCTCTTCTCCTTATCTATCTCCTCTTCCTCCACAGTTGGGGCATCCTCCGTAAGGAAACGAGCAAGGTTCAGAATCGTAAGATAGAACAACATTTTCTGTTGCCATCTTTTGAAGTCTGAACCCCCAAACTTCTCGGGTTTCTCTCCTGGTGCTGGTGCTGGTGCTGGAACAGAAGACGTCAAAGCCATTTGATATACACGAGGATTTCGTCTTAAATTTTTAGAAAATGTGATGGTGTATACCGAATGGCCAAAGAAAAATCGAGCAGAGTAACAGAAAGTCGAGGCAAGAGTTAGACTCTTTGTCTTTAAGACGAAATTGTCCCGCTCACGGTGTTAACGGAAACTGGGAATCGTCTCCCAAGATACAACGACTTACGTCATGCGATAGCAACACTACAAATCACAAGACACTTCGAACTTTTAGTGTTTTGAACTCTCAAGACTTTTTATCTTTGAATGCTATGTGAATTTTGAAATTTTTCGATGCATGAAATGATTAAGGGGATGGTTTATATAGAGCTCCTGGTGCCTCTTGATCAGGTGCAACCCTGGTTGGATCGTCTTGACCGTCAGATCGCGCCCTATGTTTAACAGCTGCGATCTGATGGTCATGATCGCATCTGTCAAAGTGCGCCTCGAAAGCGCCCAATGCGACTATGTGCGACGTGCGCGGGCCCGGCTCCGGCTCGGACGGTGCTCTGCACCGTCCTCGGTGCCTTTTGAGCTAGCCAAAGGCTAGTCAAAATTGACTTGGTCCACTAGGGTGTACCTTAAGGAGTTCCACTTGATTACTCCTTATTAGTGGTGAAGCTCTTTATTAACTAGTCAAACATTTAATATGTTTCCTATGTGGGATATAGCTTTCTATATTCCCACCCTTTTATATTTCATATATAAATGCATTTTAAGTGGCCAACTTTATACATTTATTTCTCATTCACCCGATATTGGTTTTGAGAAATTCAAAATACTAAACTCATCTACCCGCGGCGTAGATGACGTTTATCTCATTTATTTCATACTTTGAATAAATGACCCCACTTAAATAATTGGTCAAAATCGGGTCAAAACCCAATTTAGTAAAACCAATTCCAACACTCGTAACGCTGGACTGTACCAACACAAGGAGGTGGATCAACGGGGGTGTTTTATACTGAGGTATTTGACATAACTATAGCTGAGGCCAGTGCTTGCCGAGAGCAGGGGATGCAGTTAGCAAGGAACAACAGATGGGGAAACATACATATGGAAACTGACACTCAAGTTCTTCTTTCAAAAATCTCCAGTGCCTCCATCGGACTGTCATATTTAGAAAACATAGTTTCTGATATAAGGGAGTTGAGTGCTTCTTTTGATTTATTAAGTTTAGTTTTATTAAAAGGGCAGGAAACCATGTGGCCCATTTACTTGCTCATCAAGCTTTTTCAAGCAATTTTGCTTCTATCTCTGAGGCTGAAACTTGTATTGGTGTCTGATATGGAAATTATCATCCTAACCTCGCTTGGATTATAATTACCATCTTAGCCTCGCCTCATCGGAAATTACTAAAATGCCTTCAGGATCCGCGGCCTTTTTATAGGGTCGCCTGCGAGATCTCCATCGTCGATGGAACGCCACGTGTACGACGATTCACATTTCACGGTGAACAATACTATAAATACGATATGGAAATCAAGATAAAAGGTAATTTGTCATTATTCTGAATTACCTCGCTCTTTAGCTTTCTAAGTACCTCAACTACATGATTCTGACTTAAGCTTCGGAGGGCCTTAGCTGGGGGATACCCTGACTAGCCTAATGTGTGCTCTGCTTCAGGTACTCTCGAACAAAGTACCTCACATCGCTTTCTGAAATCCTAGATCGGGTCCCCGTCGTGCAAAAATCTCAACTCGCTTTGAGGCTAGGTCGGTCGACATCTGATTTACCTTCTTAAACCAGTGTCATACCCCAACATATTCAACTTTGTATTGCACAGGAGGAACTTCATGTAGTTTGTTAAATGCATTTCCAGTTTCATCTCAAAAAACAAAAATCATTATCATTTGGTAGATTTGGTAGATGATCTAAATCAAAAGACGTAAAAAATCATAAATATAAATATATTTTAAATCTATACAATACTTGCATCAGTCAATAACTTTTCGGTAATGGGTTTTATCTGAATCTCCTGCAATCAAATAACAAAAGAAAAAAATAATTAAATAACAATCCTCTAGATCAATAGATAAATGATACAATTATTAAATCCACGATCATACATTTTTCAAATCAGATAATGATCAAGGGTTTTATTTGGATTCTTAATTCACATAGTATGAGTTTCGTTATTAAACGTGTGCAATCCAAGAAACTAAACCAAATATTGTCTGAAAAGCAAGAATATCCATGCACATTCTTCAACTTCTTCTACTCTAGCGTCTAAAAAGCGTATTTCACCACACCAGCGATATGAGTATACATGAAATAATCATCCCACTTTATGCATTTTGGATCAAAGAAAAACATATCATTCTCAATGCCAGAGCTCTCCTCCAATGCCCTTCTCAATTTTTCAGTGTTCATGTCGTCAAAACTGCGCCGACACAATCAGAGAAAACACGATTTTAAAGATGAGCCAAAAAATTAAAAAGAAAGAAAGCGTGTAAGTAGCCAGATAGTAAAAAATGGGGAAAATAATTTTTTGCAACTTAAACTTTCCATTTTTACACTTTGCAACCTAAACTATTTGTTTTTGCAAATTAACAACCTAAACTTTGCTAGTTTTTCACTTTGCAACCTCTGACCAGCCGGAATTGGAATAATCCAGGAATATTCACCCATGTGACCCGGAATATTCCAACTCCATTTGACAAAAGGTCGCAAAGTGAAAAACTAGCAAAGTTTAGGTTGTTAATTGTAAACAATAATAGTTTAAGCTGCATAGTGAAAAAATTGGCAAATTTCACGCTGCAAACAATTGTTTTCTCTCTAAAAAAGTTTACAGACTTACACTCCCTTGAAGAAGACATAGGGGCTAAATAGTTCTACCAACCGCATCAAGAACTTGACCTTTCGAGCAAGATCAAGATAGGTCCCTTGAAAATAATGGCAGCTTGCTCTGTTTAGAAGGCTTAGTATCTACGCAAGAGAATAATGACACAAAATATTGTTAGCATCGATTTACAATATCGTTAGTATATATATATATATATATATATATATGGTTCATCAATTTTGATCATGTATATATTCTATTCTTTTAATTGTATTTCATCTCATATTTTAATAATATCAATATATGCCGAATATAAATTAATAATGTCATTTTTATACACTTGATACGCACGTACAAAGGATGGAACACCGTTTGTATATATCAAAAATTAAAATAGATTATACAGTATTTGTCGAATCACTACCTATTTCCTGTTTTTCAGTAGTCATAGCTACCATTTCAAAATTATAGAAACCTTTCAACGGTATGATTTCATCTTAATTTTTTACCCTATCATTAATTGAACTGAGGATATCAAATATTTTACAATTATGTCCATCAATTTTTCTAATTATTATAAATAGCCCAAACTTTCCGTCTTACATTTTACAATCAAATCCTTCAATTTTTTAAATAATACAAATAGCCCGCAAATTTTTTAAATATTACAGATAACCCTCAAATGTTTTAAATATTATAAATTGTCAGACGAAAAGTTAATGATACTTGTAATGTTTAGAAAAGTTGAGGGATGTATATATAAAATATTTGATGAAGTCATCAAATACAGTCACGCTCAATCGATTGGAGGCAAAATGTAAGACGGAATTAAACCTCAAGTGGGTTTCTGTAATTTTAAAACTTATCTGGGTTTTTTCTGTAAATGTCTCAAACCTCAAGGATGCTTTTGTAATTACCCATAAAGAAATTAAGGAAAATTTGGTATCATAATTAAAGAACAAATTACCTTAAGTGGAATCAAGTAATGGATTTCCATGTATCTTCGGACTGTACCCACAGTCCCTAATTCAGTGCCCTTTCTAACAATGACAGGCTTGCCATCCTTGTTAATCCATGGCCGCTCTGTGAAGAAACGAAGGCCGTATTCTTGACAACGACGATAGAGTACTGGATTCGACATGGATGAGCCCACATGGTATATTGTCTCTGTTGGTTCATCTGCGTTTGCCGCCATTGATACCATCATAGCATTCACCACCATGTCCGCTGGAATCTGCATAATCATTCATTAGGGATCATTACAAAAACACCCCTCAAGTTTGAGCTAATTACAAAAAAAAAACCCTGCGATGTTTCAAATTACAAAAAAGACCCCCAGAATAGATTCCGTTCTAAATTTAGTGCTGTAATTGTCGTCATGAGGGGATGTTTGAAGTAAATTTTTTTTATGATGGTAGAAAATGTAAGACGGATCAAACCTCAAGAAGTTTTTGCAATTTTAGAAAATCTTTGGTTTTTTTGTGATTAGCTGAATCTCAGGGGTGTTTTTGTGTTTTTCTCTAATCATTAATGTTTAACTTTTCATGGTTTGTCTTGAAAAATTATACGGTAAATTACAAAACTACCCTACAAAAACTGGGATGAGATCTCATGTTACACTCCCTATTTCACTATATTGGATGAAAGACACATGTACAATTATATCATCATCTTGTACACGTGTCATTCATCCGATGCAATTCATATAGAATGGAACATGAATATGGAATAAGAAATCTTAAACCAC
Source organism: Rehmannia glutinosa (assembly GCA_016081115.2). Lineage (NCBI taxonomy): Eukaryota > Viridiplantae > Streptophyta > Magnoliopsida > Lamiales > Orobanchaceae > Rehmannia > Rehmannia glutinosa. The sequence continues at coordinate 203,363 of JABTTQ020003124.1, forward strand.
AAAAACTACCCCTAAAGTACGCTACCCCATTTCAATTTATTTTTTTCTTTTAATGTTTTACGTTTTCAGTTCTTGTGTTCCAAGCACAACATGAAATCGCGCAGCGCCTCCCATTGGTTTTGTTTTTCTAGTTGCGCTTCCACTTATAATGACATCTCCTATTTTTCCTAATGTGCTCCTCGAATTAATATTCGTTTTTGCCAACTATATGAAAGATAATTATTAGTGTTTCTTTTGCTTTTGGTAAATGAGACCATATATGATATATGCACACATTTCTTTCCATTCAAAAAAAATGTATAGAATAATGTAACTCACCAAGTCTGTGATGCTTAGAGGATCGCCAGGAAAGCATGTCAATTTGCCTTTCCCATATCCAACTATAAAGCTGTCAATGTTTCTGTATATGCATCCACAATTGTGAAATTAATTCAAAAATGAAAACTTGTGAGTGATATTATTTATTTATAATTTTTTTTAGTAACATGACTTATGCACATATGTGATATATATATATGTAACAACAAAATTTGAAGTTCAATTGAATTACCTGACCCCTTCAAGCCAACCAGGGAAGGGTTCTTTGTATGTACTAGTAATAATGGTGGGCCGAATTATTACCAGAGGCATTTTCTCTTTTAAACGCCCTAACAACATCTCTCCCATTGCCTTTGTGAAAACATAAGTATTTGGCCATCCATATTTCCTTGCCCTGCGCATGGAATCAACATCAATAATCTTTTTTTTATTAAGTTATTATTATTATTATTATGGATATATATAATTATACAAAGCCCCCTGAGGTTTGGAGTAATTACAAAAAACCCATAGAAGTTTCACAATCACAAGGTTTGATTTTTTTCCTACATTTTGCCGCAACCATATTTGACCTGACGGAATTTTCCATTGTCATTGCATCCATATTTTACAATTACATCTCTCAATTTTTCTAAATATTGCAAATTACCCCAACTTTTTGTCTATTTAATTTAGAAAAATTGAGGGATGTAAATGTAAAATGAAAGATGAAAATTTGGGTTATACATAATATTTAGAAAATGTGAGAGATGTAAATGTAAAATGTTTGATCACATTAACAACTAACGATTTTGTGTAAAAATATAAGACAAAATCAAACTTCGCGAGGGCATTTGTAACTTTGAAACTTCTTTGTTTTCTTTTGTAGCTAGTTATAATAACAATACTACAAGAAAAAATCAGGTTACCTATAGAAAATCCGTAAATATTAAGATAATTGTAAAATGTAGGTAAAATTATTGTAGGTAAAACCATTGTAGATAAATATTTACCTAAATAATCTAAAACTGTTGGAAAATATCTATTGTATTTATGTCAGTAAATTTAAAAATTATTGGTGATTTGTCGGTAATTTGTCTGTATAATTTGGAGAAAACAATATTTTTTATTATATAGATATTATGTATGTAAGTAGGAAACTGTAAAATTTAATAACATGATCATTTCTGTCGGAAATTTTTGTCCGCAAACTGAAAATCGGCCAAACCTCAGGGTTATATGTATAATTATCCTTGGTATTGTTTTATTTTATTTTGGACAATTCAGATATATGAAAAGCAGTTAACCAAGTGAATTTGAAAATTAGATATAAGAGGACAGCTTCTAAAAACTTTAGAATATTCTGTAAGATATTTTAAAGAGATTATATATTCAAGAGAGTATATCATATTGATATATGGTGGACAAACCTTTGAAGGCCTAAATCCTTCATTACTGATGTAACATGTTTTTCTGAAGCTTTGTCTGCTCGAAGCTCTTTCAATATTTCCTCCACAACTTGTTTTTCGGAATCAATGTCGAGTCCAGATGTCCCATTAAGCGTCTCACCAAATTTAAATGGCGTCTCCAGAACGAGACCCTCTTTCTCTCCACACACATATGCTGGAATATTCCATGTTTTAATATAGTCGACTCGATTGGATTTATTTACAACTTTTTAATTTACACTATCTGTAGTAAAACAAAGTACAATGTTCAATTCAATGTGTCAAGCAATTTCATGTGTATGTTATCATCACTTTAGTATTTATTTTCTAAACATTTTTCTTAGACCATCACCAAGAGACTCTTTAAATAAAAATTGCTCTTTATTTTGAAGAGTCATCCACAGAAAAATCATCTCCAACAAACTCTTATTTTAACATATAAATTTAGAGAATAATGTTTCACTCTCCAAATTTGGAGAGCCAAAACAACTCTTTGAAATTAATTGCATTAGATTTATTGCAATTTGAGTTACCTTTTTGAATGACAGCTTCTATAAGTAACACAAATTTTGAAAAATAATTTAAATTACTTCCAATGTTCCATGTGTAATAAATTAATATTGAGAAAACAGAATATAAATAATCAAATACAAAGAAACTGTTGGAAGATGTCAAAAATACCACTCTTTAGATTTAAAAATACCGTTTATTTTGCATGATATGCTCTTTAAATTTAAAGAGTCTCTTGAAAATGCTCTTAGTTTAGTATTTTTTTTTTTGCTCATGAACGAGAGGTTAAACCCCCTAGATCTGAAAATTATGAAAAGAAAAGAAAAATGAAAATAGTTACATATTGTTGAAAAAAATTAGAAGGAAGAACAGAGTTCTGCAAAACTCTGTACAAATTGGCAGCAAACTAGTTTGCTGCAAACACTCAATTTTATTTGGGAGAATTTTATAATAGGATCCAAATTTAAGAAAATCTATCATTTCAAGATCCACAATTTCAACCTTTTCAAATCAAGACCCATTTTTTTTAGGGTAAAATTCACTTTACCACCTTGTACTATTGAGTTTGTATCAAATACCCTCCTCTACTATGAAAACCTTCAAATACCCCCTTAAACTAGTAAAAGATATATATGGGGGACAAAAGTACCCTTGAGATATATAAAGTGTTTGATATATATCATATTTTATCTTGTCTAAAATTAAATTACAATTAATATGATTTGGGATTTTAATTTTTAATTTAAATAACTAAACTTATAGTTAAATAAAAAATAAATAAAATAAGAAAATATAATTTCAATAGTATAGAGAAGTGAATAATTTTTATAAAGGAATAAATTTATGCTACTATCATTACATGCGTGTAAATATATATTGCTTTAAAAGGTATTTATTAAAGTTTATATATTAATTGATATTTTTAAATATTTCTATTACATAAAATGTGAACATATTGACTAATGTAGAAATTTATTTATGAACGAAAAATAAATATTTATAAATATTAAATGAAAATAATCATATAATACTCTCTGACAACTAAATATTAATAATTTGATCTAATTTTTATTTAAAGTAATATTAATTAAGTTGAAATAAATAAATACATATATAATACCAATAATATAAAAACATGTTAATTATTTTTAAAAGACACATAAATTTATATTATATTGTTTTGGAAAGCATATTTTAGATTCTTCTTTTTATGTACTTCTTCACTCAATTCTTAATTATATTAGTATTTTACTATATTTTCTTACTTACTATATAAGATTAATTCTCCTCTCACATATAATAAATAATTACGCATTGCAATTTCATCAATTAATAGAAATACATCATGTATCATTCAATAATATCTATTAATTTGATTCAATTTATATAATACGTACTTACTTAAACAACTATATATTGAATATAACATTAATTAAATTTATTTAACAAATGTGTATTTCTAAAAACCTGACCTCTCAAAAATATTAAAGTTATATTTTTTATTTATTTATTTTAAGTTAAATAAAAGACTAATTTTTAATTATAACATTAATGTTGAACAAAATTTGAAATCAAACTAATTGATATTTAGTTTTATAATAGAGTACGCAAAGTAATTCTTACATTTTATTTATACTAAGGGTATTTTTGTCCATGAATGTGACTTTTATTCATTTAAGGGGTAAATGAAGGTTTTCATATTAGAGCGGGGTAATTGATACAAAACCAATAGTATAAGGGGGTAAAGTGAATTTTACCCTCAAATTGGGCTCTCCCCAAATTTTGGGTTCTCACTTCAATACCTAAAATTTCAACATTCTCAAATCAAAACCCAATTTTTTTTTTCAATTCAGGTTTTAATTAACAAAAAGAGAAATATTAATGTAATCTATCACACCGGCCACACAAATTAATTTTCTCTCTTTTTTTTTGCTTATTCCTTTTTTCCTAATCGATACTTGTTTTAAACTGTAAAATTCAATCATAATTTGGATATCTTATTTTTTTTACTAACTGGAAAATATTTTACTACTTCTTTTCATTCATAATTTGGTATTTCTTATTTTTTTAGTAACCGATAAATATTTTATGACTTTTTTCATCTTGTTAGCTACATACATTTAAATTTATAGATCTTGGTTTCTACACGTTAAATAAAATTGATAATAAGTATGGATCAGGTAAAAAAGAATGAGCAAAAAAACGAAAAGAGTAAGAAAAATAATTTTTGTGGTTGACGTGATAGATTACACCAATATTTCTCTTTTTGTTAAATTCTAAAACTTAAAAGGAGAATCCAAAATTTGGGGGAGGGCCATGTTTGAGAAAAAATAAAAATTGGGTCTTGATCTAAGAAGGTTGAAATTTTGGGTCTTGAAGTGAGAACCCAAAATTTGAGGGAAGCCCAATTTGAGGAAAAAAAATAAAAACTAGATCTTGATTTTAGAAGGTTGAAATTTTGGGTCTTAAAATGATAGGTTTTCTTAAATTTGGACCCTATTATGAAATTCATCCATTTTATTTCTCAAAATCTTCTATGTTTTTCTCTCTACATAATCATAAATATATTCACATATTTATCTTAAACGAGGATATATGAAGTAATTAGTTGAACATTTCCAAACCATCCATTTGTTTCCCCTATGTCAATTAATTCAGTCAAAATTGTTTTGCCAATGAGTCATCAGAACTTTCTAGGCTTTTGATTTGCCTTTTCCAACACCCCCTCAAATCAAAAATTCTCTTCACTCTAAGCAATGATCTCAACTTCTTGAATGCCTCGACTGGATGCACTTTAGTAAAAATATCTGCAACTTGGTCCGATGTGTTGCAATACTCCAATGAAACAGTTTTATGTTTCACATGATCTCTTAAGAAATGAAACTTGAGATCGATATGCTTACTCTTTCCGTGCTGAGCCGAATTCTTGGACAACTGAATTGCTGATTCATTATCCACCATTAAAATGGTTGAATCTACTTGAGGATAACATATGTCATTCAGCAAATTTCTTAACCAAATTGCTTCATAAACTACCGATGACAGTGCAACATACTCAGCTTCACATGACGATAATGCTACCACATTTTGCTTCTTCGGTGTCCATGTGAAGGTTGTCGAACCGAGAAAGAATACATAGCTAGATGTACTTTTTTCTTTCATTTTGATCACCTCCCCAATCACTATCGGAATATGCATGTAAAATTGCTTCATCATGGCAACGATAAAATAAGATGAAATCGAAGGTGCCATTAATATATCATAAAATTTTATTTGCAGCAATCCAATGAGATTGCTTGGATGTTCCATATATCTGCTAAGAAGACTAATACCATATACAATATCAGGCCTCGTAATAGTGAGGTACCGCAAACTCCCAATTACACTCTTAAACAAAGTCGCATACACAGTTTTGCCTTCTCCATCCCGTGTCAAATGCGTTCCAGGAGAGATAGGAACTTCCACAGATTTACAATTCTAAATCTGATTTTTTTTTTTAAAAAAAATTCATGGGCATATTTCTGTTGCAAAATAAACATACCTTGTTTCTTCTAATTCACCTTGATGCCTAAAAAATAAGACATTACTCCAACATCAGTCATCTCGAATTCTTTGAACATGGCTCGCTTGAATTCCTCGAACATCTTCTCATTATTTCCTGTGAATAATAAGTCATCCACATAAAGACATGCAATTAGCACGTCACTTTGTGTATTCTTCTTCGTATAGACCGCATGCTCATATGGATATTTTATAAATCCATTCTCTTAAAAATATTTATCAATTCGAGAATTCCATGCTTGGGGGGGCTTGTTTTAAGCCATACAAAGATTTTTTCAACCGATAAACTTGTTTTTCTTGTCCTTCCACAATAAATCCTTTAAACTGATCAACATAGACCTCTTCATCAATAGTCTCATTCAAAAATGCCGATTTTACATCTAATTAATAGATTTTCCAGTTATGATAAGCAACAAGAGAAATCATCATTCTCACAGTGTGAAGCTAAGCGATAGGTGCAAAAACTTCTTCATAATCAGTTCCGTATTTCTGTTTGTATTCTTTTGCCACGAGCCTCGCCTTATATCAATCAATTTACCATCGGCATTTCTTTTGATTTTATAGACCCATTTAACTCCAATAGCTTGCTGCCCTTTTGGAAGTGAGATTAATTCCCAAGTATCATTTTTTTCAATGGCTCGAGTTTCTTCAATCATCGCCTCTTGCCAGCATTTTTCTTGCATTGCTTCTCCAATTGTCATGGGTTCAAAATCACTATAAAGACAATATAAGTTGGTCTCCTCTGTCTCCTCGTAAATTTTCTCAAATCTCACATTTTGATTGGCGGCTGTGAAGAAGAACTTCTTGAACTTTGAGACGATCCATATAGTGGTGATTGAGGAGTTCTCAAATGAGCGGGAGTTGAAACTCCATGTTCGTCTTGCACTTGTCTGGGCGAATCTTCCTTTTCTTCTTCAAAATCAAAAAAACTTATCCTTGCTTGAAATGGCGTTCCAGCTCCATGCTTCATCTTCACTAAACACAACATCTCTGTTTATCACCAATTTCTTTGTGATTGGATTGTAAGTTTGTACGCATTTGACTGCTCGCTGTAGCCAACAAATATGCATTTTTCACCACGATCATTCAACTTCTTTCTTTTCTCCTCTGGCACACGAGCATATGCTACACAACCAAATATCTTTGAGTGTCAAATAGTCGGCTTATATCCACTCCATGCTTCTTGCTTGTCATGTTTTCACCATCTTGGTTGGACATTAGTTGAGTAAATAAGTTGTACATGCAATCGCTTCGGCCCAAAATGATTTAGGCAATCCTTTCCTGTTCAGCATTGTTCTTGTCATATTCATGATGGTGCGGTTCTTTCTTTCGTTGTGTGTATGCGACTGTAAATTGCTGCTTAATGATAATAATTTTGAAAATCATTTGAGGTGTATTCACCATCTCTGTCAGATCTCGAAATTTTTATTTTGTTGCCACTTTCTTTTTCAACGGACGCCTTAAAATTCTTAAATATGGTGAATGCGGCAGATTTTGTTTTTTGTGAAATACACCCACAACTCTCTACTATAATCGTCAATGAATGAACAAAATATTTGGTACCTCCGAGAAAAAAGTGTCTCGAAAGGTCCACAAATGTCCGTGTGCACTAGATGTAATGGATCGTGAGCCCTCCATGAATTTCCTCTTTGGAAATTTCTTGCTTTCCAAGAGTGCACGCATCACACATTGTTTCTGTCTTCTCGATATGTGATAATCCATGCACCATGTTCTCATTCTGCAATAATTTTAGTCCTTCAAAGTATAAGTGACCAAATCACAAGTGCCACCTCCATTGATTTGCAGCGGAAACATCAACTTTTCGCCATTTGAACTTTCATGAGAAGTTGTCCTTTGGCATTCCTTATGAAAAGCCACTTATTCTCCTTGTGTATTATGTAGCCCTTTTCAAGTAATTGACCAATGCTCAAAATATTGCTTTTCATGCCAGGTACATAATACACATTAGAGATGTAGTTCGGAGCGTTGTTTTTTTTTTTTTATAGATTTTAATTTTACCTTTGCCATTCACCGGTAATTTCGTTTGATCACTCAAGCTCACATTTCCATTAATATTATCCTCCAATTCTTCAAATAATTCTTTTCCCCCCCACATGTGATTGCTTGCTCCCCAATCAAGATACCATATATCTCCATGAGACAAGTAGCACTGGTTAATTACTCGTCTCTTCCTTCAATGTTTGTGCAAGATTTGATTGTTCTTCATGATCTCCATTATTATTCCAGCACTCTAATGCATAATATCCAGTTATATGACCAGTAAAGCATTTGACATTTCTTTTACTTCCGAAATTTCCTCGCCCATGATTTGTTCTTCCTCGTCCTCTTCCTCTGCCGTCTTTATTAAAATTACTTGTGTTTTTCTGTTGAAGTTGGTTTTGAACATTACCTCCACCGCGGCCTCGACCTCGATAATTATTGCCACATCCTCCTCCACGTTGGAATCCACCACCTCTTGGCATTTGATCATGCAGGCTTAGTTTTGACTCTAAAGCTTGTTAAATTGGGGCTGAATTTGAACCACTCTTCATTCGTTGCTCATAAACTTGGAGTGAACCAGTTAACTCTTCTATTGTGAGTGTTTCCAAATTTTTTGATTCTTCTATCGCATCAACAACATGCTCAAAATTCTTTGTGAGTGATCTTTAACATTTTTTCAGCCATTCTTACTTCTTACATCATTTCTCCATTTCTTTTCAATTGATTAACAATAGATAATAGGTGAGAAGAAAAATTAGTAATTGATTCACCTTCTTTCACGTGGGTGCTTTCGAACTCTCCTTGCAATGATTGTAGACGAACTTTTCTTACTCGTTCGACTCCTTTGAATATCATTGCAAGTTTATCCCATATTTTTTTGCTGGTTTTTGCTTCTGCAATTTTCTAGAACATTGATTCGCCAACTCCTTGATAAAGTAGAAACAAAGCTTTCTTGTCTTTCTTCCTTGTCTATCGTAAGGAATTTTTCTACTCATTGTTGTATGTTGCCTCTTGTGCTGTTGTTGGTTCATCATAACCTTCTGTAATTATTTCCTAAAGATCTTGAGATCCAAATAATGCCTTCATTTGAATACTCCAGTATTCATAGTTGTCTGTCGTGAGTTTAAGAATTTGGGGTTGTGTCAAATTATAAGCATCGTGGCTCTGATGCCACTATGTTGAAAAAAAAGATTTAAAAGGAAGAACTGAGTTCTGCGGAACTCTGTACAAATTGGTAGCAAACTGGTTTGCTGGAAACACTCAATTTTATTTCTTAAAATCTTCTCTATTTTTCTCTCTACATAAATCATAAATACATTCAGCTATTTATACTTAAAAGAGGATACATGAAGTAATTAGTTGAACATTTCCAAACCATCCATTTGTTTGCCCTATGACAATTGATTCAATCAAAATATTGTTCCAAAGAGTCATTAGAACTTTCTAGGCTTTTGATTTGCCTTTTCGAACACATATAGTTTAGTAAATTAATATACTTACCGGTTGATACGTGAAGCAACACCCTTAACTTACTGCATTTCTTTGAAAAATTCAAAACATTAGCAGCTCCAATTGTGTTGATTCCCAGTGCAACATCAAATCTGTCAAAATATAAATAAAAATTGAAAAATTTATATACATATTTACAGGAGTGTAGTTAGTCAGCTCGGCTACTCTTACCCCAAATTTGTTTCCTTAGCTCAACTATTTTTCCTCTTAAAAAGAAAGACATAATGTTGTTTTTTAATTTTTTCCCTTAGAAAAAGCGATAAAGAAATTGGTAATTAACAAGGCCATCCCACAAACTACTGGTGTTGTATGTTGCGTCGAAAGAGACGACGTCTCCAATCATGATGTTGTTCTTCCTTGATATTGGATCAGCCCATAATAATCTTGTTAGTTGTTCATTTTCATCAATAACGTAGTTGAATCCTAGGTCTGGACAGACCACCATATTTTTTAATAAAATTTATCGATAACTAATGATAGTAAAGTAGCATGATACATATACTAAATATGCAATATTAAGATTGTAAGTATGCATCATCATCGATAAAAATAATTTCATACTTATATATATAATTATTATATTTTTGTGTTCGTGCTTAGACTTTTTTATATGATGTATGATTCAGTAGCAATGCAGTAGAGCTAAGCAATTGTAAATGTTTCATGAGTATTCACAGTTTTTGTTAAAAATCATAAATATTAAAAATATTTGCAAAAGCAATAATTCCATTATAATTAAGCAATACATTAATGCGTAACATGCAAATCACATTTTTGCAAGCATTAGTAGTGTTCATGTTAATAATACCTAGATTAGTTTTTAAAAGAATGAATTCAGTTATAACTAAGCAATACAGTGAACTGTAACATGGAACCCTGTTTTGGAACTACCATTGGTGCTCAAGTTTAGAAAATCTGATTTTCTGAAAAGCAGAAGTTCCATTATAACTAAGCAACATGCCACAGATTTTCAACAACAATTAGTGTTAATGTTCAGATTACCCTGTTCGTACACCATATTCATGCATAGTCACAGCTTTGTTAAAAAGTCATAAATATTACAAATATTTGTAAAAGCAATAATTCCATTATAACTAAGCAATACATTGAAAATGCAAACCATATTTTGGCAAGCATTGATGTTCATGTTAATAATATCTTGGTCAATTCTAAAAGGCATGAATTCAGTAATAACTCAGCAATACACTGAACTGTAGCATGCAACCCTGTTTTGTAAATACCATTGGTGCTTATGTTCACAATACCTGATTTTCCGAAAAGCAGAAGTTCCATTTTAACTAAGAAAACACTAAATTATAAGATGCAATATTTTTTCGACAACAATTAGTTTTCATATTAAGATTGTCGTTGATGCCTTTTAAGTTGGTGTTTTAGAGTTACAAAGTGAAGATGAAGATGGTGAATATTTGCAGTATTATTCGAGTTGTTAAGTGGTGATTTTCCTTTCTTATTTTCCATTTTTTCATGATTTGGTTGTGGATGATAAGAGATTATGTAAAATCTGCTCCTAAAATCGTGGGATGTGATTTAATTCATATTAATTGACTTTAAAAATTTGACTCATTTACCCTTTTTATTGGTTAATTAGGAAATATCTCATTTGTTGGATGATTAAATATAAGCCATCGAAACTATTTGATGAATGGTTGAGATTTAGTCATACGTACTTAGCCTATGCAATGGTCTCATATAACTCTAACCTACATATATCAAAAAATTATCAAACAAACTGATTCATATCTAATTTCAAATGCACAACTCTGAAACTTGAATATTAAAATATGGAGGTATGTAACAAATATTTTCTATCAACATGAAAAGTATGTTAATACATAAATATTAATTATCTATACATAAAATATTATTATGGGTATAACATATTAAATAAACCTCAGTTTTCATCTGGCATAAATATATATAAAATGTGATGTATGGATGTATGTGATATATAAAACTTGGATACATATTTTATGATATTTTCTTCCATTAAAATAAGTATTGTTAAATAAATTTAATCAATTTAAATAAATTTTTTATAATTATTAAGAAATGGGCTAAGCCCATATAATAACATTAAATATATCAAAATTAGCCAAAATACATGAATATACAAATTAATATACAATATCCCAAATATATAATTTTTAAAGCCTATTACAAATTACAAAATAATGAGTAAATATTTATATGTATTTTTTTTTATTATGTTTTTGTTATTTATATTGTAGGGTGTGAAACTGAAGATCGTAACGTTAAAACATGGATCAAAAAATGAAAAAGATAAATATAATAATTAATGCAGTGTAAATTTTACATAATTATATTTTTATAATATTTTAAAAAGTAATTAGTTAAAGAAAGTTGAATACCAAAAATAATGAAATACCAAATATTTATCATTTCTTATTTTTACACATGATTTTATTACTTTTTATAGTAAACTGCAAAGGGGAGGGGGGAATTCAACTTACTATTTACAGCAACTTCTCTTTATATATATATATATATATATATATATATATAAATTAGGGCTCAGTTCATAATCCTGAATATTAGTCCAAAATCCCCACAATTGACCCAATAAAAATAATGGATAATTAAAAAAAAGTTATTTATTTTTTAGTACCCAACCTATAGGCACTATGCTGGTTTGGTACGTGACATTTTCGAGTTACTAATTTAGTACTCATACTTCACATTTTTGTTATAAATTGGTACCTATTCACTTTTAAGGACGAAAATACCCCCAAGATTTGTTTAGTTTTTGTTATAAAGCTACGTTTTAATTAGAATTATTATATTTAAAATATATATATTTAATTAAGAAATAACTTATTATTTAATTAAATTATTAAATTCTTAATTGTAATAAATAAAAATAAATTAATTATTTTTAAAATTCGATTAAAAGAAACTAATTAAAAATTGATATACTAATAAACAAAATTACTATAATTTTCTTATTTACAATCTTAATTTTAATTTTTAAATTACTTAATTTTCATTTTTTTCTAACTAAACTAGTTAACTAAAATAATATTTCTTTTCAATTATTAAATTTTAATTTATATTTATTATTTACTAATTTAATGTAATTAATTTTATTTTTTTCTAAAAATTCATTAATATTTTTAGAAATTTCTTTTTGTTTTTATTAATTAAATTAATTAAAATTTTATTTGATTTTATAATTTAAATAAGTATACACAAGAATTCAATTTGAGTATTCATTATACTTATGTTTCTTGGGGGCATTTTCGTTCTTAACAGTGAATATGTACCAATTTATAAAAATGATATGAAGTATGGGTACTAAATTGGTAACTCGGAAATGTTAGGTACCAAACTAGCAAAGCACCTATAGGTCATGTACTAAAAAATCATTAACCCAAAAAAAAACTAAGTTTTATGCTAATTTAAAAACTCCAGAGAGATGTTTCAAAATTACAAAAAGCCCCCTCAAATTTAACTATGTCTTAAATTCTGTGGATAACTGTAATATTTTTATAAATATCGTGGAATGTTTGAAATATTTTTTTACTTATAAATGGAAAAAATGTAAGACACAATCAAACATCAAAGGATTTTTGGTAATTTTCAGAAACATCTTTGTTTTTGCTGTAATTAGTCCGAACAGGGTATTTGTAATTACCCCTAAAAATAAACTACTTTGCATTCCCACATCCTAAACGAGATCTAATCTAACGATAAAAACGTGTGTTTGTGACTTTGCGTGTTGGGGTACATTTTCTATCCTTGATGGCTTTATCAATAGGCAATCAAATCAATGCTTCAAAAAGGAAAAGACTTATTGCAAATGGCTTTTTTGGGCCATTTATGGAAAAACGAAAAAGGGAAAAAGTACATAAAGTCTAAAGAATGAATAAATTTGGATACATATTTTATGATATTTTATTCCATTAAAATAAGTAGTTGCAGCTAAATTGAGGATACTTGTATAGATATATGTGATATATAAATTTGGATACATATTTTATGATACTTTATTCTATTAAAATAAGTTTTTTTAATGCATTTAAAAATTTAAATTCATTTTTTTATAATTATTAAGAAATGGGCTAGGCCCATATAATAACTTTAAATATATCAAAAATTGCCAAAATACATGAATATACAAATTAATAAACAATAGCCCGAATATATAATTTTTAAAGTCCATTACAAATTACAAAATAATGGTGAATATTTATATATATTTTTATTTAATATATTTTTGTTATTTATATTGTAATATGCACGTCAAAATGAAGATCGTAAAAAAATAATTAATTTGGTATATTATACGTCAAAAATTAGATCAAAAAATAAAAAAGATAAATATAATAATTAATGCAGTGCAAATTTTACATAATTCTGTTTTTATATTGTTTTAAAAGTAATTAGTTTAAAAAAGTTGAATACCAAAAATAATGAAATATCAAATAGTTATCATTTTTATTTTTACACATAATTTTATTGCTTTTTATAGTAAACTGCAAAGGGGAGGGAGGAATTCAACATATTATTTCCAGCGACTTCTATTTATATATATATATATATATATATATATAATTAGGGCTCAGTTCATAATCCTTAATAATAGTCCAAAATCCCCACAATTGACCCAATAAAAATAAGGGATAACTAAAAAAAAAGGTTATTGATTTTTTGGTACCCGACCTATAGGCACTATGCTAGTTTGGTACCTAACATTTCCGAGTTACCAATTTAGTATTCATACTTCATATTGTTTTTATAAATTGGTACATATTCACTTTTAAGGACGAAAATGCCCCCAAAAGTTTTTTAGTTTTTGTTATAAAGTTAAGTTTAAATTATTAAATCTAAAATATATATTTAATTAGAAATAATTTATTATTTAATTAAATTATTAAATCTTAATTGTAAAAATATAATAAAATAATTTAATTATTTTTAAAATTCGATTAAAAGAAACCATTTAAAAATTGATATATTAATAAAAATTGCTATATACTATCTTAATTTTAATTTTTAAATTATTTAGTTTTCATTTTAATTTTTAATTTTTTATAACTAAACTAGTTAACTAAAATAATTTTTATTTTCAACTAATTAAATTTTAATTTATATTTATTATTTACTAATTTAATTTTATGTTTTTCTAAAAATTCATTAATATTTTTAGAAATTTCATTTTGTTTTTATTAATTAAATTAATTAAAATTTTATTTGATTTTATAATTTCAATAAGTATACTCAAGAATTCATTTTGAGTATTCAAAGTATACTTATGTTTTTTGGTGGCATTTTCGCCCCAATGGTGAATAGGTACCAATTTGTAAAAAAATATGAAGTATGGGTACTAAATTGGTAACTTGGAAATGTTAGGTACCCTTATCAAACTAGCAAAGTACCTATAAGTCAAATACTAAAAAATCAATAACCAAAAAAAAAAAACTAAATTTTGGGCTAATTTAAAAACTTCAGAGATGTTTCAAAAGTACAAAAAGCCCCTCAAATTTAACTCTGTCTTAAATTCTGTGGATAATGTAATATTTCTATAAATATCAGGGGAATATTTGAAATATTTTTTACTTATGAATGAGAAAAATGTAAGACACAATCAAATATCAAAGGATTTTTTGTAATTTTCAGAAACATTTTGTTTTTCTGTAATTAGTCCGAACAGGGTTTTTGTAATTATCCCTAAAAATAAATTACTTTGCATTCCCACATCCCAAACGAGATCTAACGATAAAAACGTGTGTTTGTGACTTTGTGTTTTGGGGTACATTTTCTATCCTTGATGGCTCTTTTTTTTTTTTTTTTAATTGATGGCTTTATCAATAGGTAATCAAATCAATGCTTCAAAAAGGAAAAGACTTATTGCCTGGCTTTTTTGGGCCATTTATCGAAAAAAGAAAATGGGAAAAAGGACATAAAGTCTAAAGAAAGAATAAATTCATACCTTTCATCAAAATTAGTAGTTGCTGCTAAATTGAGGACAATTTCCACTTCTTGATAAAGCTCTTCCAAAGTGGAGCCTTCTAATCCCAAGCAATCACGCGCAATATCACCAGCTACTATAGTAATCTTTTCCTGGATAATGGAGTTCAATTTTGCCCCATATTTCTCCTTTACAACCATGAACAAGTCCTTGGCCATCACCTTTAAGATTACAAGTAATTGCAATAATACTATTACCTTTACGACGTATCCTTTTCTATGAATTTTAAATACTAAAATGTATGTATATATATATATATATTAATCTTAATATGCATGTTTGACAGATTCATATGTAGTCAAGTGGTCAAATGATATATTATTTGCGAAAGATCCAAGTTCGACTCTCATCTTCTTCCAACATAAATCTGTCAAATGGGTGGGGACGAGCTAATGCTGTCTTGTCGGGCCAAAGAGAAAAATTGGGTTGATCCGAGCTAAAATTTCATCGGACAACTATTTTTTAGACTCACGCCTAACCCGTTCCATGGAAATACACTAGAAATATCGGGTTGATCGGGCCGGCCAACTTTTCAAGCCAAATGGATCGAGCCAAATAGGTACAGTTATGGGTCTCCAAAATTGTAGCCCAACACGACCTTTTCACCGGGTCAGTCGAGTCGGACCCATTTTGACACATCTACTCCCTAGACATCTCATTTTCCCTTTCTCTCCTAAAAAATCAAACAAATAAATGCATGTTGAAATTTGAACGTGAAATTAAAGTTCTATGAATATCAAAAAGCTTAGTTACAAAAATCTCATAAACTATGCGAATTTTTGCATTTTGTCCACTTAATTTTTTTCGTGACACTTTTTCCTCTGAACTTAATATTTTACTTACACTTTACTACATCTATAGGGGTATGGTGTAAGAAAATTCGGGAGGTAAAGTATTTAAAAAAAAAAATATTAGAGGGTAATGTGCAAAAATAATTAGCTTACTTCGGGAGGCGCTGTGTTTTAGCGATCAATGAGTACTGGTTGATCCATCTCAAAATTCTATGTAGTTCAAGAAAATTCCAATTATCCGTAATACATCTACCTATGTAATTTTTTAATGAAATGATAGTGATTTACGGACTTATCTTTTGGATATAAATTTATCAACTTTTAGTACGAAATTATTTATTTATTTATTTATTGAAAAAAAAAACATATTGAAATAAACCTCCACAAGAATTATACCAACCGAAAGAATTAAGCATCAAACGGTGATGAGTGATGACACACACTTTTGGGGCTGCTGACATCCTCCTTAGTTATCGGTGGCGCAACCCATTAAATAATTTGTGATGTCACTCATCTAAATCCCAATTTTATATAAAAGCTATCTTCCATATATACTTCCAAAAGGCTCATCTTAAAATGTAGACATTTAAACTTAACTTCTAAAAGTTGTACTGCAATTTTTCTACACTTGATCTACTTTATTATTATATATTATTTATTATTACTGTATTATTATATTATTATTATATTATATTATTTTTATTATTTTTATAAACGATCTTCATGTTTTTCCTAATTAAACTTAATTTAAACAATAAACAAAAACTGGTCCTTGACTGGAACCGATAGTTAATTGGACCTGAAACAACCCTAGATCACCCTTTAACAATTAAGTTTTTTTTTTTTTTTTTGTGAGTACATGGAATGGAAATATGGAATGATGCTAGGTATCCAATCTCATACATTAGATCAAGGCTTGAAAGTGTTAATCACTCGATCACTATTCAATTATATATCCATCCTTGAACCACCGGCATATCGGATCTTCTATTTTAATATGATATCTTACTTCTTATTGCATTTAATAATAAATGCAAGTATATGTATTTACACCAAACGTTCTAGTCCATCAAACACGTAAGGAAATTAAATTAAATGATTAAACAATAAGAAAAATTAATAAAAAAACAAAGTCAAAAGCTTTAATCAATCATTTATTGGAAGAAGCTTGAGAATATTTTATGTATATGAAGTCATACCTCAGTATTGAAACGATGTAAAGCTGACTCATAATCTGCTGCCCTCAACACAAGATAGAGCTTCTTCACATTTGGTTGAACCCTCAGTATTTTCTCAATAAAAACTGCATATAATATATATAGAAAGAGAGAGTTAAAGTCACTAATCTTTTTTTAATTCACAAATTTTCCCTTGTACAAAACTCCAAATAATTCATCAACAATACTGTCACCCTAAGGGTTTCCCTTTTTTTTTTTCCAAAAAAGTATCTATTTTGTAAGTGAATTTATCTGTAGAGTATATATGATAATGGGAGAAATAGGGAAAAGAAAGAGAATTAATTAGAATACCCTTTGCAAGAAAGCCAGTGGCACCAATTACAAGAATGCTTCTGTTTTCAAAAAACTTGAGAATGCTATACAACTCCATTGGTGAGGTGATAACTGTGGACTTAAGAATTGGAATTAGTACAATTGAAGTGATGAAGTGTTAAAGAGTTTGATCAATATATAGCTGTGTTCGGCTAGAGGAAGCACAGTATTTATGAGGGGTCGAATCGACTTTTAATTATTAGCCATTTACTTAATTATTTAATCACAAAATTATTTATTTATCCATAATTGTAGGTTATTGGGTTATATTAATTAATATCATTATCTTCATGAGGCTCAAACCATTACCCAAAACGAGGTGTCAAAACTAGCTCGGCCGTCGGCCGTGTACGTTAGGTTCGTGGATGCACCGTGATTTCGTAAGACCGAAAAGAGCCAGCCAATTTGGCCTGCCGAGCGAGCGACGAAATGTCGGGATGCACGATGTATTTTGCATGATTTGTTTTATAGCATGGATCGGCTTGGGCTCCATAATAACGACCCGATGGAATTTGCCCTACCCTATTTTTTTCATTTGGCTCTTTGGTAGACAGGCACGACCTAACCATTTGACACCTCTACTCAAAACCCATAAAACCTATGAAGAATTTGAGAGAATTTTGAATCTAAATTTTATTTCTGCTAAAACTCAAAATTACAGAGAAGGAGCAACAACTCTATTAATAGTGAAGGAAACAAAATAACTGCTAAGTTGCTAGAAGGAAAAAGGAAAGAGCAAAAAACTTGTTTGACATTAATGAAAGAAAAGAACACAGCTAAGGCCTGGGAAGTGAGTGAGCTGTCAAGTATATATTCCAACATCCCCCCCTCAAGTTGGGAGACTATAAAGATCCTTCATATCCAACTTGCCAGGGGACTTAGTAAAAATATCAGCCAATTGGAGAGCAAAGGACACCTTCAGAGGAGTGATAAAACCAACCTTAAACTGATTTCGAACAATATGACAGTCGATTTCCAAGTGCTTAGTCCGCTCCTGAAAAATAGGTTTAGCAACGATGTGGAGAGCGGCCTGGTTGTCACACCAGAGGGAAATGGGGGTAGGAATAGAGATATTAAAATCAAGAGCAAGGTGAGCCAACCATTGTAACTCACAGACAATGGTGCTTAAGGCACGATATTTCGCTTCAGCTGAAGATTTGGAAACCGTGGACTGCTTCTTGGTCTTCCAAGAAATGAGGGAGGATCCCAAGAAAACACAGAATCCAGTGAGAGACCTCCGAGTGTCATGGCAAGAAGCCCAGTCCGCATCACTGTACCCAGTAAGCTCAAATACACCACTAGCGGGATAGAATAAACCTGTAGAATGACAGCCCTTCAAGTACCGTAGCACACACATAGCTGCATCCCAATGCGAGCTACAAGGATCATTTACAAATTGACTCAACTGCTGAACACAATACGTAATATCCACCCTGGTAAGATTGAGATATAACAAACGTCCAACTAAACGCGTGCACTGTTCCGGATTGGTTAGAGGAGTACCAGACTTCCCACTCAACTTAAGACCTTGTGGGAAGGGCAAGGAAGCAGGTTTACAGTCAATCATCCCCGTGTCCTTAAGAATATCCAAAATATATTTACGTTGATTAAGAAAAACTCCATCAGTACCACGAGCAATTTTAATCCCAAGGAAATATTTTGCGGAGCCCAAATCCTTGATTGTAAACATCTTGTCTAGATACAACTTTAGTCAGAATAATGTCTCTGAATCGAACCGAATCACAAGGGCGTCATCCACATAAATGAGAAGAGCAAGATAGGAGGTAGCTGTCTTCAGGAAGAACAAACAATGATCATGCCGAGACTGTGAGAGCCCATATTCCACCAGCTTCTTGCACAATTCAACATTCCATTGTGTAGACGCCTGTTTAAGGCCATACAAACTCCATTTCAGTTGCAAAACTGCCCAGTTGCAGCCTTATCATACCCATCCGTAGGAATCATATATATCTCTTCATCCAAAAACCCATAGAGGAAAGCACAGTTAATGTCCAACTGCTGCAAATCCCATCCTCTATACACTGCCATGGCAATAAACATCCTAACAGTCACTAGCTTCGCCACTGGAGAAAAGCTATCCAAATAATCCAACCCATACACTTGATGATACCCTTTGGCAACCAACCGAGCCTTGTATCGATTAATAGTGCCATCAGGATGTAATTTCACCTTATAAACCCACTTCCTACCAATTGCCTTCTTTCCATGTGGCAATGGTGTTAATTCCCAAGTTTCATTCTTCTCAATAGCTTATAATATTTAGTTTAATATGTGTCTCGTGTGTTTGCTACAATAAAATATCATAATAAATATGTAACATTTCTTCTAGCATATTTTTACAAAAAAATGTGAGTTTTAACTCTGAAATTAGTGGTTTTAACAGTCGGTTCAACGATTTTGACACTAAGGAATTGTAACTGAAATCTCTATTCAGTTTTGATTCTAATTTTGGAACCAGGTTCCAGTCAATGGTTCCTAGAATCGTTTACCATGGTTCCACGAGAGAGAGAGAGAGAGAGAGAGAGGTTGTGATTGGATATGGAAATATGTCCATTTTCGTTGTGTTGAAAATTTTTTTTGACCAAACATACGATTGTTTATAAAAACTTTCAGAAAATATATTATTCTCTCACTTTCATTTTTTCCCATTTTTTTCTCTTATCAATCACATCTACACATTTTTTCACAAAACACTAGTCATTATTACACATTAATTCTCCCATAAATTTCACTATTCGCTTAGTCATACATTTCTAACTACCAGTCATATCCAATTAGAGCTCCAAATGAACCAAGCCGCTCGTGAGCTATTCGGGTCTCGGTTCAGAAAAATATTCATTTGAGATCATTCACCGGGCTTAACGAGCCGAACTCGAGCCTAAAATTTGAGCTCGAACTTCTAAACGAGCCGAACTCGAGCTTACAGATATCCGGCTCGAATGTTAAACTATTATTTTCACAAAGAATTTCACAAACAATCATTATCTTTAAAAAATTCTCAATCACAGTAACACAATAATTAATATTTTTCCTACACATCCAACTTTCATTTTCAAAAATAATTTCATCACTATTCACTTGGTAAACAAGCACTTATTTTTGTCTTAAGTATACATTTCAGTTACTTTGTTAACTAGGACCTATCACAAGGAAGGAAATGTCTCATAGAAATAAGTGTTTGTTTACAAACACTTTTTAAATGGACTTTTCAGTAGTGATGGCAATGAGGCGAGGCGGGGGATATCTCAATACCTTGATCTGCTCTCTCCACCCCACGAGCTGCACGGGATGACCTATGTTGAATATAATTTTATTATTTTAAATTTTTATCATGTATTTTATATTATTAATAATTTTTTATCTTATATTTTGCATTATAAATGCATATTACTTTTAACAACAAATATCATTATATATGTTAAATATAATATTAAAATATAAAACTAATTTTCTCAAATAATATACATGTAAAATATTTATTAATATATTTTAAAAAATACTACACGGGAGGGTACTCGTGGGGCAGAGGTGATACCCAGACCCGCCCTGTCCCACTACGGGTCATTTGGGGGGGCCCAAACGAGGTGTGCCTGGGCTGGTCTCGAATGGGGAGGGTCAAATTACCATCCCCACTTTTGAGTGCAAAAATCTATTTTTCATAATAATAGATGTTTTATGGTTAATGTTAGTATGCCATTGTTACCATAATAATAGATGTTCTATAGTTAATGTTAGGTATGTCATTGTATCCTTTCACCTTAAGAAATTTAAGGTTGCAGGTATGTCATTGTTACCAAGATAACCTCGATTTCAATGCAACGGACTTCTTTAGTTGTTTCTTAATCCTTCAGCTACTTTACCCCTATGACTTAGGCTTGAGTCTTCTTTTAATGGACTTTGTTATCAGCCTATGCCATAGATTAGTTAAACCATTATTGGCGACAAGACAAGAAACATTTTGATTAACCAAATCACTTGTGCAAATTTTGTAAAGATTGTCTTTTCTATTTGCTTCACAAATAATTTCATCATTTTTAACAATAAGGCATTTTTCTTTATTGAAAATAACATTATAGTTTGAATCACAAAGTTGGCTTACACTTATCAAATCGAACTTAAGCCCTTCAACATAAAAAACATTACTAAGAGAGAAAGAAGAGTTACCAATTTCTCCATTTCCAAGAATTATTCCTTTGCCATTCCCGAACATGACCATACCCTCTTATTGGATCGTGATGTGGGTAAAAAGTTCTCCCCTTCCGGTCATATGGCGTGAACATCCACTGTCCACGAGCCATTTTGAATATTCCATTGTTGTTATAGCCCCTATTACCTACAAATGAATTATTTTTAGGTACCCTATAATTTTGGCGTCCATGGGGTTAGCCTTGACACCTTTGGGTCTCCAATAATAGCTAAAATTATTTTTCAATTTACAATTACTAGCATAGTGTCCAATTTTACCATAATAAAAGAAAATAAGATTATTGGAACTACTAGCACGTATGAAGGTTGGACCTTGGTCATTTTTCTTAGAAGCGTTTTCAAAAGGTTTATAACCAAGTCCTAATTTTGAATGCTCACCTCTTTGTGCATCTAGAATTTTTGTAACTTTATCCGTGCTTAAATTAAATCAATGCACATCCTTTTTCAAAATTTCAATATCATTTGTGAGAATTTGTTTTTCGGATTCAAGAGTACGAACTTTTGTAAGAGTACTAGCATGAGCATGATCAAGTGATTCATAAGAAGTAATAATTTATCATTTTCTAATTTAAGCTCTTTATGCTCCTTTTTCAAAGTCATGTATTTAAAATCAAATTTTGAAACTCATTTTGTAATTCATCAAAATCACATTGCAATTCATCGACTAAAGAAGAAGTTGAAGAATTAAAGCGTACCTTGTTATTTTCGTCGTCTATGACCATTAGACCATGTTCGGTTTCTCCTTTTTCGTCGGATGTGGCAAGGAGTTCATCCCAAGTCTTGACATCCGCATTTAGAGCCTTCTTTTTCGGAAAAGGCTTTTTCTTCTTTTGTTCCTCCTCCGCTAGTTTCGGGCAATCGGCTATGTACTTCCCGAATTTTCCACATTTGAAACATGAATTGTCTCTCGGCTTTCTTGCCTTATTTTTATTAACAAACTTTGCAAATTTTCGGACAAGAGCCATTGTTTCCTCGTCATCTTCATCACTAGCATAATATGAAATATTTGAATAAGATGCTAAGCCTTTAGGAATATTTTGCATACCCGGTTTAGAGGTGGATGGTTGAGAATTTTTCCTCTCCTTAAGATATACTTCATAGATGAGGAGATTTCCAACTAGCTCGTCGAACTTGAGAGTCTCGAGATTTTGAGTTGCCGTGATTGCCGTCACTTTTTACGACCATGAACTGGGAAGAGCATTTAGGACCTTAGTGACCTTATATTCTTCGGATATAACTTTCCCAAGTGCCATAAGAGGATTGACAATGTTGTCAAGCCTTTCAACCATTTTTGAAATATTTTCACCATCAAGCATAATAAAGTTTTCAAAATCTTTAACAAGCATAGTTTTTCTAGCTTGTTTAACTTTCTTTGTACCTTCATTAATAGTTTCTAATTTTTCCCAAACTTCATGTGCCGACCGTATGCCTATTATGTGATTATATTCGGTGGCGGTAAGAGAACAATGAAAAATATTTAATGCCTTATCATTTACTGAGAATGACTTCTTGTCGTTTTCATCAAATTCCTTGAGACTTTTGGGAGCCAAGGTGCCATCTTCTAGTGTTGGGAAATCATTTTATAGATTTTGATGAATGCCATGTAAAACTTAGAATAGGAAGTTGGCACCCCATTTTTGTTGTAAACTGCATTGTATTAGATAGATGGTCAAGCCGAGTTAAGTCGGCTATGCCTAAACATGCAAGAAGACAACCGGAGACTAGAAGGAAGACTCATTGCAAGACAACCGAGTATGGTAAAGAAGAGAAGACGGAACTCGATGAAGGTGCAAATTTGAGATGCGGTGAGTAAAGTATCGATCAAAGTCAACTCAAGACAGCCAAGTCTCAAGGTTGAAGTGACAGAAGAGTCATCAAATGATTGGAAGTCGACTCAAGTCACCTGGGGATGTGAAGAAAATGTAGTCAAGTCAAGACAATCGAAAGAGATCCGTTTACGTAAATCAAGAGAATTACTTAAAAAAGTAATACCTCCATCTTGCGCTTTCTTGAAGTGCTCATCCCGAAGCGTGCAAAAGGAATAAACAATGGGAAGCACTCGCACCATGTCGTCGAACTCGAAAAGTCAAGAACAATTCATACGAGGAAGTGGCAATTCCAAGGATCGCAACAAGACAAGCCAACGACCACAAGTGACTTTCAAAAATAAGCCTATCTCTTCAACGGCGATTTTTGAAAGATAACTATAAAAGGCCGAGGAATAACTCGAGAGAAGGTTACTCGAACAACGAACATTTCAAGAAAACATTTGAATCAGAACCCAAAATATTCTCAAATCATTCAAGATTAATCCTCAAGCCTACATTACGAAGAAAATCAATCCAACACTCACTGTGAAGGAAAGATAACTTCGATCGAGTTGAAGAGGAAATTGTTGAAGAATCAAGGGGTCTACATTCTCGGAGGATTGTAGGAAGGTTCAAGGTCGAACCAGTCTCAAGTTTTTGGAGGGCTTTGTGATCAAATCCAAGAAGCTTGAGCAAGTGGGGCTGTAGTAGCAAAGGCAAACTGCCCTGTGAAGAAGAAGCCGAGTCGCATTTAAAAGCCGGTGCGTGACCAAGGCATCTCGGATCGAGTCCCAAAAGGATCAAGTCACCGTTTGTGTGATCAAGACTTGTATCCGGGACATTACCACTCAGTATAACGATCAATACTTAGTGGATTCCTCCAGAGTTGGAGAAGAGAGGAGTAGAAGAATTACCCCATCTTAGAACCTCTATAAAAACTTATCGTGTCATTTACATTTCAGCACTTTAATTCCTGAATCTTATTTATTTAACTCAGCTGATAAATTTGCCATCCAATTGATAATCAACTGTGTGCTAAAACCAAGTATTAAAACAAACTTAACCAAGTTCAAGGGTGTTAAGTCTTCCGCTGAAAACAAATCACAGTCGAGTTAAGTCTTTAGTCAAAACAATCGAGTTATTTTATCAACAACTCGAGTCAGTCGTTGAGTGACTAACTCTGTGATTAACTAACTTAGTTGTCCATCAAGGACACAAATTTGTGAAGTACTAACTCGATTACTTAAAAGGACTAATTTGAAAAGTTGGTAAGGTTTATTCAACCCCCTTCTAAACCTTACAGATACACACCCCTTGGGACCTACAAGTGGTATCAGAGCGGTTGGTTCATTGAGCCTTCCGCCCAGTTCTTGAACTAGATCTCCAAATTTTTCAAAGTTTGTTTTAGCACTTAAGTTTTCAAAACTCCTTTTACTATCAAAAGTTATTATCATGGAAGCAAATTTGACACGCATCCCTATGTTCACAATTAAAGAATTTGATGATTGGAAAATTCACATGCAGGCTCATCTATCAGCATTACATGATGAGATGTGGATAGTGATAGAGCCGCAACTGAAGGTGAAGAGGATGTTGCTCCTGGACCAACTATGGTTGAAAAACCAAGAGCTGAATGGACAAATGATGACAGAAAAAGATATAACCTGGACAATGTGGCCAAGGACATTCTTTACAAAACCTTGGACAAAGCCATGTTCAATAAAGTCAAATCATGCAAAACGGCTAAAGAAATGGGACAAGCTAACATTGATTTGTGAAGGCTCGTGAGCAAATCAAGGAAAATAAATTATCGGTGTCATTTGTACAAAAATTTGAGAATTTCAAAATGATCGCAGGAGAGACCTTGGATCAACTGGATGCTCGATTCACGTAAATTACCAACGAGCTATTCGCACTTGGAAAAGAATATACACTGAATGAAATGTGTATGAAGATCCTAAAAAGTCTCACTGAATGGGAAATGAAGGTCATGGCACTAAGACATTCCATGGACCTATCCAAGACATCCAACCATGAGCTATTCTCGGATCTCAAAGCCTACGAATTTGAGTGAGAAGAAAAGACGAGGAAGAGACAATTTGTACCCAAAACAATTTTTGCTCTAATTGTTAAGGATGGCAAGAGAGCCGAGGTCAAAGAAGTCATTGACCCGGAGGAAATAGCCCACGATGGTTAAAAGGTTTAACAAGTTCTTCAATAAGAACTACAAGAGAGGCAAGGGCGAATCCTCCGGAAGACACTCATCTCCTCCAAGTCAAGGGAAGATAGGCCAACCAAGAGAACAGAGCATCAAAAAGTGAATATCAAAGGGCTAACAATCCAAGAATGGAAAGAGTGATCAAAAGGTTGAAAATCTATCTTGCCGAACTGCAGGCAACCAGGTCACTATGCCATTGATTGCCGATATCTTGTAGTCAAGAAATACGGGAATGAAGAAGAAAAGAAAGGTCTTGAGAGAAAGAAGTCAAGAAAAGAAAAAGGCAATGTTGGCTACAGAGATCGCCGAGACAACCAAGTCAAGAGACACGGTGATTCGCAGAGTAGTGAAGCGACTACTCAAGTGACTCTGAAGAAGAAGCCTTGATCTGTTTGATGGCCAAGGAGCAAGATCAACCTGACTAAGAAGATGAGGCACACTCTAACTCATCACACTCAGATTCAAGTGATAGTGACTGTGACACACACACTTCATCACCCACTGATCTTTATGATTCATTACGCAAAATGATGAAAGATTTTGAACACATTAAATCCTCACACACACTACTAAATGAGGAAAACAGCCTACTCAAGAGTCAAAACTCACGGTGACTAAGGAGCCGAGTACTCTAAGTCAAATAGCTGATGAGAATGAAAGTCTAAAGACTGAAAATGCTAAGCTAATAGCAGAGATAGCTGCTATAGAAAAGAGGGAAAATGACCTCAAAAATGTGATTGACTCATTCACTAAGGCATCTAAATCATTGAATGATCTTATTATGAGTCAAAGAGAATGTGGGGACAAGACAGGCTTAGGATTTAATTCCTCTGTGCTATGTCAAGCTCCAAAAGTAATTTTGGAAAAAAGATCTTCAAGCAATGAAGTATCTCAAAAATCTAAAACTCCAAATGGTGCACACACATCTATTCCGAAGCACAATCACAAGCAAACTGGCCTTGGCTATAAAGGAAAAGGAAAACAACCAGTTGAGTGTGCTGAGAGGATAGCTGAGAAGAAATCCAGCCGAGTTCCTCAGCAAACTCCAAACAGGAAATACTCTGTAAAGAACAAACAGAGCTACCAAAAACCCCAAAAGTTCTATAAAAGAAATACATATGAAGGGAATGGTAGAAAGCACCCAAGCCAAGCTGATTGGAATAATGTGAACTATCAGCAAAAAACTATGGAATATAAGCCCAAATGGCAAAGGCACAGAACTCAAGAAAGGCCATTCCAAAAGTATAAGAGCTTTCATCAAGCACACATATGCACCTAGGCACTACACTCGGAGACATCACAACTACCCAAAGAGGGCAATTGCTAAAACACCTACACATGCATACAGACAAAAGAGAGAGTTGTATGAACCTAGAACCCCAAGAAATTTGCTAAAGTTAATTATGATTATGGGTAATCGATAGATGGCAATCTCTTAGACTCAAATCAATTGGCTATAGGTTGGTTGGATCATCTTACAATACTAACCCCTCGGGACCCGGACAAGTATGGGTACCTAAAACTTAATTTCCTTGATTGCGGGTTCAAGGGCAGTGAGTGCCAAGGAACTGGTACATGGATAGTGGACATTCCGGACACATGACGAGGAAACAAGAAAAATCTGTCAAAATTCAAGGAAGTCGAGGTGCAAAAGTCATATTTGGAGGAAATGAAGCTCGGGGAG
Organism: Rehmannia glutinosa; assembly: GCA_016081115.2. Taxonomy (NCBI): domain Eukaryota; kingdom Viridiplantae; phylum Streptophyta; class Magnoliopsida; order Lamiales; family Orobanchaceae; genus Rehmannia; species Rehmannia glutinosa. The sequence continues at coordinate 230,977 of JABTTQ020003124.1, forward strand.
AAATAAGAGGCATTGGATCCATCAAGAAAAATGAATTAGAAATCACAGATGTTGCATATGTTGAAGGACTCAACTTCAACTTGCTAAGCATCACCAACTCTGTGACAAGGGTTATAATGTTGGATTTAACATGGGTATATGCCAAATCAAGGACTGAATCAAATGAAGTTGTGTTGCAAGGATGCGAGACAAAAGAACATGTATGTCGTGGATTGGTCAATGCAACACCAATCACCTGTCTATTAGAAAAGAGCACAACCGAGTCAAGTTGGGCCGTGGCACAAGAAGTTTGAGTCACCCGAATTTCAAAGCGATTAACAAGCTTGCGAAGCAATCTTGTGGAAGGACTTCCGACTCAATATACAAGAAGGAGAGTATATGTGACGTATGTCGAAGGGAAAACAAATCAAATCATCATTCAAAGAAAAGACATGTCCATCTTCAACAAGAATATTGCATCCGCCACATATGGATCTATTTGGTCAGTTGAACCGGACTAGCATAAGTGGGAAGAAATACACCTTGGTAGTAGTAGATGACTACTCAAGATATACATGGACAATATTCATGTGTAAGAAGAAAGAAACTCTCAGAAACTACCACAATCGATGAAGAGGATTCAAAATGAGAAAAGTCAAACCATTATCAAAATAAGATCGACAAAGGAACCGAGTTTGTCAATGGTATAATAACTCGATATTGTATTGAAAATGGTATTGGTCATGAATTATCAGCAGCAAGGACTCCATGAGAATGAAGTTGCGAGAAAGAAGGAATAGAACTCTCAAAGAAGCAAGGACCATGTTAGTCAAAAGCGGGGGTTACCTAAAAGATTTTGGGTCAAGCAATAAACACAAAGATGCTACACACAAAATAGATGCATGATAAACAGACGGTGACAAAGACTCCTATGAGATTTGGACAGGAGAAAGCCAAATGTTGCATATTTTAAAATATTTGGATGCAAATGCTTCATCCATAACAATGGCAAAGATAATCTTAAGGCTTTGGATGCTAAAGTCGATGAAGGTATCTTCTTGGGATACTCGGTGAAAGCAAAGCCTACAGAGTACTCAACAAGAGGACTATGGTTACGAGAGGAATCCATTCATGTGGTGTTCGATGAGCCAAATGTTAATGGAGAAGACATTGAAGAGTCGTGATAAATTTGAATCAACCAACCATGCGAAGAATCCTATCTTTCAAGTCAAGTGGAATTATAAACCCGGATGAAGATGAGATAGCCGAGTCTCAAAGACAATCGGAAAATCTGCGGCTAAGTGATGACGAGAGAGCTGATCAAAGCAACATAGCCATTTTGCAAGACGATCGAATCCCTAACTTACTCCAACCCGATGTAAGATGGCCGAGAGACCATCCACGTAACTAGTCATTGGAGATATAAGAGAAGTCAAAACAAGATCGTAACTCAACAAGAAGCTATGTTCACATGCTTTATCTCACAAATAGAGCCTAAAGATGTGTCACAAGCATTGGATGACACACATTGGATTCAAGCTATGCAAGAAGAGCTGAATCAATTTGAAAGAAATAAAGTATGGGAATTGGTTCAAAGACCCACCCATCAAAATGTTATTGGCACTAAATGGGTGTTCAGAAACAAGATGAACGAGGAAGGTTCTATGGTAAGAAACAAAGCAAGATTAGTAGCCAAAGGATATTGCCAAGAAGAAGGGATAGATTTTGATGAAACATTTGCCCCTGTAGCAAGATTGGAAGCTATAAGGATGTTTCTTGCCTATGCAGCTCACAAGAATTTTATTGTATATCAAATGGATGTAAAGAGTGCATTCCTTAATGGTTTATTGGAAGAAGAAGTCTATGTTGAACAACCTCCAGCATTTGAGCAGAAGACTCTTGGAGATAAGGTATACAAACTCAAGAATGCTCTATATGGATTGAAACAGGCACCCAGAGCATGGTATGATACTTTGTCACAATTCCTGACTGAGAACGGATTCACAAAAGGCAAAGTGGATAGAACACTCTTCAGAATTCAAGATGCGAAGAGTATATTGCTTGTTCAAATATATGTGGATGACATTATTTTTGGATCCACAAACAAAGAGCTGTGTGATAAATTTTCAAACCTCATGCAAAGCAAATTCGAAATGAGCATGATGGGAGAGCGACATTCTTCCTTGGACTCCAAGTGAAATAGTGAAGGATGGAACCTTCATAAGTCAAACAAAATACACCGGAGATTTAATGAACAAATTTGGCATGGAAGAGAAGTCTTCGTGAAAAATCGATGAATACATCGGTCAAAATGGACATGGATGCGGATGGCAAGCCTATAGATCAACAAGATCTGAGCACTTATTGGATCATTGCTTTATCTCACAAAGAAGCCATGCGAGACATCACCTTTGTTGTAGGTGTATGTGCAAGATTTCAATCGCTCCAAAAGAAAGCCATATGACTGCGACAAGAGGATCTTGAGATATTTGAAAGGAAGCCAAGAAGTTGGCTTATGGTATCCAAAGGAAGGTGGATTCAAGCTAATTGGCTATTCAAACTCGACTATCTTTGGATGTAGAGTTGACGGGAAGAGCACCTCGAGGCACATGTCAAATGCTTGGAAACATGCTAATTTCTGGTTTAGCAAAAAGCAAAATTCAATAGCCACCTCTGGTGACAGAAATACATAGGCAAGGCATTTTGTTTGTGCCCAAGTCCTATTGATGAGACAAAGATGAGAGACTATGAAATTGAAGAAAAGGAAATTCCAATCATGTGTGATAACACAAGTGCAATTGCAATCACTCAAAATCTGTGTTGCACTCAAGAACAAAGCATATCGATGTCGAGATATCACTTCATAAGAGATCATGTTGAAAAGAAGGACATCACCTTGGAATATATTTCAAGCGATAAACAGGTTGGCGACATATTCACAAAACCATTATGTGAGTCAAGATTTGAAGAACGCAAGCATGAGTTAGGGTTAATTGGTGACACTTTCGAGAAGACTCAAAGAAAAGAAATGAAACACGAAAAGGAAAAAAAGAGTGAACTCTCAAATCGGCCTAAGTGAATCACCGTATCGGAAAGACAATCTGTCGAGTTAGTCGACAATTGAGTCACTAGGAGAATTGTGAGAAGAAGAGTTAAATCAGCTAAGGGATAAGCTGAGTCATTTATGAGCAAAGTGACAAAAACGCAGTCGTTTTTACTAAGCGGGAATGTTTTTAAGAATGACGTCAGCATAATTATGACGTGTACAGGCAAAAGCTGCACACCAAGCTTATGATTGGATATAAATGCTGCCGCATTAAATACGAGACATTAAATGCTAATCGGCGTGCAAAATCTAAGCCGTTGATTTCGATCACATTTCAAAAACCACCCGCACGTCCTTTCATGAACCATACTTAAACCATTTTCGTCCGTTTCTCTCACACATTACCAAAAACTGTTCATTTCTCTCTCTCAAAAGCAAAGGCAAAAACTCTCTCTCAAAACCCTATCACTCTTCAAATCACCTTCTAAGTTTCGTTCGGTGAAATACTGAAAAATAGCATCTACTCATGATTTTGTCAAGCTAGGAAAGTAAATCCACACCGGGTCTACTGTGGATTTCGAGGGTATGGTCAAACAGGGGTCCGATGAAGCTCTCATAAAGAAGATCGCTGAAAAACTAGAAACTTCTGGGCTAAAACCATTTCTGACGATGGAGTTTCCGATGACCTATGTGGAAGAGGTCGCACAATTCTACGTGAACGCTGAGATTCACGATGAGGGGATCAAATCCTCTGTTCACGGGAAGGAGTTCATCATTACTGCCAAGGATTTGGCAGAACACGCCGTTACGGCGGAAGGAACACCGAGAAATCAATGAAGGCGATGTTGACTTGTCGCTTTGCTTGCAAGGAAGTAGCCAAAACGATCTTGAAAAAGATAGTCTATCTGACTAACAAGTTTGTTGAAGGAGGACTACCACAAATTGTTGGACATCGTTGCCAAATGCATAGACATCAAATTTGGCAACTTTGACCAAATCGTCAGCGAAATTGATCGTAATGGCTGCGATCATTGAAGAAAAGAAAGTGAACGGCTGAGTTTGTCTACAAAGCAGACTCGCGAACGTTGGGAACAAATCCTTCAAGGAGGGTGGAACGTTTGGAGGTTCCCTAGGATACGGTGCGGTGATTGGCCGGTGATGGAGGTAAAAGGAGTCCCTCTTCGACATGGAAAGGCGTTCCATGTAAACAAGAGGATGTTCGAGATCAAACCTCTCTCGCGCGCACGTAAGAGAGCCTACGCTAAGAGAGCGTCACAGTGAGGGGTAATCGGTGACCACCGAAGATACTGATTGTCTCCTCTCCACCAAAGAAGAAGGCTGCCCTGCAACTAAGCTAAGCTTTGCCCCTGCAAAGAAAGAAAAACAAATCTGCTCCTGCCCTACTGTGCAGCGAGAGAAGGAATCCCAAATACCTTCTCCGGTCGTCAAGAAAAGGAAGCGATAAGCCAAAAAGACCGCCTCCTCGAGGAAGAAAACAACGAAGACGCCCCCGCCACCCAAGACTCGGAAGAAACTCTATCCGAACAGAAATCCCTCCGGTACAAACAAAGAGAAGAAGAAGAATTTTCAAGCGCCCGAGCTTGAGAGACCGGCTGAGTCGGCCACTCAGTGGAGAAGATACCCGAGCTATTTGGAGAAGTGGAGTCTCGAAGTGATTGATGAAAGCGCAAGTCTCATTGAGGCCGATCAGCCAGAGGCAACTCGATGACCAGTGTGAGAGAAGCGGTGAGAACAAGGCACAAGCGAGACAACCAAATCACTGTTAACGGGGTTGTCTCTCCACCTGTAAAGAGGTCTTGAAGGTGTCGGCGGCAAGTCTCGCTAACCTTAATACCTGGAAACGAGGGCGGCAAGAGGATGATGAAGACGATGTAATCATGCACTCTCCATTGTATCCAGACATCCAAAATCGTCTGCGCGAGTGGAGAAAATGGAAGTCGAGCCTATCCGAGTGCGGTTTGAAAATCCGAGTTCATTCTTTGAGGAAGAAGAACTCTTGATTTCTTGAGGTGGACACCGTCGTCGCAAGCCCTTGACGAGGATAATTGCATAAATACACTGGAAATTCGAAAAGAAAATGAACGGGCTAAAGTAGGCGAGGACGAGAGGCACGTGAGAAGGCCAACATCCGCCCTCTCACCGGCACCACGTAACATACACATCCTCACTTTGACGCCCTATCGGAAAGTAATGATGATCCGGACCTGTTCTTTGCCGCTACGTAAGAGTTGCAAATGCAGCAAGCAATGCAAGAATCGAGAATCCTTCACGAGCAAAGAATGATGGAGGGACCAGGAGAGTCCTCCAAAACACGGCGGGAGATAGACCCAATGGGAGTGGTGCAAAAGCATATTGCCACCGTTGTTGCTGCCACCACTTCCCGACTCACTCGGAAGAAGGAATTAAGGAATGGCGATGAAACCGGGATAGTAGGGACCCCGGTCGAGCCAACCCTTAATGAAGGTGTCTTACCACATGCCCTAACGGCTAAATACTCGGTGGAAATAGCCGGAAGTTTGAGGAGCGAGTGACCCCATTCCAAGTCACTCGGTGGTGTGCCGAGGGGGAAACTCCTCCACCGCAAGTCGGAGGATCTTTGCGATTGACTCCACAATGAAACTAGGAGGCGAAGTGGAGAAGGAACAAACACAAAGTACACAACAAGTTGTCATCAACGAGGCTCGAGATTGAGAGACTGTCTCGGTGAGGTGCCAACCGCTCTACGAAGGCTAATGACGCGTTCGATGCAAAATCGAGGCACGAGGAAGGAACAACCCTGGGAGTTAACACTGGCGACGAAAGTGCAATCCATGGAGTTGAGACTCATATGGATGCCACCGAGAAGACCCTAAGACATTGACACCGTCGAAAAGGGATGTCCAAGGCCTCATTTGTAGTTGAGGCAGGAGGTAATGAAGGCCAACGGGAGGTTGAGACTTCCGGGGTAAAGAAGTCAAGTACAAAAATCCCTCCTACTATCATTGATCCATCGAGAAAAGGAGATAAGTGCGCTTCACGATTCCCAGGATAATCCTGATGTAACCTTTCTGGGATCGGAAGGAGATGATGAAGCCGAGTCATCCCCCTGGACTCGATCCAAAAGACTCGGTGAGGATGTTCCAACCACGAGTAAGTCGACCTCAAGACTACTCGCCAAACTTTCAACTTTGATGATGAGCCACCCATGGAAATCACATCATCGTCCGATGATGCTTCTGATAAGGCCGAGGACCAGTGAACTCACTTGGAAAAACCATTTGAGACCGACAAAGTGTTGAGACAGTGAGGGCCAAAGAAGTCGGGTCAACTTCACAATGAGACCCACAAACAGAGCCCACGCGCGCAGCTCCCAAGCTACAGCAGGTTCGACTCCACAAGGAACTTCACGAGCACCACTCATCATTGAACAAATCCCAGTTGCCCGTGATGATCCCTTTGTCGAATCATTTCCCTTCTCTCTGGAGGTACCCGACCTCCCTGAAGAGTCAGAAAGAGATCTCGAGCGCTTCCACGGACAGATCCCTTCATTCCATCGAGATACCATCGTTCGGTGACTATGATTTTGACGCTGCTTGGCCGTCAGCTGAAACAGAGGGAACAACTAAAGTTCGGGAGGTGTTCAAAGCATTATTTGCTGAAATTGAACGGATGGAGAGGCACCAGGCCTCGATGGACATGAGACTGGATAACAGAGATGCCAACTTACTGCGACTTGAGAGGCATAATAGTCGAGAATCCGGAGTGGTGGCAACAACAACAAACAATGCGTGTGGAACAAGCTAGATATTTCGAACATTGTTCAACAAGTCGTTGTGATGCGAAATGAGAATCGATGCAAAGACAAAATTGAAAGAACACATTGAGCAAATGCATGAATCTCACACTTCTTGAGATAAAAGCTGCGTGAGCAAAATAAGAATGAGCTCCTGCGAATGGAAGAAAACATGGATCGAAAATTCAGCCTTCTCATGGTGAGATGAAGTTGATTAAAGTGAATCCAACGCTACTCGCTCCGAGTTTCGCGCAAAGATACATACTCCTTGACAGACTTGAAGCGAACTTCGGCTATCGCAGACTCGACTTCCGCTTGCTAGTTTGTTTGAGGGTTCCTCTCTCCTTTGATGATGCCAAAAAGGGGAAGAGGAATACCTAAAAGTCTTACTGAAGGGATCCGAAGTTGAGAAGGAGGAGCGGTTGTGAAGGCAAAAACATTTGAGGAAGTATTAAAAGAAAAGAAAGGGAAGTCGTTGTGACGGGGAAGGATCGAAAGATGTGACCTTGATGATTGCTAAAACCCCCAACAAAGTCTTGTCACGGTGATATCATCAACAAACTCTCGGTGACTTCGCCACTCCAACACTGCTTTGTACCAATGGTATTTGAAAAGAGAAAGAAAGAGTTGAAGCAGGGATGGAGGAAGTGGAAGGAAGGATGAATGCCCGAGTTATGGATATTCAAACAACATGGAGGCATTCCAAAGAGACAGAGACACTTATGCCATCTCGGATGCCGGAATCGAGCCAAGATCAGTTGATGAATTTAAAACGCTCGCATCGAAGGATACTTCGCAAACATGTCAATGGCTCAAGCACAGGACTTTATCTTGGAAAAAGGGTCTCACACTATGTGAAGAAGGCGACTGAGGCAGCAGACTCTGGCGATCGCTCTGCTGGTCACTCCGCTAGTCATTCAAATTGGGAAGAAGAAGACCCTAGTACAATACACGCCCAGAGGTAGAGGAAGAAGCAGTGGTTGAGGAAGAGGTTTCAGACCTAGATCTCTGCCCAAAAACATTGAGTACATAGATCCAGGCAAAAATGAGGGATCTACTGGGCTGGTTTTGACGAAGTAGCCAATCTGCAAGTGGCTAAGAACAATGCTGAGTATGTGAAAAGAATTGAAGAAGAAAATAAAAGACAAACTCAGCTATGGGAGGAGAGACAAGAGTGACTAAGAAGAGATGAAGCTGCCCGGAAGGAGTATGAAAAGAAGAAGAAAGCAGCTGAAGATGAGAAAAAGAAAAGAAGACCAGAAGATGACAGAGCTGACGAAGATGAAAGAAGGAGGAAGCGAAGGAGATGAAATGTTGCTGTCCACCCCTTCATGTATTTTACTATGTAAATACATTTTATGTAAGTCTTCTGTATACTATATAAAACTGTACAAACTCTATACTTGTGTAAACATAGGACAACATGGTTAGCTTAAGCCCCGGTTAAACTTTGATACATTTTTGTTGGTTTAAGCTCTGATACACTCTGTAAACAGCTATGTAAAGAACAATGATGTTATGATCAATAAAAGATCGATTCTAAACATACATTCCGTGGTTCAACATTTGTCGTATGTATCTTTCTTTGTTAAATAATTGTATGGATGTTTTAAGTTTTGGCATCATCAAAAAGGGGGAAATTGTTGGGAAATCATTTTATAGATTTTGATGAATGCCATGTAAAACTTAGAATAGGAAGTTGGCACCCCATTTGTGTTGTAAACTGCATTGTAATAGATAGGACTGGTCAAGTGAGTTAAGTCCGCTATGCCTAAACATGCAAGAAGACAACCGGAGACTAGAAGGAAGACTCATTGCAACACGGTGAGTATGGCAAAGGAGGTAAGGACGGAACTCGACTGTAGGTGTAGGTTGAGTAAAGTATCGGTCAAAGTCAACTCAAGACAGCCAAGTCTCAAGGTTGAAGTGACAAAAGAGTCATCAAATGATTGGAAGCTGACTCGAAGTCACTGGGGATGTGAAGAAAATGTAGTCAAGTCAAGACAACCGAAAGAGATCCGTTGCACAGAAATCAAGAGAATTACTTAAACAAGTAATACCTCCATACTACCTTTCTTGAAGTGCTCAGTTCCAGAAGCGTGCAAAAGGAATAAACCAATGGGAAGCAACGCACCATGTCGAACTTTGAAAAGTCAAGAACAATTCATACGAGGAAGTGGCAATTCAAGGATCGCAACAAGACAAGCCAACGACCACAAGTGACTTTCAAAAATAAGCCTATCTCTTCAACGGGCAGATTTTTGAAAGATCACTATAAAAGGCTGAGGAATAACTCTGAGAGAAGGTTACCTGAACCACGAACATTTCAAGAAAACATTTGAACTATAACCTAAAATATTCTCAAATCATTCAAGATTAATCCTCAAGCCTACATTACGAAGAAAATCAATCCAACACTCACCTGTGAAGGAAAGATAACTTCAATCAGTTGAAGAGGAAATTGTTGAAGAATCAAGGGGTCTACATTCCACGGAGGATTATAGGAAGGTTCAAGGTCGAACCAGTCTCAAGTTTTTGGAGGGCTTTGTGATCAAATCCAAGAAGCTTGAGCAAGTGGTCTGTAGTAGCAAAAGCAGATGCCCCTGTGAAGAAGCCGAGTCGTGCACGAGAAGCCGTGCGTGACCAAGGCATCTCGATCGAGTCCCAAAAGGATCAAGTCAGTGTGTGATCAAGACTTGTATCTCGGACATTACCACTCGTATCTTGATCAATACTTTGTGGATTCCTTCGGGAGTTGGAGAAGAGAGGAGTAGAAGAATTACCCCATCTTCGAACCTCTATAAAAACTTATTGTGTCATTTACATTTCAGCACTTTAATTCCTGCATCTTATTTATTTAACTCTGCTGATAAATTTGCCATCCAATTGATAATCAACTGTGTGCTAAAACCAAGTATTAAAACAAACTTAACCAAGTTCAAGGGTGTTAAGTCTTCCGATGAAAACAAATCACGGTCGAGTTAAGTCTTTAGTCAAAACAGGTTGAGTTATTTTATCAACAACTCGATCGAGTGTGTTGAGTGACTAACTCTTTGATTAACTAACTTAGTTGTCCATCAAGGACACACCGTGAAGTACTAACTCGATTACTTAAAAGGACTAATGTGAAAAGTTGGTAAGGTTTATTCAACCCCCCCTTCTAAACCTTACACTCACACCCCTTGGGACCTACATCTAGTTTCTTGGTTGGTTGATCTATTCCTTCAATGACCACATTTCAAATATGAAACCCTCATCCTTGTAAGAAGCACCTCATTCAGTTTTTCCAAAAGGCATAGTTGATGGCGTCAAAAAGTGGTGGCTTGTTGGTGGAGGTGCCGGTGGTGAGGTAGCTATTGTTCATAGCCATGGATCTTTTCCTCTTTACTCGCGGTGCGGAACGAGCTTGCCAAAGAGTTTGGCATTGATACCACTTGTTAGTCTAAGTGGCTACGATAATCTAGAGGGGGGTGAATAGATTATCCCGATTTTCTGGATTTTGCCCTCTTTTTCGAATGTGAAGATGATAGCAAGAATGTGAGTACGAGAAAATAAACAACACACTTTGATTTAAAGAGGTTCAACCCACCTAGGGCCTAATCCTCTACCACCCCGGTATATCCGAAGTGAATTTCGGAAAAGAAAAAGAAATTTATTAATAATTACCAAAATTATTACACCTTCATCTTGAAGTTTACCACACTCTTCTTAAAACACCACCAAGGAAATTACCACAATCTTCATTCACCTATGAGGAGTACCACACTCTTCAATACCTAAGATCACCCAAGTGTGTTCTTACCACAAGAACACTAACAAAGATATCTTGTTTTGAATGATTGACAAATTCAAGATTATAACTCAATAATGAAGTATACAACTTTGAAGTGCAAGTGTAATCAAGGATAAAAGCCTAGACCTCAAGATGTGCAAGTGATAGACTTAGGCTATTTCAACAAGAATGTAAAATATGAAAGCTTAGAGAAATTTGCAGATTTTCTTGTTGTGTTGTTTGCTTGTTTTGTTTTATTGTTCCTTCAAAGCCTTCATTTATTTATAGGAGAGTCTTCAAGATTGGATCTCCAACATAGGCTCCTCCATCTTCACTTTTATCTACAAAAAAAAAAAGATCACAAGATCCACAAATAATGTACAAAATGATAAAGTAAATCTTGCTGATAATGGCTTGTTAACGGTTTGAATTTGATGTCAGAAATAACATAGGTCGACCGGTCGACCTTAAGAAATTTTGAACGTTTAAAAGTAAATTAGAGATTCAGACACGGGATGAACCGAGGGTAGGATCGGTCGAAGAGGGGTTGGACCGGTCAAAGGCATGTTCGACCGGTCACCCTCTCCTTGGACCGGTCCAACTAGGCCTTTTGAGAGGCAGAAAGATTTTTTACAAAAATGCATGTCTCAGATACCGGTCGACCACATCGGTCGACCTCCTCATAAATCCTTCCAGGTTCGTTTCTATTTCAAGTTTCTACTTTCAGGCACGGGTTGCCCTCTAGGGCGACCAGTTGACCTCAAAACAGAAGTGTTGTCCAATTTTTGTCGAAAATAAACTTCAAGAAATACTCCGAAAAATTAGTAAAAATATTTAAAATCAATTAGGAGTATTTGGACAACATTTGAGGACATTGTTTTGGTGTAAAAACTCAGTCAAACAAAATCATCAAAATCATGATAAAAACATTTATCTAACAAAATCAAGAGAAACAGGTATTGCAAAATGTACAACGGTACAAAACAATCTTGTACCTAGGTACACCACACAAAATGTCACTTGTGCTACGGTACACAGTGATTTTTACTATGTATTCCGGTGCAATGCTTTCGTGTCGCGTTTCAACCTCAATTTCACCTGCTTTCTACTACGATACATTTATTACATACCATGGTACCTCTCAAATATCCTTCAGCAATAACTCAACTACACGCGAGAAACCACAGAAAGATTATTTAACACCAGAGATACATTATCTAGCCAAAAAAGGAGAAGAAAACAAGAAGTACACATCAAAAGAAGATATAATAGGAAACATCTAATAATGGACAATAAGCTCCATTTGTATCATATGTGGTTTTTCCTGCTATAAATTACCCTCAATTCTGCAGTCCAGGGGCACCTCTCTCATAATTGAATACCTTCAGTTCTCAGCAATATTTCCTTCAATTTTTATAATTTTAAGTTTTTCTACGATTTGCACGGTTCTGCACATTTGCTCAATAGCAGTTGATAGGAAGGGTAGCAAGGAGCAGGAACACAACAAGAAACTTGAGAAATTTCCAATTTGGAAACAGACAAGTTTCTTTTTTCTCTCTCTTTAATTCTCGCTCTGTAAATTGTAGGAAAACATGTTTTATTATTTGTTGTTGAATTTTATGGATATCATCATGAGCTAAATTTCTATTTCTAAAGGATGATGTAAGTTAATCGAATCTTATACTTTGATGCTTCAATCTATCATGTTTCAGTAGTTAATTTGTTTATATTATTTGTTTTAATTTCTTTAAATTACTTGATCAATAATTTGGATTATTTGGTGTATACAATTATAATTCGAAATAATTAATTATTTAACTGGCCTAAAAATGGTATAACATAGAATTTCATATAGTTGAGAAACCTATGATTTCTTTGAAATCCTTCTTATGAATCGACTAATCTTTTGTAAAAGCTATTTTTGTAATTTTTATAAAGATGTTGAAATCCAAATTTAGATCTTTAAATCATTTACTTATCGATAGATAAAATTGATTATTTTTCTGGAATTCATAATTCATAAATTACTAATGAATAATTGATAGTTTACGTTGAATAATATAAGACAAGATAAGTGAATCATTCCTCTAGAATTTTATTATTATTGCATATTTGGTAAATTGTTCAAGCCAATAAATTAATCAAACTTTGTGTTTAATTGTATTGTTATTACTTAGTATTTTCTAAAAATAAATAAACTCATTATTCGATTTTCTAGATAAAATGAAGCTATTTTAATTACAATACATAATACTTATTTATTTATCATTCCATGTGTGTCACGCCCCAAACGGGACATGACAACGATCAACAACTTAAACAGAAATAAACCAAACAGTCTAAACAGATATAACAAGATCCCAAATGAAACAGAGTCTAAAGCAGCGGGAAAATAAACTACAAGTACGGTACAATTACAAATACATCCCAACAACAACCAAATAACTTACAATCCAGAACTATCCGAATTAACTTACAGTCCAACGAAAGAAACAAAGTACATCACATCACAAGCTTAAGTGTCAAAGGGTCCTACGCCCTTAAGTTACAGTCCGAAATGGAAGACGGAATAAAATAAAGTCCAACATCAGCAAAAGTAAAAGAAACAAGTCCAACAACATCAACAACAGGAAGCAAGTCCAACAGGTGGAGCTCGGGAAATCAATCAGTGGCGGGTTCGGCATCTTCAACGTACTCCTCATCTAGCTGTTAGTAAATAGGAGGGCATGAGACAAAAATTCTCAGTGGATGGGGTGATCGTGTGCAAGTGTGGTGATATATAGTTAATGCAAGAAAAATGTTGTATGAAAAATGTGTGAGTCATGATGCGTGGTTTCACATACAGTTCACAAGCATCATGATAAATATACTTAAAATAATATACTTATACAGTTTTGATGAAATAGTTCGTGTTCATACAAGCACTATGTGATTCAAACAAGACATGTAGGATTGCGTACGGAATGTAACGCCAATCCATGCAAGACAAATAGTGGTTGCGTCCGAATTTGTAGCGCCAACCAATGTAATACAAGTAGCGGTTGTGCACGGATTTGTAGCACCAACCAAATAGGTCCGGTTAACTCGAGAATGGTGTGGATTAGACAGCGATTCCTTTGTTCTTCCTTGTAACTCCCCGAGCAAGATGGTCCAAGACCTGTCACCTTATCGCTCCATAGGCAAAGACAAATCCACAGTAGAGCTAGCTAGGCAGGATTGTCATAATTATGATTATACCTCAAGTATTACGACCCGCTTCCCTTGGAAAAACTATGTCCCTCAGTTGCGGGATTAGGACGATGGGGCCGAAGAGTGGAATAGCAGCTGAGCTGCTTGGTTCAATCCCCGACGTATCCATTCCAACTGTGAGCTCGACACACCAAGTTGACTCAGGCAAGAAAATAATTACAATTACAGGATGTCAACCAGGCAGTCGAGTATATTCATTCAGGGAAGCAGTTTAGGAAAAGTTTTTGAAATTGCGTGTGGCAATTATTGGCATTGGTGGAGTAATTTGGATGAAGATAATTATCAAAAGGATAAGTAATCTTTGATGTCTTGAAGATTTAGGTGGGACTTAAGTCGCGTTATAGATTCGGAACCGCAAGACGAGGAAGTCGCCCCGGCGTATTAATCGGTTAAGACGATCCGATAAGTCAAGGAATTTTTGAGAAAATAAAATATTTTAAATAATTATTATAAGTAAGAGGGTCCAGGTCTGTTCTTAAAAGAAAATAATTTGAGTTAGAACCTTGTTTAAAAGAAAATTTTCAATTAGCCCCATTTTGTAAAAACTAATAGTTTTGGGGTTAAAAATTGAATAAATAAATGTCCCGACCTCAGAAAATTATGATGTTAGTTCCTAAATTCTCTAAATTATTCAGAGATTCAGGTTTTTAAAGTTTTGAGGTCGAGATTTTATAAAATTCTCACATTGGCACTAAATTTGTTAAAATTGTCATTTCAGGCCCTAAGTTTAAAATAATTGGATCTCACAAACCGGAAGGCCTTTAAAGGGATTCCAGTTGTAAAATGTCACTAAGGTCAGTGGGATATTGGGACAAAACAGTTTTAAAAAGAATACTTAGGTCCCTGAACTTTTAAAAATCTCATTTTTGTCTCATTTTAAAATAATTGTCTTTCAGGCTTTTAGGGGTCCAATTGTTATGAAATATGAACCTTGGGTTCAAAATATCATAAAGTTATTGTTAAATTAGTATTTCCAGGTACATGGACTGTATAAGTCCTGAAAATTTCATTTGGGTCCTCAAGTTTATTCTCTTATAATTTGGACCCTCAATTTTTATAAAATTACTTTCCAAGATCTAAACACTTGGATTTTTGGAATACTCTTAAAATATGTTATTTCCAGTCCCTTAAGAGTTAAAATTTCAAATTTTAAAGTAGGGGCCTGGTACATTTTCGAAAATTTCAATTTAGCCCTTAAAATTCTAAAATTTTACAATCTTGTCCTTGGACTTTTAAGGGTTGATTTTATTTATCTCAAAACTTTTAATATCTTATTAAAATGTCCAAATATCATTTTTGAACCTGAGTACAATCCCAAATTAGAAAATTACAGAGGGGTCCCTTAAGTTTTATTTTCTTGCAATTAAGTCCACCAACTTACCATTTTTGCATTTTAAGTCCACAAATTCGAATTTAATCAATTATGCTCAGCTTGTCCAGGTTATAAGTCATATCAAACATGGATTTCAAGGATCATAAACAGGCATGTCCATTTCATTCAATAATTCATCAAATACAACATTAAAATGTACATGCATGCACCTAAATTTCAATAAATAGCATTTTTGGGCAACACTTGAGAATTTTTACAACTTCATACATGAAATCAACATGCAATACATAATATATATATATATATATATATATATATATATATATCTCAAGTGCTCAAGTATAAAATACTACATGCATTTAAAGAAAAACACCTAGGAGTTGAAAGGATTTTTCCACCCACCTTGTAAAGTGATTTGTTGGGGAAAAAAGGATATATTACACTTGGTTAAGAAGTTACTTAAGTCAACCCCTAAGTCAAGATATACCAAAAAAATAGGATTTAGAAAAATGAGGTTAAAATTAAGAAGAAAAAGAAGAAGGTGAAGAAGAGGGCAAAAAACTACACTTACCTTGTGTAGTAGGCAAAGTGTTAAGTAGAGCTTCCAAAAAAAATGGTGTTTAAGCTCACTCTTGTAAATACTCCTAAGGTCAGCCCCTACTCCCCCAAATTTAAGAATGGAGAAGTCAGTTTTTGAAGAAAATAAGAAGAAGAGGGAAAGGTACCAAAAATCCAACTCTTACCTTGTAGTCCAATTTCTCTCAACTTGAGGTCTTCTTCAAGATGATGTCAAAGCTCTTAATATCTTCAAGGTCTTCTAAGTATACCTCAAAATCAAAAATCAAACATAAATTAAAAAGTTAAAAGAGGTAGCTAGATGATATCAAGATGAATTGAAGAAAAAAATTCTTACCTTGTAGTAGGAGGGTATTCGAATTTTTTTGATGAAAGTAGAAGGAGAATTCTTCAAATTTTGGTTAAGTGTTTGAAGAAATGAAGAAGAATATGAACATATGCATAGAGAGATATTGGATGAATTTAGAGAGAAGGGAGAGAATTTGCTAATAAGAGAGATGAAATGTTAGGTGAAAAATGATTTTTTTTTTGATAAATTAGGCCATATGGCCGTGTGATAGGGAGAGAGAGGAAGATAAATTTATTCCAAGCTTGAACTTGGTCTCTTGCATGGAGACAACTTGGTAGTCAAAGGTATGGGTCAAATTGGAAGAACGGAATACTGATAGGAATAAGAAGAATTTTGGGAAGAGTAGAATATGTTGGGGAATTTTAATAATTAAAAATTAAGGTATAAGATAAGGATTAGGAGGCTTGAAATGTGGTATAATTATACACAAGATGTATAATATATGGTGTATGTGTATAAGAATTTTGAGGTATTTCTACACAAAATCCACTTCTTGGCCGTCCACTATAGGGGCAATTGTGGTATCCATATTTTTTTTTGTCCCAATATTGATGATAATAGATGAACAATATCAATATCCAAAATAAATAGTGATTTCCTTGATCACTTATAAGTCTCATGATCACTTATTCTAAATCAAATTCTTAATTCTATAAGGTATAATTTTCTAAAATAAATAGTCGCTTAAAATTCTAAGGTGACTAATAAATGCACAAATAATAATAATGATCAATCAAGTGATCATTAATGTGAAATAAAATTAATAAATGATCATGATCACAAGTAATAAATAAAATGAAATTAAATGCGAAAATATATTTGTTATTAATATTTACCCGTCAAAGTGATGCGGTAAAATAGTCAAATAGTAAATAGACGATAAGTGAAATAAATAAATATTCGAATAAAAATCGAGGGCTTCACATCATCCCCTCCTTAAAAGAATTTGGTCCCCAAATTCTCTTCAGAATAACTCTGGATATTGATTCCTCATGTCTTCTTCCATCCCCCACGTTGCGTCTTAATCTCGGTTGTGGTTCTGCCACACCACTTTGACCATCAGAATCACTCTCTTACGTGCCTGCCGATCAATAATCCGGATCGGCTTCTCAATGTAGGATAAATTCTCCATCAGATGAGAAGTATCATGAGTGATGATATGCTCGGGATCTGGTCGATACTTCTTCAACCTCGAGACGTGGAATCCATCATGCATTCCCGCATACTGTGCTGGTAACTCGAGTCCGTAGGCTAACTTCCCGATCCTTTGTAAAATCTTGTAAGGTCCAACATATCTCAGACTCAACTTTCCTCCTTTCTTCGGATTGATCAATCCTTTCCGTGGCGAGAGTCTGAGAAATACTTCATCTCCGACTTCAAATTTCAAATCCTTTCTCCTCTTGTCCACGTAACGCTTTTGGCAGCTCTGAGCCGTGCAGACCCACTCTTTGATCAGTTTGACCTTCTCCATGGCCTCCTGAACTAGGTCAACCTTTGGAATCGAGGGAGGCTTTCATTTCCCTTTTGGAGTCCATTGGTCATCAATCTCCTAGTGTAGTGGGGATCTACACTTTTGCCCATATAGTACCTCGTAGGGTGCCATCCCAAGTGGCCTGATAGCTGTTATTATAGGAAAACTCGGCCAACGGTAAGTGCGAAACTCAGCTTCCTTCGAATTCCAACGTGTAGGCTCACAACATATCTTCCAGGGTTTGAATCGTTTGCTCAGACTGCCCATCAGTTTGTGGGTGTGTTGCTGTGCTGAAACTTAGCGAGGTACCCAACTCCTTGTGCAAGCACTTCCAAAATCTGGAGACAAACCTAGGGTCTTTGTCTGATACTATTTTGACTGGTACTCCATGCAGTCGAATGATCTCTCGGATATAAGTCTATGCGTGTCTATACAAGCTGTCAATTTTACTCATTGACAAGTTAAACATCTCGAGACGAACTCCACTACCTGGTTCTTCATGTTTACCCACCAATAATTTCGTTTCAAGTCCTTATACATCTTGTTTCCTCCAGGATGTATAGTGTACATCGAGCGGTGTGCCTCTGCTAGAATTCTATTTCTTATCTGCTCGTCAATCGGTACAAAAACTTGATTTTGGAATCTGATAATCCCATCTTCGGGTACCAAAAATTCTGGTCTCTCTCCTTTAAGCATCTTCTCTTTCAGCTTCTGAAGATGTACATCTGTCTCCTGTGCTGCCTTGATCTCATTCAGCAGATCGGGTTTAACCAAAATGTTAGCACAGGAAATCTGAGTATTGGTTCTCGTCGGTTTCCAATTGCTCAACTCTTCTAATGATTTCCACTCCCGAATCATTTTTCTGGCTAAACTCGCTTTTCTGCTTAAGGACTTGGCTACTACGTTAGCTTCCCGGGATGGTATTGAATATCAAAGTGATAGTCCTCGATTAACTCCATCCATCTTTGTTGCCTCAAATTTAGATCTTTATGAGAGAATAGATACTTTAGACTCTTGTGATTTGTGAAAACCATGAATGTTGCTCCGTAGAGATACTGTCTCCATTTCTTTAATGCGAATACTATCGCTGCCAATTCCAAGTCATGCGTTGGGTAATTGGCCTCACACAGTTTGAGCTTCTGTGATGCATAAGCAATGATATTTCCTTCCTGCATGAGCACTGTTCCTAATCCTTTCTTTGATGCATCACTGTAAACGACAAAGCCTTATGTCCCTTTGGAAGGGCTAAGACTAGAGTTGTAGTAAGTCGTTTCTTAAATTCTTGGAAACTAGTCTCGCACTTGTCGTTCCACTCGAACTTGACTTGCTTCTGGGTTAGTCGAGCGAGTGGTCCGACTATCTTGGAGAAATTCTTGATAAATCTTTGATAATATCCATCCAATCCTAAGAAACTCATGATCTCTATTACTGACTCGGGTTGTTTCCATTCAACCACTGTTTGTACCTTCGATGGATCTACTGCGATCCCATTGCTGGATACTATGTGTCCCAAGAATGCGACTTCGCTAAGCCAAAATTCACACTTGATGAACTTGGCATACGAACATGCTCTTCTTGTAGTGTACGTAAGGCGATTTTCAGATAACGTTCGTGCTCTTCTATAAACTTAGAGTATACAAGTATGTCATCAATGAATATCACTACGAAGTGATCCAAACAGAGTCAAAAGACTCGATGCATCAGATCCATAAACGATGCAGGTGCGTTAGTCAGACCGAAAGGCATCACTACAAACTCGTAGTGTCCATACCTAGTCTGGAATGCGGTCTTAGAAACATCCTCTTCATGGATCTTTAGTTGGTAATATCCTTGTTGTAAATCAAACTTCGAGTACACCGTCACTCCCTGAAGTTGATCAAACAGTTCGTCTATCCTCAGAAGGGATATTTGTTCTTGATGGTCACGCTATTAAGACCGCGATAATCTATAAATAGTCTTAATGTGCCATCCTTCTTCTTGACAAGCGACGGTGCTCCCGTGATGCACGCGTGCTCGGTTGGATAAATCCTACATCCATCAACTTCTGCAATTGAGTCTTCAACTCTTGCAACTCAATAGGAGCCATTCTATACGGCATTCTAGCAATCGGGGTGGTTCCTGGTAATACCTCGATGGTAAACTCAACTTCCCTATCTGGAGGGACAGTGGTGAGTTCTTGTGGAAATACATATGTGTATCCCGATACTATAGGCAGTTGGTGAATTCATGTCTCAACATTGGGTTTGTTAATTACAAACGCCAAGTACCCTTGTGCCCCTCTAGTGATCGCCTTCCTTGCTTTTATTGCTGAAATGATTGGGGCAATCTTAACTCGTGCCCTTCCTAAAAATTTCAGTTCGGGCTCTCTGGGTTCGCATAGTTTGATGGACTTGCGATGGCTGTCCATCTGTTTATGGTGTGCAGATAACCAGTCCATTCCCAGTATCACGTCGTCTTCGGATATAGGTAATAAGATCAGATCCGTGGGGAAATTTATCTCATCAATCTTAACTTCACATGCATTATAGATAATATCTGTTATCTGGATTGCATCCATAGGAGTTGATACTTCTAGACATATAGGCAATATGTTCCATGCATGCATGCAGCTTGTACAAAATGCGGTGCGACAAATAAATGCGATGATCCAGGGTCAAACATTACTTTAGCATAGTGGTACTAGAAGCGTACCTTCCACCACGTTTGTTGCCTCCGGAGCCTCATGCTCGGTTAGTGCAAACTCTCGAGCGGGCATTCTCGCCTGATTACACTGGCCATTGCTTGGCCTCTGCAGCTGCACCTGTTTGGCTCGGTCTTCGTACTTCGGGCAATCCTTCAGCTGGTGCTGGTTACTGCCACATGCAAGCACCTTCCCTATTTGCGCCAACAGTCATTGGCAGTATGCCTTGGTTTCTGGCAATATGCGCACACATGTCCCGACTTTCCCTGAACCGATCATTTCCCTGTATTCATCCTGGTAACTGATCCCTTCTGAAACTTAGCAGGCTACTTAGATGATTGTCCCACAGCTGTCCTTTTCGGACTATTTGATGGCCTACTCTGTTGGATCTGTCCAATGCGGTTCAGTCCCGACTCAATGTGGAGAGATGCCTTTACCGCGGCTGAGTAGGTGGCCAGCTCAATAGTCAAAAGCTATTTCTGAAGTTCCAGTTTCAGTCCCCTGGTGAAATTGTACAACTTATCTTCTTCTGTGTTGATCGTCCCCAGAGCGTACTTGGACAACCGATGGAATTTAGACTTATACTGGGCTACTGACATGTTTCCCTGTCTCAATCTGTGGAATTCATCCCGCCGTGCCTCCTTTACTACTTGGGGAATGTATTGTTCATTGAATTCAGCCAGGAAATTCTCCCAAGTTCTGGCTACCCTGTCCTGGTCCCATTTCCTCTCAAAGGCTCTCCACCAATACCTAATAGTCGATTCCAGTTGAAATACAGTGAGAGTCACCTTGTGCTCATCTGAGTATTGGAGAGTGTTAAAGATGTTCTCCAGTTTCTCAACCCAATCTTCTGCTTTCAAATCATCTGGCTCTCCTTAGAAAGCCGGTGGGTCGAACCGTTAGAAACGCTCTAAGATGTGATCATTCGCCTCTCGGGCGGGTTTGGGGACATGCGGATTAGGCTCTGCTTGTTGCCTCATGAAAACTAGTATTTGTTGTAGGGCCTGCGCAGTCAGATTATCTCCTAAAGCTGGTGCAGGAGGTGGTGGTATTTCTGGGGAAGGTACTCGTTCCCTGGGTACATCGTCGTTCCTGCGAGGAACTCTGCATGGTCTTCCGGGTCCTCGCTGTTCTGCCATTATGTATCTTGAAGTGTTAGTTACAATCCATAATAAATGATTCCATTAAATGCTCGCGTAAAACAAGCCAGAACATAACGGAATGAATAACAATACACAAGACACATAATAAATACTAAGGAAAGGCATATCCATTAACATAAAATTTGGAGTACACCAAAAGAAGTTCAGACATCAATAGTACAGAAATCTAAGATACATAGGAACGGAAATATAAGCGTCTAATACAACACAAGTACAATCTAGGAGATAAACTATCTACTCCGTAAGGGCGCCGTCATCATGGCTATCAACCACATACACGATCAGGACCTGATTGGGCTCGAGTAGTGCCTCAGCATCCGGCCAATCGACAAACTCAAGCCACTGATCGAGTGCCTGAGCATCATCAAGAGGGGCGGCCTCAAATGCCTTGGGCTCCCCAGCCTCAGCTGGATCCTTCTCGGGATCCTCATCGGGATCCTCTCCATCATCCGCCTCAGGGTCGGCTTCGGGCGGTGGCAGTGGTGGCGCATTAGCTGCTAAGGCAGCTTCCAGGGCAGCATCCCGCTGAGATAGGGCTTGGGTGAGGTCCTCAATCATCGTCATCTGCTTAATAATGGTCTCCTCCAAACGGTCAATGGTGTCCCTCGACATGTGGGCATCTATCTCCCACTTCGTGCAGCCATCACTAGCCTGTTTCATCTTATCCCGCATGTTATCCATGCGCTCTTAGATTAACTAGAGCTGGTCTTCCCGCGCGCAGATGGTGCTTTCGTTGTCTTTAACGAGGATGGACAAGTTGTTCTTCTCTTCTTGGATCTTCGCCAGAAGATGCTCTAGCTCCCACGTACAGTGGCGCTCCTCCGTCAGTCCAGTGGTGGCCCGGATACACTCTTGGTGCCAATGGATCTTCAGTGCCCTATAGTACTCTCGCTCCGCGCGAGCCTCAAACACATCCCACCAGGTCGGCGGCGCTGGCTCCATCCTGGTCAAACACAACTAAGATGGACTAGACGAAAGTAAATGGAAAGATAAGGAAGAATAAGAAAAGTCAGTCAAGAGTCAACTAAGTCAAAACAAGTATGACTATGTAATCTCCAACATAAATTCTTAACTTAGTCTATACATCAATAATACGGTTCTATGCCATTTTGAAATCGATTTCATTCTTAATTAGTTAAGTCATGGTACTACCCAAC
Source organism: Rehmannia glutinosa (assembly GCA_016081115.2). NCBI lineage: Eukaryota > Viridiplantae > Streptophyta > Magnoliopsida > Lamiales > Orobanchaceae > Rehmannia > Rehmannia glutinosa. Next base: position 253,545 of record JABTTQ020003124.1, read on the forward strand.
ACAAATCGAGGGTCCTATCATGGGTCAGCTTGGTGTAAGTTTCCATCTTACTAGCCAATCTCTGATACCACTCTAACTGTCACGCCCCGGACGGGACGCGATGAGGATCAACAACTTAAATAGAAATAAACTAAATAGTCTAAATAGATATAACAAGATCCCAAATGAAAAGCAGTCTAAAGCGCAAATGGAAAATAGACTACAAGTACGGTGACAATTACAAATACATTCCGACAACATCCAAATAACTACAGTACCCGTAACTATCCGAATTAACTTACATACCCAACGAAAGAAACAAAGTACACATCACATCACATCACGCCCTTAAGTTCTGATCCAAAATGGAAGACGGAATAAAAGAAAGTCCAACATCAGCAAAAATAAAAGAAACAAGTCTAACAACATCAACAACAGTGTAGGTCCCAAGGGGTGTAAGTGTAAGGTTTAGAAGGGGGGTTGAATAAACCTTACCAAATTTTCGATTTAGTCCTTTTAAATATACAGAGTTGATACTACACATTGTGTCCTTGATGGACAATCAATTTAGCCACTCAGTAGAGTTAATCTCTCAACAGAGACTCAATCGAGCCGTTGATGGAATAACTCATTTGTTGGTACTAAATTAACTTTTGTGGTTTTGTTTTCAGCGGAAGACTTAACACCCTTAAGTTTGATTAAGCAAGAGTTTAGTGCTTGGTTTAGTACTTATAAATTATCAAGTGGATAGCAAATTTATCAGTAGATATGAGAAGTTAAAAAGTGCTGAAATGTAAATGACACAATGGAATTTTTATAGAGGTTCGAAGATGGGGTAATTTTTCTACTCTCTCTTCTCCAACTCCTGGAGGAATCCACTAGGTAATGATCGTATACAAAGTGGTAACAGTCCGGATACAAGTCTTGATCACACAACCGACTTGATCCTTTGGGACTCGATCCGAGACGCTTGATCACTCGGTTTGGCTTCTCGTACGACTCGGCCTTCTTCACAGGCGGTTTGCCTTGCTACTACAGACTCACTTGTTCAAGCTCTTTGGATTTGATCACGAAGCCCTCCAAAAGCTTAAGACTTGGTTCGACCTTGAACCTTCCTACAATCCTTCGTGGAATGTAGACCCCTTGATTTTTCAGTATTTTCCTCTTCAACTGATTGAAGTTATCTTTCCTTCACAGGTGAGTGTTGGATTGATGTTCTTCGTAGTGTAGGCTTGAGGATTGAGAATGTTTCAGATTTTCTAATAAGTGCTTGAATGTTTTTAGTTCAGGTCTGTGACTTGTGTCTCTTGTCACTTGTATCTTGTATATCTCGTGTCACCCATTCTCAAACAAACTCCTCAGCCTTTTATAGTGATCTTTCAAAAATTTGCCCGTTGAAGAGATAGGCTTCTTTTTGAAAGTCACTTGCAGTCGTTGACTTGTCTTGTTGAAGTTCTTGGAATTGCCATTTCCTCGTATGAATTGTTCTTTCACCTTTCGGAGTTCGACACGGTGTAGTGCTTCCCATTGGTTCATTCCATTTGCACGCTTCGGGATGAGCACTCGAGAAAGGTGGTATGGAGATATTACTTGTTTAAGTAATTCTCTTGATTTACGTCAACGGATCTTTTCTGATTATCTCGACTTGATCGCATTTCTTTTCTTACCCCAGGTGACTTAGAGTCACTTCCAATCATGGATGACTCTTGTCACTTCAACTTGAGACTTGGCTTTTCTCGAGTTGACTTGATCGATACTCCACTCATTTTGTATCTTTTGCTTCTTTAGTAGAGTTCCGTCTACTCTTCTTTGCCATACTCATTTGTCTCAGCGGAGTCTTCCTTCTAGTCTTGATTTGTCTTCTTGCATGTTAGGGCGTAGGCGACTTAACTCGGCTTGGCACTCTATTTATTACAATCCATTTTACAACAAGAATTGGGGTGCCAACTTCCTATTCTAAGTTTTACATGGCATTCATCAAAATATAAACAATAAATTTCCTAACAATTTCCCCTTTTTGATGATGCCAAAACTTAAACCATTCAAAAATGCAAATAGCAAAGATACATACGAGATAGTGTATTGACATAGAATGTATGCGCTTGTGAGAATCAATCCTTTTATTGATCATAACATTCTTGTTCTTTTACACAATGTTTTACAAGGTGTATCGAGCACATATTTGTCTACAGAAAAATAAAGAATTTATAGCTTTATTTTGAGAAGACTTACATTGTATGTATTTACATAATAAAATACACGAAGGGTGTGGACAAAGAACACTTCATCTCCTTCATTTGTCTCCTTCTTTCATCTTGTTCAAAGATCTTCTTCTCTTCTTCTCTTTTTCTCATCGTCACAATTTGCCTTCTTTTTCTTTTCATATGCCTTCCTCGGGCAGCTTCATCTCTTCTTATTCTTTACTTTTAGCCACTTGCAAATTTGCTACTTGGTCAAGCCCCCCAAGTAGATCCCTCCTTTCTTTCCCGGATCCACGTATTCAATGTTTTTGGCGAGAGGCCTAGGTGCAAGCTTCTTCCTCCACCATCGCTTCTTCCTCTACCTGGGGCGTATCTTGTCTTGGGGTCTTCTTCTTTCCGGTTGAGTGACCGGCGGAGTGACCAGAGTGACTACCGGTAGTCTCTTTGCTGTCGCCTTCTTCACATAACGTGAGACCCTTTTCCCAAGACAAGTCAAGCTTGAGCCATAGACATATTTGCAAAGTATCCTTCAGATTCGAGCGTTTTAAATTCATCAGGCGATCGTGGCTCCGTCCCGACATCCGAGATGGCATAAGTGTCTCTGTCTCTTGGAATGCCTCCATGTTCTTTCAAGATGTTCATAACTCGGGCATCCATTATTCCTTCCACTTCCTTCATCCCCGCTTCAATTGTTTTCTCTTTTCGGCCATAGATATAGCAGAGTGTTGGAGTGGCAGAGTCACTGAGGAGTTTGCTACGATAATGTCATTTTGTGACAGGACCCTGTTGGGGGGTTTGTGCAATCATCAAGGTCACATCTTTCGATCCTTCCCCCTCAGCAGATTTTCCTTTCTTTTGTTTCAACACTTCATCGGCTGATTTTCCCTTCGCAGCTGCTCCTTCCTTCTCAACTTCAGATCCCCCTTGCGCCTTTAGGTATTCCTCTTCCCCCTTTTTGGCATCATCAAAGGAGAGAGGAACGCCTGGAAATAGACTTGCAAGCAGGAAGTCTAGCCTGCTGATGGTAGAGTTCTGTCTTGAGTCTCTTTGCAGAGTATGCAAAGACGTAAATTCGGATCGAGTAGCGTTGGACTCTGCTGAAATCAGCTTCATCTCAGCCATGAGAAGGCTGAATTTTGTATTCATGGTCTCTTCCAAACGCTGTAAATCACTCTTGTTTTGCTCACGCAGCAGCTTAAGCTCGGCAATGTGAGCTTCATGCATGTGCTCAATATGTTCTCTCGGCCGTTTTTGCATCAGCATTTTCACTCTCCATACCGGCAAGAACTTGTTGAACAATGTCCTAAAGTATCTAACTTGTTCCACACGCATTGTTTCTTCTTTGTTGCCACCATTCCTCGATCGACCGTTATGCCTCTTAAATCGGCGGTGAGATTGGCATCTCTGTTGTCGATCGCATGTCCATAGAGGCACGATGCCTCTCCATCCGTTCAATCTCGTGAATAATGCCTTGAACATTTCGCGGACTTGACTCATTCTTCCGTTGCGGTGATGGCCATGCGGCGTCAAAATCATAATCATTTGGAACAATGGTGCGTGATTGAAAAATGGGAGCTGGTGCGTGGTAGCGTCGCGTTCATTTTTCGACTCTTCATGGAGGTCGGGTACCTCCAGAGAAAAGGAAAAGATTCTATAAAGGATTCATCACCGCCAACGGGATTTTTTCGATGATGAGCGGTGCGCGTGAAGTTCTTTTAGGAATCGACCTGCTGCGACTTGAGGAGCCTTCGCGGTGGACTCGGTTGGTGGGGTTTGTTGTGAAGTGGACCCGACTTGCTGAGCCTCATTTTGTCTCAACAACTTCGTTGGTCTCGGTGATTTCTCCAATTGAGTAGAGGCGGTCCTCGGCCTTATCGAGCGTCATCGGACGATGATGAGATTTCCATTAGTGGCTCATCATCAAAATTAAAGGTTTGTGAGTAGTCTTGGGATCGACTTGCTCGTGCTTGGAACATCCGGTGAGTCTTTTGGATCTGTCACCGGGATGACTCGGCTTCTTCTTCGCCTTCCGATCCCGGAAAGGTGACATCGAGGATTATCCTGGGAATCATGAAGTGCGCTTATCTCCTTCTCGGATGGGTCGATGATAGCAGGAAGGATGTTTCTCTCTTGCTTCTTTACCCAGGAAGTCTCAACCTCCGTGGGCCTTCATTACCTCCCAGCAGTCTCTCTGCGGCGAGGCCTTGGTCCTCCCTTTCGACAGTGTCATCTGTCTTAGGGTCTTCTGCGGTGGCATCCATTGGAGTCTCAACCCCATGGATTGCACTTTCATCGCCCGCAGTGTTAACTCCCAGGGTTGTTCCTTCCGTGCCTCGATTGCATCAGCGGCGTCATTAGCCTTCAGAGTAGTTGACACCTCACCGAGACGATCCCAATCTATGCGAGCCGTTGATGGCAACTTCATTCTTCTTGTGTTTGTATTTTCTCTACTTCGCCTCCTTGATTTGTTGTGGAGTCATCTGCAGCATCCTCCAACCTTGCTTTGCGGTGGAGGGAGTTTCCCCCTCGGTGGCGCACCAGGTGAGTGACTTGGAATGGGGTCACTCGTCTCCAAACTCCCATTGTTTCGATTGAATGTTCGGTAGTTGGGCGGTGGTAACACACCTTCAATAGGGGTTGGCTCGAATGGGGTCCCCATTATCCCGGTTTCATCGCCATGTCCCTTATTGCCTTCTTCCGAGTGAGTGGGGAAGTGGTGGCGGCAACAACGGTGGCGATTTCTTTGAACCACTCCCATTGGATCAATTTCGGTTGTGTTGGAGGACTCTCCTGGTCCCTCCATCGAGTCTTTGCTCGTGAAGGATTCGGATTCGTGCAATGCTTTCTTTGCATTTGCAACTCTTTCGTAGCGTGACATTCTCCGGATCTCATCACTGGCCGGAGAAGACATCAAGGAGAGGATGTGTGTGTTTTGTGGTGCGGGAGATAGAGGCGAGATCTTGGCCTTCTCATGTGCCTCAGCTTCCTCTGCTTGCTTTTCTTTCTCCTTGTCCTTGAAGATCTGCAGGATGTACATGCGATTGTCTTCATCCGATCTTTGGGAGCACGATGGTTAGTCCAAGGAAGTTTAATGATTCCTCTTCTTCTTCTATAAACTCGGGCCGTTGGAACTGTTCCTTGATTTACTCAACTTCCATTTCCTCCACTCACGTGACGATGTTGGATGTCAGGTAAGGTGGAGATAGGATGATCACATCACTATCCGCTTTATCGGCCTTCTTCTTATGTTTTGGTGTGTGGACTACATTTTGTGTCTTCCGGTTGCCTCTGTGACGCGCCTTGAGAGACTTGTTTCATCAATTACATCGAGAGACTCTACTTCGCCAAGCGATCTCCGAGTATCTGCTCGGTGAGTGGGCGACTCGGCCCGGTTTCTCAAGCTTGGAGTGCTTGATGATTCTTCTTCGTCTCCTAGTTTGTACGGAGGGATTTACGGTTCGAGAGACGGTTTCCTCTCGAGTCTTGGGTGGCGGGGCGTCTTTGGTGTCTTTTTTCTCGAGAGCGGGCCGTCTTGGCTTCTCGGTTCTCCTCTTTTTGACGATCGGAGAAGGTATTTGTGAGTCCTTCTCAACCGCCGCGCAGGCGGGAGACTCTGCTGCGAGGCGAGTGACCGCTGCGGGGCGGAGCATGTTTGGCTTTTTTCTTTGCTGCGGGCGTGATCTTCTTAGCTTGATTCAGGGCGGCGACTTTCTTCTTGGGTGGAGAGGAAACGGCTATATCTTGAGGCAGTGATTCCCCCTCACTCGTGTCGCTCTCTTGGCGTAGGCTCTCTTCTCGTGCGCCGAGAGGTTTGCTCGAACATCCTCTTGTTAACATGGAATGCCTTCCCATGTCTAAGAGGGACTCCTTTCACCTCCATGGTAGGCCAATCACTAGGCCATATCCTAGGGATCCTCCAAATGAGCCATCTTCCTTGAAGGATTTGTTCCTACGTTCGCGTGAGTCTGCTTTGTAGACAAACTCGGCCAGTTTATTTTCTTTTTCTGCGATGATTGCGGCCATTACAATCGACTTTGCTTTTGTGATTGGTCAAAGCCGCCAAATTTGATGTCAATACATTTGGCAACTATGTCCAATGACTTGTGATAATCCTCCTTGGTAGTCTCTTGTTTCTTTGTGTACACTATTTTATCGGCAAAGTCGGGCTTGGCTATTTCTTTCCAAGCATCGGCCAAGTTTACATCAGCCGTTAATTTCTCGAGGCTCCTTGATTTGGTAGTGGCGAGATGTTCACCAAATCCTTGGCGAGAGATAGTCGTTGCTTTCCGTGAAGCAGATGACTTTATTCCTTCATCGTGAATCTCAAGCATTCACGTAGAATTGTGTGACCTCCTCCACATAGGTCATTGGATGTTCTAACGTCGAAATGGTTTCAGCCCGGATGTTTCCAATTTTTCAGCGATTTTCTTCACTAGGGTGTCGTCGGACCCTGTTTCACCATTCCGTCGAAATCCATAGTAGACCGGTGTGGATTTGCTTCCCTAATTTGACAAAGTCGTAGGTTGGTGCCATTTTTCAGATTTTATCAAAGAAAAACTAAGAGATTGATTTGAAGATAGATAGGGTTTCGAGAGAATTTTTGCCTTTGCTTTTGAGATAAAGAGAGATGAACAGTTTTGGTAGTGTGAGAGAGAAACGGACGGAAATGGTTTAAGTATGGTTTATGAAAGGGCGTGCGGGTGGTTTTGAAATGTGATCGAAATCAACGGCTTAGATTTTGCACGCCTATTTAGCATTTAATGTCTCGTATTTAATGCGGCAAACATTTATATCCAATCATAAGCTTGGTGTGCGCTTTATGTCGTACACATCATCATTATGCCGACGTATTTCTTAAAACATTCCCGCTTTGTCAAACGATTGCGTTTTGTCACTTTGCTCATAAGTGACTCAAACTTTTATCCTTTAGCCGATTTAACTCTACTTCTCACAGTTCTCTTAGGGACTCGGCTACCCGGTGACTCGGTGTAATCTTGTCTTTCCGATACATCGATTTCTTGGTGATTTGTGTGTTGACTCTTTTTCACCCTTTTTGTGTTTCATTTCTTTTCTTTGATTCTTATGAGTGTCATTTCAGCTTAATTAATCCTAACTCATGTTTGAGTTCTTCAAATCTTGACTCACATAATGGTTTTGTGAAGATGTGATTGATAGTTTATCGGTTGAGATATATTCCAAGATGATGTCCTTCTTTTCAACGTGATCTCTTATGAAGTGATATCGACATCGATATGCTTTGTTCTTGAGTGCAACACAGGATTTTGAGTAATGGCAATTGCACTTGTGTTATCACACATGATTGGAATTTCTTTTTCCTCAACTTCATAGTCTCACATTCTTTGTCTCATCCATAGGACTTGGGCATATGACTACCCACAACTATGTATTGCCTTTTGTAGAGGTGGCTATTGAATTTTGCTTCTTGCTAAACCGGGGAAATCGCCTGTTTCTAGCATTTGACATGTGCCGAAGTGCTTTTTCATAACTCGCATCCAAAGATAGTCGAGTGCGAATAGGCGATTAGCTTGAATCCACCTTCCTTTGGATACCATAAGCCAACTTCTTGGCTTCCTTTCAAGTATCTCAATATTCTCTTGGGTTTCTTTGTCATGTGGCTCTCTTTTGGAGCAGATTGAAATCTTGCACATACACCTACAAAGAAAGGTGATGTCCGCCTGCTTCTTTGTGAGATAGAGCAATGATCCGATAAGTGCTCAGTATCTTGTTTGATCTACGAGGCTTGCCATCTGCATCCATGTCCATTTTGGTGATGTATTCATTGGTATTTTCACGAAGACTTCTCCTCCATACCAAACTTCTTCATTAAATCTCTGGTGTATTTTGTTTGACTTATGAAGGTTCCATCCTTCATTTGTTTCTTGGAGTCCAAGGAAGAATGTCGACTCTCCCATCATGCTCATTTCAAAATTACTTTGCATGAGGTTTGAAAATTTTTCACACATGACTCTTTGTTTGTAGATCCAAAAATGATGTCATCCACATATATTTGAACAAGCAAAAGTATACTCTTTTTGTCTTGAATTAAAGAAAAGTGTTCTATCTACTTTTCCTTTTGTGAATCCATTTTCGGTTAGGAATTGTGACAAGGTATCATACCAAGCTCGGGTGCTGTTTCAATCCATATAGAGCTTTCTTGAGTTTGTATACCTTATCTCCAAGAGTCTTCTGCTCAAATCCTGGAGGTTGTTCAACATACACTTCTTCTTCCAATAAATTATTTAGGAATGCACTTTTTACATCCATTTGATATACAATGAAATTCTTGTGAGTGCATAGGCAAGAAACATCCTTATAGCTTCCAATCTTGCTACGAGGGCAAATGTTTCATCAAAATCTATCCCTTCTTCTTGGCAATATCCTTTGGCTACTAGTCTTGCTTTGTTTCTTACCTGAGAACCTTCCTCGTTCATCTTATTTCGAACACCCATTTGGTGCCAATAACATTTTGATGTATGGGTCTTTGCACTAATTCCCATACTTTATTTCTTTCAAACTGATTGACTCTTCTTGCATAGCTTGAATCCAATGTGTGTCGTCAATGCTTGTGACACGTCTTTGGGCTCTATTTTGCGAGATGAAGCATGTGAACATTGCTTCTTGTTGAGTTGGATCTTGTTTGACACCTTCTCTTATATCTCCAATGACAAGTTCGTGGATGGTCTCTCGGCCATCTTACATCGAGGTTGGAGTAAGTTAGTTTGGATTGATCGACTTGCGGTTTGTGTTTGTGCGGGTCGACTCTCTCGTAATCACTTACCGCAAATTTTCCATTTGTTTTTGAGATTGACTATCTCATCTTACGAATTGATAATTCCTTGACTTGACATAGGGACATACGTATGGTTGGATGATTCAAACTTATCGGTGACTCTTCAATGTCTTCTCTATTTACATTTGGCTCATCGAATACCACATGAATGGATTCTTCGCAACCATAGTTCTTTTGTTGAGTACTCTGTAGGCTTTGCTTTGGTGAGTATCCTAAGAAGATACCTTCATCGCCTTTAGCATCAAAAGCCTTTAGATTGTCTTTGCCATTGTTGTGGATGAAGCATTTACATCCAAATATTCTCAAATATGCAACATTTGGTTTTCTTCACCCAAATCTCATAGGAGTCTTTGTCCGTCTGCATTTATCATACATCTGTTTTGGGTGTAGCAAGTTTGTGTTGATTGCTTGACCCCAAAATCTTTTTGGTAACTCGCTTGACTAACATGGTCCTTGCCGCTTCTTTGAGGGTTACATTCCTTCTTTCGCAACTCCATTCTTTGTGGAGGGGAGTTCTGCCGATAGTTCATGACCAATACCATTCTCAATACAAGATCTTGAGTTATTATTCCATTGACAAACTCGGTTCCTCTATCGATCTTATTTTGATAATGGTTTGACTCTTCTCGTTTTGAATCCTCTTCATCGATTGTGGTAGTTTTTGTAGAGTTTCTTTCTTCTTACACATGAATATTGTCCATGTATATCTTGAGTAGTCATCTACTACCACCAAGGTGTATTTCTTTCCACTTATGATGGATTTTGGTTCCTTTGGGCCAAATAGATCCATATGTAGCGGAGATGCAATATTCTTGTTGAAGATGAACATGTCTTTTCTTTGAATGAAGATTTGATTTGTTTTCCCTTCGACATGCATCACATATACTCTTCTTGTATATCGAATCGGAAGTCCTTCCACAAGATTACTTCTTGCAAGCTTGTTAATCGTTTTGAAATTTAGGTGACTCGACTTTTTTGTGCCACACCAACTTGATTGATTGTGCTCTTTGCTAGTAGGCAGTCTTTGGGTGTTGCGGTTGACCAATCCACGACATACATATTCTTCGTCTACATCCTTGCGGCAAAGACAACTTCATTTGATTCAATATCCTTGATTTGGCATATACCCATGTTAAATCCAACATTGTAACCCTTGTCACGAGTTGGTCGATGCTTAGCGAGGTTGAAGTTAAGTCCTTCAACATATGCAACGCGTCTGTGATTTCTAATCCATTCCTCTTGATGGATCCAATGCCTCTTATTTCACCAGGAGCTTCATTTCCTCCAAATATGACTTTTGCTCCTTTTACTTCCTTGAATTTTGATGATTTTTCTTGTTTCTGTCATGTGTCCGGGAAACGACCACTATCCATGTACCAGGTTCCTTGGCACTCACATTCCTTGAACCGCAATCAAGGAAATTAAGTTTTAGGTACCCATACTTATGCGGGTCCGAGGGGTTAGAATTGTAAGATGATCCAACCAACCTATATCCAAATGATTTGACTCTAAGGGGTTGCCATCTATCGGTGCCATAATCATAATTAATCCTGGCAAATTGCTTGGGGATTTTAGGTTCATACTGTTTGTCTCTTTTGTCTCGTATCTGCATATGTGTTTTAGCAATTGCCTTTCTTGGGTAATTGTGGTGTCTTTAAGTGTAGTGCCTAGGTGCATATGTGTCTTTGATGAAAGCTCTTATACTTTTGGAATGGCCTTTCTTTGAGTTCTAGGCCTTTGCCATTTGGGCTTATATTCCATAAGTCTATCTTTGATGGTTCACATTATTCCAATCGGCTTGGCTTGGATATTTTCTACCATTCCCATCATATGTATTTCTCTTATGGATTTTAAGGGTTTTTGGTAGCTCGCTTCTTCTTTCTGAGTATTTTTTGTTTGGAGTTTTTGAGGAACTGGTGAATCTCTTCTCGGTATCCTTTCAAGCGCACTCAATCGATTGTTTTCCTTTTCCTTTATAACCAAGGCGGTTTGCTTGTTCTTGTGTTTTGGAGTGAATGTGTGTGCATCATTTAGAGTTTTGGATTTTTGATTCTTCATGGCACGAAGATCCTTTTTCCAAAATTACTTTTGAGGTTTGACATAGCACAAAGGAATTAAATCCTAGCTTTGTCTTGTCTCCACATTCTCTTTGACTCATAATAAGATCATCCAATGATTTAGATGCCTTAGTGAATGAGGCAATAACATTTTTGAGGTCATTCTCCCTCTTCTCTATAAGCGACAATTTGTGCTATTAATTTAGCATTTTCAGCCTTTAAACTTTCATTCTCATCGGCTATTTGACATCGCTTGTCACTTGTATCTTGTATATCTCGTGTCACCCATTCTCAAACAAACTCCTCAGCCTTTTATAGTGATCTTTCAAAAATTTGCCTGTTGAAGAGATAGGCTTATTTTTGAAAGTCACTTGCGTCGTTGGCTTGTCTTGTTGCGAGTTCTTGAATTGCCATTTCCTCGTATGAATTGTTCTTTCACCTTTTCGAGTTCGACACGGTGTAGTGCTTCCCATTGGTTCATTCCATTTGCACGCAGGGTGAGCACTCGAGAAAGGTGGTATGGAGATATTACTTGTTTAAGTAATTCTCTTGATTTATGTGCAACGGATCTTTTACTGATTATCTCGACTTGACCGCATTTCTTTGCTTTCCCCAGGTGACTTAGAGTCGACTTCCAATCATTGGATGACTCTTGTCACTTCAACTTGAGACTTGGCTTTTTCGAGTTGAGTTGACTCGATATCCACTCACTGTTTGTATCTCTCGCTTCTTTAGTAGAGTTCCGTCTACTCTTCTTTGCCATACTCAATTTGTCTCGCAGCGAGTCTTCCTTCTAGTCTTGATTGTCTTCTTGCATGTTAGGGCGTAGGTGACTTAACTCAGCTTGGCCAGCTCTATTTATTACAATGCATTTTACAACAAGAATTGGGGTGCCAACTTCCTATTCTAAGTTTTACATGGCATTCATCAAAATCTAAATAATAAATTTCCTAACAAACAGGAAGCAAGTCTAATAGGCGGAGCACAGGAAATCAATCCATGGCAGGTTCAACATCTTCAATGTACTCCTCATCTAGCCGTTAGAAAATAGGAGGGGATGAGACAAAAATTCTCAGTGGATGGGGTGATCGTGTGCAAGTGTGGCGATATATAGTTAATGCAAGAAAACTGTTGTATGAAAATGCGTGAGTCATGATGCGTGGTTTCACATACAGTTCACAAACATCGTGATAAATATACTTAAAATAATATACTTATACAGTTTTGATGAAACAATTCGTGTTTATACAAGCACTATGTAATTCAAGCAAGATATATAGGATTTCGTACGGAATGTAACGCCAATCTATGCAAGACAAATAGTTGTTGCATACGGATTTGTAGCGCCAACCAATGCAATACAAGTAGCGGTTGCGTACGGATTTGTAGCGCCAACCAAATGGGTTCGATTAACTCCAGAATCGTGTGGATCAGACAGCGATTCCTTCGTTCTTCCTTGTAACTCCCCGAGCAAGATGGTCCAAGACCTGTCACCTTATCGCTCTATAGGCAAAGACAAATCCACAGAAGAGCTAGCTAGGCCTGGATTGTCATAATCATGATTATACCTCAAGTACTACGACCCACTTCCCTTGGACAAACTCCGTCCCTCAGTTGCGGGATTAGGAAGATGGGGCTAGAGAGTGGAATAGCAGTCGAGCTTCCCGGTTCCATCCCGGACGTATCCATTCCGACTGTGAGCTCAACACACCAAGTTGACTCAGGCAGGAAAATAATTACAAGTACAGGATGTCAACCAGGCAGTCGAGTATATTAATTCAGGGAAGGAGTTCAGGAAATGTTTTCAAAATTGCGTGTGGCAATTATTGGCATTGGTGGAGTAATTTTGATAATAATTATCGAAAGGATAAGTAATATTCGATGACTTGAATAATTAGATGGGACTTAAGTCCCATTATAGATTCAGAACCGCAAGATGAGGAAGTCGCCCCGCGATCGCATATTAATCGGTCAAGACAATCCGATAAGTCAAGGGATTTTTGAGAAAATAAAATATTTTAAATAATTATTGTAAGTCAAAAGGTCCAGGGTTGTTCTTAAAAGAAAATAATTTGAGTTACGTCCTTGTTTAAAAGAAAATTTTCAATTAGCCCCGTTTTGTAAAAACTAATACTTTTGGGGTTTAAAATTGAATAAATAAATGTTCCGACCTCAGAAAATTATGAGGTCAGTTATTAAATTCTGTTAATTGTTCAGAGATTCAGGTTTTTAAAGTTTTGAGGTCAAGTTTTTATAAAATTCTCACATCGGCCCTAAATTTGTTAAAATTGTTCAGGCCCTAAGTTTAAAATAATTGGATCTCACAAACCGGAAGGGCTTTTAATGTGATTCAAGTTGTAAAATGTCACTAAGGTCAGTGGGATATTGGGACAAAATGGTTTTAAAAAGAAATAAGTATAGGCCCCTGAACTTTTAAAAATCTCATTTTTGTCCCATTTTAAAATAATTGCCTTTAAGACTTTTAGGGGTCCAATTGTTATGAAATTTGAACCTTGGGTTCAAAATAAAATAAATTTATTGTTACATTAGTATTTCCAGGTTAATGCACAGTATAAGTCCTGGAAATTTCATTTGGGTCCTCAAGTTTTATCTTTTACAATTTTGTCCCTCAATTTTTATAAAATTACTTTCCAAGCTCTAAACACTTAGATTTGTGGAATACTCTTAAAATATGTTATTCACAGTCCCTTAAGAGTTGAAATTTCAAATTTTAAAATAGGGGCCATATTTGAAAGCTCAACCTTCCTTGCAAATTTCGACCCAACCGAATCGAGTGTATAACTATTGTTCAACATCACTTTAGCAACCATCATGCTATTGGCGGAAATCTTGGGTCTTGCTGGGACTGATCCTTCTGCGACATAATTTGCTTGAACAAGGTCGAATGCCTTCCACGCATTAGGGACTATGTCGTTCTCCACGTCTATGTAAGGAATTGCTGGGGATCGGAGGACTGTCAGGTCTTCTTCTGCATGAACTGTTACCAGATGATCCCAAACAATTTAGCCCTTAAACTTCTAAAATTTTACAATCTAGTCCTTAGACTTTTAAGGGTTGATTTTATTTATCTCAAAACTTTAAAACCTTATTAAATGTCCAAATATCATTTTCGAACCTGAGTACAGTTCCAAAATTTAAAAATTACAGAGGGGTCCCTTAAGTTTTATTTTCTTGCAATTAAGTCCTCCAACTTGCCATTTTTGTATTTCAAGTCCAAAAATTCAAATTTAATCAATTATGCTCGAGTTGTCCAGGTTATAAGTCATATCAAACATGGATTTCAAGGATCATAAACATGCATGTCCATTTCATACAATAATTCATCAAATACAACATTAAATGTACATGCATGCACCTAAATTTTAATAAATAACATTTTGAGCAACACTTGGGAATTTTTACAACTTCATACATGAAATCAATATGCAATACATAATATATATCTCAAGTGCTTAAGAATAAAATACTACATGCAATTAAGGAAAAATACCTAGGAGTTGAAAGGATTTTTCCACTCACCTTGTAAAGTTATTTGTTGGTGAAAAAATGGATATATTACACATGGTTAAGAAGTGACTTAGGTCAGCCCCTAAGTCAAGAAATACCAAAAAATAGGATTTAGAAAAATGAATTTAAAATTAAAAAGAAAAAGAAGAAGGTAAAGAGGAGGGCAAAAACTACACTTACCTTGTGTAGTAGGCAAAGTGTTAAGTAGAGCTTCCAAAACAAATGATGTCTAAGCTCACTCTTAAAAAATACTCCTAAGGTCAGCCCCTACTCCTCCAAATTTAAGAATGGAGAAGTCAAATTTTGAAGAAAATAAGAAGAAGAGGGAAAGGTACCAAAAATCCAACTCTTACCTTGTTGTCCAATTTCTCTCAACTTGAGGTCTTATTCAAGATGATGTCAAGGCTCTTAATATCTTCAAGGTCTTCTAAGTATACCTCAAAATCAAAAATCAAACTTAAATTAAGAAGTGAAAAGATGTAGGATATCAAGATGAATTGAAGAACAAAATTCTTACCCTGTAGTAGGGGGTGTTCGAATTTTTTGATGAAAGTAGAAGAAGAATTCTTGAAATTTTGGTTACGTGTTTGAAGAAATGAATAAGAAGGTGAACATATGCATAGAGAGATGTTGGAGGATTTTAGAGAAAGGGAGAGAATTTGCTAATAAGAGAGATGAAATGTTAGGTGAAAAATGATTTTTTTTTGATAAATTAGGCCATATGGCCGTGTGATAGGGAGAGAGATGAAGAGAAATTTTTTCCAAGCTTGAACTTGGCCTCTTGCATGGAGACAACTTGGTAGTAAAAGATATAGGTCAAATTGGAAGAAAGGAATATTGATAGGAATAAGAATAATGTTGTGAAGAATAGAATATGTTAGGGAATTTTAATAATTAAAAATTAAGGTATAAGATAAGGTGTAGAAGGCTTGAAATGTGGTATAATTATACACAAGATGTATAATATAAGGTGTATGTGTATAAGAATTTTGAGGTATTTCTACACAAAATCCACCTCTTGGTCGTCCACTATAGGGGCCATTGTGGTATCCATATATGTTTTTTTGTCCCAATATTGATGATAATAGATGAACAATATCAATCTCCAAAATAAATAGTGATTTCCTTGATCACTTATATGTCTCATAATCACTTATTCTAAATCAAATTCTTAATTCTATAAGGTATAAGTCTCTAAAATAAATAGTCTCTTAAAATTTTAAGGTGACTAATATATGTACAAATAATAATAATGATCAATCAAGTGATCATTAATGTGAAATAGAATTAATAAATGATCATGATCACAAGTAATAAATAAAATAAAATTAAATGCGACAATATATTTATTATTAATATTTACCCGTCAAGTGACGCGGTAAAATAGTCAAATAGTACATAGACGATAAGTGAAATAAATACATGCTCGAATAAAAATCAAGAGCTTCACAATGTGGATATGACAATCCGATTTTTATAGCTATATTAAAACTTGAAACCGTACACTTGCGGTAATATTATCACGAACAAAATTTTGGCGTCATTGTTGGGGAATGAATTGATTTAATTGCGCTAATAAAATTAATTCATTCCCCAACAATGACGCCAAGATTTTGTTCGTGATAATATTACCGCAAGTGTGCGGTTTCAAGTTTTAATATAGCGATAAAATCGGATTGTCATATCCACATGGAATGATAAATAAATAAGTATTAAGTATTGTAATTAAAATAGCTTCATTTTATCTAGATTTTTGAGCTCATCGAAAAATTGAGGCACCTGCAATGGAAGAAGAAAATGGTGAAAATAACAAAAATGCTTCACCAATATAAAATGGACAAGAGCGAGATATTCTGGACTATTTCCAACACAAATCAAATTATTCGGGTATTTTACGCCAATCTATCAATGAGAATAATTTTGAGTTGAAACTGATCCTCATAAGCATGGTTCAACAAAATCAATTTGGGGTGCAGTGCAACAGATGACCCGAATGCTCACTTGGCCACATTTTTGGAGATTTGTGATACCATAAAACTGAATGGTGTCTCTGACGAAGCAATTCGATTGAGGCTATTTCCATTTTCACTACGGGACAAGGCAAGATAATGGTTATAATCGTTTGCCACAAGAATATAAATTGGAATGATCTTAGTCAAAAAATTATGGCAAAATCTTTCCACCAAGTTAGACACTCCAATTAAAAAGTGAAATAGCCCAATTTCGACAAATAGACTTTGAACATTTGTACAAAGCATGGGAACGATTCAAAGATCTACTCCGATGATGCCCACAATGTGGGTATGCAAACTGGCAACATGTTCAATTTTTTTACAACAGAATGACCGAGCAAACAAGTACAATTATTGATGTTGTTGCAGGTGGTTCCTTAATGAGAAAAATTCCAACTGAAGCTCTTGCCTCACTTGAAGAGATGGCTATAAACAACTATCAATAGCCTTCTGAACGATCTATACCATGTTGGGCTCTGTTTGCTCAAATCTCAGCCCTCACAAATCAACTGGCTATGATAATTTCCAATGGCAAAACACAACCGAAGACAGAGGCAATCTCGAAGGGTAACATAAGATCTAATGAGCAAGTAAATTACCTACACAACGAGAAAACTTTAATAATCGAGGTAATATATTGCCAATTCATTATGATCCTGGTCTTCGAAATCACCAAAAACATTCTTATAGCAATACCAGAAATGTGTTGCAACCACCTCGGGATTCTAAGATCAAGCAAGTATAAGGTACAATAGGGAGGAAAAAGCCCTCCTTAGAAGATTTACTTGGAACATTCATTGGCAAAAACGATGCGGGGATGAACACGAGTGATGCTCATCGCAACACAAATTTTTTATTGTTTGCAAATTAACAAACAAGAAAAATAGTACAAATTGAATTTATATGAATTAAAATATCAAAAAAGTTACAATCTATAAAATCCTCTGATTCTTTTTTTCAAGAATATAATATATTGAATTTGAGAATTTGGAGATGAACTATTTAACTTGATCTTCTCCAAACTTGAATTTGAATTTGAATAATGTTAATTCAAGGGCTTGAAAACTTAATATCGAATAAAATGTGGAATATTAAATGATATTTGACTTTTAAACTTAAGACCTTGTTGGTGGGTGTGACTCTTTGATCTTCCTCCAAGATGGATTTGACTTCAATAATATTAACTCGAGGGCTTGAAAGCTTATTCTCAAATCAAAGATCGTGATTTGAGAAGATTCCGCGATGAACACCTTGAATTTCGCCTTGAACACTATGGATCTCCCTGAATTTGTTCTTTTTGACTTGAGAGAATTCCCTCCACTGCCTTCTTATTTAGATTTCTTCTCTTTGAATTGTTGGAACTTTGGAGGTTGGATTTGGAATGTCAATAAGGTCAACTATCACAGAGGCCTCAACTATTTCAAGAGTTTCACCTATTTTGTTATCTATTGTCTCAACGGCGATTAATGCGGGTAGGCTTAGTTGGGTTCTCATATGTGGTGCTTCTCATATTTTCCTCATCATTTCCAACCAAATCCACCATAATCATTTCACAAGCTTCATTGCCACCATTAGGATTTGCAGGTGATTGAGATTAAGTCGGTGAAAGAGAGCAACTTTGTCTCTCATCTCATCACCAATAATCTAAGTGGTGGATGATGTTACCCCAGGACCAGTCTGTTGTCTCGCACATCTAATTCTCTTGACTCATGCAAGGTTTGCTGAACTCGGCGGACTTCCACATCTTCTAACATCTCTTCTTCTTCTCCAACATCGAGGATCGGTTCGGTGGATCGTGTCAAGAGATATTTATGCGTCTCAGTTGTACCTTTCCCTTTCTTCTACTCCTTGTCCTTCACCTCCATGCACCTTTTATATAACATATTATATATATACTTGTGATCCATGACTTGACGAATGGAACAATCATTCAGGAAGGAGAGAATCAACTCATCCTCTTCAATCATTTCTAAACTTGTGAGCTAAATTCTGCTTAAACTCATCTTGCACATGGCCCATTTAGATATCCTTTCCAATTTAAAAGGATATATAGGAAAATGAACTTCTTCTAGCTTGGATTGCTGGAGCAACAAAGTCTTCTACCCGTGGCACGATCGCACAACATTCACCAACCTGTGTTTGTGTCACCAACTCTCTCAGTAGTTGCCTCTTCTACTTCACCAACAATTGTTTCCTCAACTCTTATAACATCATTTAATCAACCACATTTTTAGGTCTTTCATGGGTTCTCTTAGACCTTTTCTCAAGAAGAATTTTTACAGGTTCTATTTCCTCTTAATCAGCTCAAACTACAGACTCATCAAGCTCATCACGCTGCCTTCTTTGAGTCTTCTGCTTCTTTAATGTAGTTGGCTTTCTGGGAGCAGTTATCCTCATTTTTTTGAAACCTGCACAACTAGACAGTTTAAGATGTCTCTCCCTCAGAAGTGCCATTTCTTTTAGCGTGGCCTTTATTCTATGTATCAGATAGGTTGCCCTTAAACAAACGTTTATTCACATGGAATGGCTTCCCCTTCCTTAAGAGCAATCCCTTCTTCTCCATATAATAACCTAGGACTAGCCCATTGCCCAAGATGCTCTTGAATTTGCCATCAGCCACTTCCACATTCAACACATTCTGGCATAGCTTGTCATAAACAAATTATGCCTAGTTCAACTCCATCTCCTTCATAATAGCAGATATTACAGTCATCTTAGCTAATGGTCTTTCAGCTCTGTTTTTATGAAATCAAACTCGTGGTCTTTCAGCTCTCTCATACCACTGTTGGGGAGCTTCAGCGCTGAGTCAAGTCTGCTTCAGTGATAATCACTTCTTGGCCATTCACTAAAGAGAGAATACCATCATCGTGAGCTGATGTGTTCACGTAAATATGGCGACTTTTTCTTGATAAGTTTATGACATCTGCAATGTCAAAAACTCGACTAACTTTGACTTCTCTGGATTTCCCATTATTTTATGTGCCCTAGGTTGATCAGCGGAGTGCTTAACCAAGCTAATAATATCGATTAGTGCACTAGAGTACACGTGCGAGGCTCGAAGATGTCTTTGGTGCCATCTTGATTCTTGAGGATTTTAAGAGATTCCAAATGAGAGGTTTTGCAGAGATTTCTTTGGAATACTGAGTATAAATATGAGAGGATGAGGGATGAGAGAGAAATTTTTCGAGATATAGAAGGGATGTGATATGACGTGAGGATAATCATCAATTTTGAAACTTGGTCAACGGTTGAGATTTGATCTAAAATTTGCTTTTAATTCTCACATTAAATGCCCGTAGCATTTATGGCCAATCATATGGTTTTTTTTGTAGGTGTAGTGTTCAACATCAGATGATGCCGACATCATTGCAGAAAACATTTTCGCTTCATAAATATGACCTCATTTTGTCCCCTAGCCAATAAATATGTCTGCTTGTTCATACTTGGCTGAAAAGTGACTCTTCTTCTCTCAAGTCGACTAGTACTACTCAGCTGATTAGTTGACTTGACTTGGATGAGTGTCCAATTCTGCTGATTTTACCCTGCTGCAAGAATAAAACTCCTGAAAAATATAATTTCATTTACTTAAAGCTCTGTTGAATGACTCTTTGTAGCTCATTAACTTAGCACAATTAATCCTAGCTCATTCTCGAACTCTTCAAATCTTGATTCACATAAGGATTTTGTGAATACATCAGCTAACTGCTTCCCAGTTGACACATCTTCCAACATGATATCTTTTTTTTCAACATGATCTCTGATAAAATGATATTTGACATCAATACGCTTTGTCATGGAGTGCAAAACTAGATTTTGAGTGATTGTAATTGCACTTGTGTTGCCATACATAATTGGAATTTCATTTTCCTCAATATCATAGTCTCTCAGTTGTTGTCTCATCCATAGAATTTGGGCACAACAGATGTCTGCAACTATGTATTAAGCCTCAGTTGTTGATGTAGCTAATAAGTTTTGTTTCTTATTGAACCAAAAAATGAACCTAGTTCCAAGCAGTTGAAACGTACATGATGTAAACTTATTTTCAACTTACATCTAGCATAGTCTGAATCTGAATATCCTATCACACTACTGGGAAAATAGTTTTTTGCGATGAAAAAAGAATATAAGTCGCTGCAAATGATATTTTTGCCTCAACTTGTTGTCACAAAAGAGTTGCTGCCAATGCCTTGACGCAAAAGGATTATTTGCGACAACATTGTTGCCGCAAATATATTAGCGTCAATTTGTTGCCACCATTAATTGTTCCGGCGCATTTCCTCTAATTGTTCCGGCGCATTTCCTCTGGCGATGTATTTGCGTCAACATGTTGCTGCTAATATGCTAGAGTATTTGTGATGACTCATTGTCGTCGCTAAAATCCCTTTTTAATTTTTTTCTTATTCTAATTCTAGTATTGCTCATCGATCAAACTTTACAACAAATGGAAAAATCTAAGAGAATATACCAGAAAGATGCTGCCAGAATTCACAACAAAATTTGGACCCCAACCCCCAACAAGCATATATGAGTGACAAACATTATAGAAACCTCCCAACTCATAATTAATATTAGCACAAAATGATTAAACAATATTCACTTCAAACTACCTCATGCTCCTCGAGTTTTTTATCCTCCTAGACTGCAGTTCAATAACGTAGTCCTTGTATCCTTCTAGACAACCAAGAAAAGAACTAGAAATCAGAACAAACGACTCAGTTATTCTCTATTACTAGAATTTAAACACTGGTTCAATAATTATTCATATATCTAATGGTTAATTACAAAAAGTACCCCTAAGATTCATGCTAATTACAGAAAGACTCAGTTATCTTTCAAAATTACAAATACCCCTTGACATCTGTTTCTCTATTACGGATTGCAAAAGTACAAATCTCAAGGGGTTGTTTGTAACACTTTTAGGGGATAGTTGTAATTTTGAAAGATAACTGGAGTTTTTTTGTAATTAAGCTAAACCTCGGGTAATATTTTAATGAGACTTTTTGTAATTTCCCTATATTTTAATGAGACTTTTATACACTTACAGTATGGAACAATCTTCCAACTTGATTATCACCCTTTTTCCACTCCCGAAGGACAATGATAGTGCCATCATGAACACCACTATCTTTTCACCACAATTTTCCTGGATAAAACATGAAATCATAAGAATCACTAGCAATGAGGTAATATCGAATCGTACAATAACCACGAGATCTTAGTCACTTAAAAAATAGAACAAGGGAAATATTCAATCACTAGGCGAATGCGACCAAGAATTACCTCTTATCAATTTTGCAAGTAAGTATCTTGCTAACCATATTTCTCAATTCTGCATCAGTCATCTTACTACGAGCATAAACAAATATAGTGAAGTGTTGAAACCAATTAGAAACAGTAAAAGAATGATCTTTTTGGTGGAAATTAAAAAAGAAAGGAAACATGAAACATCATTTTCTTAGTATGTTATAATTGCTCATATTCAGCTAGTTCTTGAACTTTGCCCTGAAACTAATTTTTAAAATTAACTAAAAGATGACAAATATCACTAACCTTCCTCATGAGCTCTCCCCTGAAATGAACAGTCATTGTTTGAGGAATGTGACCTTTAGGGACATATTCAGCTAGTTTTTGAACTTTGCCCTGAAAATAATATTAAATCTTACTATAAAGGAACTCCGGCATTTGCTGAAATAATCATATTAAATCGTACATAATGAACCCGTAGGTTGTCATAAGGACATTAAACTTCAGGGCTAACACTTCCTACACACATCAGATGAAACTAAAAGGAAATTGATTAATATAGAAGGAGATTTACGAAGCTAAAATTTAAATGGAAAGATTTTTATCTTCTTACTTGAGAAAACGTTATTTTCGACCTTTGGTCTTTCCCACCAACGTAATATATACAGGAAACAGTTGGAAGCCAATTGTGTAACTCACTTTGGAATACAACATATAGAAATGTCAACGGAGAAGATAATCATAGGATTCTGAATGGAGCTAGAAAGAAACACCACCTTCCAGTTCACAAGAACAACATTAGGAACAATAATAAGATAAGGACCATAGTTTCCTTTGAACTCCATCAAGTAAGCAATCAAAGACATAACCTGCATAAGCAAACATATAATCAATCTCTAACACATACATCTATAAACTTCCACAAACATAGAAATGTACAGTCATTCCTCAGAAGGATGAGAAAAACTTTCAAATCAATATTAATCAGAATTAACGCACCTATACAGTCTTCCGAAGACCCATCTCATCAGCCAATATTCCATTTAACTTGTTGTATGAGCATAACATCCACTGCAAACCAACCTGCATAGTAAACCTAGGTCAATTTTTTTAAGCTATGCCTAAGACAATGTCACAGGTAAAAGTAATAAATCAAAAATCAATTGCATCTGCAGATAATCCAATGTACCGTAATGTATTTTCAGCGACTTGCATAAAAAATTCTTCATGCAAGTCCTTATACTTTGATTTATCAAACAAAGAAAAGAATCCAAAATCAGAGCTATTCTTTCACCTTTTTTTATATAAGAGCAATTGAATCAAAAGTTGGAGATATTATTACATTAATTAAGTCTTCGAGCTCGATCTAGACGACCATAGTTTTCGGATTCACTACATCTTGCTGAAAATAATATTAAATCTTACTATAAAGGAACTCCGGCATTTGCTGAAATAATCATATTAAATCGTACATAATGAACCCGTAGGTTGTCACAAGGACATTAAACTTCAGGGCTAACACTTCCTACACACAGCAGATGAAACTAAAAGGAAATTGATTAAAACAGAAGGAGATTTACGAATCTAAAATTTAAAATGGAAAGATTTTTATCTTCTTACTTGAGAAAACATTATTTTCGACCTTTGGTCTTTCCACCAACGTAATATATGCAGGAAACAGTTGGAAGCAAATTGTGTAACTCACTCTGGAATACAACATAAATTAGAAATGTCAACGGAGAAGATAATCATAGGATTTTGAAAGGAGCTAGAAAGAAACACCACCTTCATGTTCACAAGAACAACATTAGGAACAATAATAAGATATGGACCATAGTTTCCTTTGAACTCCATCAAGTAAGCAATCAAAGACATAACCTGCATAAGCAAACATATAATCAATCTCTAACACATACATCTATAAACTTCCACAAACATAGAAATGTACAGTCATTCCTCAGAAGGACGAGAAAAACTTTCAAATCAATATTAATCAGAATTAACGCACTTATACAGTCTTCCGAAGACCCATCTCATCAGCCAATATTCCATTTAACTTGTTGTATGAGCATAACATCCACTGCAAACCAACCTGCATAGTAAACCTAGGTCAATTCCTTTAAGCTATGCCTAAGACAAAGTCACAGGTAAAAGTAATAAATCAAAAATCAATTGCATCTGCAGATAATCCAATGTACCGTAATGTATTTTCAGTGACTTGCATAAAAAATTCTTCATCCAAGTCCTTATACTTTGATTTATCAAACAAAGAAAAGAATCAAAATCGAGCTATTCCTTCACCTTTTTATATATATAAGAGCAATTGAATCAAAAGTTGGAGACATTATTACATTAATTAAGTCTTCGAGCTCGATCTAGATGACCATAGTTTTCGGATTCACTACATCTTGCTAGAAATAAACAAATAAAGGAAACACGAGATATATTCCCAAATATCATTGATGGATGAGGTGCAAGAGAAATTAGTTGGTAATCTTACAAGGATATTGATGTATTTAGCTTCGCCATTCGGATCTGCAAAGTTTGTGAGAAAAACTTTCTCGAGTCTGCTTCAATTCGAAAAAAGTGTGGACAGATCAAGAGAAAATCAAACCGCGGACATTTCTAAACTTTGCGCAGAGAGAGTTGGTGGTGACGGCGATGGCGGGAGAAGGTGGTGGCAACCGGCGGGAGAAGAGGTGATTGTTTTGATTGTTTTTCCATTTTTCTTTGCAAATGCTAGAATTGGCATGTTTTTATGACTGCAACAAGGCAATAATTATCACAAGGATCAAGAACAAATTGACACTTTTTTGTATTTCACTTTTTCTCCACCTAATGATCTCTTCAACTACCTTTTTTCCCTTTTTCTTGTTTGATTCTTTGTACAATTGGCAACTTACAACACCACCTCCCACGACAATAAAAAATTATTACGACTAATGAATGTCATAGGGCAACAATAACCCGCTCGATCGCTCTCATGTAATATGAGTGATTACAGGAAGACACACTATAAAGGCAAATTTAAATTTACTTAACACAATCATCTCAAAAAAATAAAATTACTTAACACAAACCTGGTAATATATCTCCATCAATTTGCTTAAGATGTGATGAATGCACGGATATCCTTCAGAACTTGGGCAAAGTATCTGAATATCTTACCCTGGCATCGAGCCGACAATTTGTTTTTGGCTTCACTAGAGAATGCCTGGATATCCGCAGGACCAACAAAAGCTATGTTAATAGAAGGAGATTTTAGACCATGTATAATACCAAAATCTTTCTTTTCATTCCAGATATGATACCAATAAGGCAATAACCAACAATAAATAGCAAAGCAACAAGTATTGAAGTGCACTTGCACATGAAGAAGACAAGGGAAATACCTTTATCTCAAATCACATTTAAGAAACTTCAGAAATTCCCAAGGAATTTTACAGTTATTAGTCACAATAATCTAATAAATGTAATCACATAGCTTATCAGATTACTAAACAAAGAGAAAACCAAGTGTGATATATAATATAGCCATTTTCTGTTTTCTTCTATAATTCTATTTATTTCTTTGTAATAATAAATAAATAATTTTTAAAAATATTATTCGAATAATGGTACAAAAGGCAAAGAGATAATTAACCTTAACGGAGACGGCGGAATTGACAGTACTGTTCACATCGTTGTCGTCGCCGATGAAGGCATAGTAACCACCCAAAACGACAATGTTGTCGTGCAATTCTTCCGAAACGCACTTCATCCCTGAGCTCAGCAAGTCCAACCACAATCCACGCGCCGCCAGAACCACCACCAATGCCGCCACTATTAGCACCATCCACAAACAACGCGCTTCCTCGAACTTCATATTGATACGCAACTACTATGAAAATGAATAGGTTTCAAATATGTATCAGAGTTGAAGAAGAGTTTAGAGAGTGCTTGATAAATTGACTATGGTTAGGGGAGTTAGATTAAAAGGATGAAGGTGAAAAACACCATCTCTGTGGTTGGCTGGTTGGAGGCCATAGAGTTGACAAGGCGGGGAAGATTGGTGGACGCGGGAAGAAGAAAACCTCTCGCGAGGATTCTAGATGGGTTTAACTAATTTTTTTAATGAAATAGTATAAATTTAGGGACGCCCATTTTTTATATTTCATAAGCATAATTTATTCGATAAGGGATATTTTAAAATTAGTACAAAAACTTTTAGTGATCGCAAAGTTGTGACAAATGCCATTCTTTTGCAACAACATTGTGTTGTTGCTAAAAATACGGTTGCAAAAGATCCTTTTTGTAGTAGTTCAACTTGAAGCCTCATGTTTTAGGAATACCCTAATCCAACTACTTGACTTCCATTCAGATATGTCAAAATATTCTTTGTTGCAGTCAAATGACTTTCTTTTGGTGCAAATTGAAACCTTGCGCATACACATACTTCAAAAGTGATGTCAGGTCTGCTGGCAGTTAAGTAAAGCAATGATCTAATGAGTGATCTTTATCTTGTTTGATCGTCATGTTTTCCTTCTGAATCCATATCTATCTTGATTGATGTTTTTATTGGTATTTTGATAGATGACTTCTCTTCCATACTAAATTTTTTCGTCCAATCTCTTGTATGTTTGGCTTGGCTTATGAATGTTCCATCCTTCGTATTCTTCACTTGAAGTCCTAGGAAGAAAGTTAATTCTTCCATCATGCTCATCTCAAACTTTCTTTGCATCAGTTTTGTGAATTTATCACACAAGTCATTGTTTGTGATTCCAAAAATATTGTCATCCACATAGATTTGAACAAGCAAGATGCTCTCTCCATCTTGAAATCTAAAGACGGTCATGTCAATCTTTCCTTTTATGAATCCGTTGTCTATAAGAAACTGTGACAGTGTATCATAAGAGACCTTTGGACTTTGCTTCAATCCATAAAGTATTTTCTTTAGCTTGTACACTTTATCTCATATAGTCTTCTGCTCAAAACCAGGAGGATGTTCAACATAAACTTCTTCCTCCAATAGTCCATTAAGAAATTTTCTCTTCACATCCATCTAATAAACTGTGAAGTTCTTGTGAGCAACATAGGTAAAACACATCCTGATTGCTTCTGGAGAAAATATTTGATCAAAATATATACCTTCTTCTTGGCAATACCCTTTGGCTACCAATCTTGACTTGTTTCTGACTACAGTTCGTTCTCCACTTGTTCTTGAATATCAACATTGGACCAATAACATTTTGGTAAGTAGATCTTTGAACCAATTCCCAAACTTTATTATTTTCAAACTGATTTATCTCTTCTTGCATAGCGAGATCCAATGTGTGTCATCTAATGCTTCTGACACATCCTTTTGGCAATCTATGAAATAAACAAGTGAACATAGCTTTATATTGAGTTCTTGATCTTGTTCTTACTCATTCTATAACATTTTCAATGATCAACTCGGGTGGATGGTCTCTCAGCCATCTCACATCAGGTTGCAGTAAGTCAACTGGATTATTATGCCTTGCAGCTAAGTTGTCTTGAACAACTACCTATTCATCATTTGCATTCAGCTGCAATCTTTCCAGCACTCTTTGAGATTCAACTAACTCATCCTCATCAGGATCGAGTCTTCTGGGAGCTATCTCAGTATAAGGACTCTTCTGAATAGTTGTCTGATTCATCTTCTCAGCTAACTCATTAATGTCTTCTACACTAACATTTGGTTCACCAAATACTAACATGAATTGACTATTTTGTAACCGTAGTCCTTTTGTTTAGAACTCTAAATGCTTTGCTTTTAGACGAGTATCCAAGTAATATCCCCTCACATGCCTTAGCATCAAAAACCTTCAAGTAGGGGTGGCCAAATGGAATCTAAATTGGGTTCCAAATTGGAACCAGAATCATAGTCAACGGTTCCTAAACTGTAACCATGGTCAACGATTTCAAAATCGGAACCAGAACTGTGTGTAGACCAGTTTTGGTTCGATTTCTTGATTTTAAAAACGTGGAACCGTGGTTTTAAACATCGGTTAGAAACCGGTCGGTGGAACCATTTTTAAGGTTAATATCAACAATTTGTTTTTTGGTAAACATATGCTAAAAGAAATGTTGAATGTTTATTATGATGTTTTATATTCGTAACTACATAGACACATTTTAGACTAAATATTGTAATCGAATTATGCGAACTTTGATTCTTTATACTCTAATATTATATATAGATAGTTTAATATTATTATTAATATTAAGTATAAATTCTAATTGAATATTAAGTGCTAGTCTTTTTCTTACTTTTCCTTTTTTAACTGAAATTAATAAACTATTTTAAAAAATAAAAAATATTTAAATATAAACAAGCGGTTCAGGTTAAAACCGACATCTTTGTGGAGGAACAGGGTTCTAAATCGGACTAAAAGCTGTTAGTTCGGTTTTGGAACCGCAACCGTGAGACAACGGTTACTGGTTTCGGCTCCTCCAAAATGAGGAACCGGGCAGTTGATTTTGGAACCGAACCGGCGCGATTCCGGGAACCGTGGCCACCCCTACTTTCAGTTTATCTTTCCTATTATTATGGATAAAGCACTTTGTTCCAAAGATATAAAAATATCCCACATTTGCTCTCTTCCTGTCCATATTTCATAAGGGGTTTTGCACAATTGTCTATTGATCATGCATGTGTTCTTAGTGTAACAACCTATTGATCAATACTAAATTGCTAGCATCTCTACTCAACAATTAATATCACCTCCCAAAAGCATAACAAATCAAGTATTAAACCCCATAAACATCATAAGTCTCCGACTCCACAATTATTTATTTTGTGAATTTGCTATCTATTGTTAGAACTCATCCCCGAATTATGAACTAGCTATGAAACATGTGAATTACTGATCAAGTAATCTACAAGAATTTAGCACACACATTCACAAATAGATAGGTGAAACCAATTCATACAAACAAACCAAATCAAATATAAATAAAATCCATAGTCTACATCAAGTTCTAGAATTAAGATGAAATTAGCCTCATTTCCCTTGATATCCTCTAGAGTTTCATTTCCTCCAAATATGACTTTAGCAATTTTTACTTCATTGAATATTGATACATTGCTTTTATTTTCCATCATGTGTCTGGGACAACCCACTATCCACATACCAGGTTCCTTGGCGCTCATACAAGTGTGGATCATGATGGGTTAGCACTATAAGGTATTCTAACTAACTTATAGCCAAATGATCTGACTCTAAGGGGTTGCCACCTTTCAGTTCCTTAATCATAATGAATTTTAGCAAATATTGAGTGTTTTTACTACACGCAGATAGAGACGAAGCTATTAAGGGGCCAAAGGGGGCACTGGCCCCGCCAGATTTTAGAAAACAAATAGGGGTATTTTGGTTATTTCATATTTTAATCTTAAAATAAATAAAAATTGAAAAATGGGAAAAAAATGTCTTCAACAATATTTCATTATTTTTTCCTATTTTAATTTGTGAATCTTGAAAAATATGTATTTTAGTCATTTTTCCATTTTCTTAAAATTTTGTACATTTTTTAAGCTTTCCTTAAACTTTAACTTGAATTTTGCATTATTCTCTTATGATTTGTCTTGGTGATATATTGATGTAATTGTATTTTTTTGTTTATTTTTCAATATTAAGATGTGATTGAATTAATATAATGACTTATCCAAACATCCACATATTTTAAATTTGATGTATTGTTTCATTTTTAAATGTTGTAATGGACATTGTAACTTATATTTTGTAAAAATAAAAAAATAAACATAATTTTCGTAAATATCTTTTTAGTCATTTAACACGGTCATACCCTTCTTGTGTTCTCTGATAAGTTACTTGATTATATTTCAAAAAATTGATGCGGTACATTCATGGACCGGTCCATAGAAATAAAAAAGATAAAGTGAAAATTTGAACTCATAAATTGACTAAAAAAACATGGTTAAAAACTATTTCTATTTTGGAAAAGTAGCTAAAAACCAACGTACTCTATCCATATTAATATTAATTGAGCCTCCCTACCCGAAATTCCTGGCTTCATCACTGCATACAGATGTCTCATTTGTTTGTATGCATTTGTGTATTTACATTCTTGTGATAATATGGAAACTATTGTGCATTGTTTCTCGTTGCATAAGTGTGCTGATTTTTGTGCCTTGGGGATGACCTAAATTGATTTTTAGGCCTTTGCCATTTTGGCTTATTTCCCTTTGGAATCTGTTGATATTTCATGGGTGAACTTCAATCAGCTTGAGTTGGATAATTTCTACCATACTCATCATATTCTTTCTTGTTCTGAAAGTTCTGGGGTCTTTGGTAGTTCTATTTTGATTTAACATAATATTTCCTCCTAGAAGTCGGGTGATGAACTATTCTGAATTTGGTTTCAGCAATTCTCTCAGCATACTCAACTGACTTCTTACTTTTGCTTTTGTATCCAGGACCAGAATGTGTGCGCTTTTGGTGATATATGGATGCAACATATAAAGTTTTAGATTTTTGGATTCACATATTGCTTGAGATCATTTCTCTAAAATCACTCTTGGAGTTTGAACATTCATAAAGAAATTGAATTCTAGTCCTACTTTGTTTTCAATCTCTTTTTGAATCATCATCAATTCATACAATGATTTAGATGATTTTCTAAGTGATGCAATAACATTTTTAAGTTGTAGCTCTCTCTCTCTCTCTCTCTCTTCTTAACAGCATAGTTTGCTTTGGCCTTTTCTATCTCAGCCTTTCAACATTTTGTTCTCATCAGCGAAGTAACTTAGAGCATTGACTCTTGATCAAGCTGTGAGTTTTGACTTTTGAGTTATTTGTTTTGTAAAACCAGTTTAGGATATGATATTTATCATTTTTATGTTATTATTAGTAATACTATAATTAGTATTATTATTAGTCTTAATTTTTCTATTTTTTATGATATTAAGATAATATTGTTCAGTCACCATCAATCCAATTATAATTCAAACTCATTCAATGGTCGAGTCATATATTTTGTTTTATCAAAGCTCAAAATCCATTTAAATAAGCCCGATTTCCACTAAATCTATAATATATATTATTACTAATATTATTACATTGTATTAATTATTTTTCTCATTTGTGTAAATAAGAAGTGATGAGGTCTATTTACGCCGACCTCATGGGGGTCGAATCAAGAAGTCCCGCTAATGGGCCGAATCAGAAGAAGCCTCGCTAATGGCCGACCTGAAGAGCTGATGAGCTCTGCTAATGGGCCGACCTGAAGAGCTGATAAACTCTGCCAATGGGAAGAGCTGATGAGCTCTGGTAATTGGAAGAGCTGATGAGTTCGGCTAATGGACTGAGCTGAAGAGCTGAGGAGCTCTGTTGATGGGTCGTTTGAAAGAGTGAGGAGCTCACGATAGGTGAGTATGTGAGAGCTCTGCTAATGGGCTGAACTGAAGAGATGATGAGCTTGCTAATGGGATGAGCTGAAGAGTTTAGGAGCTCTTGTTGGGAATTTATTGTTTAGATTTTTGATGAATGCCATGTAAAACATAGATTAGAATGTTGCCACCCCATTTTCCTTGTAGCTTTCATTGTAATAGATAGGGCTGGATTAGCTAAGATAAGTCAGCTATGCCTGTAATACAAGAAGTCAACTAAAGAAGTGAAGTGAAGACTCCGCCGAGGAACAGTTGAGTATGGCCAAGATAGAAGATCAAGAACTTGACTGAAAGACATAATAGCTGAGGGACAGCTGTGTGAAGAGTCAGTTAAGTCAACTCAAGAGGCCAAGTCACAAGTTGAAGTGACAGATGAGTCTTTCAATGATTGGAGCAGACTCAAGTCACCACGGGAAAAAGGTAGCCGCAAAGAGGAGTTAATCAAAAGAATCCGTTGCACGAGTAAGTCAAGAACATTACTTACATATGTAATACACCCATCTTGCCAGGTCTTAAAGTGCTCGATCCTAGAAGCGTGCAAAAGGAATAAACCAATGGGAAGCATCGCACCTCATGTCGAAACACGAAAAGTGGGCATTCATTTAATACGAGGAAAGGTCTACATCTCAAGACTAAAGACCAAGAAAAGACAAGCCAACGAACACAAGTGACTTTTGAAAATCAGCCTATCTCTTCAACGGGTAGATTTTTGAAAGTTCACTATAAAAGGCTGAGGAATCTCATTGAGTAAAGGTTACCTGAACCACGGACGAGCAAGCATTATTCAAACTGTAACCTGCAAAATATTCTAAAGATATTGAAGCAAAATCCTCAAGCCTAAATCTCGAAGGAAATCAATCCAACACAAAGCTATGAAGGAAAGACAACTTCAAACTGTTGAAGATGAATCTTTTGAAAAATCAAAAGGGGTCTACTTTCCAAGGAGGATTGTAGGAAGGTTCAAGGTCGAACCAGTCTCAAGTTATTGGAAGGCTTCGTGATCAAATCCAAGAAGCTTGAGAAATTGAGCTGAAGTAGCAATGCAGCTGCCCTATGAAGAAACTGAGTCGGACGAGAAGCCAGCTGTGTGACCAAGGCATCTCCAGACTGAGTCCAAGGAGCAAGTCAGCTGTGTGATCAATACTTGTCTCTAGACTGATAACCACTTTGTGAATTGATCATTACTTAGTGGATTCCTTCGGTGTTGGAGAAGAGAGGATTAGAAGAATTACCCCATCTTCGAACCTCTATAAAAATTACTTGTGTCATTTACATTTCAGCATATTTACATTTCTGCACATTCATCCTATATCTGCTGATAATCTGCCGTCCAACTGATAAATAACTAAATGCTAAAACAAAGTCAAAACAAATTCAGGGGTGTTAAGTCTTCCGCTGAAAAACTCATCACAACCAAGTCTTAGTTTAGACTAAACAGTTGAGTTATTCTATCAACAGCTCTATCGAGTGGTTGGTTGATTGAGCCTTCCGCACTGGTTACTGAACTAGATCTCTATCTTTTCTAAAAAAAATTAACACTTTTATTTTAAAAATCTTTCATTCTTAGCAAACGTTATTATCATGGAAGCAAATCTGACATGCATTCCTATGTTCACTATTGAGGAGTTTGATGACTGGAAAATTCATATGCAGTCTCATCTATCTGCTTTACATGATGAAATGTGGCTAGTGATAGAGGATGGGTCACTACAAATATTGAAAGTGAACACGGTAAAGGAAGCGATTGCAAATGTGAAGAAAAAGAAGTTGTGGGAGGCAAGACCCGACCTTAGTTGAAAAATCAAGGATGAATGGACGAATGATGACAAAAAGAGATACAACTTGGACAATGTGGCCAAGGATGTTCTCTACAAGACTTTGGACAATCCTGCAAAACAGCAAAAGAAATTTGGGATAAACTGGCTTTAATAAGGATCAGAGCAAATTAAAGAAAACAAATTGTCTATTGTTGTTCAAAAGTTTGAAAACTTTAAAATGCTTGCAGGTGAAACAATGGATCAGCTGGATGCCAGATTCACTGAAATCACAAATGAGCTCTCAGCACTTGGAAAGGAATACTCACAAAAAGAGATGTGTATGAAGATTTTGAGGAGCCTCCCAGCTGAATGGGAAATGAAGAC
This sequence comes from Rehmannia glutinosa, assembly GCA_016081115.2. NCBI lineage: Eukaryota > Viridiplantae > Streptophyta > Magnoliopsida > Lamiales > Orobanchaceae > Rehmannia > Rehmannia glutinosa. The sequence goes on from JABTTQ020003124.1 coordinate 286,927, forward strand.
CATGGCTCTAAGGCACTCAATGGACTTATCAAAAACATCCAATCATGAGCTATTCTCAGACCTCAAAGCTTATGAGTTTGAGCTGAGAAGAAAAGATCAAGAAGAGACAGTTGTACCCAAAACAGCTGCACTTACAGCCAAGGATGGAAAGAGAGTCAAGTCAAGGAAGCCATAGACTAGGAGGAGATTGCCCCGATGGTTAAAAGATCCAACAAGTTCTTCAATAAGAACTATAAAAGAAATAAGGGTGAATCCTCCAGAGACATTGGCTCCTCCAAGTCAAGGGAAGACAGGCACCCAAGAGAGCCGAGCATCAAAGGGTTGAGTATCAAAGAGAGTGATAACCCAAGGATAGAAAGAGTCGATCAAAGAGCGAGGACATGTGTTGGAATTGCCGACAAGGACATTTTGCAATTAACTGTTCCTATCCACCACCAATAAGTATAGGGATGAAGAAGAAAGAAAAGTCTTGAGAAAGAAGACAAGAAAAGAAGAAAGCCATGTTGGTCAGCCGAGATCCGAGACAACGGCTAAGTCTAAACAAAGCAGAGACTCGAGAGAGTAGTGAAGTCGACTACTCAAATGATTCTGAAGAAGAAGCAATGATCTGTTTGATGGCTAAAGAACAAGATCAACCAGACCAAGAAGATGAGATACACTCTAACTCAACTCATTCAGATTCTAGTGATAGTGACTGTGACACACACACACTTCATCACCCACGGATCTTTATGATTCATTAGGCAAAATGATGAAAGACTTTGAGCACATTAAATCCTCACACACACTATTAAATGAGAAAAACATCCAGCTCAAAAGCCAAAACTCACTGCTGACTAAGGATTTGAGTACTCTAAGTCACATAGATGATGAGAACAAAGAGCTGAAGGCTGAGAATGCTAAACTAATAGTAGAGATAGCTGCTATAGAAAAGAGGGAAAATGATCTCAAAAATGTGATAGCCTCATTTACAAAGGCATCTAAATCATTGGATGATGTTAGGAAATTTATTGTTTAGATTTTGATGAATGCCATGTAAAACTTAGAATAGGAAGTTGGCACCCCAATTTTGTTGTAAAATGCATTGTAATAAATAGGGATGGCCAAGTGAGTTAAGTCACCACGCCCTAACATGCAAGAAGACAACCGGAGATTAGAAGGAAGACTCCATTGCGAGACAATTTGAGTATGGCAAAGAAGAGTAAGACAGAACTCTGAATCAAGCGGTGAGACAGATTGAGTGGAGCATCGGTCAAGTCAACTCAAGAAAAGCCAAGTCTCAAGTTGAAGTGACGGAAGAGTCATCCAATGATTGGAAGCGACTCCAAGTCACCGGGGAAAGCAAAGAAATGCGTCAAGTCGAGATAATCGAAAAAGATCGTTTACGTAAATCAAGAGAATTATCTAAACAAGTAATATCTCCATACCACCTTTCTCGAAGTGCTCGACCCTAGAAGCGTGCAAAAGGAACAAACCAATGGGAAGCACTACACCGTGTCGAAACGAAAAGGTGAATAACAATTCATACGAGGAAATGGCAATTCCAAGGATCGCAACAAGACAAGCCGACGATCGTAAGTGACTTTCAAAAATAAGCCTATCTCTTCAACGGGCAGATTTTTGAAAGATCACTATAAAAGGCGAGAAATGATTTTGAGAAGGGCAACGGACCGTAACCAAAACGTTCAAGCAATTATTAGAACCGAAACCTGAAATATTCTCAATCCTCAAGCCTACACTACGAAGAACATCAATCCAACACTCACTGTGAAGGAAAGATAACTTCAATCGGTTGAAGAGGAAAATCTTGAAAAATCAAGGGTCTACATTCCACGAAGGATTGTAGGAAGGTTCAAGGTCGAACCAAGTCTTGAGCTTTTGGAGGGCTTCGTGATCAAATCCAAAGAGCTTGAGCAAGTGAGTTGTAGTAGCAAAGGCATTTTGCCTTGTGAAGAAAAGCCGAGTCGCACGATAAGCCGTATTTGAGTGATCAAGGCGTCTCGGATCGATTCCCAAAGGATCAAGTCATTTGTGTGATCAAGACTTGTATCCGGGACTGTTACCACTTTGTATAATGATCAATACCTAGTGGATTCCTCCAGGAGTTGGAGAAGAGAGGAGTAGAAGAATTACCCCATCTTCGAACCTCTATAAAAATTTCATTGTGTCATTTACATTTCAAAGACTTTAATTCCCCGCATCTTAATTGTTTAAATCACGATAAATTTGCTATCCACTTGATAATTTCTAAGTACTAAACCAAGCACTAAATCCTTGCTTAACCAAACTTAAGGGTGTTAAGTCTTCCAATGAAAATAAACCACGATTGAGTTAATTTAGACCCAGCGGTGAGTTATTCCATCAACGGCTCGATTGAGTCCATTTGAGAGACTAACTCTCGATCAACTAAATTGGTCGGTCCACCAGAGACACGGTATGTGCGGTAGTATCAACTCGAATATTTAAAAGGACTAAATTGAAAATGGGTAAGGTTTATTCAACCCCCTTCTAAACCTTACACTTACACCCCTTGGGACCTACAAGTGGTATCGAGCGGTTGGTTCATTGAACCCTCCGCACCGGTTCTTGAACTAGATCTCCAAACTTTTCAAAGTCCGCTTTAGTACTTAAACTTTCAAAACTCTTTTTATCATTAAAAGTTTATTCATGGAAGCAAATTTGACACGCATCCCTATGTTCACTATTGAAGAATTTGATGATTGGAAAATTCGTATGCGTGCTCATCTATCGGCGTTACATGATGAGATGTGGATAGTGATAGAGGATGCGCCATCGCAAATCTTAAAGGTGAACACAAATTTGTAAGAAGAGTTGCAAACCAATTTGAAGGAGAAGAGGATGTTGCTCCTGACCAGTCATGGTTGAAAACCAAGAACTGAATGGACAAATGATGACGATAAAAAAGATACAACCTGGACAATGTAGCCAAGGACATCCTTTACAAAACCTTGGACAAAGTCATATTCAATAAAGTCAAATCATGCAAAACGGCTAAAGAAATCTAGGACAAGCTAACATTGATTTGTGAAGGCTCGTGAGCAAATCAAAGAAAACAAATTATCGAGTAGTCTACGTAAATTTGAGAACTTCAAAATGATCTCAGGAGAAAACCTGGATCAACCGGATGCTCGATTCACGTAAATCACCAATGAGTTATCTCGCACTTGGAAAGGAATATACACGAAGGAAATGTGTATGAAAATCCTAAAAAGTCTTCCAGCTGAATGGGAAATGAAGGTCATGGCACTAAGACATTCCATGGACCTATCAAAGACATCCAACCATGAACTATTATCGATCTCAAAGCCTACGAGTTTAAGCCGAGAAGAAAAGACCAGGAAGAGACAGTTGTACCCAAAACAATTTGCTCTAATTGTTAAATATGGGAAGAGAGCCGAGGTCAAAGAAGTCATTGATCCAGAAGAAATAGCCCTGATGGTTAAAAAGTTCAACAAGTTCTTCAATAAGAACTACAAGAGAGGAAAGGGTGAATCTTCTAGAAGACACTCGGCTCCCTCCAAATCAAGGGAAGATAGGCCAACCAAGAGAACAGATCATCAAAAAGTGAATATCAAAGGGTCGACAATCCAAGAATGGAAAGAGTCGATCAAAAGGTGAATATCTATCTTTGAATCGTAGACAACCAGGTCACTATGCCATTGATCGCCCATATCCTCGTAGTCAACAAGTACAGAATGAAGAAGAAAGAAAGATCTTGAGAGAAAGAAGACAAGAAAAGAGAAAGGCAATGTTGGTGCAGAGATGCTAAAAAAATGCCCAAGTCAAAAGACATAGCCGATTCAGAGAAAGTGAAGCCGACTATTCAAGTGACTCACGAAGAAGAAGCCCCGACCGCTTGATGGCCAAGGAACAAGATCAACTCGACCAAGAAGATGAGGTACACTCTAACTCATCAAACTCGGATTCTAGTGATAGTGATCGTGACACACACACTTCATCACCCACTCGATCTTTATGATTCATTAGGCAAAATGATGAAAGATTTTGAACACATTAAATTCTCACACACACTATTAAATGAGGAAAACAACCTACTCAAGAGCCAAAACTCAAAGTGACTAAGGAGCCGAGAGTACTCTAAGTCAAATAGTGATGAGAATGAAAGTTTAAAAATTTGAAAATGCTAAGTTGATAGCAGAAATAGTTGCCATAGAAAAGAGGGAGAATGACCTCAAAAATGTTATTGCCTCATTCACTAAGGCATCTAAATCATTGGATGATCTTATTATGAGTCAAAGAGAATGTGGAGACAAGACAGGGGCTTAGGATTTAATTCCTCCGTGTTGTGTCAAACCTCAAAAGTAATTTTGGAAAAAGGATCTTCAAGCCATGAAGAGTCTAAAAATCCAAAACTCTAAATGTTGCACACACATTCACTCCAAAGCACAATTACAAGCAAACTAGCCTTGGCTATAAAAGAAAAGGAAAACTTGACGAGTTGAGTGCTTATTTGAAAGGACGGTGAGAAGAGATTCACCAGGGAGTTCCTCAAAGAAACTCCAAACGAGAAAATACTCTGTAAAGAAGAAGCGAGCTACCAAAAACCCCAGAAAATCTATAAAAGAAATACATATGATGGGAATGGTAGAAAATATCCAAGCCAAGCCGATTGGAATAATGTGAACCATCAAAGATAGACTTATGGAATATAAGCCCAAATGGCAAAGGCCTAGAACTCAAAGAAAGGCCATTCCAAAAGTATAAGAGCTTTTATCAAGCACACATATGCACCTAGGCACTACATTCAAAGACACCACAATTACCAAAGAAGGCGATTGCCAAAACACATATGCAGCGTCTGAGACAAAAAGAGACAATTTGTATGAACCTAAAATCCCCAAGCAATTTGCCAAGATTAATTATGATTATGGCACCGATAGATGGCAACCCCTTAGAGTCAAATCATTTGGCTATAAGTTGGTTGGATCATCTTACAATTCTAACCCCTCAGGACTCGAGACAAGTATGGGTACCTAAAACTTAATTTCCTTGATTGCGGGTTCAAGGAGCAGTGAAAGTGCAAGGAACCTGGTACATGGATAGTGGTACATTCCCGGACATATGACAGAAATAAGAAAAATCTGTCAAAATTCAAGGAAGTTAAAGGAGCAAAAGTCATATTTGGAGAAATGAAGCTCCAGGTGAAATAAGAGGCATTGGATCCGTCAAGAGGAACGGATTAGAAATCACGAGATGTTGCATATGTCGAAGGACTCAACTTCAACTTGCTAAGCATAAGTCAACTCTGTGACAAGGGCTATAATGTTGGATTCAACATGGGTGTATGCCAAATCAAGGATCTTGAATCGAATGAAGTTGTGTTGCAAGGATGCGGACAAATGAACATGTATGTAGTAGATTGGTCAACCGCTACACACAAAGACTCTATTAGCAAATAGACAAATTTGAATCAAGTTAGTGTGGCACAAAAAGTGAGTCACCCGAATTTCAAAACAATTAACAAGCTTGCGTAGTAGTCTTGTGGAAGGACTTCCGGACTCAAAAGTATACAAGAAGGAGAGTATATGTGATGCATGTCGAAAGGAAAACAAATCAAATCTTCATTCAAAGAAAAGACATGTTCATTTTCAACAAGAATATTGCAGACCGCTACATATGGATCTATTTGGCCCAATGGAAACAAAGACATAAGTGGAAAGAAATACACCTTGGTGGTAGTAGATGACTACTCAAGATATACATGGACAATATTCATGTGTAAGAAGAAAGAAACTCTACGTAAAACTACCACGGTGATGAAGAGGATTCAAAACGAGAAGAGCCAAACCATTATCAAAATAAGATCGGGACATAGGAACCGAGTTTATCAATGGAATAATAACTCGATTGTATTGAAAATGGTATTGGTCATGAACTATCAGCAAAAGGACTCCACGGCGGAATGGAGTTGCGAGAAAGAAGGAACAAAACTCTCAAAGAAGCGACAAGGACCATGTTAGTGAAGCGGGGTTACCAAAAAGATTTTGGTGAAGCAATCAACACGACTTGCTACACTCAAAAGCAGGATGTATGATAACAGACGGTGACAAACACACCCTATGAGATTTGGGTGGAAGAAAACCAAATGTTGCATATTTGAGAATACTTGGATGTAAATGCTTCATCCCACAACAATGGCAAAGACAATCTAAAGGCTTTCGATGCTAAAGGCGATGAAGGTATCTTCTTGGGATACTGTTTGAAAGCAAAGCTACTGAGTACTCAACAAAAGAACTATGGTTGCGGAAGAATCCATTCATGTGGTATTCGATGAGCCAAATGTGAATGGAGAAGATATTGAAGAGTCGGTGATGTTTGAATCATCCAACCATACGTAAGAGTCCCTATCAAGCCAAGTGGAATTATAAACTCGAGAAGAAGATGAGATAGTGAATCTCAAAAACAAGTGGAAAATTTGCGGCTAAGTGATTACGAGAGAGTTGAACACAAAGAACACAGTACCAAGCAAGACGATCAATCCAAACTAACGTACTCCAACTTTGATGTAAGATGGTCAGGAGACCATCCACGAACTTGTCATTGGAGATATAAGAGAAGGTGTCAAAACAAGATCCAGAACTCAACAAGAAGCCATGTTCACATGCTTTATCTCGCAAATAGAGCCCAAAGATGTGTTACAAGCATTGGACGACACACATTGGATTCAAGCTATGCACGAAGAGCTGAATCAGTTTGAAAGAAATAAAGTATGGGAATTAGTTCAAAGACCCACACATCAAAATGTTATTGGTACTAAATGGGTGTTCAGAAACAAGATGAACGAGGAAGGTTTTGTGGTAAGAAACAATGCAAGACTAGTAGCCAAAGGATATTGCCAAGAAGAATGAATAGATTTTGATGAAACATTTGCTCCTGTAGCAAGATTGGAAGCTATAAGGATGTTTCTTGCCTATGCATCTCACAAGAATTTCATTGTATATCAGATGGATGTAAAAAGTGCATTCCTAAATGGTTTATTAGAAGAAGAAGTGTATGTTGAACAACCTCCAGGATTTGAGCAGAAGACTCTTGGAGATAAGGTATACAAACTCAAGAAAGCCTTGTATGGATTGAAACAGGCACCCAGGGCATGGTATGATACTTTGTCACAATTCCTAACTGAAAATGGATTCACAAAAGGAAAAGTAGATAGAACACTTTTCAGAATTCAAGACAAAAAGAGTATCTTGCTTGTTCAAATATATGTGGATGACATCATTTTTGGATCCACAAACAAAGAGTTTGTGTGAAAAATTTTCAAACCTCATGCAAAGTAAATTTGAAATGAGCATGATGGGAGAGCTAACATTCTTCCTTGGACTCCAAGTGAAACAATGAAGGATGGAACCTTCATAAGTCAAACAAAATACACCAGAGACTTAATGAAGAAATTTGGTATGGAGGAGAAGTCTTACGTGAAAATACCAATGAATACATCATCAAAATGGACATGGATGCGGATGGCAAGCCTGTAGATCAAACAAGATCTGAGCACTTATGGATCATTGCTCTATCTTACAAAGTAGGCGGACATCACCTTTCTTTGTAGGTGTATGTGCAAGATTTCAATCTGCTCCAAAAAGAGAGCCATATGACAAAGAAACTAAGAGAATATTGAGATACTTGAAAGGAAGCCAAGAAGTTGGCTTATGGTATCCAAAGGAATGTGGATTCAAGCTAATTGGCTATTCGGACTCGGACTATCTTTGGATGCGAGTTGATGAAAAAGCACCTCAGGCACATGTCAAATGCTAGGAAAAAGGTTTATTTCTGGTTTAGCAAGAAGCAAAATTCAATAGCCACCTCTACAAGCGGGAGAATACATAGGCTGGGCAAATTGTTGTGCCCAAGTCCTATGGATGAGACAAAGACTAAGAGACTATGAAGTTGAGGAAAAAGAAATTCCAATCATGTGTGATTACACAAGTGCAATTGCAATCACTCAAAATCCTGTGTTGCACTCAAGAACAAAGCATATCGATGTCGATATCACTTCAAAAGAGATCATGTTGAAAAGAAGGACATCATCTTGGAATATATCTCAACCGATAAACAATTGGTGACATCTTCACAAAACCATTATGTGAGTCAAGATTTGAAGAACTCAAACATGAGTTAGGGTTAATTGAGCCGTGACACACGGAAGAATCAAAGAAAAGAAATGGAACACTAAAAGGGAAAGAGAGTTGAACTCACAAATCAGCCTAAGTAAATCAGTAGATCGGAAAGAAAATTTATACCAAGTCGGTGACAATTTGAGTCACTAAGAGAAGCGTGAGAAGAGGAGTTAAATCGGCTAAGGGATGTGAGTCACTTATAAGCAAAGTGACAAAAACGATCGTTTTGCTAAGCGGGAATGTTTTTAAGAATGATGTCGGCATAATGATGATGTGTACTGGACATAAAAGCCGCACACCAAGCTTATGATTGGATATAAATCTTTGCCGCATTAATACGAGACATTAAATGCTAAATAGGCGTGCAAAATCTAAACCGTTGATTTCGATCACATTTCAAAACCACCCGCACGCCCTTTCATAAACCATATTAAACCATTTTCGTCCGTTTCTCTCACACACTACCAAAACTGTTCATTTCTCTCTCTCGAAGAAGAAAAGGCAAAAATCTTCTCAAAACCCTACCTATCTTCAAATCAATCTCTAAGTTTTCTTCGATAAAATCTGAAAAATGGCACCAACCTATGATTTTGTCAAGTTAGGAAAGCAAATCCACACCGGGTCCACTGTGGATTTCGGCGGCATGGTGAAACAGGGTGCGATGACACCCTAGTGAAGAAAATCGAGAAATTGGAAACGCCGGGTGAAATCGTTTCGATCTTTGGAATATCCGATGACCTATGTGGAGGAGGTCGCGCGATTCTCGTGAATGCTGAAATTCACGATGAAGGGATAAAGTCATCTGCATTCACGGGAAGGAGTTCATCATCTCGCCAAAGATTTGGCGAACACCGCCATTACCGCGGAAGGAGCACCGAGAAATCAATGAAGCTGATGTAGACTTGGCCGCTGGCTTGGAAGGAAGTAGCCAAGACCGACTATCTTGCCGATAAGATAGTCTACCTGACCAACAAGAGAGCTATTTGAAGGAGGATTATCACAAGTTGTTGGACATAGTTGCCAAATGCATTGACATCAAATTTGGCGACTTTGACCACTATCAAAAGCAAAGTTGATTGTGATGGCGGCGATCATTGAAGAAAGGAAAATAAAGCGGGGTGAGTTTATCTACGGACTATGCCGAATGTAGGGAACAAATCCTTGAGGAAGATGGCACATTTGGAGGATCCCTAGGATATGGCCTGGTGATTGGTCGGATGATGGAGGTGAAAGGTGTCCTCTTAGACATGGAAAGGCGTTCCATGTTAACAAGAGGATGTTCGAGATCAAACCTCTCTCGGCACACGAAGAGAGCCTACGCCAAGAGAGCGACACAAGTGAGGGGGAATCGGTGACCAAGATACAAATTGTTTCCTCTCCACAAAGAAGAAAGCGCCCTGCGGTTTGCTAAGAAGCTAACGCTCTGCAGTGAAAGAAAGTCAAACTGCTCCCCCCGCAGCAGAGTCACCGCCCTGCAGCGGTGTCTCTACCCAAAGAAGCCAGCGGTCGAGAAGGACTCTCAAATACCTTCTCCGATCGTCAAAAAGAGGAGAAGCGATAAGCCAAGACGGCGGCTCCTCGAAGAAAACACTAGCACGGCCCCCGCCGCCCAAGACTCAGAAGAAAGCGTCTCTCGAACCAGAAATCCCTCTGGTACAAACTAGAAGACGAAGAAGAATCATCAAGCGCTCCGAGCTTGAAAAGCCGATTGAGTCACCACTCACCGTGGAGCAGAGATCGGAGCTTTGGAGAAGTAGAGTCTCCGGATACTATAGATGAAATGCTACTAAGTCTGTCAAGGCAATCGCAGAGGCAAATCAAGAAATAGTTGTAGTCCGCGCAGCCGAGACACAAGAAGAAGCGATAAAGTTGATGTGATGTGATGATCCTATCCCCACTTTACCGAGACATTCAAAATCGTCTGCGTGAGTGGAGAAATGGAAATTGAGTAAATCAAGGAACAGTTCCAACGGCCGAGTTTATAGAAGAAGAAGAGGAAGGCTGTTAAACTTCCTCGCCTAACCACTGTGATCCAAAGATCTTTGGATGAAGACAAGCGCACGGATATCCTGCAGATCTTCAAGGACAAGGAGAAGGAAAGACAGCGAGAGGAAGAAGCCGAGGCACGTGAGAAGGCCAAGATCTCGCCCTATCTCGGCACCACGAGAACACACACATCCTCTCCTTGATGTCTTATCGCGATGATGAGGATCCAGGACTCTTTATTCTTCGCCACGAAGAGTTGCAAATGCAGCAAGCATTGCACGAATCGAATCTGCCGCGAGCAAAGATTGATGGAGGGACCAGGAGAGTCCTCCGAACACACTGAAATTGATCCAATGGGAGTGGTTCAAACAAATCGCCATGTTGTTATTCCGCCACCACTTCCCTGACTCACTCGGGAAGAAGGCAATAAGGAATGGCGATGAAACCGGGATAGTGGGGACCCTGAGTTGAGCCAACCCCTATTGAAGGTGTCTTACCACGCCCCAACTGAACGCTTAATCGAAATAGCCGGGAGTCCGGAGACGAGTGACCCCATTCCAAGTCACTCGGTGGTGCGCCGGGGGGAAACTCCCTCCACTGCAGCAAGGTCGGAGAATCTGCAGATGACTCAACAACGAATCCAGGAGGCGAAGTGGAGGAAGTACAAACACTAAACGAACAAAGCAAGTTGTCATCAACGAAGCTCAGGCGATTGAGATCAATTTTTTGGTGAGGTGCCAACCGCTCGAAGGCTAATGACGCCGCGATGCGGTCGAGGCACGAGGAAGGAACAACCCCGGGAGTTAACACTGGCGATGAAAGTGCAATCCATGGGGTTGAGACTCCAATGGATGCCACCACGAGAAGACCCTAAGACAAGTTGACACTGCCGAAAGGGAGGTCGAGCCTCATTGCAGATCGAGACTGCAGGAGGAGGTAATGAAGGCCCACGGGAGGTTGAGACTTCGGGGTAAAGAAGTCAAGTAGAGAACATCCCTCCCGCTATCATCGACCCATCTCGAAAAAGGAGATAAGCGCTTCATGATTCCCAGGATAATCCTCGATGTAACCTTTCTCGGGATCGAAGGCGCGAAGAAGTTCGAGTCATCCCCGTGATGACTCCAAAAGACTTCGGTGCGGATGTTCCAAGCACGAGCAAGTCGATCCCAAGACTACTCGTCAAACCTTTAATTTTGATGATGAGCGACCAATGGAAATCTCATCATCGTCCGATGACGCTCGATAAGGCCGAGGACCAATCCACTCAATGGAGAAACCAGTGAGACCAACAACGGTCTTGCCGAGACGGTGAGGCTCGGCCAGTCGGGTCTGGGTCACAACAGACCCGGTGAGACAGAGTCCATCGCGCAGCTCCCCCCACGCTGCGATAGGTTCGACTCAAAAGGAACGCCACGCGCACCTCTCATCATTGAACAAATACCGGTTGGCGTGATGATTCCTTTACGAGAATCTTTTCCTTTCTCCTCGGAGGTACCCGACCTCACCGAAGAATCGAGAGAACGAACGCGCACGCTTCCATAGACCAGCTCCTGTCATTCCATTAGGTACCATTGTTCGGTGATTATGACTTTGACGTTGCATGGCCATCACCGCAACGGAAGAATCACCAAGTCCGCGAAGTGTTCAAGGCATTATTTCTTGAGATTGAACGGATGGAGAGGCATCGGCCTCTATGGACATGCGTTGGACAACAGAGATGCAATCTTACTGGCGACTTAAGAGGCATAATAGTCGAGGATCGGGAATGGTGGCAACAAGAACAAACAATGCGTGTGGAACAAGTTAGATACTTCAGGACATTGTTCAACAAGTGCTGGTATGGAGAGCCGAGAATGCGATGCAAAACGAAGTTGAGAGAACACATTGAGCACATGCATGAAGCTCACACTGCCGAGATAAAGCTGCTGCGTGAGCAAAATAAGAGTGATCTACAAACGTTTGGAAGAAAACATGAATAACAAATTCAGCCTTCTCATGGCCGAGATGAAGCTAATTTCAAAGTGAGTCCAACGCTACTCGATCCGAATTTACGTCGCATACTCCGCAGCGGACACTCGAAGAGAGAACTTCGACTATCGCCAGACTCGACTTCCCGCTTGCAAGTATGTTTCAGCGTTCCTCTCTCCTTTGATGATGCCAAAAAGGGGGAAGAGGAATACCTTAAAGCTGAGAAGAGATCCGAAGCGAAAAAGAGGATGTAGCTGCGAAGGGAGCGGTGAGGAAGCGGTTACCAAACAAAAGAAAGGAAAATGTTGAGGGGGAAGGATCGAAAGATGTGACCTTGATGATTGCACAAACCCCCAACAAGGTCTTGTCACGGTGACATTATCGTGACAAACTCCCCGTGACTCGCCACTCCAACACTCGCTATATCTATGGTGAAAAGAGAAAGACAATTGAAGCGGGGATGGAGGAAGTGGAAGGAAGAATGGATGCCCGGGTTATGAACATCTTAAAACAACATGGAGGCATTCCAAGTGAGAGCAGAGATACTTATGCCATCTCGGATGTCGGGACGAGCCACGATCGATTGATGAATTTAAAACGCCGCATCGAAGGATACTTTGCAAATATGTCTATGGCTCAAGCTTGGGACTTGTATCTTGGGAAAAGGGTCTCACATTATGTGAAGAAGCCGACGGCGACAGCAGACTACCGGATCACTCTGCTGGTCACTCCATTGGTCACTCACCGGAAAGAAGAAGACTCGAAGACAATACACGCCCGCAGGTAGAGGAAGAAGCGTGGTGGAGGAAGAGGTTTGAGACCCAGGCCTCCGCCCAAAAACATTGAATACGTAGATCCAGGCAAGAAAGGAGGGATCTCTTTGGGTCTTGAGCAAATAGCAAATTTGCAAGTGGCTAAAAGTAATGCCGAGTATGCGAAAAGAATAGAAGAAGAAAACAAGAGACAAACTCGGCTATGGGAGGAAATACAAGAAAGATTAAGAAGAGATGAAAGTGCAAGAAGGCATATGAAAAGAAGAAGAAGGCAGCTGACGACGAGAAAAAGAGAAGAAGAGCAGAAGATGCTGAACAAGATGAAAGAAGGAGACAGCGAAGGAGATGAAGTGTTGTTGTTCACCCCTTCATGTATTTTATGATGTAAATACATACTATGTAAGTTTTCTGCAATAAAGCTATAAATTCTTTATTTTCTGTGTAGACAAATGTTTGCTCTGATACACCTTGTAAACAGTTGTGTAAAAGAACAAGAATGTTATGATCAATAAAAAGATTGATTCTACGCATACATTCTATGTGAATACACTATCTGTATGTATCTTTGCTATTTGCATTTTTGAATGGTTTAAGTTTTGGCATCATCAAAAAGGGGGAAATTGTTAGGAAATTTATTGTTTAGATTTTGATGAATGCCATGTAAAACTTAGAATAGGAAGTTGGCACCCCAATTTTGTTGTAAAATGCATTGTAATAAATAGGGATGGCCAAGCTGAGTTAAGTCAGCTACGCCCTAACATGCAAGAAGACAACTGGATATTAGAAGGAAGACTCATTGCGAGACAACCGAGTATGGAAAAGAAGAGTAGACGGGAACTCTATGAAGAAGCGGTGAGATGCGGTGAGTGGAGCATCAAGTCAACTCAAGAAAAGCCAAGTCTCAAGTTGAAGTGACGGAAGAGTCATCCGATGATTGGAAGCCGACTCTAAGTCACCTGGGGAAAGCAAAGAAATGAAGTCAAGTCGAGATATCGAAAAAGATCCGTTGCCACGTAAATCAAGAGAATTACCTAAACAAGTAATATCTCCATACCACCTTTCTCGAAGTGCTCGGTCCCGAAGCGTGCAAAAGGAACAAACCAATGGGAAGCACTACACCGTGTCGAACTCACGAAAAGGTGAATAACAATTCATACGAGGAAATGGCAATTCCAAGGATCGCAACACGACAAACGATTGTAAGTGACTTTCAAAAATAAGCCTATCTCTTCAACGGCTGATTTTTGAAAGATCACTATAAAAGGCCGAGAAATGATTTTGAGAAGGCGCGGACCAGAACCAAAAACGTTCAAGCAATTATTAGAACCGAAACCGAAATATTCTCAATCCTCAAGCCTACACTACGAAGAACATCAATCCAACACTCACTGTGAAGGAAAGATAACTTCAATCGGTTGAAGAGGAAAATCTTGAAAAATCAAGGGGTCTACATTCCACGAAGGATTGTAGGAAGCTTCAAAAGTCGAACCAAGTCTTGAGCTTTTGGAGGGCTTCGTGATCAAATCCAAAGAGCTTGAGCAAGTGAGTGTAGTAGCAAGCAATGCCCTATGAAGAAGCCGAGTCGCACGAGAAGCCGGTGAGTGATCAAGGCGTCTCGGTCGAGTCCCAAAGGATCAAGTCATTTTGTGTGATCAAGACTGTATATCGGATTTACCACTTTGTATATCGATCAATACCTAGTGGATTCCTCCAGGAGTTGGAGAAGAGAGGAGTAGAAGAATTACCCCATCTTCGAACCTCTATAAAAATTTCATTGTGTCATTTACATTTCGGCACTTTAATTCCTGCGCATCTTAATTGTTTAAATCACGATAAATTTGCTATCCACTTGATAATTTCTAAGTACTAAACCAAGCACTAAATCCTTGCTTACCAAACTTAAGGGTGTTAAGTCTTCCGCTGAAAACACAAACCACAGTTGAGTTAATTTAGACCCAACAAAGTGAGTTATTCCATCAACGGCTCGAGTTGAGTCTGTTGAGAGACTAACTCTCTCGATCAACTAAATTGGTCATTGTCCACCTAGACACGGTGTGTAGTATCAACTCGAATATTTAAAAGGACTAAATTGAAAATTGGGTAAGGTTTATTCAACCCCCCCTTCTAAACCTTACACTTACACCCCTTGGGACCTACAGATGACCTTATCATGAGTGAAAAAGAATGTGGAGATAAGACAGGCATAGCATTCAATTCCTTTGTGCACAGTCAAACTCCCAGAGTGATTTTGGAAAAAGGATCTTCAAGTAATGAAGCATCTCAAAAATCGAAAACACCAAAGGTTGCACCCACATTCGTTCCAAAGCACAACCACAAACAAACTGGCCTTGGATATAAAGGAAAATAGCCAGTTGAGTATGCTGAGAGAAGAACTGAGAAGACATCCAGCAGAGTTCCACAGCAAACTCCAAATAGAAAGTACTCTTTGAAGAATAAATGATGGCTCAAAAGCTACCTTTAAAACCGTAGGCAAGTGCACCTATCATTTTATAGTATAGATTATTGAGTACCGAAAGTGTCATTCCAGGAGGATTGTAAGTACTAATAATTATCGTCTTTTTGTTATTTAATCTAACAATTTCGAGTTTTTGTTTGATGAAAAAGGAAAACAAATTATAAATTGTAAAAATGAAGGAAGATTTGTAAAATAAGAAATCAAGAGATACAAATGTGTTTGAATGTAAATCCTCTAGAATGTTTTTGTGATTTGACAAGTTAAAAATACAACCGTAAGCCCTTAAGCAAAAACCAACCTCTTTTAATAAAATCTCATGTCTTGTGGACCGTAGAAATTCCCAATTTAAGTTAAACCCTTTCTCAAGGCGAAAAAGTTCTAATCTCAAGTTGATTAATCGAAATGCTTTCTAGTTAAAACCCCAAGACAAAGACATTATAACGATTTGTGAATTCCATATTAGGTTTGACCTAATCCGGAAGATTTATGTCGTCCTATATCTAGGATTGCATGCAACTCTTTTCACTTATATAGGTTCTATTTCACCATGAATCTCGATTTCCGGATGAAAAATAAACTTCAAATCAATATTGCGCATATATCAATTGAATGAATGAAGCATAATATAAGTGAATCACACAAAATATGAAGATTTTATTAAAAACATACACACCTTAATCACAAATCCATTCTAGAGTTCATTACATTCAAACACTAGGAGTTTAGCTACACATGATTTTGACCAAAGAATAAATTACACAAGAAGATTTAAGTATTGTAGACATGGTGTACTTATCTTTCTCAAAATCTCAATTGACTTCTTTCTTGATTCATGATGTTGCTCCAAGCCTTCTTCTCCAATATTGCCCCAAGCTTCCTCCTCCAAGACCCCTTGATCCCAATTCTACTTAATGAAATGAATACCATGAATATTTCTTGAGTATCTAATGAATGCCTCTCCCAACTTCAACCCTTGGCTTTTATAGGCAACCAATACATTGATAGTACTCTCTTTTGTTAAACAATTGCCTCCATTTTCATTGTTGGTTGGTGAATTCTTGTACTCAATTGATGATTGAGGGAATATGGAGACATGTTGCAGCAAAATTGGGTGTTAAAGGTGTATAAAAGTGGTCAAAAAGCTTGGTAGGTGAGTTTTCCATAATTTTCGCATGGAAAAGTTGCGAGAAAAGTGCCCCGGACACGCGTGTTGCCGAACGGCCGGGCGTGCTGTTTTTATCACACAGGGAATCGGGAGACATGGCGCGTGCTTCCCAACACGGCCAGGGGCGTGTCTCTCGACACGGCCGTGTTGGGGAACACGGCCTGGCCGTGTCGGAGGTGTTTTGTGCGAAAAATGGAGTTTTTAGCTCCCGCGAACACTGGCCGTGTTGCCCCCCCGCCCGTGTTGGACCAAAAAGGCCCGAAATGACGCGTTTGGCTTGGAATTTCGAGCGTTTTGCATCCTTAAACTCCCGGTATGTTTTGACATGAATCCATGGTCCGAAATTCACAAAAATTAGCCCCGAATGGTCAATCTACATCAATAAAAGCACCTCGGAGTAATATGAACTATGTACAATCAAAAATTTACAAAACTAACAATAAAATAACTCGAATTCTACTCAAATATATACATAAAACATGCATAAAAAGACCCTTATCAATAAACAGAGCTACCAAAAACCCCAGAAGTTTTATCAAAGAAACACATATGATGGGAATGATAGAAATTATCCAAGCCAAGCTGATTGGAATAATGTGAAATATCAGCAAAGACCTATAGAATACAAGCCTAAATGGCAGAGACCTAGACCTCAGCAAAGGTCATTCCAAAGGCAAAAGAGCTATCATCAACACACATATGCACCCAGGCACTACACTCAAAAATATCACAACTATCCAAAGAAGTTAGAAGGCAATTGCTAAAACACACACACAGGCATACAGACAAAAGAGACAGTTGTATGTACCTAAAGCCCCCAAGCAATTTGCCAAAGTGAACTATGATTATGGCACAGATAGATGGCAACCTCTTAGAGTCAAATCATTTAGCTATAGGTTGGTTGGATCATCTTACAAAGACTAACCCCTCAGGACCCAGGCAAGTATGGGTACCTAAAAACTAATTTCCTTGATTGCAGGTTCAAGGAACAACTGAGTGCCAAGGAACCTGGTACATGGATAGTGGTTGTTCTAGACATGGCAGGAAACAAGAAAAATCTGTCAAGATTCAAGGAGATTAGAGGCGCAAAAGTCATATTTGGATGAAAAGAAGCTCCAGGGGAAATAAAAGGCACTGGATCCATCAAGAAGAATGGATTGGAGACCACAGATGTTGCTTATGTTGAAGGCCTCAACTTCAACCTGTTAAGCATCAGCCAACTCTGTGACAAGGGCTACAATGTTGGATTCAATATGGGAGTATGCCAGATTAAAGATGTTGAATCAAATGAAATAGTGTTGCAAGGGTCAAGACAGAAGAATATGTATGTGGTAGAGTGGTCTACTGCAACACCAAGCACTTGTCTGTTAGAAAAGAGCACAGCCGAATCAAGTTGGCTGTGGCACAAGAAGCTGAGTCATCTAAACTTCAAGACAATCAACAAGCTTGCAAGGAGTCATCTTGTGGAAGGATTGCCAGACTCAGTATACATGAAGGAAAGTGTATGTGATGCATGCCAGATGGGAAAGCAGATCGAATCTTCATTCAAGGAGAAACCTAGTCCTTCTTCAACAAGGATATTACATCTGTTGCATATGGACTTATTTGGTCCAGTTGAACCAGCCAGCATAAGTGGAAAGAAATACACCTTAGTGGTGGTAGATGATTATTCAAGATATACATGGACAATCTTCATGTGCAAAAAGAAAGAAACCTTGCAGAAGTTACCTCAGCTGATGAAAAGAGTTCAAAATGAAAAGAGTCAAACCATTATAAAGATAAGGTCTGATAGAGGAACTGAGTTTGTCAATGGGATAATAACTCAAGATCTTGTGTTGAAAATGGTATTGCTAATGAGTTATCTACTGACAAGAACTCCACATGAGAATGGAGTAGCCGAAAGAAGAAGGAAAGAACTCTCAAGGAAGCCGCAAGGACCATGTTAGCTGAAGTCGGATCGCTTAAGAGATTTTGGGTCAAGCCATCAACACCGCATGCTATGCTTAAAATAGATGCATGATATGAAATCGGATAGGAAGAAAGCCAAGTGTTGGGTACTTTAGAATATTTGGATGTAAATGTTTCATCCACAATAATGGCAAGGATAATCTATAGGCTTTTGATGCTAAAGCTAATGAAGGTATCTTTTTGGGATACTCGGTGAAAGCAAAGCCTATAGAGTGATGAACAAGAGGACTATGGTCACGAAGAGTCTATTCATGTGGTTTTTATGAACCTAATGTGAATGGAGAAGACATTGAAGAGTTATCGATAATTTGAATCACCCAACTATGCGGAAGAGTCCTTATGTTGAAGTCAAGCAAGAGTAATCAACCAAGATGAAGATGAGATAGTGAATCTCAAAGACAGATGGAAAATCTGCAGCTGAATGATGATGAAGGAGCTGCTCAAGACAACACAGCTGCGAGACAACTGAACCCAACTGATTTGCTTCAACCTGATGTGAGATGGCTGAGAGACCATCCACGAGAACAAGTCATTGGAGATGTGAGAGATGGTGTAAGAACCAGATCCAGAGCTCAGCAAGAAGTAATGTTCACTTGTTTTATTTCCCAAATAGAGCCAAAAGATGTGTTCCAAGCATTAGATGACACACATTGGATTCAAGCTATGCAAGAAGAGCTGAATCAGTTTGCAAGAAAAAAAGTATGGGAATTGGTGCAGAGACCAACTCATCAAAATGTTATTGGCACAAAATGGGTTTCAGAAATAAGATGAATGTGGAAGGATCTGTGGTAAGAAACAAAGCAAGATTGGTAGCCAAAGGGTATTGCCAAGAAGAGGGAATAGATTTTGATGAAACCTTTGCACTTGTTGCAAGATTAGAAGCAATAAGGATGTTTCTTGCCTATGCTGCTCACAAGAACTTCACTGTATATCAAATGGATTTGAAAAGTACATTTTTAAATGTACTGTTAGAAGAAGAAGTCTATGTTGAGCAACCTCCAGGCTTTGAGCAGAAGACTCTTGGAGATAAGGTATACAAGCTCAAGAAAGCTCTATATGGACTGAAGCAGGCACCAAGAGCGTGGTATGATACATTATCTCAATTTCTAACTGATAATGGATTTACCAAAGGCAAAGTGGACAGAACACTCTTCAAAATTCAAGATGGAGAAAGTATACTGCATGTTAAAATATATGTGGGTGATATCATTTTTGGATCTACAAACAAAGAGCTGTGTGATAAGTTCTCAAACCTCATGCAAGTCAAATTTGAAATGAGCATGATGGGAGAGCTGACTTTCTTTCTAGGACTTCAAGTTAAGCAGCTGAAGGATGGAACCTTCATAAGTCAAACAAAATACACCAGAGATTTAATGAAGAAATTTGGTATGGAAGAAAAGTCTTCTTTGAAAATACCAATGAATACATCAGTCAAGATGGACATGGATGCAGATGGCAAACCTGTAGATCAAACAAGATACAGAGAACTGATTGGATCATTGCTCTACTTAACAGTAAGAAGGTCATACATCACCTTTGCAGTAGGTGTATGTGCAATATTTCAATCTGCACCAAAAGAGAGCCACATGACTGCAGCTAAGAGAATCCTAAGATACTTGAAGGGATGCCAAGAAGTTGGCTTATGGTATCCAAAGGAAGGTGAATTCAAGCTTATTGGTTATTCGGACTCGACTATCTTTGGATGTAGAGTTGTAAAAAATACTTCGTGTACATGTCAAATGCTTGGAAACAGATTGATTTCATGGTTTAGCAAGAAGCAAAACTCAATAGCCACATCCACAGGTGAAGCAGAGTACATAGTTGCGGGCAGTTGTTGTGCCCAAGTCTTATGGATGAGACAGCAGCTGAGAGATTATGAAGTTGAAGAAAAAGAGATTCCAATTATGTGTGATAACACAAGTGCTATTGCAATCACTCATAATCCAGTGTTGCATTCAAGAACAAAGCACATCGATGTCAGATATCATTTTATAAGAGATCATGTTGAAAAGAAAGACATCACCTTGGAATATATCTCAGCGATAAGCGATTGGTGACATATTCACTAAGTCTCTATGTGAATCAAGGTTTAAAGAGCGTAAGCATGAGCTAGGGTTAATTGAGCTGAATTAATCTGAAGAGATGAAAGATGAAAAAGTGAGAATTGAACAAATTTTTCTCATCAGTCAAGTGAAACTGCTATATTGTGAAATCAGTTGTATCGAGTTAGCTGACAGCTGAGTCATCTAATGAAAGGAGAGAAGCTGAGTTAAGTCACTATTGACATGAGCCGAGCCATTTAATAGCTATGTGACAAAAATGCAGTCATTTTTAATGAGCGGGAATGTTTTAAGGATGATGTCAGCGAAATAATGACTTGTACAGTCAAAAGTTGCACAGTAAGCATATGATTGGATATAAATGCTGACGCATTAAATACGAGGAATTAAATGTGGTTCGGCGTGCCAAATCTGAGTGCGTGCTAAATCTGAGCCGTTGATCTCGATCAAAATTCAAAAACCGAAAACACGTCCTTTCATAACCCTTATATACTCTTTCTTTCAGTTTTCTCTCTCTCACACTCAAAATTGTCCATCTTCAAAGCAAAAAGAAAAGCAAGTTCATTTCTCTCGCAAACCCTACCAGTTCGCAAGCTAGTTTATCAAGTTTTAATCATTAAAACTCTCTGCAAATGGCACCAAAGTTCGATTTTGTTAAACTTTCAAAGCAAATCCATTCTGGATCGACTGTGCATTTCGAAGGAATGATAAAGCAGGGTTCATATGAAACCCTAGTGAAGAAGATAGCTGATATGCTAGAAAAGTCCTGTCTCAGGCCTTTTCTTACAATGGAGTACTCGCTGACCTATGCTGAAGAGGTGATGCAGTTCTATGTAAATGCGGAGGTGCAGGACGAAGGCATCAAGTCTTCTGTCCACTGCAAGGACATTATAATCACGGCTAAGGACCTTGCGAAGCAATGTTTGCTGTCGTCTGAGGCATGATGGAAATATACGAAGCTGATGTTAACTTGGCTGCTGCATGGAAAGAAGAAGCCAAAACGGAGTGTGC
Source organism: Rehmannia glutinosa (assembly GCA_016081115.2). Taxonomy (NCBI): domain Eukaryota; kingdom Viridiplantae; phylum Streptophyta; class Magnoliopsida; order Lamiales; family Orobanchaceae; genus Rehmannia; species Rehmannia glutinosa. The sequence continues at coordinate 308,493 of JABTTQ020003124.1, forward strand.
TGCGAAAGTAGTCTACACAGCTAAGAAGAAGTTGTTGAAGGACGACTATCACAAGTTGATGGATGTCGTTGCCAAGTTTGTAGACATGAAGTTTGGCAGCTTCAATCAGCTGTCAAAGACAAAGTTGATCGTCATGGCTGCGATCATGCAGGGAAAGAAAGTTAACTGGGCTGAGTTCATGTATAGCAGACTCTGCCAGAACGTTGGGAACAAGACATACAAGAAGGATGGATCCTTTGGAGGATCACTTGGCTATGGCCTAGTAATTAGCCATCTAATGGAAGTGAAGGGCATTCCCCTTCAACATGGAAAGCCCTTCCATGTAAACAAGAAGATGTTCGGGCTAATCTTTCCAGGAGCCCAGGAAGAGAGCCCATGCGAAAAGGGCGGATACAAGTGAGGGGGAATCGGTGACCCCAAAGACACGAGTTTGTTTTCTCCTCCCAAGAAGAAAGTTGCCCCTACCAAGAAAGAAAAATAACGCACTTTTGCCCAGCCCAAGTCACTTGCCCAAGCAGCCGTGTCTCCTGCCCCTGCAGCCGAGGCTGAGAAGGAAGCCCAAATCCCTTCTCTAGCCATACGGAAGAAGAGGACTGCCAAACCTAGGAAGGCAGCTCCCCCTAAGAAGGACGTCTCGGCTCCCACCGCCAGAGAATCCGAGGAAGAAACAGAACCAGAAATCCCTCTGGTTAAAACCAAACGAAGAAGGCTAGTCAAGAGTTCGAGCGTGAGCAGGACAAGTGAGTCGCTACTCAGGTGGAGAAAACTTCTGAGACTGCTGACACTGAGGAAGTGCAGTCTCCTAAAATAGTTGACAAAACTGCCAAGTCTGTTGAGGATTGTAGGTCCCAAGGGGTGTGAGTGTAAGGTTTAGAAGGGGGGTTGAATAAACCTTACCAACTTTTCGATTTAGTCCTTTTAAAAGTTGAGTTGATACTGTTGTGTCCTTGGTGACATGACTAATTTAGTTAATCAAGAGAGTTTGTCACTCAACGCACTTCGATCGAGCTATTGATAGAATAACTCTTTGTTAAGTGAATTAGCTCAACGCAGATTTGTTTTATTGGAAGACTTAACACCCTTAAATTTGGTTTAGTTATGATTTAATGCTTGGTTTTAGTACTTAGAGATTATCAAATGGATAGCAAATTTATCAGAATTAAACGATTAAAGTGCAAGAATTAAAATCTTTGAAATGTAAATGACACGATAAGTTTTTATAGAGGTTCGAAGATGGGGTAATTCTTCTACTCCTCTCTTCTCTAACTCCCGGAGGAATTCACTAAGTATTGATCAAGATACAAAGTGGTAACAGTCCGGATACAAGTCTTGATCACACGGTGACTTGATCCTTTGGGACTCGGCCCGAGATGCCTTGGTCACGCACGGCTTCTCGTGCGACTCGGCCTTCTTCACAGGCATTTGCGCTTTGCTACTATGACTCACTTGCTCAGGCTCTTTGGATTTGATCACGAAGCCCTCCAAAAACTCGAGACCTGGTTCGACTTGAACCTTCCTACAATCCTCCGCGGAATGTAGACCCCTTTTCTTCAAAAGTTTCCTCTTCAACCGATAGAAGTTATCTTTCCTTCACAGTGAGTGTTGGATTGATTTCCTTCATAGTGTAGGCTTGAGGATTAATCTTGAATGATTTGAGAATATTTCAAAATGTTTTCTTGAAATGTTCGTGATTCGATAATAGTCAAGGTAACCTTCTCTCAGGGTCATTCCTCGCCTTTTATAGTGATCTTTCAAAAATCGCCCGTTGAAGAGATAGCTTATTTTTTAAAATCACTTGTGGTCGTTGGCTTGTCTTGTTGCGATCCTTGAGTTGCCACTTCCTCGTATGAATTGTTCTTGACTTTTCGAGTTCGACACGGTGTAGTGCTTCCCATTGGTTCATTCCCTTGCACGCTTCCGGGTGAGCACTTCGAGAAAGGTAGCATGGAGGTATTACTTGTTTAAGTAATTCTCTTGATTTCGTGCAACGGATCTCTTTCGATTATCTCGACTTGTCGCTTTTCCTTGCTTTCCCTAGGTGACTTAGAGTCACTTTCAATCATGGATGACTCTTACCTTCTCACTTCAACTTGAGACTTGGCTATTTTGAGTTGACTGAGTGATACTTTACTCTGTTTGCACCTTGATCGAGTTCCGTCTTTCTTCTTTGCCATACTCACTGCCTTGCAATGAGTCTTCCTTCTAGTCTCCAGTTGTCTTCTTGCATGTTTAGCATAGTCGACTTAACTCGCCTTGACCAGCCCTATTTGTTACAATGCGATTTACAACAAAAATGGGGTGCCAACTTCCTATTCTAAGTTTTACATGGCATTCATCAAAATCTAAACAATAAATTTCCCAACAATTTCCCCCTTTTTGATGATGCGAACTTAAAACATTCTAAATGTAAATAGCATAGATACATATAGATAGTGTATTTACAGAGAATGTATGCGTAGAATCAATCCTTTTATTGATCACAACATTCTTGTCCTTTACATGTTGTTTACAAGGTGTATCGAGCAAACATCTATGTCTACGCAAAAATAGAGATTTTCTGATTTATTACAGGAAGACTTACATAGTATGTATTTACATAGTAAAATACATGAAGGGGTGGACAAAGAACACTTCATGTCTTTCACGCTCCTTCTTTCATCTTCTTGATTCTGTCATCTTCTCGGTCTTCTTCTCTTTTTCTCATCTTCACCGCCTTCTTCTTCTTTTCATATGCCTTCCGGCAAGCCTTCATCTCTTCTTAGTCTCTCTTGTCTTTTCCTCCCAAAGTCGAGTTTGTCTTTTATTTTCTTCTTCGATTCTTTTCACATACTCAAAGATTGTTTTTAGCCACTTGCAGATTGGCTACTTGGTCAAGACCAGCCCAAGATATATCCCTCCTTTCTTGCCTGGATCTATGTACTCAATGTTTTTGGGGGAGGCACAGGTCTCAAACCTCTTCCTCCACCACGCTTCTTCTTCCTCTACCTCTTCCCTCGGGCGTGTATTATCTTTGGGGTCTATTTCTTCCAATTTGAGTGACGGAGTGACCAACAGAGTGATCGCCGTAAGTCTCGCTACTGTCGCCTTCTTCACATAACGTGAGACCTTTTTCCCAAGATACAAGTCCTGGGCTTGAGCCATGGACATGTTTGCAAAATATCCTTGAGATGCGGCGTTTTAAATTCATCAACCGATCTTGGCTCGATTCCGCATCCGAGATGGCATAAGTGTCTCTGTCTCACCGGAATGCCTCCATGTTGTTTCAAGATATTCATAACTCGGGCATTCATCCTTCCTTCCACTTCCTCCATCCCCGCTTCAATTGTCTTTCTCTTTTGACCATAGATACAAAGCAGAGTGTTGGAGTGGCGAGTCACCGGGAGTTTGATGTCGATAATATCAATGTGACAAGACCTTGTTGGGGGTTTGTGCAATCATTAGGAGGTGACATCTCCCGATCCTTCCCCTCAACAGACTTTCCTTTCTTTGCTCTTGAGACCTCCTGTTTGTCTTTCCCTTTACAAATCGCTCCTCCTTCTCAACGCCGATCTCTTCAGCCGCTTTAAGGTATTCCTCTTCCCTTTTTGGCATCATCAAAGGAGAGAGGAACCCCTGGACACATACTAGCAAGGGGAAGTTGAGTGGCGATAGCCGAGTTCGCTTCAGTCTGCTGCGGAGTATGTCGCACGAAACTCGAACGAGTAGCGTTGGATTGACTTTAAGCAACTTCATCTCGGCCATGAGAAGGTGAATTTTCGATCCATGTTTTCTTCCATACGCAGGAGCTCATTCTTATTTTGCTCACGCAGCAGCCTTTATCTCAAGAAAAGGTGTGAGATTCATGCATGTGCTCTATGTGTTCTCTCGATTGCGTCTTTGCATCAAGATTCTCACCGCTCGCGGAACTTGTTGAACAATGTTCTCAAATATCTAGCTTGTTGCACACGCATTGTTTCTTTTTGTTGTTGCCACCACTCCCCGATTCTCGACTATTATGCCTCTCAAGTCGGCAGAAGGTTGGCATCTCGTTATCCAATCTCATGTCAATCGAGGCCTGGTGACTCTCCATTCGTTCAATTTAAGCAAATAATGCTTTGAACACCTCCCGAACTTTAGTTGTTCCTCTATGGTAGCCGATGGCCAAGCGTCAATATCATAGTCATTTGGAACAATGGTATCTCGATGGAATGACAGGATCCGTGCCGTGGAAGCGCGAGATCTTTTTCTCGACTCTTCAGGAGGTCGTACCTCCAGAGAGAAGGGAAATGATTCAACGAAGGAATCATCATGGGCCACCGGGATTTGTTCAATGATGAGTGGTGCGCGTGAAGTTCCTTGCGGGAGTCGAACCCGCCGCATCTTGGGAGCCTGCGCGAGACTGTTTGGTCTGGGTTGTGAAGTTGACCCAGCCTTGTCGAGCCTCGGTATCTCAACAGCCTTCGTCGGTCTCATTTGGTTTCTCCAATTGAGTTGGATCGGTCCTCGGCCTTATCAAAAGCGTCATCAGGACGATGATGAGATTTCCATGGGTGGCTCATCATCAAAATTGAAATTTTGACGAGTAGTCTTGAGGTCATACTTGCTCGTGGTTGGAACATCCTCACGGTGAGTCTTTTGGATCGATCCACGGGGATGACTAAACTTTATCATATTCTTCCGATCCGAGAAAGGTTTCATCAGATTATCCTAGGAATCGTGAAGTGCGCTTATCTCCTTTTCGATGGATCAATGATAGCGGGAGGATGTTCTCTACTTGCCTTCTTACCCCGGGAAGTCTCAACCTCCCGTTGGCCTTCATTACCTCCTGCAGTCTCAATCTGCGGCGAGGTTTTGGACATCCCTTTCGTGATGTCACTGTCTTAGGGTCTTCTGCGGTGGCATCCATTGGAGTCTTAACCCCATGGATTGCACTTTCATCGCCTGCAGTGTTAACTCAGGTTGTTCCTTCCTCGTGCCTCGACCGCATCAGCAGTCGTCATTAGCCTTCAGAGCGGTTGGCACTCATGAGACAGTCTCAATCGTCCGAGCTTCGTTGATGACAACTTGTTGTGTACTTTGTGTTTGCAAAGCATCCTCCGACCTTGCTACAGTGGAGGAGTTTCCCCCTGGTGGTGCACCAGTGAGAGTAACTTGGAATGGGGTCACTCGTCTCCAAACTCCCGGTTGTTTCTGGCTGAGTGTTCAGTTGTTGGGGGTGGTAAGACACCTTCGTTAGGGGTTGGCTCGTTGGGTCCCCACTATCCCATTTTCATCGCCATTTCCCTTAGTTCCTTCTTCCGAGTGAGTGGGAAGTGGTGGCAAGAATAACGGTGGAAATATCCGCACCACTCCCATTGGGTCTATCTCAGTGTGTTTTGGAGGACTCTCCGGTCCCTCCATCATTCTTTGTTCATGAAGGACTCGATTCGTGCATTGCTTGCTGCATTTGCAACTCTTCTCGCGCGCAAAGAATAGGTCCGATCCTCATCATTGTCCGATAGACGCGTCAAGGAGAGGATGTGTATGTTACGTGCGGGTGCGGTGATAGGGCGGATCTTTGGCCTTCTTCTCACGTGCCTCGGCCTTCCTCTCGCATGTCTCTCCTTCTCCTTGTCCTTGAAGATGCAAGATGTCTATGCGATTTTCTTCATCCGTCTTGAACCACGGTGGTCACTCCAAGAAAATTCATCAGTTCTCTCTTCTTCTTCGATAAACTCGGGCCGTTGGAACTGTTTCCTGGATCGACTCAACTTCCACTTCCTCCACTCTCATGAGATGATTTTGGATGTCCGGATAAGGTGGGGATAGGATCATCACATCATCATCTCTATCGCCTTCTTCTTGCCGTCCCTCATTCTCGGGGATAGAAGGTAGCAAGCTCGGTGCTCCTCCATATCGCCGGTTGCATCATTACGGGGAGGGATACGATCTGTCAACAAAGCGAGTTAGATTTCTCACCTACTTCTTGTGTCTCGGTTGTTCGAACTGTGGTGGTCTTGATTTGCCTCTGCTGATTGCCTTCCAGACTTGGTCTGTTTCATCAATAATTTTCGGAGACTCTACTTCTCAGCCTCCCAGATATCTATTTGGTGAGTGGCGACTCAGCCCGGTTTCTCAAGTTCGGGAACGCTTGAAGATTTTTCTTCTTCTCCTAGTTTGTACCGGAGGGATTTTGTTCGGAGAGAGTGTCTTCGAGTCTTGGGGCGGCGGGGTCTTGCCGGTGTTTTCTTTCCGAGGAGTTGGCCGTCTTGCTTATCAGTTCTCTTCTTTTTGATGACCTAGGAGAAGGTATTTGAGATTCCTTCTCGGCCGTTGCTCTCTTGAGGCGAGACACGGGCTGGGGTGATGACTTCAGCTGCGGGGCGGGAGCATTTGGTTTTCTTTCTTGCGGGGCGTGATTCTCTTAGCAGTGCAGGGCGTTTTTTCTGGTGGAGAGGAAACAATTTTGTATCTTGAGTGGTGGTCACCGCCTCACTTGTATCGCTCTCTTGGCGTAGGCTCTCTTCTCGTGCGCCGAGAGGTTTGATCGAACATCCACTTGTTTACATGGAACGTCTTTCCATGTCGAAGTGGGACTCCTTTTACCTCCATCACCGGCCAATCACAGCCGTATCCGAGATCCTCCAAATGCTTCATTCTCCTTGAAGGATTTGTTCCCTACATTCAGCGAGTCTGCTGTAGACAAACTCAGCCCGATTTACTTGCTTTTCTTCAATGATCGCGGCCATGACGATCAATTTTGCTTTTGGATAGTTGGTCAAAGCCGCCAAATTTGATGTCTATGCATTTGGAAACTATGTCCAACGGTTTGTGGTAGTCCTCCTTCGTAGCCTCTTGTTGGTGTGTAGACTATCTTATCAAAGATAGTCGGTCTTGGCTACTTCCTTCCAAGCGGCCAAGTCTACATCGCCTTCATTGATTTCTGGGTGCTCCTTCCGCCGGTAATGAGCAGTGTTCTGCCAAATCTTTGGCAGAGATGATGAACTCCTTCCGTGAACAGAGGATTTGATCCCCTCATCGTGAATTTCAGCGTTCACGTAGAACTGAGCGACCTCTTCCACATAGGTCATCGGGAGCTCCATCGTCAGAAATGGTTTTAGCCGGACTTTTCGAGCTTTTCAAAGAATCTTCTTTATGAGGGCGTCATCGGACCCTGTTTGACCATACCGAAATCCACAAGAGACCCAGTGTGGATTTGCTTCCCTAGCTTGATGAAATCATAAGTCGATGCCATTTTTCAGTATTTCACGGAAAGAAACTTAGAAGTTGATTTGAAGATTGATAGGGTTTTGAGAGAGTTTTGCCTTTGCTTCTGAGAGAGAAATGAACAGTTTTGGTAATATGTGAGAGAAACGGACGAAAATGGTTTAAGTATGGTTTCTGAAAGGGCGTGCGGGTGGTTTTTGAAATGTGATCGAAATCAACGGCTTAGATTTTGCACGCCGATTGGCATTTAATGTCCCGAATTTAATGCGGCAGCATTTATATCCAATCATAAGCTTGGTGTGCAGCTTTTGCCTGTACACATCATCATTATGCTGACGTCATTCTTAAAAACATTCCCGCTTAGTAAAAACGATTTGCGTTTTTGTCACTTTGCTCATAAATGACTCAAACCTTATCCCTTAGCCGATTTAACTCTTCTTCTCACAGATTCTCATAGTGACTCAATTGTCACTAATTCGGTATAGTTGTCTTTCCGATACGATCGATTCATTTAGCGATTTTGAGAATTGACTCTTTTTCCCTTTTTGTGTTTCATTTCCTTTCTTTTGAGTCTTCGAGTGTCACCATTTCAATTAACCCTAACTCATGCTTGAGTTCTTCAAATCTTGACTCACGTAATGGTTTTGTGAATATGTCAGCTAATTGTTTATCAGTTGAAATATATTCCAAGGTGATGTCTTTCTTTTCAACATGATCTCTTATGAAGTGATATCTGATATCGATATGCTTTGTTCTTGAGTGCAACACGAGATTTTGAGTGATTGCAATTGCACTTGTGTTATCACACATGATTGAAATTTCCTTTTCTTCAATTTCATAGTCTCTCATTTCTTTGTCTCATCCATAGGATTTGGGCACAACAAAGTGCCCGCAACTATGTATTCTGCACATTGTAGAGGTGGCTATTGAATTTTGCTTTTTGCTAAATCAGAAATTAGCCTGTTTCAAGCATTTGACATGTACCGAGGTGCTCTTTCCGTCAACTCTACATCCAAAGATAGTCGAGTCCGAATAGCCAATTAGCTTGAATCCACCTTCCTTTGGATACCATAAGCCAACTTCTTGGCTTCCTTTCAAATATCTCAAGATCCTCTTGCTCGTAGCGGTCATATGGCTTTCTTTTGGAGTGATTGAAATATTGCACATACACCTACAAAGAAAGGTGATGTCCGCCCGCTTGCCGTGAATAAAGCAATGATCCAATAAGTGCTCGTATCTTGTTTGATCTACGGGCTTGCCATCCGCATCCATATCCATTTTGGTGATGTATTCATTGGTATTTTCACGAAGATTTCTCTTCCATACCAAATTTCTTCATTAAATCTCGGTGTATTTTATTTGACTTATAAAGGTTCCATCCTTCATTGTTTCACTTGGAGTCCAAGGAAGAATGTCGCCTCTCCCATCATGCTCATTTCGAATTTGCTTTGCATGAGGTTTGAAAATTTATCACACGGCTCTTTGTTTGTGGATCCAAAGATGATGTCATCCACATATATGCTCTTCTTGTCTTGAATTCTGAAAAGTGTTCTATCTACTTTTCTTTTTGTGAATCCATTCTCAGTTAGGAATTGTGACAAGGTATCATACCATGCTCTGGGTGCCTGTTTCAATCCATATAGAGCTTTCTTGAGTTTGTATACCTTATCTCCAAGAGTCTTCTGGCTCAAATCCTGGAGGTTGTTCAACATACACTTCTTCTTCCAATAAACCATTTAGGAATGCACTTTTTACATCCATCTGATATACAATAAAATTCTTGTGAGCTGCATAGGCAAGAAACATCCTAATAGCTTCAAATCTTGCTACAGGGGCAAATGTTTCATCGAAATCTATCCCTTCTTCTTGGCAATGTCCATTGGCTACTAATCTTGCTTTGTTTCTTACCACAGAACCTTCCTCGTTCATCTTGTTTCTGAACACCCATTTAGTGCCAATAACATTTTGATGGGTGGGTCTTTGAACTAACTCCCATACTTTATTTCTTTCAAACTGATTCAGCTCTTCTTGCATAGCTTGAATCCAATGTGTGTCATCCAATGCTTGTGACACATATTTGGGCTCTATTTGTGAGATAAAGCATGTGAACATAGCTTCTTGTTGAGTTGGATCTTGTTTTGACACCTTCTCTTATATCTCCAATGACAAGTTCGTGGATGGTCTCTCGGTCATCTTACATCAAGGTTGGAGTAAGTTAGTTGGATTGATCGTCTTGCGGTTTGTGTTGCTTTGATCACTCTCGTCATCACTTAGCCGCAGATTTTCAGTTGTTTTTGAGACTCGCCTATCTCATCTTCATCCGAGTTTATAATTCGATTTAAACTTGACATAGGGACTCTTACGCATGGTTGGTTGATTCAGCTTATCGATTGATTCTTCAATGTCTTCTCCATTTACATTTGGCTCATCGAACACCACGTGAATGGATTCCTCTCGTAACCATAGTCCTCTTGTTGAGTACTCTGTAGGCTTTGCTTTCAATTTGAGTATCCCAAGAAGATATCTTCATCGACTTTAGCATCAAAAGCCTTTAGATTATCTTTGCCATTGTTATGGATGAAGCATTTACATCCAAATATTTTAAAATATGCAACATTTGGTTTTTCTCCTGTCCAAATCTCATAGGGAGTCTTTATCATTTTGTTTGTTTATCATGCATCTATTTTGAGTGTAGCATGATGTGTTTATTGCTTGACCCCAAAATCTTTTAGGTAACCCCGCTTGCCTAACATGGTCCTTGCTGCTTCTTTGAGAGTTCTATTCCTTCTTTCTGCAACTCCATTCTGCCGTGGAGGCCCTGCTTCAAGATAATTCATAACCAATGCCATTTTCAATACAATACGAGTTATTATACCATTGACAAACTCAGTTCCTCTATCTGATCTTATTTTGATAATGGTTTGGCTCTTCTCATTTTGAATCCTCCTCATCAGCTGTGGAAGTTTTCGTAGAGAGTTTCTTTCTTCTTACACATGAATATTGTCCATGTATATCTTGAGTAGTCATCTACTACCACCAAGGTGTATTTCTTCCCACTTATACTAGCTGGTTCAACTGGACCAAATAGATCCATATGTAGCAGATGTAATATTCTTGTTGAAGATGGGCATGTCTTTTCTTTGAATGATGATTTGATTTGTTTTCCCTTCTGACATGCGTCACATATACTCTCCTTCTTATATATTGAGTCTGGAAGTCCTTCCACAAGATTACTCCTGGCAAGCTTGTTAATTGTTTTGAAATTCAGGTGACTCAGCTTCTTGTGCCACAGCCAACTTGATTGATTGTGCTCTTTTAATGACAGTCTTTGGGTGTTGCAGTTGACCAATCCACGACATACATGTTCTTTAGTCTGCATCCTTGCAACACAACTTCATTTGATTCAGTATCCTTGATTTGGCATATACCCATGTTAAATCCAACATTTTAACCCTTGTCACAGAGTTGGCTGATGCTTAGCAAGTTGAAGTTGAGTCCTTCAACATATGCAACATCTGCGATTTCTAATCCATTTTTCTTGATGGATCCAATGCCTCTTATTTCTCCTGGAGCTTTATTTCCTCCAAATATGACTTTTGCTCCTTTAACTTCCTTGAATTTTGACAGATGTTTCTTGTTTCTGTCATATGTCCTGGAACAGACCACTATCCATGTACCAGGTTCCTTGGCACTCAGTTGTTCCTTGAACCGCAAACAAGGAAATTAAGTTTTAGGTACCCATACTTGTGCGGGTCCTAAGGGGTTAGTATTGTAAGATGATCCAACCAACCTATAGCCAAATGATTGGCTCTAAGGGGTTGCCTTCTATCAGTGCCATAATCATAATTAATTTTGACAAATTGCTTGGGCATTCTAGGTTCATACAGTTGTCTCTTTTGTCTGTATGCCTGTATATGTGTTTTAGCAATTGCCTTCTTTGGGTAGTTGTGGTGTCTCACGAGTGTAGTGCCTAGGTGCATATGTGTTCGATGAAAGCTCTTATACCTTTGGAATGGCCTTTTTTGAGTTAGGCCTTTGCCATTTGGGCTTATATTCCATAGGTCTTTGTTGATAGTTCACATCATTCCAATCAGCTTGGCTTGGGTATTTTCTACCATTCCCATCATATGTGTTTCTTTTATAGATCTTCTGGGATTTTTGGTAGCTCTGTTTCTTCTTCTGGAGTTTGCTGAGGAACTCGGCTGAATTTCTTCTCGGTGTCCTCAAAGACACTCAACTAGTCATTTTTCCTTCTCCTTTATAACCAATGCCAGTTTGCTTGTAATTGTGCTTTGGAATAAATGTGTGTGCACCATTTGGAGTTTTGGATTTTTGAGATACTTCATTGCTTGAAGATCCTTTTTCCAAAATTACTTTTGGAGCTTGACATAGCACAGAGGAATTAAATCCTAAGCCTGTCTTGTCTCCACATTCTTTTGGCTCATGATAAGATCATCCAATGATTTAGATGCCTTAGTGAATGAGGCAATCACATTTTGAGGTCATTCTCCTCTTTTCTATGGCAGCTATTTCGCTATTAGCTTGGCATTTTCGGTCTTTAAACTTTTATTCTCATCGCCTATTTGACTTAGAGTACTCGGCTCCTTAGTCATTTGTGAGTTTTGGCTCTGAGTATTTGTTTTCCTCATTTAGTAGTGTGTGTGAGGATTTAATGTGTTCAAAATCTTTCATCATTTTGCCTAATGAATCATAAAGATCGAGTGGGAGATGAAGTGTGTGTGTCACGAGTCACTATCACTAGAACCGAGTGTGATGAGTCGAGTGTACCTCATCTTCTTGGTCGGGTTGGTCTTCTTCCTTGGCCATCCAGACGGATCAAGGCTTCTTCTTCGAGTCACTTGAGTAGTCACTTCACTACTCTCTAAGTCGGCTATGTCTCTTGACTTGGTTGTCTCGGCGATCTCTGCGACCAACATTGCCTTTTTCTTTTCTTGTCTTCTTTCTCTCGAAGACTTTTCTTTCTTCTTCATTCCGTATTTGTTGACTACAGGATATGGGCAATCAATGGCATAGTGACCCGGTTGCCTACGGTTCAAAGATAGATATTCAACCTTTTGATCAGCTCTTTCCATTCTTGGATTGTCACCCTTTAATATTCAACTTTTTGATGATCATTTCTCTTGGTTGGCCTATCTTCCCTTGACTTGGAGGAGCCGAGTGTCTTTCCGGAGGATTCGCCCTTGCCTCTCTTGTAGTTCTTATTGAAGAACTTGTTGAACCTTTTAACCATCGGGCTATTTCCTCTGGTCAATGACTTCTTTGACCACAGCGCTCTTACCATCCTTAACAATTAGAAAATTTGTTTGGGTACTGTTGTCTCTTCTTGGTCTTTTCTTCTCGGCTCAAATTCGTAGGCTTTGAGATCCGAGAATAGCTCATGGTTGGATGTCTTTGATAGGTCCATGGAATGTCTTAGTGCCATGACCTTCATTTCCCATTCACCGGGAGACTTTTAGGATCTTCATACACATTTCTACGTGTATATATTCTTTTCCAAGAGCGAGATAGCTCGTTGGTAATTTCTGTGAACCGAGCATCCAGTTGATCCAGGTTCTCTCCTGCGATCATTTTGAAATTCTCGAATTTTTGTACAGCTACTGATAATTTATTTTCCTTGATTTGCTCTGAGCCTTCACAAATCAATGTTAGCTTGTCCCGCATTTCTTTAGTCGATTCGCATGATTTGACTTTATTGAACATGGCTTTGTCCAAGGTTTTGTAAAGAATATCCTTGGCCACATTGTCCAGGTTGTATCTTTTTCTGTCATCATTTGTCCATTCAGTTCTTGGTTTTTCAACCATAGCTGGTCTAGGAGCGACATCCTCTTCACCTTCAGCTGCAGCTCTCCTCACAGTTGTGTTCACTTTTAAAATTTGTAGTGGCCCATCCTCTATCACTATCCGCATCTCATCATGTAATGCTAATAGATGAGCCTGCATACGAATTTTCCAATCATCAAATTCTTCAATTGTGAACATAGGGATGCGTGTCAAATTTGCTTTCATGATAATAACTTTTGATGATAAAAGGAGTTTTGAAAACTTAAGTACTAAAATAGACTTTGAGAAATTTGGAGATCTAGTTCAGTAACCAGTGCGGAAGGCTCAATGAACCAACCGCTCTGATACCACTTATAGGTCCCAAGGGGTGCGAGTGTAAGGTTTAGAAGGGGGGGTTGAATAAACCTTACCAACTTTTCGATTTAGTCCTTTTAAAAGTTCAGAGTTGATACTACACATTTGTGTCCTTGGTGGACATCTAATTTAGTTAATCGGTAGAGTTTGTCACTCAAGACTGATTTGAGCCGTTGATAGAATAACTCATTGTTAAGACCTGAATTAGCTCAACTGATTTGTTTTTTGGAAGACTTAACACCCTTAAATTTGGTTTAGTTATGATTTAATGCTTGGTTTTAGTACTTAGAGATTATCAAATGGATAGCAAATTTATCAACAGAATTAAACAGTTAAAGTGCAAGAATTAAAATGCTGAAATGTAAATGACACGATAAGTTTTTATAGAGGTTCGAAGATGGGGTAATTCTTCTACTCCTGGAGGAATCCACTAAGTATTGATCAGTATACATAGTGGTAACAGTCCAGATACAAGTCTTGATCACACAGCTGACTTGATCCTTTGGGACTCAGTCTGGAGATGCCTTGGTCACGCAGCTGGCTTCTCGTGCGACTCAGCTTCTTCACAGGGCAGCTGCCTTGCTACTATAGCTCACTTGCTCAAGCTCTTGGGATTTGATCACGAAGCCCTCCAAAAACTCGAGACTGGTTCGACCTTGAACCTTCCTACAATCCTCCGCGGAATGTAGACCCCTTTTCTTCAAAAGTTTCCTCTTCAACTGATAGAAGTTATCTTTCCTTCACAGGTGAGTGTTGGATTGATTTCCTTTGTAGTGTAGGCTTGAGGATTAATCTTGAATGATTTGAGAATATTTTAGGTTACAGTTCAAAATGTTTTCTTGAAATGTTCGTGATTCAGGTAGTCAAGGTAACCTTCTCTCAAATTCATTCCTCAGCCTTTTATAGTGATCTTTCAAAAATTTGCCCGTTGAAGAGATAGGCTTATTTTTGAAAATCACTTGTGGTTGTTGGCTTGTCTTGTTGCGATCCTTGGAGTTGCCACTTCCTCGTATGAATTGTTCTTGACTTTTGAGTTCGACATGGTGTAGTGCTTCCCATTGGTTCATTCCCCTTGCACGCTTCGGGACCGAGCACTTCGAGAAAGGTAGCATGGAGGTATTACTTGTTTAAGTAATTCTCTTGATTTCGCGGCAACGGATCTCTTTCGATTATCTCGACTTGATCGCTTTTCCTTGCTTTCCCAGGTGACTTAGAGTCGACTTTCAATCATTGGATGACTCTTTGTCACTTCAACTTGAGACTTTGCTATTTTGAGTTGACTTGATCGATACTTTACTCATTGCATCTCGATTTGCACCTTGATCGAGTTCCGTCTTCTCTTCTTTGCCATACTCATTTGTCTTGCAATGAGTCTTCCTTCTAGTCTCCGGTTGTCTTCTTGCATGTTTAGGCATAGCGACTTAACTCGGCTTGACCAGCCCTATTTGTTATAATGCGGTTTACAACAAAAATGGGGTGCCAACTTCCTATTCTAAGTTTTACATGGCATTCATCAAAATCTAAACAATAAATTTCCCAACAAGGATGATCGTGCAGAGGCCCCAAGAAGACCCCGACTATGGAGAGGACAATCAAGAAAAGACGCTTGTGAGACAATGAATCCTCACACGAAAAAGTTGTCTCTCCGTGCGCTACTGGGGACGTTTCAAGGGGAAAAAGCGTGAGCATGCTACCTTCCATCCCAGAAAATGAAGGACGGGAAGAGGAGGATGAGGATGATGATATCATCATGTACGCTCATGTATATCCGGACATACATCGCCGTCTACGTGAATGGAGGGCATGGAAGCTAAGCCACTCAAGGGTGCAATTTGAACGCCCTGAGTTTATAGAAGAAGATGAGGAGTTGTTCGAATTTCTTGGCATCACCAAGGTGATTCAGGCCCTTGATGAAGACAACTGCTTGAACATATTACAAATCTTCAAGGAGAAGGATCAAGCCAAAGCATCAGAGGAAGCAGAAGCTCGTGAGAAAGCCAGCATATGTCCTCTTACTGGAACACTGGATCACATGCATCCTCATCTAGAGGTGCTATCAGAAAGTGATGAAGACATGGATCTCGTTGCTGCACAAGAGAAGTCAGACATGCAGCAAGCTTTGAGGAAATCCAGAATGATGCATGAACAACGCATGTTTGAAGGACTAGGAGAGTCCTCACAATCTCTCCTGCAGATAAACTCGTTGGGAGTAGTGCAGCAGATTGCCACAGTTATTGCTGCAACTACGTCCTCTGTGCAATCGGAAGATGGGTCCAAGGGACTTGGCGATGAGACTGGGAATTTGGGCACCTAAGTTGAGCCAACCCCTACTGAAGGTGTTTCACCACCTGCCCCCACGGTTGAGCACTCAACGGAAGCGATCGGGAGTGCGGAAGAGTGACCCCATCGTCGATCACTCGGTGGTGTGCCCGGGGGGAAACTCACTCCACTGCAGCAGGGTCGAAGGATGTTGCGGACAATTCCACAATAAAAAAAGGAGGCGAAGTGGAAAAAGGAAAAATATCACAGCAGACTAACATTGACGAAGATCGGACAGTTGAGTCTGTCCCAGCTGAAGTGTCAAATATTTTGCAGGATGAGGACGCTGCTGTTGCAGTCGAGCCACAGGATGGAAATGCTCTGGGAGTTAACACTCTAGGCACTGAAAGTGCAATCCAAGGGGTTGAGACTCCTTCGGATGCCACGATCCAAGACCCCAAGGCACCTGATCATTTGTCAAGGGAATGTAGAAGACCTTGCTGCAGTTGAGACTGCTGGAGATGTTGAAGGCCCAAGGGAGGTTGAGACTTCCCTGGGTAAAGCTCAAGAAGTTCAGAACATCCCTCTTGTTAACATTGTTGAATCTGAGAAGGAGATTAGTGCACTTCATGACTCCAAGGAAAATCTTGACATATCATTTCTGGGGTCTGAAGACGAAGCTGAGTCCACACCTGTTGCACATGAAAAGAACCCAGTTGAGGATGTTCTCCTGCAGACGAGTCAGTCGAGTTTCAAAGCTGCTCGTCAAACATTTAACTTTGATGATGAACCAAGCCCCCAAGTTTCATCATCTTCCGATGACGCTGATGTTGTAGCCGAGGACCAGATAATTCAATTAGAAAAATCTACTGATGCCGATGAAGCTGTTAAGACAGCTGAGGCTCAGTCAGCTGGCCAACCCACTTAACAAGGCCCAGTTGGAACCGAGTCATCTGCGCAGGCTCCCCACAGCTACTGCAGTACCGACTCCACCAGGATCATCAAAGGCACAGACTGATATTTAAATCCCTTATGTGCGAGATGATACTTTTGAGCAATTATTTCCCTTTTCACTTGAGCTGCGAGAGCTAGAGGAGAGACGACTAAAGAGCGGCGAAAATACTGATTCGAGAAGATCCAGTCATCCCTACCGACTCCATTGTACCGTGAGACTTTAATTTCGATGATGAATGGCCGCCAGCTGAATCAGGTATGACAGCTGAGATCCGTGAGGTCTTCAAGAAAATCTGTGGAGAGATTGAGAAGATCAAACGGCACCAGGCCTCATTAGATCTGCGTCTGGACAATTGAGATGCCAACCTCACAATGGACTTACGAGGGATTGTGGTAAGGATCAGGGATTGGTGTCAGCAGCAGAGTGAAATTCGATACGAACAAGTTCGATATTTCAAGGCATTGTACAACAAGATCTTTGGTTTGGAGCCGACAATGCTTTGATATGAAGAAGAGGATGCAGGCCTATATGGAGAGATTGCATGCCTCACATAAAACTGAAATGGAGTTACTGCGTGAATTTCATCGAAAAGAAATTCTGCGTGTTGAGGAAACCATGAATACGAAGTTCAGCCTTCTCATGGCTTAAATGAAACTGGTGGCAGCTGAATCAAAAGCCACTCGCTCAGAATTTCGCACAGCATATGCCGCAGTAGACTCCAAGCAGAACTCAGCTCTCAGCCGACTAGATTTCATGCTCGCAGGAATGTTCCCTGGGGTTCCTATCTCCTTTGATGATGCCAAAAAGGGAGAAGAGGAATACTTGAGGAAATTGAAGGAAGAAACAGCTGAGAAGCAAAAGGAAGAAGCAGTTGTTGAGAAGAAGAAGGGAAAAGAGGTTGAGGGGGAAAGGTCAAAGGATTTGACCCTGATGATTGTTGAAACCCCTCAGCAATGTCATGTGACAGCCTCTATAATCAGCAAACTTCCAGTGACTTTGCCGATCCAACACTTTGTTGTGCCCATGTCAGAGAAAAGAAAAATTATAGAAGCAGGGATGGAGGAGTTCGACAAGAGAACGGATGCCCGCGTTGAAGAAATGTTGAAACAGTTTGGTGGCGTTCCGGCAGGGAAGGATCAAGATGACATTCCAAATGACGGAGATGAGCCAAGATCGGTTGAAGAATTTAAAACTCTCGAATCCGAAGGCTATTTCAAGAATATGTCTGCAGAGCCCAAGCCGGGATTCGTCTTGGGAGAAAGGGTCCTGAAGTTATGGGAAGAAGGCGATCACGCGGAAGAGACTACCAGCTGACCATTCAAATTTGGTAAGAAGAAGACTCCCGTACAATATACACCCAGAGGAGGAGGAAGAGGTTTTCGACCTAGACCTCTACCCAAAAATATTTAATATGTAGATCCAGGCAAGAAGGGAAGGATCTACTGGGCTGGGTATGATGAAGTAGCTAATCTGGAAGTAGCAAGGAAAAATGTTGACTACGTGAAAAGAATCGAGGAGAAAAACAGAAGACAAGATCAGCTATGGTAAGAGAGGCAAGAAAGGAAGCGAAAAGACGATGCTGCGAAGAGAGCTTATGAAAAGAAGAAAGCAGCTGAAGATGAAAGAAAAAGAAAGAGAGCTGATGATGACAGAGCTGAAGAGGAAAGAAGGAGGCAGCGAAGGTGATGCAGTGTTGCTGCTAACCCCTTGTGTATTTTACTCTTGTAAATACATTTATGTGTAAGTCATCTGTACATTCAATAAAATGTTTTTGTATTTTCTCTCTATATTTTTATCTTAGCATAGATGCTTGAAATTTGCTTGGATATGATTATGCTTTGATACACTTTGTAAACAGCTATGTAAAGGACAAAAATGCTATGATCAATAAAATGATTGTTTCTACGCATGCATTCTTTGTTACTACATTGTCTGTATATATCTTTGTTGTTTACTTGGTATTTAATGTTTCTAAGTTTTGGCATCATCAAAAAGGGGAAAATTATTGGGAATTTATTGTTTAGATTTTGATGAATGTCATGTAAAACTTAGATTAGAATGTTGGCACCCCATTTTCCTTGTATCTTTCATTGTAATAGATGAAATTTGGATGAGCCGAGACAAGTCAGCTATGCCTAAAAATACAAGAAGTCAACTGAAGAAGTGAAGTGAAGACTCCGCTGAGAACAGCTGAGTATGGCCACGATAGAAGATCAAGAACTCTACTGAAAGACGTAACAGATAAGGGACAACTGTGTGAATAGTCAGTTAAGTCAACTCAAGAGGCCAAGTCACAAGTTGAAGTGACAGATGAGTCTTTCAATGATTGGAGCAGACTCAAGTCACCTAGGAAAAAGGCAGCTGCAAAGAGGAGTTAATCAAAAGAATCATTGAAGAAGTGAAGAACATTACTTAAATAAGTAATACACCCATGCTGCCAGTCTTAAAGTGCTCAGTCCCAGAAGCGTACAAAAGGAATAAACCAATGGGAAGCACTGCACCTCATGTCAGAACCTGAAAAGCTGGGCATTCATTTAATACGAGGAAAGGTCTACATCTCAAGACTAAAGACCAAGAAAAGACAAGCCAACGAACACAAGTGACTTTTGAAAATCAGCCTATCTCTTCAACGGGCAGATTTTTGAAAGTTCACTATAAAAGGCTGAGGAATCTCATTGAGAAAAGGTTACTTGAACCACGAACGAGCAAGCATTATTCAAAATGTAACCTGCAAAATATTCTAAAGATATTCAAGCAAAATCCTCAAGCCTAAATCTCGAAGGAAATCAATCCAACACAAAGCTGTAAAGGAAAGACAACTTCAAACTGTTGAAGAGGAAAATTTTGAAAAATCAAAAGGGGTCTACTTTCCAAGAAGGATTGTAGGAAGGTTCAAGGTCGAACTAGTCTCAAGTTATTGGAGGGCTTCGTGATCAAATCCAAGAAGCTTGAGAAAGTGAGTTGAAGTAGCAAGGCAGCTGCCCTGTGAAGAAGCTGAGTCGGACGAGAAGCCAGTTGATTGTGACTAAGGCATCTCGGATCGAGTCCAAGGAGCAAGTCAGCTGTGTGATCAAGACTTGTCTCTAGACTGATAACCACTTTGTGAATTGATCATTACTTAGTGGATTCCTCCAGGAGTTGGAGAAGAGAGGATTAGAAGAATTACCCCATCTTCGAACCTCTATAAAAATTACTTGTGTCATTTACATTTCAAAGCATATTTACATTTCTGCACATTCATCTTATATCTCACGATAACCGCCATCCAACTGATAAATAACTAAGTGCTAAAATCAAGTGTTAAAACAAAGTCATAACAAATTCAAGGGTGTTAAGTCTTCCGCTGAAAAACTCATCACAACCAAGTTAAGGTTTAGACTAAAGAGTTGAGTTATTCTATCAACAGCTCTATCGAGTTTGTTGAGTGGCTAACTCTGTTGATTAACTAACTTAGTTGTCCCTCAAGGACCTATTTGTGTATTAACTCTGTAATACTTTAAAAGGACTAAAATCAAAAAATTGGTAAAGTTTATTCAACCCCCCTTCTAAACCATACTTACACCCCTTGGGGCCTAGAGCTCTGCTGATGGGCCGAGCTGAGGAGCTCTGCTGATGGGCTGAGCTGCGAGAGCTCTGCTAATGGGCTGAGCTGTGAGAGCTTTGGGTTGAGCTGTGAGAGCTTTGTGATGAGGGTCAACATTGGATGACCTTATAGGCCGACCTGAAGAACTCTTGTAGTTGGGTCGACCTGCTAACCTGGTCAGTAAATTAGGGTTCCAGAAGATTCGATCTTATCTTAATGAGATTATATTACCAAATTGTAATAAACTCCGGATTTTTCGGAAACCCTAATTAGGGCAAAGTTATAAAAACCTATGTCCAGGTTCATTCTTACCCTAAGCACACTTCTTCTTCACTTCTATATTTTTGCTTCTTTCTTACTGAATACTCTTCTGACTTAAGCATCGGAGAGGGAACGCTGGAGCAACCCTCCGACCCCCCTTTTGTGCAGGTCGACGGCAGAGATCGATCAGAATATAGTTTCAGGGAGACAGAACAATTTTGGGATCGACCAATTGGCTTTGTCTATGGGAACATCTGAGCAAAGACGTGAGTTTCGGAGAGTGGTGGTTATGGAGGACTTGAGGAGGAACTTTGCGGAAGATCTGAATCGCACACCGTTGGGTGATACCCTGGGTGGAGTTATGCATGAAAATACTAGGCCTCCACCACCATCACCAGTGGTGGACGGCGAAGGGCAAATGATTTCGAGGACAGGGGCGGAGAAGCAATCACCTACGTCTGAGGTGTTGGTTTGGGCCCTATGTTCTTTGAGCAATTGGGTGGTTTCATTACTAAAGATGTGGACCAGGCGGTGGAGAGAAGGCCGAGGGATCTAGTTCCGCCATCACATGTGGCCCCACCAGTGGGAGAGAATATGGCCAGGACATCGGAGATCGGCAACAGAGGTTGGCGGAATGTCGCGGCAGAGGAGGTACATTCGTCTAGAATGATAAAACATGCGTCAACTGAAGATCTAGATTGGTCGGAGAAAATGGATGACCTCCATCGTGAGGTGCAGGATATTCATAAGAGGGTCACGGGGGTGCCGAGTGGGGCTTCGGTTTTGGTGCATCAAGGAACCCCCTTTTCAAATGAAGTAATGGCGGATGAGCTCCTGTCCACCTACCGGGCTCTGAGTTTCGAATATGATGGTACCACGGACCCGTAGGACTACTTGTGCCATTTTGAAAATGCTGTCATTCTACACAGGTTCACGGACGGTGTGATGTGTGGAGTTTTTCCTACTACACTTACGAAATCAGCTCAGTAGTGGTTCAGCCAGCTCCGTTCGGGGTCTATCAAAAACTTTGATGACTTCAGTTCGGCGTTCCTCAATCAGTTTACGAATTGTCACAAATACCAAAAGGCACCCTTAACTTTGTTTAACATTAAATAGAGGGAATGGGAGGGTCTTCAGAGTTATATACAATGGTTTACGGCTGCGAAATTGGAGGTGCCCTCGGCTAGTCCAGAAATATTGGCCAATGCTCTAGCTCAAGGGCTGAAGGATGGTGAATTTTTTGAATCTCTGGTAATAGAATCAGCCAAAACATTTGATGAGCTGTTAACTCGGGCAGAAAGGTACATTAACTTGGAGGAGGTAAGGAAAATGAAGCATGAAGAACGGGAGAATAGAAGAGAAAGGAAGGGAGATCGGGAGGATAAGGCACCACAAAAGAAGCCTAAGCCCGAGGCGATGGGTGGACGACCGAGGTACGAGAAATACACACCATTGGCCCTACCTCAAGCTGAGGTGCTCATAGCTATTAAAAGGCATCCCGACCTGAGGTGGCCAAAGGCACATGCGGAAGCACCAATGAAAGCAAAGTGCAAGGAATATTGCAGGTTCCATAATGAGTAGGGGCATACAACGGAGCAGTGTATGCACCTTAGGGATGAGATCGATAGATTAATCCATGCGGGGCACTTAAAAGAATTTGTTCACGTGGATAGGTGGAAGGAGAAGCGGGCAGATGCGAGGGAGGACATGCCCCACCTCCACCTCGGCGGGCGATGATCCAAATGATAGTCAGAGGACCAATAGAGGAGGATTCAAGGAGAGCTCGGAAAAGTTATATCCAAGCAGCAGCTCCAGATCGGGTGCAGGAGCAGATTAAAGTGGAGTAGGTCAGACCAGGGTTAAATATCCAGTTCGGACCGAGTGATAGCAAGGGTGTCGTAACTCCCCATAGCGATGCTCTTGTGATCACAGCCACAATTTCTGACTATGATGTTCAGCGAATTTTTGTCGATACAAGGAGTTCGGCGGATATCCTGTTCTATGAGTGCTACAGGAAGATGGACCTCCAGGTCGGCTTGGAGTCAAATGATACAGCGTTGATCGGATTTGTAGGAGGAACCATCCAACCCATAAGTATGATCACTTTACCTGTCTCTCTAGGTAAAGAACCTAGCCGTAAAACGAGAATGATAAGGTTTTTAGTAGTTGATTCACCCTCTTCGTATAATGCAATGTTGGGTAGGCCATCGTTAAATGCTTTCCAGGCTGTGGTTTCTATATATCATTTGAAAATGAAATTGCTGATGGGAGCAGAGGTTGGTGCGGTCGGCGGGGACAAGTACATGTTGAGAAAATTATATGTGGAGAGTACTCAAAAAGCAGAAAGGGGAAATAATTTTTATGATGATAAGAATAAGGATAAATAATTAAACTTGATGAGCCGATTGAACACGTGCAACCTAATGAGGAGATGATGGTAGTTGAGTTGGTACCAGGAGACCCTGATAAGGTCACTAAGGTCGGGAAAGGTTTATCAGATGAGCTGGAAGAACTAAATGGGCAATAACTCCCGCTGGCATGGAATAACAACAATTTAAAGAAATATTACTCGTAGGAATAAAGATATCTAGTGTAATGAAGAGCTTTTTTGGCGATTTGAATGAAATTGATCTACTTCCCTAAATTATATGTTCAGAAATAAGTAGAAGAAAATTGACAAGTATTTGGAGCTCAGCCCGAGGTAGACTCCAAATACTTGGGGCCACGAGGCCAATGCAAGGAGCTCGGATCGAGACAGCTACCTTTGAAGAAATTGACAAGTATTTGGAGCTCAGCTCGAGCTAGACTCCAAATACTTGAGGCTACGAGGCCAATGCAAGGAGCTCGGCTTGAGCCAACTACCTTTGAAGAAATTGACAAGTATTTGGAACTCAGCTCGAGCTAGACTCAAAATACTTGGGGCCACAAGGCCAATGTAAGGAGCTCGGCTTGAGCCAGCTTTCTTTGAAGAATGTGACAAGTATTTGGAGCTCGGAGCTCAGCTCAAGCTAGACTCAAAATATTTGGGGCCACGAGGCCAAGGCAAGGAGCTTGGCTAGAGCGAGCTTCCTTCGAAAAAAGTAAAAATAAAAAATTGACAAGTATTTGGAGCTCAGCTCGAACTAGAATCTAAATACTTGGGGCCACGAGGCCAAGACAAGGAGCTCGGCTCGAGCCGGCTTCCTTTGGAAAAAATAAAAAATTGACAAGTATTTGGAGCTCAGCTCGAACTAGAATCCAAATACTTGGGGCCACGAGGCCAAGGCAAGGAGCTCGGCTCGAGCCAGCTTCCTTCGAAAAAAATAAAAATAAAAAATTGACAAGTATTTGGAGCTCATCTCGAACTAGAATCCAAATACTTGGGACCACGAGGCCAAGGCAATGAGCTCGACTCGAGCCAACTTCACAAAAAAAAAGATAAAAGTAAAAATAAAAAAAATTGACAAGTATTTGGAGCTCATCTCGAACTAGAATCCAAATACTTGGGGCCATGAGGCCAAGGCAAGGAGCTCGGCTCGAGCCAGCTTCACAAAAAAAAATAATAACAATTGACAAGTATTTGGAGCTCAGCTTGAACTAGAATCCAAATACTTAGGACCACAAGGCCAATGCAAGGAGCTCGGCTCGAGCCAGCTTCCCTAAAAAAAATTGGTAGAGCTATGGAAGATTTGCTCAACATGCTCCCAAACTGATTGAATGCCGGAAGATCCCTCTGCGGAGAGTAGAAAATCCCGATGTCCGATCTCTATGCCTTTAGTTCGAACCTTATCCACATTAGTGGTATATTGTATTGGAAGGTCGTTGAGCTCGGCCATAAGGTCGGAGTTGTAAGTCGTGTCATAGTAACATGATTTAAAAGGACATGGCGTAGATGAGGGAATTTGAAGAGACAAAACCCTAGAGGCAATTCAGTTCGGCATGAAGAAACTATGGCTGAAATGCTTAATCCTTCCATCCATAGTTGGGGGAGCAATTGATGAGCGTCTATTTAGGCTGACCTCATGGGCCGAACTGAAGAAGTCATGCTAATGGGCCTAACTGAAGAAGTCCTGCTAATGGGATGACCTGAAGAGCTGATGAGCTCTGCAAATGGGAAGAGCTGATGAGCTCTCCTAATGGGCCAAGCTGATGAGCTCTGCCAATGGGAAGAGCTGATGAGCTCTGCTAATGGGAAGAGCTGATGAGTTCTGCTAATGGGCTGAGCTGAAGAGCTGAGGAGCTCTGCTGATGGGCCGAGCTGAAGTGTTGAGGAGCTCTGCTGATGGGCTGAGCTGTGAGAGCTCTACTAATGGGTTGAACGGAAGAGCTGATGAGCTTTGCTAATAGAAGAGCTGAGGAGCTCTGCTAATGGGATGAGTTGAAGAGCTAAGGAGCCCTGCTGATGGACCGAGCTGAGGAGCTCTGCTGATGGGCTAAGTTGTGAGAGCTCTGCTAATGGGCTGAGCTGTGAGAACTCTGTGATGAGGGTCAACATTGGATGACCTTATAGGCCGACCTAAAGAACTCTTGTAGTTGGGTCGACCTGCCGACCTGGTCAGTAAATTAGGGTTCCAAAAAATTCGATCTTATCTTAATGATGATTGTTACCAAATCGTAACAAACTCCGAATTTTCCAGAAACCCTAATTAGGGCAAAGTTATAAAAATCCATGTACAGGTTCATTCTTACCCTAAGCACACTTCTTATTCACTTTTATATTTTTGCTTCTTTCTTGTTGGATACTTTTATGAATTAAGCATCAGAGAGAGAACGCTGGAGCAACCCTCTGGCCCCCTTTTGTGCAGATCGACGGCGAAGATTGGTTAGAAGATAGTTTCAGGGAGACGGAGCAATTTTGGGATCGAACAAAAAGAAAAAAAGATATTCGGTCGATATTTTTATAAAGTACATATAGAGTATAACAATATATTTTAAGTTAAGAGGAGATTATTAGTTCAATTTTTACTAAGATAAGCTTAAATCTCCCAGGGCACAATTCAACTAGTTTGAAGTTTCTGATAATATTTCCTTCATATTTATATCCCAGGAATGAACAACTATAGATCTAACACTCCATAATTTATATATTTGGATCATTTAATTATGGAGTTTATGATTTTTAATCTTGGCCCGATATAAGAAAATATTTTGGTTTATTTATCTATTTATTTTTGCACGATGATTTATATTTAAAATGGTCCATTTTATTAAGAACATATAAGTATTTATTTGGATTTTAAACTCATGTAGTATTTTATTTATCAAATTTGAGTCTTATCATCATTTATGTTATTATTAGTAATATTATAATTAAATATCATTATTATCTTAATATTTTTTTCTTTTATTTTATCAAGATAATAATGTTGAACCACCATCAACCCATTTTAAATTCAAACTCATTCTGGTCCAATCCTATATTTTTATTTATTAAAACCCAAATTCGAATCAAACTCGCCAAAATCCATTTAGATAAGCCTCAGTCCCACTAAATAAATAACATTTGTTTATATTATTACTACTATTATTACTATTACGTTGTATTAAATATTTAATTTGTTTTTATAAATGATAAGAATAAATGTTGGTTTATATTTTTATAGAGTATATATATTATAACAATTTGTGTTAGTTGAGATGGAGTTTTATTTTAATTTTTAAACAACAAATCGATAATTTTAAATCTTCAGGGCTCATAGTTAATATCCCAGTATTATCCCTAAATATCTGACATTTTTTGAAACCAACAAATTTTCTTTAATCTTATCCCACGTTGGCATCAGTTTTTGAGCAAAAGAGAAATAGAAATGTCCCTAAAAGTCTTTTATGAATTTTAGTCAGCCAACCATTAACCTCAATCGGCACTTAAGAATGCTCATATATAGGAAGCACTCATGTTTTCTTTGGCTATACAGACAGTAGTTATAAGCAACTATGCGTAAGTCGATTCCGCACTTCACATAACTGAAAGAGGTTGGAATTTGTGTAACTCAAGAAATGGGACAAAACCATTTTGAAATGAAGAGGGATTTCCTTCTGTTTGAAAGAACTTCCTTATGTCTTATGTTAACAAATTGGGAGTTGGTGCTTCGTTTGATGGAAGCACGAGGTGAAACTCACTACTCCAGATATTTGCAATTTGAAAGAAGAAAACTTTTATTCCCCCCACCCATGTTCAGCACCTTTCGTATAGGAGAGGAACCTTCACATTTCATCCCCCGTTTTCGCTATTAATATAAAACCTGTAACGTAACTCTCATCTATTCTCCACAAAAGGTAGTAAATAACTTCTCTTTCCACTGATGACTTGTCCAATTTTTCTTAATTTGTCGTCTGTTGTTGTTATCCTTCAAAGTCGGAAGGAGAAGTGGATTGTTTTCTTTTATTGGTACACATTAAATTTTAGAGTTTGACAAATGAGGAAGAAATGCGTGTGAGTTGGGTGGGCACGTCGGGAATGTTTGTGTGTGTAGGTGTGCGCTCGACGAATTTGAGGGTGCTGTCTGGTGGTCTGTCATCGGAGTAGTTCACCGTCAATGGAGAAAGCATGGGGTGCTTTGCAATTTCAGCATGCGGTGTATGAATTGAGTGTGTGAGTTTGTGTTTCGTATGTGATGGGTTTGCTTAACTTGGGGTTGTTACGAGTCGGTGGTGGTGGAGAATGGCTTCGCCAGAGGGAGCGCCGACGATTGAGTCATTCATTGTCGCCGGAGATGAATGTGAGGAAATGTTTGGGTAACGGATGAGGTGAGAAAACTTTGAGATTTAAAATAGGAATTGTGTTTAGAGATTTGATAAGATGTTGGACCAATATTCAATTTTAACCTTTTCAATTTAGCCCACTGACTTTTTATTTATGTCATTTTCCACAAAAGTTAACTTCAGGATTTTTGAATTTGATCTCCTAGTTTTCACTTAGATCCAATATCTGAATTGAACTTTCATATTTCTAAAACTAACCCCTAAAGTTTCTGGAGTTTATTAATTTAGTCCCCCAAATATTTTCATTTTATCCAATTTCCAAATTAAAGTTTTTAAACTTTTTAGTTTAACCCACAGCCTTTTTTAGTTTAGTCCAAAATCTCAAATTAACTTTTAATTTCTTTAGTTTAAGACATGAAACTTATATTTTTACTATCACCTACTAAAAATCCCTAAGCTATTTTTATAAATGTAATTATTTCAATTAGAAGTTAGTATTTACTCATGAGGCATAAATCATGTTAAATTTATAATGTAGGTGACGAAGAACACAACGATGGGGCTTTCTATATTCAAGCTTTGTGCAACTATTACTTGGTATTGAGGTAGGGATTTCATTACACTTTTTAAGTGTTAATAATTTAATTGTCCTTATTAAATATTTATATATATGATTTCATGAATTATTTACTTGCAAATGTGATTTTAATAGTTGAATATGATGTGATATCATACGTGAAATGTTCTATGATTATTGTGTTCAATGGTAAAGTAGGCTTCAGCCAAATGGCAAAGCATGACTTCGGTAAAATGAAAGTATGGCTTCAGCCAAATGGCAAGCTGGGTTCGGCGAAATGGAAAAGTATGGCTTTGGTCAATAGCAAAGTATGGTTTCGGCCATTGGCAAATTAGGGTTCGGCCAAATGGCAAAGCATGGCTTCGGCCATTGGTAAAGTATATGTGATAGTCTCGGCTAATGGTAAAGTATATGTGCAGATTCATTAAGTTATGTTATTTATGTTTAATTTGGACAATTAGGATCCCCACTGAGTATGTGTTACTCATCCCCTATACTCAAATTCTTTTCCGATTAAATGGAAGGATGCATTGCTGATGTTGGGGATAGCCGAAGACTTCACATTTTAGCCATTTAAATTTTAGAACTATTGACTTGTTTTCATATTCAAACTAATTTGACGTACTCTCTTTTAATTTATTTCAATATTATCAGGATGTATTTCTAATCTTAGTGAATACTCTAAACTTGTTTCTTTAAGATTTATTGTGTGAAGCCCTCGAATTTATTCAAGCGTGTATTTGATTCACTTATCGTCTATGTACTATTTTGACTATTTTACCGCGTCACTTTGATGGGTAAATATTATTAATAAATATATTTTACATTTTATCTCATTTTATTTATTACTTGTGATCATGATCCTTTATTAATTCTACTTTACATTAATGATCACTTGATTGATCATTATTACTATTTATGTATTTATTAGTTACCTTAGAATTTTAAGAGACTATTTATTTTAGAGATTTATACCTTATAGAATTAAGAATTTGATTTAGAATAAGTGATCATGAGACTTATAAGTGATCAAGGAAATCACTATTTATTTTGGAGATTGATATTATTCATCTACTATCATCAATTTTGGGACGAAAAAAAATATGGATGCCACAATTACCCTTTAAGTGGACGGCAATGAAGGGGATTTTGGTGTAGAAATACATCCAACTCTTGTACACATACACCTTATTGTATTCATCTTGTGTATGATTATACACATTACCAACCTTATACAAATGGTCTTATACCATGATTTTATAACATTATTTTCCCCAAATTATTTTATTCCCCAACATTCCCCTCAAACCCCTCAATATTCCATTATTCATTTTGACCCATACCTTTGACCACCAAAATGTCCCCATGCAAGAGACCAACTTGCAAGACTTGATCAAGTTTTTCCCTCCCTCTCTCTCTTGGTGGACTGCCATATGGCCTTTGGTGATCAAAATTTTGTTTTAATTTTCATTCATCACACTCTAAGACTTGAAGATCCTCCTCCTTCTCTCTAATATCATCCTATCTCTCTCTACTCTTTCTTCTTACTTTCTTCTTCAACACTTAGAAAATTTTCAAGACTTCTCTCCTTAATCATCAAAAATTCGAACCACCATATACTACAAGGTGAGAATTTATTCTTCAATTTATCTTGATATCCTCTAGCTCATTCTCTTCGCTTCTTAACTTAAGTTTTGAATTTTGATTTGAGGTATACTTAGAAGACTTGGAAGATATTAAGAGTTTGACATCATCTTGAAGAGGACTTCAAGACTTTGAAGAAAAATTGTTGGAAAATTGGACTATAAGGTAAGAAATGGGATTTTTATTACATTTTCTTCTTCTCTTTCTATTTTTCCAAATTTTGATACTCCATTTTTATTTATGGAGTTTTAGGGGCTGACCTTGAAGGTTATAATTAAGGGTGACCAAAATCCTATATTTTGAAGCCATTACTAGTCACATTTTACTCACTACACAAGGTAGGTGTAGTTTTACCAATTTTCTCACCTTCTTCTTCTTCTCCTTAATTTTTTTTACCTCATTTTCTAACTCCTATATTTTTTTTATATTCCTTGAATTAGGGGCTGACCTAAGTCACTTCTACATCAAGAGCGATTTATTCCATTTTTCACCAACAATTTCATTTTTAAGGTGGGTGGAAAAATCCTTTCAATTTCTAGGTGTTTTTATTAAATACATGTAGAAATATTTTTTTTGAGAGCTTGAGATATATGTATAATGTATTGCATGTTAAATTTAAGTATCTTTAGTGAAAATTCTCAAGTGTTGCTCAAAAATGTCATTTATTGAAAAATAGGTGCATGCATGTACACTTTATTGTTGTATTTGATGAATTATTGTATGAATTGGACATGCATGTTTATGAACCTTGAAATTCATATTTTATATGACTTATAACCTGGACAAGTCGAGCATAATTGATTAAATTTCAATTTTTGGACTTAAAATACAAAAATGGAAAGTTGGTGGACTTAATTGCAAGAAAATAAAACTTAAAGGGACCTCTATGCAATTTTCAAATTTTGGGACTGAGTAATCAAAAATGGTTTTTAGACATTTTAATAAAGTTTTAAGAGTTTTTAGATAAATAAAATCAACCTTTAAAAGCCCAAGGACTAGATTGCAAAATTTTAGAAATTTAAGGGCTACATTGCAATTTTCGAAACTGTACCAGCCCCTTATTTCGAAATTTGAAATTTTAACTCTTAAGGGACTGTAAATAACATATTTTAAGTGTAATCCAAAAATCCAAGTGTTTAGAGCTTGGAAAGTAATTTTATAAAAATTGAGGGACCAAATTGTAAAAGATTAAACTTGAGGACCCAAATGAAATTTTCAGGACTTATACAGTCCATGTACCTGGAAGTACTAATTTAACTATAACTTAATGATATTTTGGACCCAAGGTTCAAATTTCATAACAATTGGACCCCTAAAAGCCTTAAAGGCAATTATTTTAAAATGGGACAAAAATGAGATTTTTAAAAGTTAAAGGATCTATACTTATTTCTTTTTAAAACTATTTTTGTCACAATATTCCACTGACCTTAGTGACATTTTACAACTATAATCACATTTAAAGCCCTTCTGGTTTGTGAGTTTCGATCATTTCAAACTTAGGGCCCGAAATGACAAATTTAACAAATCTGGGGCCAATGTGAGATTTTTATAAAAACTCGACCTCAACACTTTAAAAACCTGAATATATGAACAATTTAGAGAATTTAGGAATTTACCTCATAATTCTTTGAGGTCGGGACATTTAATTATTTAATTTTTAACCCCAAAAGTATTAGTTTTTACAAAACGGGGCTAATTGTAAATTTTTCTTTCAACAAGGACCTAACCCAAATTATTTTTTTTCTTTCAAGAACAGCCCTGGACCTCTGACTTCTAATACTTATTTAAAATATTTTATCTTCTCAAAAATCCCTTGACTTATCAGATCGTCTTGACCGATTAATACGCAATCGCGGGGCGACTTCCTCGTCTTGCGATTTCGAATCTATAACGGGACTTATGTCCCACCTAATTCTTCAAGAAATCGAAGATTACTTATCCTCTCGATAATTATCTTCATCCATATTACTCCACCAACGCCAATAAATGCCACGCGTTTCGAAAACGTTTCCTGAACTGCTTCTCTGGATCAATATACTCGACTGCCTGGTTGACTTCCTGAACTTGTAATTATTTTCCTGCCTGAGTCAACTTGGTGTGTCGAGCTCCACAATCGAGAATGGATACGTCGGGGGATGGGAAGGCAGCTTGGCTGCTACTCACTCTCCGGCCCCATCGTCCTAATCCCACAACTGAGGGATGGAGTTTGTCCAAAGGAAGCGGGTCGTAGTACTTGAGGTATAATCATGATTATGACAATCCGGGCATAGCTAGCTCTACTGTGGATTTGTCTTTGTCTATGGAGCGATAAGGTGACAGGTCTTGGACCATCTTGCTCGGGGAGTTATAAGGAAGAACGAAGGAATCGTTGTCTGATCCACACAATTCTGGAGTTAATCGGACCCGTTTGGTTGGCGCTACAAATCCGTACGCAACTGCTACTTGTATTGCATTAGTTGGCGCTACAAATCCGTACGCAATCACTACTTGTCTTGCATGGATTGGCGTTATGTTCTATACACAATCCTACCTGTCTTGCTTGAATCACATAGTACTTGTATGATCATGAACTCTTTTCAAAACTATATAAGTATATTATATTAAGTATATTTATCACGTCACTTGTGAATTGTGTGTGAAATTACGCATCATAACTCACGCATTTTTCATATAACTGTTTTCTTGCATTAACTATATATATATCGTCACACTTGCACACGATCACCCCATCCACTGAGATTTATGTCTCATCCCTTCCTGTTTTCTAACGGCTAGATGGGGACTACGTTGAAGACGCCGAACTTACCATGGACTGATTTTCCATGCTCCGTCTGTCGGACTTGCTCCTTTTTATTGTTGATTGTACTTGTTGCATGTGTTTCAGCTGATGTTGGGCTCCCTTTTATTCTGCTTTCTATTCTATTTTCGACTGTAACTTAAGGGCGTATGACCCTTTGACACTTAAGCTTGTGCTGTTGTGTACTTTATTTTAGTTTTGACTGTAAGTTTAATTCGGATATTTCGATGGGTTGTATTTGGATATTGTTGACCGTGTAAGTTGTATTTCGTACTTGTATTTTATTTTCCATTTGCTTTAGACTGCTTTCACTTGAGGTTATATTGTATCATTTGTCTGTTCAGATTGGGTTCATTTCTTTAAGTTTTGGATCATCGTTGCGCCCGTGCCTGGGGGCGTGACATATTGTTAGTAATTTATTTTGAATTTCATTGTGGCTTTTCGCTTGAATTATTCATTTATTTTAAGAAAAATAATTAAACACATTCTTTGGTTTAGTAACGCTCAAAAATCCTTTATAAAAAGTGGGGCATTATAGTTTTCCTCATTTAGGAGTGTGTGAGGATTTTATGTACTCAAAATCTTTCATTATTTTGTCTAATGAATCATAAAGATCAATGGGTGATGATTTGTGCGTTCATGATCACTATCATCATAATACGGCGAGATGAGTTAGGAATTACCTCATTTTCCTACTCTTTTGCCATGAGACAAATAAATGTCTCTTCTTGATGTCAAAAGAGTAGTCACTTCATTGTTTTTTCGACTATACTACTTCTTTACACTTGGATGTCTTAGTCTCAAAGATCCATCATAACCTTCTTTATTTCATTTCTTCTTTCTCTAAAGACTTTATTTTATTCATCATTTTTGTATTTGTTGATTTGGTGGATAGAGGCGGTCAATCGCAAAAGTGACTGGTTTCTGCAATTCCAAAGACAAGTCTTCCACTTTCTTATCGGCTCTCTTTGGCGGTCTCTCAACTTTTTTTTAGAGGGAGTTGAATACCTTCTAGAGGACTTTCATTTTTTCAACAGACAGATTAACCACTCAACAGTTCTCTCAAGGAGTGTTGTGATGTATCTTAGCTAAGAAATCAACTATTTACGAAATCAGTTTTCTTATTTAAACAGGAAGTCTTACACTATTTTTTGAGTTTGTTTTATCAACACTTGTACTTTTAGAGATTTATGAGATTGTTTGATAGCAAATATAAAGTAATGTAATATAATGCATAAATATACAAAGAATAAAGTAAAGAACACTTTGAATTTATAGTGGTTCGAGGATGGGGTAATTCCTCTATCTACTCTTCTCCTACTCCACGAGGAGTTCACTATTGTAACAAATGACTTTAGTTAAAAAATAAAGTCCGACGGCCTTTATTACACAACTAGCTATTTCTTGGACTTACCTCTTCTCCAGACAGACTTCCTATGTACTTGACTCTTTGAATCTTCGAGGATCGATCAACATAGCCCTCCTTGGATTATAAACTAGTTCGACCTAGAACCCATCGCGCACTTCCTTCAATACTTGGTAGTACATACCCCTTTTTGTTTTCACGAAAGTTTCCTCTTCAACTGTTGAACAACTTCGATCTTTCATTGAATGTGTTGGATGAAGTGTCTTTGAATAGTTTGAGGATTTTAGCAGTTAAGCTTAAGATAGAGTATTAAAAATTCTTACTCGAGAAACCCTCTTGTGTTCTTCTTGTTTCAATTGTATTGCACATTGTTTTTCTTGTATTTTTCTCTGAAAAATTCGTCAGCCTTTATAGTAGGAGTTTTAATTTTATCCATTGAAAAGATAAACAAAAATTCAAAACCTTACTTTGTGTTTGTTAACTTGTCTTGTCTTGCAGCTTTAGATGTTGACTCAACCTTGTTCTCAACTTTGTGCAGGTTTTCTGAAAAGTTGTCAGCATCTAGCTTCCCATTTGTTCATTCATTTTGCATCCTTTCAGCTTGAGCACTTTAAGGTTTCAGGTATGTCATTGTTACCAAAAGGTGTAACTTCCTTGATTTCAATGCAACAGACTTTTTCAGTTATCTCTTAGTCCTTCAACTGTTTTACCCCTTTGACTTATGCTTGAGTCTTCTTCTGATGGACTGTTGTCGATCTTCTAAAATACTTGGTTGTCGCACTTGGCCGAGAGTCTTCGATGCAAACTCGATTGCGTAGTCTTCCGATGATATCTTCAGAAGTCTTCTGCAATTCTACATATCTGTTTTTTTAATTGAAGCAATTTTAAAATTTATTTTATATTAAAGAAATTGAAATAAAAAACGAATTACAATATTCCAAATTAAGAAAAACATATTTTACAAATTAAAAAAAACAAAATAAATGGTGCCAAAATAGTACAGCGTCATGTTGCACTGTAGAAAATGTATAATAGCGCCAACATGTGGCTCATTGCTCGAGGAAAATGATAGCAATGGCGTTAGTTTGATTATCTGCCGGAGTTGGTCTTAATAATCTTGTGGCCCTTAGCTTTTGAGAATTGGATGAAATATATATATTTTTACGAAAAAATAAAATATCACTCCTTGAATTTGGCCATATGTCTCATGTACCCTCTGAACTTGCAAATATATTATATGGATAAAATTACCCTTAATAAATATGAATCGACATAAGTCTTAGTAAATTTTGAATATTTTGTGTCATATTTGGTTTACATTCTCATTAAATTCAAAAAGTGATTTTTTTAATTGTACATTAAGTACTTCAAACTTTAAGAAACTAAAGCAAAAAAAAAATTAAATATGAAAGATGAATGGAAAAATAAAGGAATAATTATTTAATTTAAATAAACTTTCAATATTAGAAAAAATATGAATAAATATTTTCTTTTAAAGATAATTTAGTTATATATTTTATATTTTACCATTTATTTCTTGTTGATTCAACATGATTCATAATCCAAAATATAGCGTTAATAAATTGCCATATTTAATGAATAATCAATATTAATAATGACACAAAGTAACTATTAAAATAATTTAGATACTAAATCTTGTTATTTGAGCATATATTGTTTAAAATATTTATATATTACCAAAGAAAATATGTAATATTTCTTCTTTCTCACTAAACTATTAACATATATCATTATATCGAAATATGAATTACCAAAAGTATGTATGTATATTCAAGTATACAAAATATGTATGTATATTCAGTGTACAAAAATATATTTATTCGTATTATTGAAAGAGTTTAAAATTGATTTCTTCAAAAAAAAACAACAAAAAAAGAGTTTTTGATAGTTATTTTTACATTGAACTCAATCAATCAAAATAATTTCTACATTTAATATTTTTATATATTTGTTACACTTATCTATTATTAAAATATTTCTATCATTTGAATTAGTTAAGTTACTAATTGCTTTTTGTAAAAAATAAAAACTGAATAAATGTTAGGAAATTCATTTTATAGATTTTGATTATACTTATAAAACTTTGTATTAGGAAATGTTGGCACCCCAATTTTAATGTAACTAGTTTTTTACCCGTGCTATGCACGTGTGTGGTTTGTACTATTACATGTACATTTTCTAATAGTTCTATGAAATCAATCTCATTCATTTAGGGGATGACAATATTCCCGCCCCCGTTGGTAACCGTATAGAATGAGACAAGGAATCACAGGTTAATTTGGGGATGGAGCGGGGATGGAGATTCCATGCTTCTTAAGAATCGGGGATGGGACTCTGACAATATTTATATCCCCAACCCTTCCCACTCTGATTAGATAAAATGAGAATTTCTCCGTTCTTATCTTCATTCCCCGAACATGTTTATTGTATTTATCTACTATTAATATTAATTCTATTTTTATTTTTAATTAAATTATAGAAATTAAAACTAATAATATTTACAATTTTACTTGTTCTCATTCTTTACGTTACAAATAGTCTTTTGCACGTGTGATGCACGGGGGTATATCTGTGATGCGTCCGTTTTCTACTATGACATTTGTATTTTTTCTAATAGTTCTACGAATCCTGTCACATCCATTATAATAATTTTAATAAAGTACCTTTTAATGTGTTTTATTAATAAAGTCAAAAGTGAAAAAATATCATACATCAGAATAATAAAAAATTACATGTAGCTTTGAAAACTCATTTTTCATAAACTCTGTAGGTGTACCTTTATCACTCATTTCATTTTAGTCATGTTAATTCCCTATGAGTGTGAAAATATGTGTCATACTATTTTTTAAAGTAATAAATTTGGATGTAAATTTATTCTCCAAAGTTGTTTGTATGTGTAGGAAAACTAAGTATAAAGTACATATGAGATAATAAAAACATAGTTATGATAATATTTCTTAATTTTATTATATTTATTTTTTTAGACATATTTTTATTTTTTGTGTGGATTTTGTTATATATTTTATTAATCACATTGTCAAGTTAGTATTTAAAATTTTGAAATTTTGTTCTAAGGATTTGGATTTTTCCAATTATTATGTTCTATTCAGGTTCTCATATTTGCTATCTTTTATACCATATGATGCACAAATTATTTTTTACAAAAATAAATTTAGTGGTTACAAATGCTTAGAATTTCAACAAATAATTTGAATAAAAAGATAATTAAATTGATTATAAATCATACAATTAAAAGTATGAAAATAAATTATTATAAATTATGAAATGTAAATTCCCGATAATATATTTGGTTGATAATAAATTTTGTGAATATGAATTGTATCTATATATTGAACATGTTTATATATAAGAAAGTAAAAGCTAGAAAAAAAATTGATAATGTTGAACATTTAATGTATTATTTTTCAATGAAATCATCAATAAAGTCATTTCAAATTTTAATATCGTATTAAAGTTTGTAAAGTTAAACAATTGTTAGAATTATTAAAGGAATTAAATAAAAATCATGTTTATATTTAGCAACATAACTTTATAGGAAAATAAATTATTTCAAAAGAATAAAAATCACTATATGTATATATATATATATATATATATTAAAAAAAGTCAAACAAACAAATTCACATCTAATAGTCCAAATGTACAACTTTAAAGGTTGAAAATGAAATCACAAATATTTGTTACTTCTCATTTTTCCATAGATTTTTACTGCTTTTTTTTTGGAAGAATGTTTATTAATTTTTTTTAGAAATGAAAATTGGAGGAAAATATTTGATTATAATTCTTTTTTTTTGAAATCTATTTGATTACAATTATAAAAATAGTCTCTCTTTATATATAGATGTTTAATTTTTATTGTATATATATTATATACAATATCGGTGTCAAACTGAATATCGTACAAATTTGATTATTTTAGATATATTATAGGTCAAAATGGATCTAAAACAAAAAGTTATTAAATTTAAAAAATAATATAATAATATAGCACACACGCAAAATTCGAAACCCAATTTAAATAATTCTCTTTTTTATATAACTTTAAAAGTGATTATTTATTGAAAGAAAGTTGACTATCAAAAATAATAAAATCACAAATATTATTTATTTTTTATTTTTCCATAGATTTTTACTACTTATTTAGAAGAATTTTCATTACTTTTTAGAATAAAAAATGGGTGGAAATTTTTTTGGCTACTATTCTAAGAATAGTCTCTCTTTATATCTATATATATATATATATATATATATATTATATTTCTACTTTGTAACATATATGATGTAAGCTGGGTTTGTACCAGTATGATGTATAATTTGTATTATACAATGAGATTTAGAATACCACGCACAAAATTATAAATCTCACATAAAAGTATATAATACTGAAACATAAAATTATAAGAACAATAAAGATTACATAAAATAACTAAAATTACTAAAATAGATAAAATTACATAAAATAACTAATGATTGAAAATACAAATATGCTTATTAATTATAAAGTAATAAAAATTAATATTAGATAAATTAAATATAGAATATTATGGATTATTTTTTTTAGTGCAGAGAGTAATGACTGCTGGAAATAGAATACAAATTACGGAAAATCGATGTCATTTTCCATTTTATGTTTTACTTTCTGTTCTAATTCGATAGATGATGGACATGTGTATATATCTAAAAAATCAATGACATATATTTATCTGTTAACACATGCCCACCATCCAATTATAGTGGAATAAAGAGTGTAACACAAAAGTGAAATAGGAAATATGTTTCATAGGAAATATGTCCCACATATTCCGTACAAAAGTAGTTCTACCTAAAAAATTATAGGAACTAGTCTTTGGTTTTTCAATTTTTTTTATTTTTCATAGTTAATTACATATTTATGTTAAATATAAAACTATATTCTCAAATATGTATTTGACGTATTTAATTAATTTTTGGAGTCGCTTTCCCCAAATAAATCAAGACAATCACATTTGAAGAGAAAAGAAAATGCTTGGTTGCATATTTTGAAGAAAATCCTAAATGAAAAATAAAAATGGTTGTGATTGGTTATATTTTTATTCCATTCATTTTCATTTTTGAGAGAATAATGATGAAATCTTTTTTAAAAGTGAAAGTAAGATGTGTAAAGAAAAAGTGATGATTATGTGATATGATAAAGAATCTTTTAGAGATATTGATTGTTTGTGAAAAATTTTATGGAAATAATAGTGTAAATATATTGTAAGAACATCGAACAAAAATAAAAAATTGATCCAAAAATAGGCAATATGAATCTCATTTTATACATTTTGTTAACATGATTAAGAGAAAAATAATATAAATAGTGATAAATAAAAGAAATTATCGGAATTCTTTATAAATAGGGAGAGGAGAGAGAGTAATAAATAGTATAACTGAGTATTGAGAAATGTGAAAGAGAAATAGTAAAATGAGATTTCCTTTGAAAATTTTTCATTTTTTTCACAAACAATTACACATCCTAAAATTTTTTCTCTCCAAAATGAAAATTTTGGAAACTAATTCACAACCCAACCCAATTTTCACTCCAAAATGAAAATTTTGGAAACTAATTCACAACCAAGCACAACCTTTGTTTTCAACCTTAACCTCCAAAAATAAAAATGTAATTAGTTAGTTTTAATTATTTACATTTTTGTACATTTTCAAAATATTTCCGGAAAGAAAGAAAAAAGCATTGACAGAACCATTTCCTGAAATTGAATTAACCCAATGGCCACGAATATTACTCTTCAGTGAAGAGGTCTGAATTCGAGTCTTTGCTAGAGCTAGCAAAAGCTCGGCCAGGCCAATGCTCAAAATTAAGTTGGGTCGGCCCAACCCAACTCAAAACACACTTTAGGGGTACATAGCATAGATCTTTTGAAAAACCGTAGACATAGACATGGGTAGCACTGCAGGGGTTCCACCTGAGGGATACATCGACCCCGGACCTCTTGAGTCCCTGGCTCATGGGGCCTAAGCAACTGTACTACATATTCATGCAAAATAATCTAAGCATTTAACAAGGACAATAAAGTTTAGAAAACAAACCCCACCTTGAACGTAGCTTTAAAAATTTAGTAGAGCCTAGAAGTGTCGGATGCAAGCACGCCTAATCCTCGCTCGATAAATTGCCTAATCAAGTAGAAAATAATACTAGTTAAAATCCTCGAATATTCTAAACTTAAACTTAAAAATAATAATCTAAAAATCCTAATTTAGGGGCTTAATAGGATATAAAAATAGAATCGAAGGCTGAATTGGAATCAAAATAAAAATTGGAATTTAGAGGCAAATTTGATGGTTTGGGGTTGAAGGGTAAATCTGTCAATAGTGTATGAGGACCACATCCCCAAAATTCCTCCTTCTCCTTTTCTTCTTCCCCTCCCATGCGTACATCACCATCATCTTTCATCTCTATTTCTCTCTCTTACTTTCCTTTCTTCTCTCTCCTTTTTTCTTTTTTTCTTTCCCTTTTTCCCCACCTTTTCCTACCTTTCCTATTCGGTCAAACCTATCCTACCCAAAGTCCCAAATCCCTCTTTTCTTCTCTTTTTTTCATCAACAGCAAACATCATCTCTTCTTTCTTTTTTTTTTTTTCTTCCCTTTCATTTCTTCTGTTTCTTTTTCTTTTCGAACCAGCAACAGCCCTCCCCCCTTTTTCTCTCCTTTTTTTTTTCTTCTCCCAACTCATCCCCAAATCTCCTTTATTTATCTCAAATTCAATAACCCCCTCACCCCTAATCCTCGACCATCTACTCATCTACACCAACATAACCAGTGCCAAAAACAGCGACATGGTATCGGATTTCGGCTCAGACGTGAATTGGGATAATCTGGGCGGTCGGTTTATACATATATATTGTTTTTTTTTCACGTGGCTCGAGTTTGGGATTTCAGACCGGCGACTGGGTTCGGGATTAAGGCTTACGGTTGTTGGTGAATTTCGTGGGTGGTGGCTCGCTTTCGGGCTGAATCGGAGATTTTGGGCCAGCGGCGATGTTTGGGCTTCGGGTTCTGGGCTCGTTATTTTGATGTGAGGGCTTTGGGTTTGTGTGTTGACTGTTTTCCGGCGATTTTCGGGTTCTGACAGTCGGGCATTGGGTTTGGTTTGAGATAGTTTCGTAACACCCTTCTTTTTTTTCCATTCTATCGTTAAATCCCTCTGAAATTGGATTGTTTGGGCTGAAGGTTTGCTGGAAGGGACGATGGATAGAAAATTTGGACTGAATGTTGGTAGAATTGGAATTGAAGATTGACGGTATTGACAGAAAATTGAATAAAGGAAGAAATATTTTAAAGAAGTTTGAGGTATTACCTTGGTTGTGATTTGGAATTGAAAGGAATTTGCATAGCTTTTCTGTTGGATTAGAGAGTGCACCGTGAGATTAATGAGACTAAGGGATTATATATACAATAACTTATGGATATAATAACTTAGGGCTAGGAGTCTCAAGATTACAGGACTTTTAAAAATCGAATTCAAGGATAAGACTGGATCCCCTTTTTTTCTTTCTTTCTTTTGATATCGACAATTTTGGTAAGAGGATAAGAGAAAAATTATGGAATTAACAGAGCTTTGGAATCGGTAAAATCTTTATCGGAATTTTCTGGAATTAATAATGGGCTAGAATAATATAGGGCTAGAATAATATAGGATTAGTCTTGAAATTGGGCTAATAGAAAATAACTAATGGGATGTAGTAACAATTGTAAAAAAATTGAATTTGGACCAATAGGAGTTTTGGGCTTAATTAAATTGGATTAAAACAATAATAAGAGTTTAAGCCCCTAAATAACTAAAATTTTCATCTAATAATATCACAATCTTAATAAAAGGCCTAAATAAAATCTCGGATATTACATACTATCCCCCTTAAAAATAATTTCGTCCTCGAAATTCAATTAACTTACCAAAGTCAATAACTTCTAAATATCTTACTAGGATCTCGTCCTCTCATTCCTAAGGTGTCACGTCATGGCTCAATTGTTGCTTAATAATTGTGTTATAATCAAACTCCACTAAGGGTAAATATGCCTCCAATTTACTCTGGAAATCTGAAATACATGTCTCTTAGAATTATATCGTCCTTCCAGTTTATCCATCCGTCATAGATGCTATCGCCCACTAAAATTTTACTTTATTCCCATTTATAATGCAAGCTTCTCCAAATATTCAAAGTGAACTAGTATCTCTATCTGATATCCTTACTATTTCTCATATGTACAATTAGGGAAATTGATCTAAGCCATATGTCATCTGCAAAAAGTGTGTAGATTTGGCCAATCGGTCAAAATTAATCCATATCGTGAATTTTATTAGTTGGTCGTGACTAACTTACGACAAAGTCAATATCTATATACTCCCAACTTCCTTCGAGGTATCAAGTATCTTAGCAAAAATCTAGAAAGATGTTGGCGTTTGACCTTAACTTGTTGACATATCATGCATCTATCCACAAAGTTCTGGTAGTTTTTATCATATTCCTCCACCAAAAATACATTTTGTGTAACTCGTTAAATCTTCGTAACTCATAGGTGAGCGGTGTATGATATACAATATGCTTATCATAATATCTCAATTCTTAGTTATTCATCCCTAGATATAATCAAAATTCCTTCATAGCCTAATGCACCATTAGAAGCTAAAACAAATATGTTGAGGTTTTCAATTAGACCACGGTTTCTCATCTTGCATAAAACTTATAAGTCACTTGATCCTCGTTAATCTTATCTGTAAGTACAAGTCGTTCAACCATTGTTGCAATAATTGATTTCATTTCAATCCACTAAAAGGTGTTACGATCTCGGTTCTCAACTTAGCAAACTCTTTCATCAAGTGTTCTTATTATGTTGGTCAACTCTCCTTTTAATTCTTGAAAATCTTCATCACACTTCTCTGTCCCTTGGAACTTCTCAAATTTCCTCGTCAATCTGGTCATTGGTATTGTCACACCCAAAAACAAATCATTCTATAAACCTTATGTAATACCTAGAGAGTCATAGGAAACCCCAAACATCATAAATGTCATTATCAACAACTTCAGCTTTAACCAGGTCGACTTATACGGTCAACTTGACCAATAAATATTACACAGTCTAACCACAACTTAAACTTATTGAAATTCAGTGGGTGATACAGAGACCTCAAATCGATCCTAAATAAGACACTAACTTCTTTAAATAATCAAGTGAATCGTTCATCATTAAACTTTGGGTACTTGTTTTGTAATCCAATAAATTCTCCATATAATCAATATACTCCATAGATCCATCTTATCTTAACAAACATGATTGGCTCTCCTCATAATGATACTCTAAGTCAGATAAGTCCTTTAACAAATAATTCTTGTAATTGCACATTTAACTCTTTATAATTTATTTAGCGCCATCCTAGGGGTGAATTTTGATACCGTGTCATCCCAAGTAAAAAGTCAATGGTGGATTCTATTTGTCTATCCAGTGGACTCCCAAATAAAAATTCCTAAAAAATATATTTCATAGTCTCGAATAACATAATTAGCAAATTGACCATCAAGCCAAAATATCGGTAACTTACTGTACTATCCAAATACCTCAAAACAATTTCTTTTCTTAAACTTTCTATTGCCCTTTTTCCTGATCGCAACTCGGGGTATTATACTAGCCTCTTTGTTCCGTAGAAAATAAATCAATCATCTATATGTATTAGAACACTATCTCCTTATATACACTGTATATCCCTCGGCTCTAACTATGTTAGTCCATGCCTAAGATCCGAAAAAAAATTGTTCATTCATATAAATCAATTTCTAAATTCAGTCTACTAACATCCAGTTTCACGACTTTAGACATCCAAATAATAAAAATTACCTTTCCAAATGATCATAAATATCTCAAATTATTATCATTAACTCTTGGAAAAAGATCATCTCGCAAATTGTGAATATTAAACTCAAAGCTACAAGTGTCTATCTAAAATCCATGTTTCTAGTGATCTACTCATAATCACCCTAACCTTCTAGATCGCCTCGATTTGTATATTCGTATTGAACCTCAAGTATTCTATCACAATGGTCCTCTTGGGTCCTCAGAGTTTGTATTAGCCTCTCTATTTTCTCTATAGAATTCATCAATATCTCGTAAGAGTCCAATATTCATATTCTATCGTATGTGCTATGCATCCATGAAATACATTTGAATCATTTTTTTCTTTCGCAATAGAAATCGTGTAATTTGTCGATAAGCAAAGAGCAATGGAAACAAGAATAGCGATGCTTGATAGCAATTGCAAAGAGTGATGAGAAGTAGCAATAGAACATTTGAAAATTTAACTTCGTACTTTGGCTTTGGAGTTGGCGTGACATAGCGGTGGTGGATTCGTAGCTCTTTCCATTTATTAAAAAATTCTAATTCATTTATCAGAGTACACACACGAAAATTACACGTATTTATTCTTGTAAGTCTACAGGAAGGTAGACCGCTCCGATACCACCCGTAACGCCCGAAATTTTGACTATAAATTATGTGCAAATATTCATTTTTCCGTATATATTTTTTTTTCCATAAGAAACTTGAGAAACAGATACATTCATTTTGCCAAATACTTTTTTTTTAACATAAGAAACAAAACTCGTTATAGCGAGCCGTTTAATTTTTCAAAACAATAATAATTATAGCGGA
Organism: Rehmannia glutinosa; assembly: GCA_016081115.2. Classification (NCBI taxonomy): domain Eukaryota; kingdom Viridiplantae; phylum Streptophyta; class Magnoliopsida; order Lamiales; family Orobanchaceae; genus Rehmannia; species Rehmannia glutinosa. The sequence goes on from JABTTQ020003124.1 coordinate 352,677, forward strand.
AGCAATCGCATAACATATTTGGAATAAAATTTGACATCTACATATAATTCTAACAGACCACTTGATAGTGAAAGACTTTGAAAAATATCGCGTTCATACTTTTATTTATAAGAGAAAATAGGCTTGTTAATATATTTCATTTTAAAATTCAATAGCAATAGCGGAAACAATTTATAAAGTGTAGAAAATTAATATATTCATTTATTTATAAGAAATTCGCACATTTACAAAAATAAATATCCCGTTTATTCTATTTGCATAAATAAACTTAGAAAATCATAATAATTCAATAATTTCTTGTTTAATTAAAATCACCATTTAAAAATAAAAAGGACATTACTCCAATAGTTTCATAGGCCACACATTATCCACCGCCAATAACCATCGCCGACTCCTGAACCTGAAAAGTTTGTTATATGTGGGGTGAGCGACACACAGGTGGAGTATAAATTGTCCAAGCTAAATACACAGATATCTCACATAGGCATGCAAATACAATCCATAGGACATAGCATAGATCTTTTGAAAAACCGTAGACATAGACATGGGTAGCACTGCAGGGTTCCACCGAGGGATACATCGACCGGACCTCTTGAGTCTCGGCTCATGGGGGGCTAAGAATCGTACTACATATTCATGCAAAATAATCTAAGCATTTAACAAGGACAATAAAGTTTAGAAAACAAACCCCACCTTGAACGTAGCTTTAAAAATTTAGTAGAGCCTAGAAGTGTCGGATGCAAGCACGCCTAATCCTCGCTCGATAAATTGCCTAATCAAGTAGAAAATAATACTAGTTAAAATCCTCGAATATTCTAAACTTAAACTTAAAAATAATAATCTAAAAATCCTAATTTAGGGGCTTAATAGGATATAAAAATAGAATCGAAGGCTGAATTGGAATCAAAATAAAATTTGGAATTTAAGTGAATTTGATGGTTTGGGGTTGAAGGGTAAATCTGTCAATAGTGTATGAGGACCACATCCCCAAAATTCCTCCTTCTCCTTTTCTTCTTCCCCTCCTATGCGTACATCACCATCATCTTTCATCTCTATTTCTCTCTCTTACTTTCCTTTCTTCTCTCTCCTTTTTCTTTTTTTCTTTCCCTTTTTCCCCACCTTTTCCTACCTTTCCTATTCGGTCAAACCTATCCTACCCAAAGTCCCAAATCCCTCTTTTCTTCTCTTTTTTTCATCAACAGCAAACATCATCTCTTCTTTCTTTTTTTTTTTCTTCCCTTTCATTTCTTCTGTTTCTTTTTCTTTTCGAACCAGCAACATCCCTCCCCCTTTTTCTCTTCTTTTTTTTTCTTCTCCCAACTCATCCCCAAATCTCCTTTATTTATCTCAAATTCAATAACCCCCTCACCCCTAATCCTCGACCATCTACTCATCTACACCAACATAACCAGTGCCAAAAACAGCGACATGGTATCGGATTTCGGCTCAGACGTGAATTGGGATAATCTGGGCGGTCGGTTTATACATATATATTGTTTTTTTTTCACGTGGCTCGAGTTCGGGATTTCAGACCGGCGACTGGGTTCGGGATTAAGGCTTACGGTTGTTGGTGAATTTCGTGGGTGGTGGCTCGCTTTCGGGCTGAATCGGAGATTTTGGGCCAGCGCCGATGTTTGGGCTTCGGGTTCTGGGCTCGTTATTTTGATGTGAGGGCTTTGGGTTTGTGTGTTGACTGTTTTCCGGCGATTTTCGGGTTCTGACAGTCGGGCATTGGGTTTGGTTTGATATAGTTTCGTAACACCCTTCTTTTTTTTCCATTCTATCGTTAAATCCCTCTGAAATTGGATTGTTTGGGCTGAAGGTTTGCTGGAAGGGACGATGGATAGAAAATTTGGACTGAATGTTGGTAGAATTGGGTTGAAGATTGACGGTATTGACAGAAAATTGAATAAAGGAAGAAATATTTTAAAGAAGTTTGAGGTATTACCTTGGTTGTGATTTGGAATTGAAAGGAATTTGCATAGCTTTTCTGTTGGATTAGAGAGTGCACCGTGAGATTAATGAGACTAAGGGATTATATATACAATAACTTATGGATATAATAACTTAGGGCTAGGAGTCTCAAGATTACAGGACTTTTAAAAATCGAATTCAAGGATAAGACTGGATCCCCTTTTTTTCTTTCTTTCTTTTGATATCGACAATTTTGGTAAGAGGATAAGAGAAAAATTATGGAATTAACAGAGCTTTGGAATCGGTAAAATCTTTATCGGAATTTTCTGGAATTAATAATGGGCTAGAATAATATAGGGCTAGAATAATATAGGATTAGTCTTGAAATTGGGCTAATAGAAAATAACTAATGGGATGTAGTAACAATTGTAAAAAAATTGAATTTGGACCAATAGGAGTTTTGGGCTTAATTAAATTGGATTAAAACAATAATAAGAGTTTAAGCCCCTAAATAACTAAAATTTTCATCTAATAATATCACAATCTTAATAAAAGGCCTAAATAAAATCTCGGATATTACAGTGAGCTAAAGTAGGACTGACTTATTTCGGGAATAAAACCCAACCCAACCCAATTATCAGGCTGGATGGGCCGGTCAAGGGCCGAAAATTGCGAGCTCTAGTATCTGCAAGGGCCGAATTTTTGGAAAAAGAAAAAGGAAACCATTTCCTGAAATTGAAATCAAATCAAAACATAGTATAGGGTTTCTACTCACTTTCCTTAACCGCCACCACGTTCCACAGTCCACACCCAAATCGCCACCATGAACAACCACCACAACACACGGCGGAAGAAGCAGAAACTGACACCAGAAGCTCAGTTCCGGTCAACACTCGACCACTGCTCCAAAACGAAAAACCTCTCCGCCGCGATCTCGCTCTACGAATCCTCAGCCTCTCCGGCCCTCACCCTCAACAACCTCAACTCCTTCCTCTACATCTGCTCCGAATCCCTATCTGATCCTGAAACCCGAGAACCCGCCATTGATTTTGGGTTCAAGTTGTTCCACCACCATAACAGCGAAAACTTCAAGCCAAACGAGGCGACGCTCACGGCTGTGGCCCGGCTGGCGGCGGCGAAAGGTGACGGCGAATACGCGTTTGAGCTTGCGAAGAGCGTGAAGAACTATGCGGTCGCGCCGAAGCTAAGGACTTTTGTGCCGGCGTTGATTTGCTTTTGTGGTGCTGGAGCGGCGGATAAGGCGTATGAAGTGGAGGAGTATGTGAAGTCCGTTGGGCTGCATTTAGACGAACCTGAGCTCGCGGCATTGTTAAAGGTGATAACTTTTTTGGATTTTTTTAATAAAGAACACAGAAAAAAATTAATGTTCTGCTATTGTGATTGAATTTTTGATTGCGTTTACTTACTTCCTTTCAGAGATAGTGATAATTCATTTGGCACATTATCAATACTTTTTCAGTGGTAGAAGATTTTTTGCTTTACTTTTAACTAGCCATATTATGCTTTTCAATTACATCTTTATATTGATTATGATCGTTCTTGCAATGGGATTTAATTTTTTTTCAAATTTATAATGTGTCCTGCTAATTTATTTGGTGCAAATTCATAATTTTACCTAGTATATTGTATATGGTACATTGAACAAGTGTGTTTTCTTTGGTTTCTTAAAAGCTTTTTAGCTTCGGATGATAGTTGAAGTGCTTTTAGCTTTAGCTTTCAATAACAGTGTTGTTCTTGTGTTTTTGTCTCTACACATGAACTTCCTAATGGTTTTCGTGTGAGGAAGTTGTGTACTTGCATAGCATTGATGATCTAATTATTTATTTTGAAGGTGAGTGTCGATGCCGGGAAGGAGAACAAGGTTTATGAGTATTTGCATAAACTGAGAGGGATACTAAGAGGAGTTGATGAGTCAACAGTGGAAATCGTAGAAAGTTGGTTTAGAGGGAAAAAGGCCGCCGATGTGGGTTTAGTTAGTTTTGATCCTGATCGGATTAAGGAAGCCATTATCCGGAATGGAGGTGGGTGGCATGGACTTGGGTGGCTTGGAGAGGGTCAGTGGGTCTTATGTAGATCGAATATCGCCTCAGATGGAAGGTGTTGTGCCTGCGGTGAGCAGTTGGTTTGTGTTGATATTGATAGAGCAGAGACCGAGAAGTTTGCTCAATCGGTTGCTTCTTTAGCCATGGAAAGAGAACTTCAATCAAATTTTAAGGAATTTCAGGTCAGATCAATATTTTCCTCCATGTTTAAGTATTAAAGTTCCTTTTTTCTATAATGAAAATCAAAAAGGTGCTCAGATTCATGTACCTCTATACAAGATAAATGCCAGCTATGATTTAAAATGCAAACTTAGGTACTTCGAAGCGCTATTTATACTTTCAATAGAAATATAAGATACTGTATAACTTGATTTATATTGTCATTAACTGACAATTTATGTGACAAGATAAATTCTGTTAAAAATCCTTGAATTCCAACATTTTCCCAAATTAATTTGAAGGATTGGCTGGGACAACATTCTGAATATGAAACCGTGGTAGATGGAGCAAATGTTGGATTATACCAGCAGAACTTTGCGGAGGGTGGTTTTAGTATTGCGCAGGTTGTCAATTTGACCTTTTTCTTTGTTTGCTTTTGTTTGTTTTTCAAAACCAAAAAAGATAGCGGTCCCTCATCTTTTTATTCTTCCCGAATTTTTATAGAGCAGCTTGATGCTGTAGTGAAAGAAGTGCATAGCAAGAGCAAGAAATTGCCACTTGTTATCTTGCATAAGAAACGTGTCCGCTCGCTACTTGAGGATGCTTCTAAAAGAGAGCTGATTGATGAGTGGATGGATCAGGAGTGCTATATGGAACACCATTTGGATCAAACGATGATTGGTAAATCTTTATTTGCTTATTCCTGTGAAGGATATATCTGTCTTTTTTAATTTAAATTTCAATGCACTGCAGGATATTAAATTGAATCTAGTTAGTATCGTTTTATGCAATTTTTTTCATTTGTGCACTTTTGTGTTTATTGAACATTAGGGTAAGTATCATGAATTTTACTTCATCCTGAGCCAACACTGTTCTGTATTTGGTATTGACTAATTTATAATTGAGATAATAACAAACTTCCCCTGGGATTTGGGATAATTACCAAAAAACCTAAAGAAGTGTCAAAATAAAAAAAAATAAAAATGAGTTTTGATTCTGCCTTAAAAATGTAAGGGGATAACTGTAATATTTTTACAAATGTATAGAGGGTGTTTGAAATGATTTTGCTTATAAAGGGGTAAAGTGTAATCCAGAATCTAATCTCAAGGGGATTTTTGTAGTTTTCAAAAACCTATGGGATTTTTTGTAATTACCCCAAACCTCATGGATAATTTTTGTAATTATCCCTTTATATTTTTATAATTGAACACAAACTTCTGTTTCTCTAAAGTATGCATATTTCATGTTCAATCATTCTAAATCTCTGTTTAGTTAGCTGTTACTTCAGTTGCCTCCTGTTATGTTCGTGACTATTTTTTTTCTTTTGTGTTGTGCGCGTGTATCTCATAACTTAGGTATTGGCTTTATGCTGCTGTGAAGCTCAAGTGTTTGTTAGTAACAAATGATGAAATGAGAGATCACATTTTTGAGCTCCTTGGCAGCAATTTTTTCTTCAGATGGAAAGAGAGACATCAGGTAGAAATTTCAAATTCTTGTTGGGATAATTACAAAATTTACCCCTAGGTTTGTGTTCAAGTAGTCTGTCAGTTGATTTGCCGGCTTTTCATATCGCAGGTCAGATATACATTCATGAAGGGCAATCTAAAACTTATTATGCCACCTTCATATTCTCTTGTCATCCAGGTTATAACTTGTTCCTTTATTCTTAAATTTGAGTGTTTTTGTTTTCCGTAACAAGAAGGCTATTATTTCTTGTTACTACAGTATAATACGAGAAACATGATGTGTTTTAAGACTATGCTCCCCAAATCCATGAGTGCTTCATGAATTTCGTTAAATTGTCCCTTATACATGTTTTGACACATTAAGATCAGTGTTACATGACATTGATTACTCTATTAGTTGATAAATATGGTCACTTTTGCACTAAAGTTTCGGATAATTACAAATACTACTCAGAGGTAGCCTAATTACAAAAAGAATCCAGTTATCTTTTAAAATTACAAATATCCACTTAACATTTGTTTCTATTTTACAAATTATGCCTATTAGCGGGGATATATGGGGGTATTTGCAATTAAGCCAATCCCTGAAAGATAATTGGATCTTTTTGCAATTAGTCTGAGTCTCAGGGATAGTTTTGCTATTTAATCCTTAAATGTTTTGCATCAGTCTGTTAAGTTCTTACTTCCGCTAATTCTGCTTGGACGAAGATCGATATAGTTTCTTATATTACAGGAATCTGAGAAGGGATCGTGGCATGTACCAATAGCTAGGGAAGTTAGCGACGGGTCTTTAAGAAACTGGCTATGCGTGACGAGATCAGGATCTCATGAAGCTGAAAACATTTCCAACAAGAATCATCTGACAAATGAAGAATACGGTAATGGTTGTAACAATTCTTGACGTTATTGAGAATGAAATTGCATCCACTGCTGGTAATACATAAATTCTGAATTCCAAATCATTGAAAAAATGATGGGCTCTTTTTTCTTTATTATTTATTTTATCCAAATTGTTATGTATGTCTATGGTATCTGCATTTTGAAGAGTGATTTATTTCTTCTATGAGTGCTTCAGGGTTAACATATTTTTGAATCCATGTATTTTTGGGCCTGGACATGAAAAACATCGTGAAATCAGGAATAATGAGGCAGAAAGCAGAATAATTTGCCCATATCGACTTCCCGTTTAGGCTTCTGTGGATTACAATATTACATTATAACTACGGTTTCATTATATAAAAGGAAAAAAGCTTTTAGTATTGTATAGATAATCTTGTTGTTGGAGGTAGTAAAATGATCAAGCTGAATATTATAAAGGTGTAATTACAAAAAAGGGAGAGGGGGAGGGGGCTAAGGTTTGAGCTATTTATGCAAAATCCAAAGGTTTATGTTTTAAATTTAAGGTGGTAATTGTAATATTTTTATGGATGTTAAGGGTTTTTGTGAAATGTTTCTTTGATTATGAAGAGGAAAATATAAGACGGAATTTTTAATTTTTTAATTAGCTCGTACTTGAGAATTTGTGTTGGCGAGAGATGAGAGCGAGTTGAGTTGTTTTGTGAGCCTAGTTAATAGGCTCGAGTAAGACTCAATCGAATATTTAATATATTGAGTTTGAGCTCAAATATAAGTATTCGAAAACTAAAGGCTTCTATTACTTTTTTAATATTTTAGTATTTAATTTAATAAGAAAAATTATAATGTGAAAGAATTAAATGGTCCAAGTCTAAAGATAGTGCAGTGTTCAGTGGAAAGTGTTGCCAGCACTTGTGAAAAACAGCGAAAGACTTAAACAAAAACACAATTTCACAATATATGAAATAAAGACAATTATAAGATCAAACATAAGAAGTTTAAAAAAAATTGTACAAGGATAAAAAATACTTGTACGATGTTCATTAGAACCAAAACTCTTTAATGGGAGATATTGTTTACAAGATACAAAATACTTAACAAACAATGAAACTAGAAGAACAACTCCCCTTAAGTCTAAAAAATAAACAATACTCCATAATAAAGTATGGGAATGCATTAGTGCATTCAAAACTCACGTTCTACACTAGATCTATTTCATACAAACTCATAACTCTCCAGTTCAAGAAATGATGTCAATAATGTCACCAACAGAAACTCTTCATCTCTCAATCTATGTCAATCTTTGATGCAGTCTTATCCTTAAATAGATATTTCCAAGTTCCTTGAGAAAAACTTCATGCAAGAGATAAGGAAAAACTACCTGCAAAGATTAAGAAAGAAACAACCTATCCACTACACAATAACTTCCTACAAGCTACAAAATAATAATTGAACAATAACTTCTATAATAACTCCTAATCAAAATTCACTCAAAAAAAAAAAAAAAAAGAAAGAAAACTCCTAATCAAAACTGAAAAATTAACTGTGATAATTTATCCAAAAATCTGGAAAAATTCGAAAGTTTAGGGATGTTTGGATGTGTTTCCAACTCCAATTTCCAGTTTCTAGTGTTGGAAAATGAATTTTCAAACTTTATTGATTTTTGTGTGAGAATTGAGAATATGTTTGTTTTGTTGTCTGAATTTTTGCTTGGAAATGAAAATATGTTTGGGTATAGTTTTTTTAATGTATTTTTTTCATAGATTTGCGTTATTGTAGTATATTTTTCACATAGATTTGCGTGATTGTTGTGAAAATTTGGTTGGTTGTGTTTCCAAAAGAATTTTTCCAACAAAAAGTGAAAAGTGAAAATAACTTCATTTCTATTGAGAATTTTTTAAACAAACATAAGCTTATTTTCTGGAATAGTTGGAAAATGGAAAATTGTGTTTGAAAACACATCCATACATACCCTTAGTGTTTGAAAAATTCAAACTTTAACATAATATTATTATTCTCATTAGTATCAAAAGCTATTCTGATTCTAATTCTGAACTCAGGAGCTTGATATGGTAAAAGTCTCAACTCAATAGTCTCAAAAATTTGTGAGTAACTGTGATTCTAGTTCTGCTATCATTGATGACATACTTTTAAAAGCTAGATTTGATAGAATTGGATTAGGTTTTCTAAACCTATCAAAAGACTCATGCCAAAAGTCAAATCTTTCTTTGAAACATGGTGGTATTGGTAAATGCAACAAGTCTTTTCTCAAAAACAATTTTAAGAAACTGAGTGTGTTTTTAAACAAAAATTTGTTTGTCATTATTGTTGTAAACCTAGGCATATCAAACCATTTTGCTATAAATTGAAGAAAGATAAGGCCTTAGGTAAAATGATACCAGATATGATGCCGACATTGTTGAAGACACTCTCAAAGTTGGTGAGAATTCATCCGATTCGATGTTAAACCTGGTTTGTCTTTGTTGATCGATTCGTCATGTTGTGTATACTTCACCAAAAACTAATGTGGAAGGAATACGATATTTAGATAGTGGATGCTCACGACACATGACAAGTACTCGAGAATATTTAACCGATTATATGTGTCACTTTCAAAATACCGCACCGCATCGCACTGGTTCAACCAATTATATCAGGATCTGGGTGGTCGGACAAGACGGTAAGGTCCTAACAACGTTTTAACGGTTAAACTGGCCAATACCGCCAAACCAGGACAATACCGCCATACCGGCCTAAAACCAGGTTGAACCGAAATTTGCTTTTTTTTTTTTAGTTTTTGTATTTTTTTCACTTTTTTTTATAAAAATAAAATTTATAAACTTAATATTTAATATATTTATGTCATTTTTGAGCTAAATATATACATTTTTTCGTTTTTAACTAAACATATACAACTTTCCCTTCTATAATAATAAATTATATTAATATTTTATATAATATAATTTCAAATAAATATTTTTATTAAAACCGGTAAAACGGCGGTTGAACCGTCCGACCTGGTTGAACCACATACCGGTGGCTTGGCGGGTTTGATCACCTAAGACGATATTTAAAACACCGATATGTGTGTTAATGGTGGTAAAGTTCGTTTGGTGATGGTGTGAAAGGTCGATAATTGGAAAAAGAACTCTTCATGTGAAAGGACTTCCTAACTTGAAAAATGTACTGAATGTGAAATGATAACATGCATGTGAATTTTGATAGAGATTCATGTTTAGTTTTTGATGTTAACAACTCTTGTGTCATAGTTGGTACAAGGTCAATGAATAATTGTAACATGTTTGAAATGAATCAAACTTGTCATCATGTTGAAACTGATGAGTACATGTTGTGGCATCAAAAACTTGGACATGTAAATTTCAGAAACAAGTTTAAGTTAATCAATTTAGAAGATGTGAGAGGTATTTGTGAACATCATGTTAAAGGAAAGGTAACCCAAGTATGTGGTCCATGTCAAAAAGGTTAACAAACGAGAGTATCACATCATGTGTTACAACATTTTAATATGTCTCATTGATTTGAATTGTTACATATGGATTTGATGGGTTATGTTGAAATGGAAAGCTTGGGTGGAAGGAAATACTCATTTGTTTGTTTAGATGATTTATCAAGGTATTCTTGGGTTGAGTTCGTAAAAGATAAATCTAAATTTTTTGAAGTGTTTAAAAACTTGTATTGAATTTGCAATATGCATGATTCTAATATTGCAAGAATTAGATCTGATCATGGAAAAGTGTTTGAAAATATTTTTGCAATGAAAAAGGTATTTTTCATGAATTTTCAGCTCCCATCACACCTCAACAAATTGGGACTGCTGAAAGGAAAAATAGAACATTGCAAGAAATAGCTAGAGTGATGTTGTGTTCCAATAATATTTCAAAAAGATTTTGGGCTGAGGCATTGAATATTGCCTGTCATTTTTCAAATCATGTTTACTTGAGACCAGGTACTACTATGACTAGTTACGAGATTCTAAAAGGAAAGAAACCAAATCTCAAGTATTTTAATGTTTTTGGATGTGTGTGTTACATTTTGAATGATAGAGAATATCTTGGTAAATTTGATGCAAAGAGTGACAAATGGATGTTTCTTGAATACTCTAAGAATAGTCATGCATATATGATTTGTAATCTTATAACTAAGACTATTCAAGAACTGTGAATGTGGTGTTTGATGATTATTCAGGTTTTGAAAATAAGTCTGAAGTGGATGATGCAACTCATGTAGAAGAAATTGCATAGAGACAAGAAACAAATAGCGATGATGTACAGAATGATGCCAGAAATGACGGATCATCTTCGGCAACATCAACTCAAACTGCTGAAGAATCTCAAGATATGTCGGAGTCCAGTTCAGAGAGTGAAGAGAATCTTGATACTTCTCGAAGAGGTCCATTTAAGATTTGAAAGATCATCTAATTACCAGGTAATTGGAGATGTTACATACAGAATTAGAACCAGAGTTAAGGACAAGCCTAATTATAGAGAAATGGTAAGAGCTTCTTACTTATCCTCTACATGTCTCATGGTAATTCTACATGCTTTGTATCCATGACTGAACCAAAGAATGTGCATGAGGCTTTAAAAGGTAAGTTTTGGATAGAGGTTATGCATGAAGAATTGAACCAGTTTGTTGTAGCCTCATGGATGCAAAGCATGAAGAATTTACCATGAGACATGTAGATGATAAGTAAGAAGATCTTACAATTTCCCTGTAATTAGGCTTCTCCTTACCTCTGGTTTTAATTCTGTATGTAACATCTCCAATTACCTGGGTAATTAGATGATCTTTCTGAAATCTTCTGAATGGATCTCTTCGAGAAGTATCAAGATTCTCTTCACTCTTTGAACTGGACTCCAACATATCTTGAGATTCTTCAGCAGTTTGAGTTGATGTTGCCGAAGATAATCCATCATTTCTAGCATCATTTTGTACAACATCAGTATTTGCTGCTTGTCTTTGTGCAAATTCTTCTACATGAGCTGCATCATCCTCTTCAGACTTATTTTCAAAACCTGAATAATCATCAAACACCAAATTCACAGTTCTTGAATAGTCCTAGTTCTAGGATTACAAATCAGATATGCATGACTATTCTTATAGTATCCAAGAAACATCCCTTTGTCACAATTTGCATCCAATTTACCAAGATATTCTCTATCATTCAAAATGTAACACAGATATCCAAAAACATGAAAATACTTGAGATTTGGGTTTTTTCCTTTTAGAATCTCATAAGTAGTCATAGTAGTACCTGGTCTCAAGTAAACACGATTTGAAATATGACAGACAATATTCAATGCCTCAGCCCAAAATCGTTTTGAAATGTTTTTGGAACACAACATCACTCTAGCTATTTCTTGCAAAGTTCTATTTTTACTTTCAACAATCACATTTTGTTGAGGTGTGATGGGAGCTGGAAAATACCTTTTACATTGCAAAAATAGAAAAAAGAAGAATTTCAAACTCTTTTCCATGATCAGATCTAATTCTTGCAATATTAAAACTACAACTTTTTAAGCACTTCAAAAGTTTCATATTTATCTTTTAAGAACTTAACCCAAGAATATCTTTGATAAATCATCTACACAAACAAATGAGTATTTCCTTCCATCCAAGCTTTCCATTTCAATAGGACCCATCAAATCCATATGTAACAATTCAAAGCAATGGAAAATACTAAAATGTTGTAACACACGATGTGGTACTCAGATTTGCTTACCTTTTTGACATGGACGGTTACCTTTCCTTTAACATGAAGTTTACAAATACCTCTCACAGCTTCTAAATTGATTAACTTAAACATGTTTCAGAAATTTACATGTTCAGGTTTTTGATGCCACATGTACTCATCAGTTTCAACATGATGACAAGTTTGATTCATTTCAAACATGTTACAATTATTCATTGATTTTGTACCAACCATGACATAAGAGTTGTTAACATCAAAAAATGAACATGAATCTCTATCAAAATTCACATGCAAGTTATCATCACATAGTTGCCTAATGCTAATTAAATTAGCAAAAAGTCATTTCACATGCAATACATTTTTCAAGTCAGGAAGTCCTTTCACATGAAGAGTTCCTTTTTCAATTATCTGATCTTTCACACCACCACCAAACTGAACTTTACCACCATTAATAGACATATAATATGTTAAATATTCTCGAGTAACTATCATGTATCGTGAGCATCCACTATCAAAATATTGTGTTCCTTCCACATTAGTTTTTAGTGAAGTATGCACAACATGACAAAACTGATCAATAGTACAAACTAGTTTAGCATCAAAATCAGATGAATTCTCACCAACTTTGAGAGTGTCTTCAACAATGTCAGGCATCATATCTGGCATCATTTTACCTAAGGCCTTATTATTCTTCAGTTTATAGCAAAATGGTTTGATATGCCTAGGTTTAAAACAATAATGACAGACATACTTTCATTTCAAAACACTCTCAGATTTCTTGAAATTGTTTTTGAGAAAAGACTTGTTGCTTTTACTAACACCACCATGTTTAAAAGAAATCTTTGACTTTTGGATGAGTCTGCTTTGACAGGTTTAGAAAAACCTAATCCAGTTTTATCAAATCTAGCTTTTAAAAGTATGTCATCAGTGTTTGCAAAATTATGCAGTACAGTTTATAAAATTCAATAGAATTGTAAATTACAATTTGCTGCAAATAACTCGAAAATTTTATTGAAACAAAATTACAGAATTCAAATAAACATTAATGGCCCGAATCGTGTGTTGAACACCCTATCCTTAAAACAGATTCGACCCCTATTCTGGACGTCTATTTCCCAGGATAAGACGGGAAAATCAAATTATCTTTCTATCCGGCGAACTGAACTTACGCCTGAACTTTATCACCAAAATGCAGGAGGCCAAGAGAAATACATAATAATATGCAGAGAATATTTAAAATGCAAGTGTAGGGTGTGTTTGAGATTGCTGGAAACTCAGCTATTTATAGAGCTGAAAATTAATCTGAGAATTTAAACATGTTGTTGTTACACAATAATTCATACATGTTGTTACACAATAATGACAAATATTCTTTGTTACAAAATCAATTTGCAAAAGTTATTGAATTAAATATATGTTGTTACAAATTATTTTTAAATTCAAAATTAAATCTGTTATATTACAGATTTTAAAATTTGGAAATTAAAAAATAAATATGCAAAACATAAGCTAGACTATGTGACTCGATTTCGGTGCGACATTCGTGTCTGCAGGTCGTGCTCGCACACAAGTTAGTGGTTCGTAGCCCGAATCAGACCGTGATTTGCACACCCTTGCGGGAGCGCGTATTGAGAGAGCCTCTATTCAATATAATATTTCTTCATAGTAAAATGTAACATTATATATACTAGTCTCAAACGCCTTTATTTTCTCATGTGGGACAAACCCACCTTTCAAAGAAGACAAACACATGTTTTCTTCTTTTAAATTAATTCCAATACTCCACTTTAAGATTTAATTTCTCCTTCATTCAAACACCATTTTGGACAAATAAATATTCGATTTTAATATTCTCACGGAGTAGAACAAGAATCCACTTTTACTTTTGTCGTTAGACAATCGAATTCCCAAGAAAATCGCATCCCAAATGTGCAATTTACTTCACTTTTCTAATAATCCCCCACATGAAGGAAATTTCGATGATACAAAGATTTGATGATAAAGTCCAACAGTTGAACTCTGCATAGGATAGGTAGATGTTACCCTTTGAACCTTCCCTTGTGAAAATATATTTACTTTACTAGCCGATCAAGAGACGAATGATGTCTTTGAATCGTTTCCGCTTTTGTGTAAAAGATGATACACTCAAACAAGATTCTATCTAACATACTTTAGTTCTCATTGTTATGTTCATTTGTGGCCCTGAACATATGTCTGGTTCTGAAAGAGGTTCTAAGAATTGAGCCTCTTCGAAGTGGCCCCACTTCTCTCTCACATAAGTAATTCTTTTTTAAGAGTAGCCCGCACTACCAAACTCGGCTTACCGACGCACAAGAATCATTAAAAGCCAAATGCTTATTCTCTTCTTTCTATGGGCTTCACTGTTAAGCAATGGACAATGAGGAAATTCCCCCACAGTGATCATAACAGATTCGCTAAATTATCCTTTGACTTCACATAGTCAATAGAGATAACACCAGTTGAGAGGAGTTGTCTAATAGTATTGTGTCTACGATGTATGCGTCTAGACTTACTATTATACATAATGCTCTATGCCCTGCCAATCGATGATTGACTATCACAATGTATACAAATTGTTGGCACAGGTTTTGGTCATTTTGGAATATCTTCTAATAAATTTTGGAGCCATTCAGCTGCTTTTCCATACTTTTCTAAAGTTATAAACTCATATTCCATTGTGGATCTAGCTATAACTGTCTGCTTAGAAGATTTTCACGATATGGTTGCACCTCCTAAAGTGAATACAAATTCACTTGTAGACCTAGAGTCTTTAATATTATATATCCAATTAGCATCGATGTATCCTTCAATAACACCAGGATATCTTGTATAGTGCAGTCCAAAATCACGAGTGTATCTTAAATACCTTAGTATTCTCACTATAGCTTTCAGTGTTCATGCATCGGATTACTCGTGTATATCGCTCAATTTACTCACCGCATACACAATGTCCCGGTCTTGTACAACTCATTAAGTACATCAAACTTCCTATGACTCGTGAGTATTCTAATTGAGACACAGTCTCACCTCTATTCTTTGATAGACGTTGACTCGTCTCCATATGAGTTCTAGCTAATGACGATTGAAGTCATCCTTACTAAATTTTTCTAGAATCTTGTCCACATAATGTGACTGATCAAGTGTCAGTCCATTTGAAGTTCTAGAAATTTTTATTCCGAGGATCACGTCAGCTAAACCCACATCTTTCATGTCAAACCTCGAGTTCAACATATCCTTTGTGGGTTTAATTATTTTATCATTACTTCCAATGATAAGCATGTCGTCTACATAAAGACACAAAATGGCATAATCATTTTCAGTGTTATTAACATAAACACATTTATCACATTCATTTATTTTAAATCCACACTCTTTCATGACATTATCGAATTTTTCATGTCATTGTTTTGGTGCCTGTTTCAAGCCATATAATGACTTGACCAATTTACAAACTTTGTTCTCTTGCCAAGGTGCAGAGAATCCTTCAGGTCATTCCATATAAATCTATCTTCTAAATCTCCATTTAGAAAAGTGGTTTTTACGTCCATTTGATGTACTTCAAGATTTCGCAATGCGGCAATTGCGAGTACCAATCTAATGGAAGTTATTCTCGTAACTGGATTATACATAACAAAGTAATCAAGTCCCTCCGTTTGTCTATAACCTTTAATTACAGGTCTAGCCTTGTACTTATCAATTGTTCCATCTGCCTTCATTTTCTTCTTGAAAATCCATTTGTAACCTAGTGGTTTGCTTCCTTCAGAAAGATCCACTAGTTCCTAGGTATGGTTTTGCAAGATGGAATCAGTTTCACTTTTTATGGCCTCTTTCCATAATGGTTTCGGAAGAATTTATAGTTTCTATGTAGCTTTGAGGTTCATTTTCCAGCATCTAGGTTAGAAAATCTGGACCAAAAGATTTTTTCTATCCTACCTCGTTTGTTACGTTTAATTTCTACCTCTTATTCTTTATTTCATTGCTCTTGTTCTATTGAATCATGTATCTATTTAGAAGAGCTTGCTCCTTCTCTCGATCTGCATGGAAATACATTTTCAAAGAACGAGGCATTTTTCGATTCAATTATCGTGTTCTTTTGTATATTTTCACCTTTAGATTAATGCAAAATAAATCGATAGACACTACTGTTATGTGCATATCCAATAAATATGCAGTCAACAGTTTTGGGACCTACCTTCACCTTCTTTGGTGTAGGTATAGCAACCATAGCAAGACATCTCCACACTGGTAAGTATTTGTAGGATTGCAATCTTCCATGTCATAGCTTGTAAGGGCTTTTGTCTAATTTCTTACGAGGTACCTTATTTAAAAGGTAATTAATCACAAGATGACTTCCCCCCACATGTTCTGAGGCAAGCCAGAACTTAATAACATGTGCAATGATGTCATTCATCATTTCTTTAAGTGTACGGTGTTTTCGTTCTACAATGCCATTCTGTTGATGTGAATAAGTGTTGTTGTTTCGTGTCTAATTCCGTGTTGGGCATAGAATTCAGCAAATGATGATTCATATGCACCTCCACGATCACTTCGTCACACCTTAATTTTCTTATTGAGTTGATTCTCAACTTCATTGTTATAAAGACTAAATTTCTCTATAGCTTCATCTTTACTTTTAAGAAGATATACATAACAAAACTTTGTGTTATGATCTATAAAAGTAATGAAGTATATGTTATCACCATGTATTTGTGTTAATTTTAACTCACATACATCAGTGTGAATTAAATCAAGTGGTTCATTATTTCTTTTAATATTTTTAAATGATGTTCTTGTTAACTTTGCCGCAACACAATTTTCGTACTTGTGCTTGGAATCAATATGGAATGTTGGTATATAATTCAAGTTAATTAATCTAAAGTATCATAATTAACGTGTCCTAGTCTACCATGCCACAAATTGGAAGACTCGAGCAAGTAAATAGAAGAGTTTTTCATTTCATTAGCTTTTGGTTTAACAACCATTACATTAAGCTTAAACAGCCCATCAGAAGCATATCCCTTGCCTACAAACATTGCATTTTTCAATAAAGTAACAACCCCGGACTCAAAAACAATGAAAAAATAATGCTTATCTAAAAGCAAACGGACACCAAATTCTTACGAATGTCTGGTATAAATACCATATTATTAAGAGTCGATTCCTTCCCACATTATCTTGTAACCAATTTTCCTTTTCCTCGACTTGACCTCGGAAGTAGTTGAATTTCCATGTACAACTTCTCGTCTTCACTGCTCAAAGGAACTAAACATTTCTTTGTGAGAACACACATGCCTAGTAGCACCTTAATCAATCCACCACTATTTTGGGTTTGAACTACGAAGTTCACCTAGAGATCACCGCGACCAGGTTCATATCTCGATACCTCTTGTAAATGTGTTCAACTATGTTAGCCTCCCGATTCTTATTTGGTTTCTTGCAATCAGAAGCCTCGTGACCCTTGCCTCCACAATTGAAGTATTTTCCTTCGAATTTCTTCTTGGAAATGCCTCTTTTTGATCCCCAATTATTGAACCATTTATCAATTTTTCCGGTTTTCTTTTTTTCTTTGGAGCTTTCGCCATACTCCATAACATTGGCTTTAGCAGCCATATGATTGAACATTTTTCTTTCAACATTTTTCTTTCAGAACCTTTGTTATCTTCTTCAATCCAAAGCCTAACAATCAGTTTTTCAACGTTCATCTCATTTCGTTTGTGCTTCAGATAGTTCGAAATATTTCCAAGCTGGTGGCAATTTTTCAATTATTGTAGCTACTTGGAAAATTTCACTCAAAACCATTCATTCAGCAAGAATATCATGTATAATCACCTGAAGTTCTTGCACTTGACTTATTACAGACTTGGAATCAGTCATTTTAAAGACTAGGAATCGGCCAACAATAAATTTTTTATCCACTGCATTCTCAGACTTATACATATGGTCAAGAGATTCCCACAATTCTTTAGCAATTCGCTTAGAGCTATAAACATTTTACAACGGATCTGCTAAACCATTCATTATATAATTCCTGCAAAGGAAATCAACATGATTCCGTGCATCAACCGCATGAGCGGCTTGAACATTTGTTTCATTCTCACTCAACTTTAGAGGATCTTCTGTCAAGAACCTTGCTAGGTTCAATGTAGTCAAGTAAAACAACATTTTTTGCTGCCAACGTTTGAAATCCAAGCCATTGAATTTCTCCGGTTTCTCAGCATGATTCACCGACATATTAACGGTGGGATTAGCCACTATCCGAGGCATAATCGGGTTAACCACTGGATAAGGCACAACAGGATGAGGCACAACTGGATTGGGCGTAGCCGTTGTCTCATTAGTGCCAATAGGAACTCCAGAATTCAAATCAGAAGCCATTTCTGAAATACAAATCAAAGTTTAGTACTTCGATTAATCGGAACAAATCCGACAAGAACAAATTTATTAAAATTGTTCAAGATTTATTATAAGGTCCAATGCAATTTTCTTCCACTCTAAAATAACACGGGTATTTTTTTTTACTTAGTTTAAAATTAAATTCGAACCAATTGGTAACAATAGTCAACTGTCAATCTATTATACAGTAAGAAAATTAGAGATAACCATTAACTGTTAATGCAATGAACAAATTGTCCCAAAAATTACTAAAGAATCTATTACAGGAATAGGTGATGCATATGAAACAAAACTGAACTGAATTTCTTTAACAAAATTGGACGTGGAATAGATTATTCCATATTTTAAAATTGCACCTACACACCAATATTTCGCAAAAGAACATAATAGATAATGCAAAAAATCTTAGTTGTATATGATGAAAACCAACAGAAGGCATCAAAAGTATTTGATATAATAACCAATATCACTATGAGACTTGATTTGCCAAAATAACCAATCTGCACTGAAACTATAAATAAGATTATACGGTCTCTTGCAAAATCAGCATACTGCATAATTATGCAACAGTGGAAACAAGATGCATTCTAATTTTATAAAAGAAACAATGAAGTGAATAATATGGTACTTTGAAGTTTGAATTACAATTCGGGTTTTACAATACAGAAAATTCAAAGTTCTCACACTTAGCAGAAAATTGCAAATATTCAGTATTATAAACTGTACTGGTTTTAAAATATATGAATATGTTTTAAGTTTGTTTGCAAAATTATGCAGTACAGTTTATAAAATCCAAAAATTCAATAGAATTGTAAATTACAATTTGCTGCAAATAACTCGAAAATTTTATTGAAACAAAATTACAGAATTCAAATAAACAAAAATGACCCGAATTGTGTGTTGAACACACTATCCTTAAAACAGATTCGTCCTCTATTCTGGACGTCTGTTTCCCAGGATAAGACGGGAAAATTGGATTACCTTTCTATCCGCGAATCAACTTATGCATGAACTTTATCACCAAAATGCAGGAGACTAAGAGGAATACAAAACAATATGTAGAGAATATTTAGAATGCAGGTGTAGAGTGTGTTTGAGATTGTTGGAAACTCAGTTATTTATAGAGTTGAAAATTAATCTGAGAATTTAAATATGTTGCTGTTACACAACAATTCAAACCTGTTGTTACACAACAATAATAAATATTGATTATAAAAAAAAAACAATAATAAATATTGCTGTTACAAAATCAATTTGCAAGTTACTGGAATTAAATATATGCTGTTACAGATTATTTTAAATTCAAAATTAAATATGTTATATTACAGTTTTGAAAATTCGAAAATTAAAAAATATATCTGCAAAACATAGGCTAGACTATGTGGCTCGATTTTGGTGCATTATTCGTGTCCGCAGGTCGCGCTCACACACAAGTCAGTGGTTCAGAGTCCAAACTGGACTGTGATTTGCACCCCCCTACGGGCGCGCGTGTAGAGAGAGCCTCTATGCAATATAATCTTACACGTTAGTAAAAGGTATCATTATATATACTAGTCTCAAAAGCCTTTGTTTTTCCATGTGGGACAAACCTACATTTCAAAGAAGACAAACACGTTTTCTTCTTTTAAATTAATTCAAATACTCCACTTTAAGATTTAATTTCTCCTTCATCCAAATACCATTTTGGACAAACAAATATTCAATTTTAATGTTCTCACGGAGTAGAACAAGAATCCACTTTTACTTTTGTCGTTAGACAATCGATTTCAATAAAATTGCACCCCAAATGTGCAATTTCCAACACTTCACTTTAAGATTTAATTTCCCCTTCATCCAAATACCATTTTGAACAAACAAATATTCAATTTTAATGTTCTCACGGAGTAGAACAAGAATCCACTTTTACTTTTGTCATTAGACAATCGAATTCCCATGCAAATCGAACCCCAAATGTGCAATTTCCAACACTTTTCCAACAAGCGTAACTAGAATCGAATTACTCACAAATCCTTTTGAAACTACCGAGTTCGAGACTTTACCATATCAAACTCCATATCTTTCTTTGTTAACATCACTTCTAATCTCCTAAATGAGACTCTCTCAAAATGTCATTTTCTTTGATAAGATCATCAAACTTGAGTTTTAAATCATCCCGAAAATTATCCTCAAGTTTTACAGTTGACAGATCCGAAGACAAACAAAGAGAGATCTAAAATGATCGACAAAATCATAAATATAAGCAAAGATATCGATCCGTGATGTCTCAGATGTTGTAACACTTGACACATCATTTTTATTCCTTCAGAATTTACCTGATCTTTCTCCATAATAGTCATCAAACCTTTGCAACTTTCATCTTCCTCCAGTTTACTTTCTTCAGATTCTTCATCACTAAGAGATACATTTAGATATACCTCTTTCCTATGAGTATTTGCACATTGATTTGCATAGTGATCAAATCCTTTGCAAGCACGATGCTGAATCAAATCAAGATTTTTAGGTTCGAAAGAATTATTCTCTTGATTAGATTCAAATCTTTTAGGAAAAATTGAAGAGTTTCCAGAAAATTATTTCTTAGACCTGAAATCTCTATTGTTACCAAAAGGTGTAAACTCATTCTTTCTATTGGATTTCCTGAGAAAATTAGTGAACCTTCTTGTCAATAATGCAATAGATTCTTCATTTAAATCAATATCTTGCAAATCTTTCATAAGATTTTCTATTGCATTATCAGCATCATTTGAATCATCACAAAAACCAACATCAGTTTCATATTTGAAAGCAATAATTTTGCATTTATCTTTAACTTGATGCTCTTTTTGTTGTACCAAATCCAACTCAAAAGTTTGTAAAATACCAATAAGTTCATCAAGTCTAAGTGTATCAGTATTTTTGGTTTCTTCAATGGTATAAATCTTAACATTGTATCTCTCAGGAAGAGACCTCATAACCTTACTTACCAACCTTTCATTGCTAATAGGATCTCGAAGAGACTGTGCCTCATTAGCAATATCACATATTTTGTATTGTAGGATGCAATAGTTTCATCCTCTTGCATTCGAAGGTTTTCAAATATGTTGGAAGTAACCTCAACTTTGTTCTTCTAACTCCATGTGTTCCTTCACAATGTGATTGCAACATATCCCAATCATCTTCAGCAGAAACACAGTTTGAAATTTATTTTGAACAAAGAGAGATCTACAACACTAAAAATGACATTTAAAGCTTTAAAATTAAAGCTTGCTATCCAATTTCATCATTCAACCATTCAATTTGTGGTTTAATCTTTGTATCACCATCCGCATCAACAATTCTTGGTGGTGTCCAACCCGCAAGAATAAATCCATGCTCTTTGACTTAATATAAGCCCTCATTTTCACGTTTGGTAGGAGTAATTGTTCCATCCAAAATTGGGAGTCGAACCATGGTACTACTCAATTCCCATCATAAAAATAAAAACACGCAAAACACATGATCACACTAAGTAACGTCTAGTAAAGGTTCTTGATGACAATTGAAAGAATTAAAGGGTCCAATTCTAAAGACAAAGGCGACGGTGTGCGGCAAAAAAAGTGTTGCCAAAGACGTTTGAAAACACAAATGAATGACTCAAACAAAAACATAATTTCAAAATATATGAAATAAAGACATATTATAAGATCAAACTTAAGAAGTTTAAAAAATTTGTACAAGTATAAAAAATACTTGTATTATGTTCATTAGAACAAAAACTCTTTATAATGGGTGATGTTGTTCACAAGATACAAAATACTTAAAAAAACTGAGATTAGAAGAACAACTCCCCTTAAGTCTCAAAAAGAAACAACACTCCATAACAAAGTATCAGAATACATTAGTGCACTCAAAAATCACGTTCTACACTAGATCTATCTCACACAAACTCACAACTCTCGAGTTCAAGAAATGATGTCAACAATGTCACCAACACTATTGATATCACTGAACTTCTGCAGATTTTCTTGTAAGAAAAACTGGAAGATGAAACTCTTAATCTCTCAATCTATGTCGATCTTTGATGCAGTCTTGTCGTTAAATAGATATCTCCAAGTTCCTTGGAAAAACCTTCATACAAGAGATAAGAAAAAACTACCTGCAAAGATTAAGGAAGAAACCACCTATCCACTACACAATAACTTCCTATAAGTGACAAAATAATAATTGAACAATAACTTCTATAATAACTCCTAATCAAAATTGAAAAATTAACTGTGATAAATTATCCAAAAATCTGGAAAAATTCAAAAGTTTGCCGTGTTTGAAAAATTCAAACATTAACATAATATTATTATTCTCATTACCATAGAAGTAAGAGTATTGATAATTATATATAATGGTTTTATAATAATTCTTTATTGAATTAAATTACAATATCATTTAATTAATCAGGAAGGAATAAGAATAAGAATATCATTCTAATAAATCAGAAAGGAGTCAAGTTACTTGAAATATCATTTTTCTTATATACAAACTCGAGTTAGGGTATAAATGAATCAAGTTGACTTCTCTTTTTCTATATTTAAATGCAATATATTTTTATTATTTGGCTACATAAATTAATATTCAAGCCGGCACATTGATAGAGCTTTAATAGCCCCCCCCACACACACACACACATATATATATACCTAATAGGCTTGTATGACCTTAATAGCCCGCTTGGCATATTAAACTTGTTGATTTTACTATTTCGTTGGTGTTAATTTGCAGTAAATGAACCTTGATGTTAGAACAATAAACCTATAGGTCACCAATAAACTTGGTGAGAAAAAAGGTTCACTTTTACCAAATTCAAATGTTCAATCTTGTTTGAACTTATATCGAATTTCAAAAATTGTGTGAATCTGAATCGAGCTTTAGTCAAGTCAAATACGACTTGAACTCGAGTATATTGATATTTTTACACATGCTTTATTCTTGTTTTACTAATCGAGTCGAACTCGAGCTGAATTTTATATATTATCGAACGGAAAAAATATATTCAAGCATGGTCCTTTTGTCAGCGAAACGAACTCAAATATACTTTTAACTATCAATCTCGAGTAGGATATCAAGTAGTTCGGTTTATTTTTACACCCTGTCGAGCCAAAATTCACGACCTCTTGCAAATCTCAAAAGCTTTAGATTTGCACATTAATTGACGTTGTATTATCTTATTTGACATTCAATTTTGGTGTACATCGTGCATTATTTAGCATTAGCTATTATGTTGAAAACTCAGGCTATACAAAAGTAGCTGTTTTAAAAATAACTTAATGTACTAAACTATCAATTATATTCTACATATCAAATATTCTACTGTCAACCAAAAAAATAATAATAATAATAATAATAATAATAATAATAATAATAATAATAATAATAATAATAATAATAATAATAATAATAATAATAAGACATTTTGGAGTTGTATATCAAATGAAAATAAATTATAAAAAAATTAACAAATTGGATTAAGAAAAAAACAATCTTGAGAACTCTCGATAATTTTAGGGATGTGGTGGTCTTTTAAATAGAAATTATATAGAAATTTATGAAATGGAGGCAAATACCATAAATTAGGAAGAAACCTTAACAACACTTAAATAATCATAGTGGGACTCATCCATTTATCTTAATTATCTATATAAATGTATGCAATTATTATTTTGACGTAAAAGAGACTTTTCGGAACGTGTAAGAGACTTTTCATATTATTCTTGTGGTACTATTAGACAACTTATTGTAAACCTAGCTAGTTACTATTATTTCCCTGTTAGAGGTGCTCAACGGTTCCGAATCGCCGGTTCCGGTTTGCCCAAAGGGTGGAACCGGAACCTAACCGTCTTATAGACTGTTTCAGTTCCAGTTCTGGTTCCGAATTGCCGGTTCCGGTTCCGGTTTGGCAGGTTTTTCCCTTTTTTTTGAATTTTTGAATTTTTAATATTAATAAATTAACACAATTGATGAAGGAAATGAAATTGAGTAACACAAAAATTAATTTTATTGATTTAAAAGTAAAATTACAACTTACAATTTACAAAATGAAAAATTATAAGATATTACGATTCCAAAGTACAATTTAAAAATAAAATTACAAGTTACTACAATTTCGTATAAAATTTAAATTACAATGTACAAACCACAACGAAAGGAAAAAAAAAAAAAAGAAATGGGTTTGAGTTTTATTTAATAATCTAGATCGTCTAGGATCCAGAATATAACCTCCCTCACTGAATGCTTGCTCTACGGAGACGGTTGAGGTAGGAACGACTAATATTTCCCTCGCAATTAATGTTACTATAGGAAAAGAGGAAGATCTCTTTGACCACCACTTTAACAGATCGAACTTTGACTTCCCTACTACAAATTTAGTATAATCAAAAGGAGATGTTAAATATGTATCAAGTTCAAGATAAGGGGTCGCGCCTCCTCTCGAACGTTTTGGTATCCTCGCGTCATAAAATTGCTCTAATGGTGCAAATACCGACACCTCATTAAACGTACCAATATCACTAGTATTTTTAACATTGGGTGTACAAACAACAGAACTAGATGAGCTTCTAAAACTATCGCCAAATTTCAACCGCCGGTTTCAGTTAAAACCGGCCACCAACGGTCACAATGTGACCGTTGGTAATTCAAAATCCAAAATTCAAAATTCAAATATTTTGGTTTTTTAAATAAAAAAAAATAGAAAACCGCCGATTAAACTGCCAGTTAAACCGCCGGTTTCTAGTTTCGAATTTTTGGAACCGTAACCTAACCTTATTAATAAGGTTTATGGTTCCGGTTCGAACCAAAACCGGGGTCAACGATTTTCGAACCGTTGACCACGGTTCGAAACCGCCGGTTTGCCGGTTCGGTTCGAACCGTTGAACACGTCTATTTCCTGTTGTCCAACTTTGATTTATGGAACCACTTACTGACAACTTAATGTAAACCTAGTTTTTTAATGTAAACCTACCTAGTTATTAATAATTTAACTGTACTATTTTATTTTCCTGTCGCATGTCGAACTTTGTTCATGGACTCTTACCACTTACCAGTTGTTTTGCTGATGTCATAAACTCCTTCAAATGCCATATAAAATAGATTTTTTAGTACATTGGGGATGTGACGTTAATCCCATCCTTAAGAATGTTTGGTGTAATAAAAAAAGTAAGGCTGCAATTGGATATGAAAAAGATTTCATTTTTGTGATTTTTTTTTGTCACCAAACATGCGATTGTTTATGAAAATTTTCAGAAAAAATACTATTCTCTCATTTTCACTTTTTCTCATTTTTTTCTCTTACCAATCACATCTACACATTTTTTCACAAAAAACTAATCATTATTGCATATTCTCCAACAAATTTCACTATTCAGTCACTTACACATTTCTAACTACCAATCATTTCCAATCATTATTTTACTATTTTTAAATCAAATCAACTTTCATCATTATTTTTTTATCTCACATCCAATCACACTCTCAAAATTCAACTTTTTCCTTCCAATTTTTTTTACCACTATTCTCTAACAAAATGGAAATTTTCAAATGAAACCATATTCAATCGCGCCCTAAGAGTTTGGAATTTTTTCTAAAAGATGTCTCATAGCTAGCTATGATATCCTTCAAATGCTTGTTTGTTGATTGGACGCATCTGTTCAATGTGTACTCCAAAAGGCGCCATGTGGCAGGTACAGGGGTGCTGACTGGATGTGCATGTTAGTTGACTAGATGCGTCCGTTCAATGTGTACGGGTGCATGCAGAAGGTTGTGGACCTTCGGAAGATATGCGATATGAACCATTAGTTTGCGACTCTTGACCAAAAGGCGCAATCTAACAGTCCAGTCGATCCGAACCAAAGGATGCACATGTTCTAGAAAGGCATCCGAATTTCTATATAATCATATCCCATGATGTTCATTTTTATGTCATTCAATCCTATTTTAGCATATTGTTTCATTGTCTCTTCTTCTATATTTCAAAATTTCTGAAACACGTTAAAGTTTGCTGCAAATTCGACTTTTGCCAGTACTGCTAAGTCGAACCGGAAAGTCATTGTATCTTAGAGACGATTGTCAGGAACCGCTAGCACTTTTGATATGGGCAATGTCGTTTGTGAAGATAGTATTCAATACTAGCCTCGACTTCAAAATTATATCTCGTCGTTCTGTCCAATTTTCGGGAAAACCAAACACTGGAATTCAACAAGTTTTAGTTAATTTGCATCTTGTGAATTTGTTGAATCGTACAGATCTTAATACTTGATTATATTATTTTATTTTTTGTTTAGAATACATATTACAAATCACACATATTATACACTACCTCAATAGAAATCAAACCACGTATAAATTAAGATGGAAATCAACCCACATACCATAGGGATGGAACCTCAGACCTATTAGTCTAAGAGCCTACACCTTCATTGGCACTTTTGTAATTCCTTATTATATATGTTAACTGGAATCTATATCTACATCTATATGTATATATATATATATATATAATAAGCCACTTATAAATAGTATACTAATAACGCATAAACCACCCTCACCGAAACAGTAAGATATAAATTATAATTATAGCATGTAACATTAATTTTGGTAATTCATGGATTAATCTTGGATAATATATATCTATATATATATATATATATAAACAAAGTTTTTACTAAATCTGTTTCTCGCTCATTTACCACTTTCTAATTCTGTGGAACACGTTTTTTTAGTTAATATTAAAAGCGTTGATATAATGTTGAGCTGTTAAGAATTTTTTATTTCACTTTTTAATTACTCAAACAGTCAAACTGAGATTGCGTTAATTTACACACGTTTTTTCTTATTTTGCTGCATCATAAATGAAAAGTCAACTTTCCTTATGAAATCTTTGGCTGCGATATTCAAGGTAATAATGTTAAACTCCCATATTAATATATTTGACTTTCTTTAATCTATGATTATTGTTTCAGTTATTTTCTTGTTTAGATAGATTTCTTGTTCAAAGAATTCGAGAAGATTTTATTCTTTTAATTATGTCGATATTGTTAATGTAATCGCAAAAAATCTTGGAATGTAAATTACATTATCAATTAGTAATTACCATTTTAATGTTGTTGCCATATTTATTTTGATTTCGCCAACATTGAAAAGATTGTTTAATATTTTTGGTAAATTTCGAAAGTACTGTTGTAATATTGATTAGATTGCAATTACCATATTAAATTCTATTGGCAATTCAATTATATATAATAGCAAAGCATTACGTAAAAATTAGCTTTACAATGTGTATATCTTTGCATTAATTCTTATATTTTTAAAGAAATTAACTTTTTATTTTTGATCTATTTTGGCATATAATATATCAAATAATCATTTTTACGATCTCTAGTTAGACACCCATATTGCAAATATAAAATAAAAATAAACATAAAATTAAAATTAAAAAATATAAAATATATTTAGTCAAAACTCTACTTTATAATGAGCTTTAAAAATTATGATCCAGGTCAATTCATGTATTTTGTATTTGTAATACATATATAGTTATTTGACTTTAGATCATTTCTTTATAATTATGTAGAATTGCATCTAGGTTGATTATTAACATCTAGTTAGAAAATACTTATTTTAATTTCATCTCATTTTACATATATAAATAGCTTTCGAAAATAAAATTACATCTGAATTTACAATACAACCTTGAAAAAAATTATGACACTAATCTTCACACCTTATTAATATCTAAACATGACTAAAACTTAAATGGCGATAAAGTTGCACCATGTGTGGTTTTAGGAAAAATCAGCTTTCGAAGATTGAATTCAAATACACAGGTCCTGCATGTATCTTCATGATTCTGAAATATGATATTTTTTACTTTATCAATAAAAAATATTATTTTCCGCATATTGTCTGCTGTAATTTTAAAATTAATAGAATGTACCGAGAGATAAATTAGTAGAACTATTAGGAAACTAAGGCCTTGTATGGTTATGTTTCCAATCCCCTATTTTCAATTTCCAACTATTCATAGAAATGGAATCATGTTTGTTTATAAATTTTCCAATATAAATCATCATTTTCACTTTCCATTTTTCACATAAAACAACATCTCAAACCTATAAATTCAATTATCAACCGTATACACTACCCTACATCACTCATCAATCACTAGTCTCATTTTTTTATCCAAATATATATGTGGGACCCTTCATTATCAATTTTATCTACTTAAAATAATACCATATATATAATTAATGGGACCCACAAACCTACAATCTTACAAATATAATATTATATATTCAATTAAAATATTCAACCACTATCAATTTTTTAAATTATTATATACATAAAATACTACTTCAAAACTACTCAACCAAACATAATCTCATTTCCAAACCTACATAAAACTCATTTTTATTCACTCATCCAAACATATTTCCAATTTTCACACGAAAACCAATAAATTCTCAAAACTCATTTTCCAACACTAAAAATTAGAAATGGTTCATGGAAACATAACCATACAAGGCCTAAACATTTCATATTACAAAACATAAACATTACATATATACAACCCGTGTATTGTACGGGAATCCCATCTAGTACTATGAAAAGCTTGTTCCTTTTATTGGGTCTGATTCTGTGAACGGCGAACCCATATAAATTTGGCCCACCCCGTTGACTTTATAACTTACCCATTACCTCTTGTTTAATTTCCAAAATAAAAAAAGGAAATTGACGGTAAAAGTCGAAAGAAAATCGAATACTAGGAATGAGAGAATAAATTACATGTACTTTGGAGGGACTTCCTTATTTAGAGTTATGACATATCATCAAACAACTATTTCATAATATACATGAAATCATATTTTAATTTGATACAATTTTGATGTAATTATGGCATTAATATTATCTTCAGTAATTAAGTATTGAGCTGCCTTCTATAAACCTCACTTGACCTGACATATTTTACTATTCCAGGAATGTGAGTGTTCATGAAATAATCCTCCCAATTGATGGTTTTGGGATCAAAATTGAACATTTCAGTCTCAATCCCACTTTCTATTGCTGCCCTTCTGAGTTTCTCTGAATTCATATCATCATAACTGCAACGAATAAAGTAACGCTATAATCGACTACGGTGCAATTCGTAAAAGAGAAACAAACGTGGAGGATGTATTTGTAATTTTGAAGGATATTGCTATTTTTAATGTATAATTAGGCTAAACCCCGAACATAGTTTTTGTAGTTAACCCATAAATATCAAAGTTTAGGGATAATTACAATAAACACCCCTGAGGATTGGGCTAATTACAAAAAAAACCAGAAATATTTCAAAATTACAAAAAGAAACATTTTTTATTTTGTCTTAAATTTAAGAGGGTAGTTGTAATGTTTTTGTTAAATGTCAAGGGGATTTTTGAATTTTTTTTTTACTTAGACGAAATCAAGCCTAGGGTATTGCTGCAATTTTCAAAAACTTCTGGATTTTTCTATAATTAGCCCAAAGCTCAGGGCACTTTACGTAATTATCCCTAAAGTTTAAAATAATTGTTCGTTCTAAGAGTAACAAAATTGATATTGTCCTTGAGAAACAATAATATAATCTCACCCCGACATTAAAATTTATAGTTCCATCAATTTCGCCTAAGCAAATGGCCGGTCAAGATTCAAGATACTTACTATCCTTTGAAGAACAAATAAGGTCCGTAAAGATCGATCAATCGCATCACAAACTTGATTTTTCTGCACTGCTC
Source organism: Rehmannia glutinosa (assembly GCA_016081115.2). Lineage (NCBI taxonomy): Eukaryota > Viridiplantae > Streptophyta > Magnoliopsida > Lamiales > Orobanchaceae > Rehmannia > Rehmannia glutinosa. The sequence goes on from JABTTQ020003124.1 coordinate 383,011, forward strand.
AAGATACAATTTCTGGAAATATTGGCAGCATGTTGTGTTCAATAATTGTAGTCCCTAAAAAAATATATTATGTGAAAATATTGAGAGCAATTATAGGAATTCAAGAAAATAATTATGTACCTTGGTATAATATGGTAATGAAAAATATAGAAAATAAAAAGCAAAATGTGGCATCATTCCCTTGAAAAAAATTGAATGGGGACATTAAATTTTGAGATAGTTACAAAAACTACCCCAGAGGTTTAGTCTGATTAAAAAAATTCCATCTATCTTTTCGAAATTACAAATACCCCCTTGAGGTGCAATATAAAACAAACAAATGTGAAGGAGTATTTGTGATTTTGAAAGATAATTATTTTTTTTAATTAGACTAAAAATTAACACTTAAAATTTAGATATGAAAAATCAGAATCAAACCTTCAAAGGAAGAATGTATCTAATGGTCATGTATCTTTGGAAGCTATCCATTGTGCTTAGGACAGTGACCTTGCCAACTATGATAGGCTTTCCATCTTTGTTAATCCAAGGGTTTTTAGTGAAGTGTCTGAGAGCATAATCCTGAAGCCATGTGAACTCCACAGGGTTTGATACTGATGATCCAATATGGTAAATATTGGTCTCATTATTAGGATGATTTGCATGAGCCACCATGGCTACAATCATAGCATTCACCACCATGTCTGCTGGAACCTGCAATTTTTCTTCAACTTTTAGTGCAATGTCAAATACACTAACGTAGACACATAGCCAGCAAAATTAGCCTGGCTTGATGGGTCGGGCGGGGCCGGGCTGGACTTCATTTTTAGCTGCCCCAAGAAGATCGGGGCTACTTTGGCCAAGCACAAACGACCCGAAGCCTGAACAGCCCGATAAACTTTTGGGCTGAGCTGATTTTTTCACTTGGCTTGTTGGGCTCGGGTCGGGCCGGCCCAGCCCAACCCAGAACATTGACAGCTCTGCACAGACATGTACCGAGAATGAAAGCACAAACTTTTCTGACTATGCCACGTCAGTTCGTTATGGGACCTTATTGCTAGCATGGCATAATCAGTACCCAATCATGTAGTTGCTACATCTGATATATATACATACACTTGGTGTTGATCCATATATCATCCAAGTGTCCTATTTCTTACAAAACGAGACACTTGACCTTCATCCACACAAGTGTATCGAGCCAGGGTGACCCTAATAGGGTGGCGAGCAGCATACCTAAAATGGGGTGGGCGGATTGAAATTCCAAAAAAAAAAAAAAAATACAAATTATAACTAATTTTGTTCTTAAAAAATTCTTACTAAGTTATTTTTTTTTTTAAAAAAGGGTTGGGTCGGGGCCTATGTTGGCCCAACCCTAGATCGCCAATGGTCTTTGTGTAAGACAATTTTTTGGGGGTGGGGGTAAGTTGTAATCAGAAGGCATCTCGATGGAAAAACCACTCAAATGTTTTTCCAGTTTTTTGTCTTGTCGCCATTCTGCCACATCAAAAGACAAAAACTTATCTCTTTACAAACTTTCTCAACAAGGGTTAAACCATTCTCTAACTTTTTAATAGGTCCCACTATAATTGGTTAATAAATTCAAGATTTTAAAATTAAAGAAAAAAGACAAAATAAAAAAAAATAAAACAATTAAACTCTCCAATAGCGTGACACATGTGGGCCCATATCTCAACCTTTTGACATATTTTTTGACTCATGAAAAACCCCAAAGTTGTATGCCACAATGTTGTGAATTTTTTATGATACGAATTTTCACGAAAAATCACTCCAAAATCCTCACCATTGAAGGGCAGTAAATAACTTACCACGTCGATGATGTTCTTGGGGTCGCCAACGAAACATGTTATTCTTCCTTTACCATATCCAACAGCCAAGCTATCGATAGTTCTGGTTATTTAAATCATGCATCATCATTACATTTTAAGAGGGGAAAAAAAATGAACTAGGAGAGAGGGATTAAAGTTTAATTAGGAGACAAATAATTAATTACCTGACCCCTTCAACCCAACCAGGGAAAGGCTCTTTGTAAGTACTAGTTACGATTGTGGGACGGATTATTACAAGAGGCATGTTTTCTTTCAAGTGTCCCAATACCATCTCTCCCATGGCCTTGGTGAAAACATACGTATTTTGCCATCCATACTTCCTTGCTCTGTTGTTAATAAAAAAAATCATTTTAACAGACTTCAATTTGCTTCTACATTTTCCCAACATAAATATGGTAATTAACTTTATCAACTTCATAATATAACACCAATTGATTCAAGTAATAAATCCCAACTATATATATATATTTTATAAGTATATTAATTTATATAACGCCGTATGGGTCAAGATGGTCAAGATCAGAAATTGAACTCGACTAATTATAAAATCTTCTCTACTGAAATTCATTGATAAAAGGGATAATTAAAAAAAAACATGAGGTTTGGACTAATTACAAAAAATTCATCTAATTTATTGTTTTTTTAAATTTAAGGGAATAATTATAATATTTCTATAAATATAGGGGGAATGTAAAATGAAATCAAACATCCACGGATTTTTTATAGTTTTCAATAATTTTTGGAGTTTTTTTTTAATTACCCCGAACCTCAAGAGTTGAGTGCTAATCAATTGGGTAGCATGAAATTTCCTTATCAATAAAGTTGTTGGCCAATTAATATTCATGTCGGCTATCCAATTTAAATGGCTTCAAGCCTTCAACTACTACGTGAGACATGTCATTTAAGAATTAATACGAGGATAAAATTGATTGGCTTAATTAAGACCTATATATATATATATTAAAAGACTAAGAATATTCAAACTGGTATTGAATGAATCCCATTAATTATGATGTCTATAGATATCTCATTTTCGGCAGTTTGTTTGAATATTGTGTTTCAATTTAATGTTTTCATATTCGGCATCATAAATACATACATACTAGATGTATAAAATAATTTATCAAATATGCATTAACGGTGAATCATATACACTTAATTTGAAAATAAAATATAAAATTAAATTTAGAAATAAAATCACTCATTTTTGTACAAAGGGGATAGGAACCGACACTACGCTAAAAAATGATTCAGATAAGCGGATTTCGTATAACGCTTTTAGATGCAAATCTTTATTGAAAAATCCGCAGATATTTTAGACAACACTTTTATAGGAAAGCGCTATTAGAATAAACAATCTAATAACGTTTGATCAACGAAGTGTTATATGAAGAAAACTGGAGATAGCGCTTAATTAAATAAATATTATATACTCGCAAGGTTTTTTGCATAATATAACATTAATTTCGTAGTATTTTGCTTTTGAGGCACATATTATCAAGAATTTAATCATGTTAAGAAAACAGCAACTATCAGATTTATTATGGGACACTAGTAGTTTGGAACATACCTATAAACCTTATATTTAGATGCAATTATGTTATTGCAAGTAGGCCTAGCTAAACAATAAATTAAATAATGCCCCTATAATTGCCTTAATAATGCAACCAAAATTAAAATAGTGCAGCCACATAAAATATCAGGTACGGCTGTCCCCACAACTATGCTTGCAATAAAGAAGTTAAGGACTCAAGTGTGTCGCTCGCCTCTTAGCAGGAATGTCAATGACTCAGGTTAAGTATTTAGATAACCAGATCCGCAGGTTAAGTATTTAGATAACCAGATCCGTCCAGTCTCTAGAATGGGACGGAATGGGTCGACTCGTCCAGTTTCACATTAAATAAATTTACATGAAAAAAATATTTGTTTTTAATTTATTTATAAAATATTCTTTACAAAAATTATTATTTTCAATTTATAAATATCAGATATAATATTCAAAGATACAAAATATATTATAATATTTATTATATACGCAAATTATATATTAATAGTCGAAACCGTCATCCCTCCTCATTACAAAGGTGTTGATTAAAATTCAAACTCTAGTCTTTTGAAATTTATCATTTCCGCTCCAACCATTTCTCCCAATTCATTAAAAATATTTTGAGAAAAATAAAACTTACAATTATATGAATAGAAAGAGTGTTTATTTTACATTGGTGAATTTGATGGTCACCTAGTGATCGTGACCTTTTTTTTCTTTTTAAAGTAAAATAGGACAGACAATACATCAGTGAGACGTTCTCAAAGAATAAGGTTCACTATTTGTTCTAATAAAGTTGGGATATTACGTCTTCTGAGTACTGAGTACTGAGTAGTAACCTTTCTTACGAAATATAAGTCTCAACGCATTAATTATCGTTTTTTTTCTCTGTTTTTTTAATGAGCTTGTTTTTTTACGGTAAATATAAGACAAAATTCTTAGACTCATCGTGGCTTCATTCATTGGATTTTAGTTACGAGTCTTTGATTATGATGTTGTGACCACTAGAGTCCACATAACCCCTATCGGACTTGTACGTGTCATTGTGATGTAACATTCTTTTTTTTAAAAAAAATTGACACACAAGTATCCCAGCACAGTCGGGCGTAGACCCCAAACTATCTTCGATCAATGAGATATTCGTCTTTTTTGAGAAATGATCATAATCCTCTGTGGGAAATAAAGAGACCTAAGGTCACCCAACCTCACACTCCACGCTAGTCTAGATCTGAACCTGGGACCTCAAAGGAGCGAAAGTAAGTTTTTGCCACCAGGCTATCCCCTATGAGTCCATTGTGGTGTAACATTCGAAGAAACAAAATAATTTAATTCCCACCTTAATTAATATACTGTATTGTCATTTTCTTCTCCATTTTTTTTAATAGCTTATACTTTTTAATAAAAATATGGGCTCACTAATTAGGGAGTGTTTGCAAATTCTTAAAAATAGTGGGAAGAAAAAACAATATTGTTTTCTACTTTAGAGGCGAATCACATTTTCTATAGAGTTTGCAAACACTCCCGAATTAAAAACAGAATCTAACCTTTGAATTCCCAAGTCTTTCATGGCTGATTTAATGGAGTCTTCTGAATAATTCTGAGACTTGAGGTGTTTCAAGGTCTCATCTACCAACATCTTCTCTGCATCAATGTCTAGTCCACTTGTCCCATTCAGTGTCTCCCCCATCTTATAAGGGGTTTCCAATATGAGCCCCTCTTTTTCACCAGATACATAAGCTGAAAAGATAAAAATAAAAACATAATTTTCCATCCCTAATTATACAGAATGAATTTTTCATAAGGTTATCAGTTGTTCAAAAATTGTATATGATTTGTCACATGTTGATAATTTATGAGATTTAGAATTTAATTTTGGCAAAATTATTTCTGTTTTCAATACTTATTATGTAATACACCCAACATATTATTTTTCTTGTAGTTTTTGGTATGTTAGAGCATCTCCCGCAGTCCCAAAAAATGGGGAAATCCACTAAAATTGAGTAGAATATCTACTCCAACAGCCCTTTAAATCTCACGCCAAAAAGAAGGGGATGAACAGTGCACCACTACATCTACTGGTGCACTGCAAAACATTTTTTTGTTTTTGTTTTTTTTGGCAGTTTTTTTTGTTTGTTTATATAATTATAATATCTAATTTATATAATTAGTTATGTCTTTGTGTGTTGATCAATTTATAAAATAAATTTAAAAATTAAATCCAAATTAGCAAGACTTTTTTTTAAAATAAGATTTTATTGTTAATTTTATATTTTTGTTCAATTATATGTATATATATAACAGACTAAATTTAAAAATGATTTGTTTATAAAAATAAATTACTCAAAATAAGAGAGAATTCATAATACACATTCATTTAATTTTTCAATTTAATTAATTTAAAATTAATGCAAATTATATTTATATTTAATTATATTAAATAAAATATTAAACATTAATATATAAATATATAAAAATATATATGCTAAATTAGTAATTAATAAATATATTAATTCAATATAACATAGAATAAAAATAGAATATTCCAATTTAGAATGAAATATAGAATTGACTTGGAGTTAAATCTTGAATTTCTGTAAATTTTCCTCTAAAAATACAGTTGACTGTTGGAGATCCTCTTAATGAAATAAATTAAGCGCCAAAATATATGAAACATGCATTGTCATGTCTCAAGTGCGTCATATTATCTTATGATGGATTAATTATGGTGAAATTTCAAATTTAATTTACGTAAAGTCATTTGAAATTCTTCCTCAAAAATCTTCTTCTCAGTACAAATCGTCCCATTCTAATCCAACATTCAACCTTATACTAATTGCAATATTTTTAATAGTCGTATGTTATTTCTCTCTCTTTCTCTCCAAATCTGTATTAATTTGAAGGTTGGGCCAGATCCTCGTCCCATCTTGTACGAAATTTAATTGTAAGTGGCCCATCTAAACACAAATTTATCACTTCAATTAAAAGAAGAATATGAAGTTCACTCTTACTATACAGTACATATTTAGATGAAGGGACCGGACCAGTTATTAATTAATTCATGGGATAATTACAAAAACTATATATACCTTGAGGTTTAGTATAGAAAAAAATTCACCGAGATTTTTATTGTCTTAAATTTAAGTGGTAACTATAAACTTTTTACAAATATAAAGGGAGTGTTTGAAATATTTTTTTCTTATGAAGGGTAAAGTGTAATACAGAATCAAAGGTCAATGGAATTTTATAATTTTCAAAAACTTTGGGCTTTTTTGTTATGAGCTCCAGTATTGGGGTAGTTTTGTAGTTATCCTTTAATTCATTTTGACTTTTCAGAACTGAAGGTTTTGCTAGAATTCGGATAAACTCACACAAGAGATCGATCACGAGTGGCATATGAAAAGACAACCAAGTAGCTAGGGTTATCAACTAGCATGAAAGAGTTGAAAATTCAAGAACCCAAAGATATTTAATACATTAATAATTCCCAAAAAAAAAAAAAAAACCACAAAAAAGGTGAAAATTCTGAAAGAAACTAAACTATATATAGGACTTGGGTTTAATTGTACTAACCAGTTGATACGTGAACGAGCACCTTTAATTTTGTACAATTTTTGGAGAAATTAAAAACATGCCTAGCCCCCATAGTATTTATTCCAAGTGAAACATCATATCTGCATGGAAAAACTCAAATTCATTAAAACCAAATATAACAAATACCAAATAGAAAAAAATACAAAAAATAATGAAAAGAGAAAATAATTTCTTTCTTTTAAAATCGTTTGACATTTTACAATGAAATGAATTTAGTAATTAATTTATCCCGTACTTTTCTTTTTTTAAACGGTTGGACATTAATTCACACAAAGGAAGGGATATAAACCCACATGCTGCCAGTGGAACTCGAACACAAGACCTACTTATCCCAATGCCTCCGCCTTACCACCAGAGCAAGGCATCATCTGACTAATTAATCTCGTACATGTTTGATTTAGTAATAAAATAAATACTTTTTTTCCTTCTTTTGTTTTTTTTTAAAAAAAAAAAGAGTACCTTTCATCAAAATTGGTGGTTGCAGCCAAATTAACGACAACATCAACTTCTTCCCACATCTCCTTCAATAAACCTAATTCTTTCACACCCAAATTCTCACAGGTAATATCTCCAGCTACAACTCTAACTTTTTCTGAAAGAAAGGAACTGAAATTTCCCCCACATTTCTCTTTCACAACCTCAAACAAATCCTTTGCTATAACCTGCATATACGTACATATATAAAATTGATCATTCCTGCTCACTAGCTACAAGAAAAAATCAATTTATTTGTAGAGGCACCTGTAGGTGAGTATTGAGATCAGGTGCGAACTAGATGTATCAATTTTGGGGGGTTGATTGATTTTTGGGGGCTAAATAAATAAAAATATATAACTATTAACACTAAAAAATAATATTTTAAAATAAAATATACATAAAATAATTTAGTTTTCAAAAAAAATTGAGGGGGGCGGGGGGGAGGGCTAAAGCTCTCTCGTGGACTTAGAAGGATACGCCCCTGATTAAGCTGAAAAGTGTAAGTAAAATTATTGTTGGTAAGTATCTGCAATATTTCTGTTGGTAAATTTAAAAACTATTGGTAATTTGTCGGATAATTAGTCGGCATAGGGAAGGCAATATATCTATTATTAAGTTGGTATTTTATAGGTAACCGTAAAATTTAGTAACAAAATCATTTTTGTCGGTAATATTGAAAGTTTAATTTTTTTAGTGGCTAACAATCTCAAAAAATTACTTGTTTGGATATTTATTAGAGATTGTGGGACTTAAAGTTCAATATTGGTAAGAAATTAGTGGTACAATATAATTCAAAACTACCTCATTGTTGAAACGTAGCATGGCTGTGTTTGTATCTGGAGCCCTCAAAAGAAGATAAAGCTTCTTGATCTCTGGTTGCACTCTTAGTATCTTCTCAGCAAATACTGCATATATACCCATGTAATAACTTATTATTCCTTATCTATTAACTATATTATGTGTGTGTGTGTGTGTCAGAGAGATAAAGAGAAAGAGAGAGTACTCTTTGCTAGAAAGCCAGTGGCACCAGTGACAAGAATGGACCTGTTTTCCAGGAAATGGAGAATGCTGCCCAACTCCATTGAATTATCAAGATGGTTGAGAATTATATTGAGATAGACAAGTTTTGCTAATGTAAAATCTCATTGGAGAGGTTTATATATAGGAAGATTTTAAAGAAAATAAGAAAGGGATAATTACAAAAGCTACCCCTACGGTTTGGCTTAATTACAAAAAAAACCCAGATGCTTTTGAAAATAACAAAAAATCGTGCACTTTCCCCCTTCATAAGTGAAAAATTTCCAACACTCCCCTTACATTTGTAAAAATATTACAATTAGCCCCTTATATACAACAAATAATCAAGCCTCAATAGAATTTTTGTAATTTTCAAACATATCTAGATTTTTTTCACTTAACTCAAACTTCAGGTGTAGTTTATTTGATAAAGTTACTAGATTTTGGGCTCGACCCCATTACTACAATTACCAGGTGGGATCTTTAATCTCTTATTCCACTTGAGGATGATTGTCACGCATTTAAAAATTATCATTTTAAGTTTTAAGAATAAATTGTCAGCATTTTATAAGGCAAATGATAATTACCATTAAAAAATATGTGACGAAGATGAAACACCATTTTGGAATAAAAAATCATATCCATCCATTAAAATGGAGTGTAGTTAATTTATACGAGATATTCTATTTCTTATATATCTTGTTTCATATTGGTATTTCACATACATTAGATTAGATGTATATTATATGTATAGGATGGTGTCATTTTATTCTCGCAAATTGTAAAATGTATATATAGGAAATCACCACTCCCAAAAAAAATAGGAAATCCGAATAATTGGGTGCATTTTGCGGAAAAACTTTTTTTTTTTTTTTTGGGATTTTTGGGCCCTGAATAAAGAGTGGTACAAACAGTTTGAGTGCACGCAAGTCATAGTAGATTTGATTTCATAAATTGTTGATTGACACTCTAATTTTGCTCATCATATATTAATTTTCTAAACGTTGCGTTTGCTTTTCCCTCTGTCTATGAGGTCATCTGCATGTTCTAGACATATTTCTTAATTTGCTTTTCTTGTTTCTCCAAACCAGTGATGGTTCTTCTGGTTGGATGGTTACGACCAACTTTTCTTCACCCTCATAACTTTTTTCAATTAATTACAGTGTTCATTTTTGTAGCTATGTGGAAATTATTGTTGGGATTTTTTCAATTGGTAAACGTATAATACCCGAAGACTGCCAGGCGTTAGGCCTACCTTTCCGTCTATGTTATTTTTCCGATTAGTCCACGACTAATCCCATCCAGCGTGAGCAGTCGCCCGACTAGCGCCAGCGCTTTTTAAAACACTAATATGATATAATATTGTATATTTTATATTATATGTAATCATGCAAGTAAAGTTCATTATGAAAATGATTAATTAATTAAATAAAAATATTGGACGTAAGTAGGACTTTTGAGGATTTTCATGTGTGTAGATCATAATATTTATTTAGTTTATTTTGATGGGTATAATAAAATATACTATACAATATTCTAGCTAGCTAGTTAACGTCCTCAATTAATTCAAACATATATATACAATTGCTTCGTTCTCAGTAATAATATGATTTCATGATTGTTGATTGATAGAAAAGCTAAATGAAAAGGTAAAAGCTCCATAAAGTGTTTTGAAGTATTCATAGGAATAGAAAGCTGATATCTTGCATAGATTTCTTAATGATGAAACAGTGGATAGCAGCTGCCATTTACAGAGAATGACAGTCCAAGGGTGTCAGGGAATATGCTAACAAACTACACAAGATTGTGACCCTTGACAATAGATCCTACAACCTATTAACAAAGGAATAAAAGGACAATTTACAGCTATAAAATGATAAGGCATCTTGCTGATAGATGCTGAGGGAAAACTTCATGTTATTCGAAAACTTCATTTACTCCAACATCCCCTCAATCTGCACGTGGTGAAGGGAAGACCTTGAGCCTGCTTCTGAACCGAGTGAAAGATTGCTTACTGAGAGGTTTAGTGAAAACATCAGTTGTCTAATCAATTGAAGGCACATGTTGAACAATGATAAGACCTTGTGAGACCTTTTCACTAATGAAGTGAACATCCAACTCAACATGCTTAATTCTTGAGTGAAAAACAAGATTCGCACTAGTGTCTCGGCTCTATGTTATCGGTCAAATGATAGGAGTTTTGACCATGGGAATGTGCAATTCAGTGAGAAGATTTCTAAGCCACGTAACCTTAGTGGCACAATGGGCTAAACTTCTATATTCGCCTCGGTGCTTGACACGGATCTTGCTCCATGCTTGTTTCTTAGAACACCATGATACAAGATTATCTTCAAGATAAACACAAAAGCCTGTGATGGACTTCCTATCATCAATGTATGTAGCCCAATCCGAGTCAAAGTAACAGTAATTTGAAGAGTGGGAGTTTTCATGAGATAAACCAAATGTAGGTGTTTGCTGCTAGATATCTCAAGACCCTTTTAATTGCCTTCCAATGAGTGTCAAAGGATCTTGCATAAAGCGACTCGGTTTATTGACACTATACACAATATCGTGTCGGTGATTGTAAAATATTGCAATCCTCCAATAACACTTCTATATAGAGTACTATATCCGCAACTTAATCACCAATAGACTTAAGCAGGATGAGGAGAGAAAATCATAGGGGTAATGGAGCCTTTTGCGGATGCCATATTGACTTTATTGAGTAAGTCTTTTATGTATTCTTTGATGTGAGAGATGCGGACCATTGTTATAGTGAGTCACTTGAATTCCCAAAAACTGATGGATTAGCCCAAGATCCTTGAGAGAGAAAGAGTCATCCAAGAGTTTGACAATGTGAGATATATCCTTATCATTGTTTCGGTGATAAGAATATCATCCACATATACAAGAATAATAATGTAGGAACCCTTTGTTTTTCGAAGAACAAAGAGTTGTTTGCTTGGGAAAAGGAAAATCCTGATTTTGAATAATATGTTTCAACTTAGAGTACCATGCTCTAGAGGCTTGCTTGAGTCCATAAAGAGCTTTTGTCAACTTGAACACCAAATTTTTTTGTGATCACCTGCTCAAAGCCATGTGGTTGCTCCATGTAAATTTCTTTATCAAGATCCCCATTGAGAAAAGCATTATTCATATTGAGTTGCTTAATTTTCCGGCCAAGGGTAACACCAAGAGACAGAACCACCCTAATAATAGTGACAGGTTTGACAACAGGATGAAGGTCTCCAAGTAATCAAATGTTGGTGTTTGAGTGTACCATTTAGCAACCAATCGGCTTTGTATCTTGAAATATTACCGTCTATGTTTCTTCTAACTCTATAGACCCATTTGCAACCCACAACTCTTTTTCCTAGAGGTATAGGAACAATAAACCAAGTGTTATTATTCATCAAAGCATCATACTCAAATTTTTTGCATAGCACAACTTGCGAGTGTTTGTTTTTCAATTCTTCCTAAAGAGAAGAGGTTGAGTCTTTAGCTGCAGAAAGGCATTGAACACCTTGGGCTTAGAGTGACCTATTTTGGACCTGATCTACATAGGGTGAACATTAGAAACATCAAAGCATCAAAATGGTTAGTGGTGTCGATTGACTATTAACTTCCAATGGAGGCAATTCAATAGTTAAAGGAATAGTGTCATAGGTATTTCAGGAAGTATTATGAGGCCGAGAGAAAGAGTGGAGAGAAGGGACAGATTCGGGGAGTGGAAGAAGATGGAGGAGCGAGTTAGAAGTATTACAGGGGAACCAAGTAGAGAGAGCGAGAGGAGTTGAGGCGTGCGATCATGGACACAGAATTTGAACTATTGCTTTTGAAATTTTTGAAGGGAATTTCGATTCAATGAAAACCACATTCCTATTCATTATGATTTTTCTGAAGGAAGCAGAATTCTATAACCCTTGTATCCTTCACAAGAGCTAGAAAGATAGATGGAACACTCTAAATTCAAGCTTGTGCTTATTATAATGTCTAATGTGAGGAAAGCATAGACAACCAAAAACTCTGAGAAATGAATAGGAAGGCTTTTGATTATACAAGGCTTCAAATGGAGATAGATGGATAATTGCTTGCTTGGAGTTCTATTTATGATGTAAACAACATTTTGAAAAGCTTCCATCCAATAGTTTTGAGAAACACAGGAATGAGCAAGCATAGAAAGCCCAACTTCAATCACATGTATGTGTTTCCTCTCAGCTACACCATTCTACTAAGAGGTGTAGGTGTTAGATAAATATTTTTATCATGATTTTGATGATTTTGTTCAAATGAGTTTTTATACCAAAACAATGTCCCTAAATGTTGTCCCAACACTTCCGATCGATCTAAAATGTTTTTACTATTTTTCGGAGTATTTCTTGAAGTTTATATTCGATTTAAAATTGGACAACACTTTTGTTTCAGCTCGACCGGTCGCCCTACATATAGGGCAACCCGTACTGAGTTGAGTTTTGAAACATAAAATGGGTCGTAAGAGAAAATGGGGAGGCGACCGGTCGGCCGAGGTGGGCGGTGAGGTGAGACCGGTCGACCACCGGGCGCCGGCACTGGGAGTGCCCTTTCAAATGCGGACTTCTCTGTTTTGATTTTCTATCAACCCCAACCGGTCAAGACCAAGGGCGACCGGTCGAACGCCCTTCGACCGGTCCCCCGTGTAAAAATTCGCAGAATTTCATTTCAATTTTATCTCTGTGCGACCGGTCGAACCCCTGTTTATCGCAAACTATCCGTTGCATTTTCGATGACTTTTCCCTATTTTGTGGGATTGATTTCTAACACTATATTGATGATTTTAAATGGTTTCTTTGCAAAGCAAATCACTCCCCAAGGAGGAGCCAATGTCTGGAAATCAAAGCCAAGACCTCTCCTATAAATAGAGGCTTCATTCAAGCAACAAGACACAACACTCCATACAAGCAAAAGAGCAAACAAAGCAAACACTTTAATATATCTTGTTGTATTAGCCTTAGCACTTTCACTTGCACAAATTTGAGGTCTAGGCTTTCAATTCTTGATTACACTTGTACTCATATTGTATCAATCATTATTGAGTTGTAATCTTGATTTTGGTCATCATTCAACACAAGACATCCTTGTGAGTATTCTTGTGGTAAGAATACACTTGGGTGATCTAGGTGATAGGTGTTTGAAGGTTGTGGTAATCTTCAAAGGTGTTGTAAGAGGATTGTGGTAATCCTCGAGGTGGTGTAAGAGGGTTGTGGTAATCCTCAAGGTGTTGTATTAATTTTTGGTAAATTAATAAAATCTTTTTCCTTTTGAAATCCATCCGGATATCTTTGGGGTGGTAGAGGATTAGGCCCTAGGTGGGTTGAACCTCTTTAAATCAACGAGTGTTGTTTTATTTACGTATTTACATTTCGTCTTTGTTTGATTATTCGAAAAAAGAGGGCAAAATCTGAAAAACCGAGATAATCTATTCACCCACCCCTACAGATTATCGTAGCCACTTGGACTAACAAGTGGTATCGAGCCAAACTCTTTGGCTAGCTCGTTCGAGTAAAGAGGAAAGATCCATGGCTACGAATGACACTTATCTCACCACGGCGCCTCCACCAACAAGCCACCATTGTTCGACGCCAACAACTACGCATTTTAGAAAGACCGTATGGAGTGCTTTCTACAAGGGTGCGGGTTTGACATATGGAATGTGGTTATTGAAGGAGTTGATCAACCAACGAAAAAAATGGAGGATGGCACCTCGGCTCCTAAACCTTTCAAGGAGTTCGATGAAAATGATAAGAAGGTTTTCTCTCTAAACGGTAAGGCCTTAAATATTTTACATTGCTCACTTACCGCCACCGAGTACAATCGCATACGAGGCATAAGGTCGGCACATGAGGTTTGGGAAAAATTGGAGACTATATATGAAGGGACAAAGAAGGTCAAGCAAGCTAGAAAGACCATGCTTGTTAAAGACTTTGAAAACTTTAACATGTATGATGGTGAAAGCATCTCCAAGATGGTGGAAAGGCTTGACAACATTGTCAATCCTCTTGTGGCCCTCGGTAAAGTCATCTCCGAAGAAGACAAAGTGACTAAGGTATTGAATGCTCTTCCGGCTCATGGTCCGAAAAGGTGACGGCAATCACGGAAGCACAAAATCTTGAGACACTCAAGACGAGCTCATCGGGAACCTCCTCATCTATGAAGTCTATCTCAAGGAGAGGAAAAATACCAAACCAACCATCAATCAATCGGGTATGCAAAATATTCCTAAAGGTCTTGCTTCCTCTTCTAATAATGCATACTATGATAATGATGATGATGATGAGGAGACGGCCGCACTTGTTCGAAAATTTGCAAAATTTGTGAATAAAAATAAAGCAAGAAAACCAAGAGATAATGCTTGCTTTAAGTGCGGAAAACCAGGCACTTCATAGCCGATTGCCCAAAACTCAATGAGGAGGAACAAAAGAAAAAGAAGCCTTTTCCGAAAAAGAAGGCTCTAAATGCGGATGTCAAAACTTGGGATGAGCTACTCGAGACATCCGACGAGGAAGGTGAAACCGAACATGGTCTTATGGCTATAGACGATGAAAATAATGAGGTACGCTCTAACTCCTCTACCTCCTCCTTAGTTGATGAATTGCAATGTGATTTTGATGAGTTGCAAAATGAATTTCAAAAATTGATTGTTAAATACAAGAGTTTAAAGAAGGAGCATAAAGAGCTTAAAATAGAAAAGGATAAATTATTTACATCTTATGAGACTCTTGATCATGTTCATGCTATTACCCTTACTCAAATTCAAACTCTTGAAACCGAGAAACAAATGCTCACTAATGATATTGATAATTTGAAAAAGGATGTGCATCGTTTTAATTTAAGCACGGATAAGGTTACTAAAATTTTAGATGCACAAAGAGGTGAGCATTCAAAACAAGGACTTGGTTACAAACCATTTCAAAAAGTCTTTAAGAAAAATGACCAAGGTCCGAATTTTGTACGTGCTAAAAGTGCCCATAATATTATTTGCTTTTATTGTGGTAAAGTTGGTCACTATGTTAGCAATTGTAAATTGAAGAATAATTTTAGCTTTGTTTGGAGACCCAAAGGTCTCAGGCTAACCCCATGGACCCCAAAACTATAGGGTACCTAAAAATGGTTCGTTTGTAGGTAATAGGCGCTATAACAACCATGGAGGATTCGAAATGGCTCGTGGACAGCGGATGTTCACGCCATATGACCGGAAAGAGAGAACTTTTTACCAACATCAAGTTCCAAGAAGAGGGTATGGTCATGTTCGGCAATGGCAAAGGAAGAATTCTTGGAAATGGAGAAATTGGTAACTCTTCTTTCTCTCTTAATAATGTTCTTTTAGTAGAAGGGCTTAAATTTAATTTGATAAGTGTTAGCCAACTTTGTGATTCAAATTATAATGTTGTTTTCAATAAAGAAAAATGCCTTATTCGTAAAAATGATGAAATTATACGTGAAGCAAATAGAAAAGGCAATCTTTACAAAATTTCTACTAGTGATTTGGTTAGTCAAAATGTTTCTTGTCTTGTCGCCAACAATGATTTAACGAGTTTATGGCATAGGCGACTTGGACATGTTGGATATAAAAGTTTGAAAAATATTTACAAAAACCAACATGTAAAAGGACTACCCAAATTGAATTTTGAAAATCTTGGCTTATGTGACAC
This sequence comes from Rehmannia glutinosa, assembly GCA_016081115.2. Taxonomy (NCBI): domain Eukaryota; kingdom Viridiplantae; phylum Streptophyta; class Magnoliopsida; order Lamiales; family Orobanchaceae; genus Rehmannia; species Rehmannia glutinosa. The sequence goes on from JABTTQ020003124.1 coordinate 399,156, forward strand.
TTGTCAAAAGAACAAATTAGTTAAGAGTAGTTTTAAGCCCAAAAATGAAATTTCCACAACCAAGCCTCTACAACTTCTTCACCTAGATTTGTATGGGGATATTGGTACGGCTAGTCTAAGTGGAAAACATTACACTTTTGTAATTGTTGATGATTTTTCTAGATACACTTGGGCTTTTTTTCTTGCAAATAAAAGCGATGCCGTTAATGAGTTTGTTAAGTTGTGTAGACGCATTGAGAATGAAAAGGAAGATACTATTAAAACTATTCAAGTGATCGAGGCGGAGAATTTGACGGTGAGTTTAGAGTCTTTTGTGAAACCAAGGGATATACACACAATTTTTCGGCTCCAAGGACACCTCAACAAAATGGTGTAGCCGAAAGGAAGAATCGGACACTTCAAGAAATGAGTCGGTCCATGCTAAATGAATTTTCACTTCCAAAATATTTTTGGGCGAAGCGTAAGTACCGCTTGCTATGTCATTAATCGAGTTTATATTCGTCTAAAATGAATAAAACTCCATATGAGCTTTGGAAAGGAAGAACTCCAAATATTAGTTATTTCAAAATATTTGGATGTAAGTGCTTTATTTTGAATACTAAGGATCAATTGGACAAACTTGATCCTAAGGCCGATGAAGGAATATTTATGGGGTATTCAACCAAGAGCAAAGCATATCGGGTTTACAATAAGACTAGCATGGTTGTTGAAGAATCTATTCATGTCAAATTTAATGAAGCCTCGGGTGTTGAAAGAATACCCAATGACGATAGTGATGAAGAGGATATTGTTGAACCTATTGTTCAAAGTGATGCTCATAATGATAAACCTTCTATTTCAAATGATCAACCTTCAAGTTCAAATGTTCCTCAAGAAGATAGGGGTGATACTTGAATCTTCCCGTAGCATTGAAATTTAAGGAGATCACCCAAAAGATCTTATTATTGGTGATCCCCTTGATAAAGTAATGACTCGAAGAAATTTTGCGAGAAAGCTCTTATATCTCAAAAAGAGCCTAAAAATGCTAAGGAAGCTATTGAGGATGAAGATTGGTTTTTAGAAATGCAAGAGGAGTTGAATCAATTTGAAAGAAATGATGTATGGGAATTAGTACCTTGTCCTCCATCTCAAATAATTATTGGTACAAAATGGGTATTAGGAACAAACTTGATGATCAAGGCAACATTGTTCGTAATAAGGCAAGGTTAGTAGCTCAAGGGTATTGTCAAGAAGATGGTATTGATTATGATGAAACATTTGCACCGTAGCACGTTTAGAAGCTATTCGCATTTTACTTGCCTATTCTTGTTTTAAAAATTTCAAGCTTTACCAAATGGATGTTAAATCCGCTTTCTTAAATAGTTTTATTCAAGAAGAAGTCTATGTAAAACAACCTCCAGGGGTTTGAAAATTTTTCTAGGCCTAATGATGTTTTTAAACTTAAAAAGGCTTTGTATGGTTTAAAACAAGCACCCGTGCATGGTATGATAGACTTAGCTCTTTTCTTTTGCAAAATGGTTTTACAAGAGGTAAAGTTGATACTACACTCTTTGTTTTTGAAAAAGGGCAAGATTGTTTACTTGTGCAAATTTATGTTGATGATATTATTTTTGGTGCTACTAATGAATCTTTGTGCAAGAAATTCTCCAAGTTAATGCAAGGTGAATTCGAGATGAGTATGATGGGGGAGCTAAATTTCTTCCTTGGACTTCAAATTAAGCAATGCCAAGAAGGTATTTATATTTCGCAATCAAAGTATACAAAAGAACTTTTGAAGTAGTTCGGCATTGAAGAAGGAAGAACCGTCTCGACTCTATGGCAACCAATGTCAAAATTGACAAAGATGAAAAAGGCAAGACGGTTGATGAATCCAAGTATCGAGGTATGATTGGTAGTTTACTTTATTTAACCGCTAGTAGACCAGGACATTCTTCATGCCGTATGCCTATGTGCTCGTTTTCAAAGCAATCCAAAAGAATCTCATATGAGTGCCGTTAACGGATTTTTCGATATTTGAAAGGCACTATTCAATATGGTTTATTTTATCCAAAGAATGAAAATTTTTCTCTTAAAGGTTATAGTGATTCGGACTATGCGGGTAATATTGATGATCGGAAAAGTACTTCCGGATCATGTCAATTTTTAGGCAATTGCCTAGTTTCATGGTTTTCAAAGAAGCAAAAGCTGTGTTTCTCTTTCAACGGCCGGCCGAATATATTTCCGCCGCATTTTGTTGTACTCAACTTCTTTGGATGAAACAAACCTTAGCGGATTACAAATGCTCTTTTGAAAACGTACCTATCTTTTGTGATAATATATCCGCTATAAATATTGCTCAAAACCCGGTTCATCATAACCGTACTAAACATATTGAGATTCGACATCATTTTCTAAGGGATTGTGTTTCAAAACGAAAAATTGAGATATCGTTTGTGCCATCTCAAGATCAATTAGCGGACATTTTTACAAAACCGCTAACTTCCGAGACTTTTGCGTCAATACGAGCTCGGTTAGGCATAATGCATATTGAATGAGGTCTACGTTTGCATTTTGCATGTTTTTTAAAACTTAGGGGCGAAAAATCGGATTTTTGGTTGAAAATTCGGATTTTGAAAAATTTGACAAAAAAGTGAAATTTGAAGAGGTTGAGGGCAACCGGTCGCCCTCAACGTCGACCGGTCGCCCTCAACCACGACCGGTCGCCCTAGGCCAAATTTTGGTTTAAGTTCGATTCTGTCTTGACATTTGTTATTTTCACTTCTTTTTGCCATTTTTCGTCCCCTTTGCCAAATGCACACAATTTTCACTCAAAATTGATTTTCATGCATTCAATTCATATCTTCGACCTTATATAGCATGTTTATCATCATCATTGCTCATCTTCTCCGATCAAATGGTAAGAATTTTCCTTACTTTGCTCAATTGGGTTGAACCTTGAGTTTATGGCTTTCTTGTATATTTCTTGATATTTTTGCTTATGATCTTGATGAGCTTAGTTATTATGTTGTATTGTATGATGTTTGATGTGAATTGGTGATGCAATTTTTGGCTTGGATCATTTACAAGGGCTATATACAACTCTTTTTATTTTCCACGCCCACAATGTGTTCGATGAAATGTCACAATGAAAATTTCAACTTCTACATGATTCTCTCGCTTCCAAAAGTCTTCAATACTCATTGAGATCATGTTTTGGCAAATAAAACGAGCGTATGAACTCTTCATGATATATTTCTCCCATTTTCCTTGGTGTTTAAGCCTTTAAATTGCTCAATGGTTGATAAACCATTTCTTTGGCGCACTTTGATATACTTTTATGATGTTTTTATCATCCTAACATTTTTTTGATGATTCCAAAGGGGAGAAACAGGAAATTGGCTCGTTAGCTCAAAGAAGCTAATAAAAGCTCATGATAGTAGCTATAAGCTATGGCTTATTAAAGCCATAAGTTGTGAAGAAAACTCAGTCCAATGATTGTTTTATGAACTTGTTTGCATGGATAATAAGTATTTGTGACAGAGGGGAGCTTCTAAGCTCATGGAGTTGTTGTTTATTTTGTAAAAGCTTGTGCTTCTAGCTTATGCAATATTTTTTTTAATGTGCTTGTTGATAGGGGAGCTTTTGTAAAATGTTTTTAACGGATAGTTTACTCATAAACCGGAAAATTATTCTGCTTTTTCAAAATCGTCCTCTTGAAAATTGTTTTGGTTTGTAATCATCAAAAAGGGGAGTTTGTTAGATAAATGTTTTTATCATGATTTTGATGATTTTGTTCAAATGAGTTTTTATACCAAAACAATGTCCCTAAATGTTGTCCCAACACTTCCGATCGATCTAAAATGTTTTTACTATTTTTGGAGTATTTCTTGAAGTTTATATTCGATTTAAAATTGGACAACACTTTTGTTTCAGGCTCGACCGGTCGCCCTATAGGGCAACCCGCACTGAGTTGAGTTTTGAAACATAAAATGGGTCGTAAGAGAAAATGGGGAGGCGGCCGGTCGACCGTGGGCGACGGTGAGGGCGACCGGTCGACCAGGCGGCGGCCGTGCACTGGAGTGCCCTTTCAAATGCGGACTTCTCTATTTTGATTTTCTATCAACCCCAACCGGTCAAGACCAAAGGGGCGACCGGTCGAACCCCTTCGACCCGGTCCCCTTTGTGTAAAAATTCGCGAGAATTTCATTTCAATCTTATCTCTCGTGCGACCGGTCGAACCCCCTGTTTAAAAAGAAACTATCTGTTGGATTTTGAATGACTTTTCCCTATTTTGTGGGATTGATTTCTAATGACTATATTGATGATTTTAAATGGTTTCTTTTGCAGCAAATCACTCCCCAGGAGGAGGAGCCAATGTCGGAAATCAAAGCCAATACCTCTCCTATAAATAGAGGCTTCATTCAAGCAACAAGACACAACACTCCATACAAGCAAAAGCAAACAAAGCAAACACTTTAATATATCTTGTTGTATTAGCCTTAGCACTTTCACTTGCACAAATTTGAGGTCTAGGCTTTCAATTCTTGATTACACTTGTACTCATATTGTATCAATCATTATTGAGTTGTAATCTTGATTTTGGTCATCATTCAACACAAGACATCCTTGTGAGTATTCTTGTGGTAAGAATACACTTGGGTGATCTAGGTGATAGGTGTTTGAAGGTTGTGGTAATCTTCAAAGGTGTTGTAAGAGGATTGTGGTAATCCTCAAGGTGGTGTAAGAGGGTTGTGGTAATCCTCAAGGTGTTGTATTAATTTTTGGTAAATTAATAAAATCTTTTTCCTTTTGAAATCCATCCGGATATCTTTGGGGTGGTAGAGGATTAGGCCCTAGGTGGGTTGAACCTCTTTAAATCAACGAGTGTTGTTTTATTTACGTATTTACATTCTCGTCTTTGTTTGATTATTCGAAAAAGAGGGCAAAATCTGAAAAACCGAGATAATCTATTCACCCCCCCTCTAGATTATCGTAGCCACTTGGACTAACAGTAGGGACAAGACACTTTATGCACTATGTCATTTTCATGAAGAAATTTGGATATGTTTCGAACTCTCCTCGATCACCCTGAAGGGCTTTGATTTTCATGTTAAATTGAGTTTCAACAAGTGACTTGAAGTGAAGAAAAGCTTGGAAAGCTTCGACTTAGCCTTTAAAAAATAAATCCAGGTGAACTTGGTGAAATGAACAATGAAGGTTATGTAATATAAACGCCATTTGTGGATTTTAAAGGTGAGGGTCCCCACACATCGAGTGAATTAATTGAAAAACTTCTTGATATTTAGTAGAAGATGCGGCTAAGATTGCTTATGAGACTTGGATTGTAAACAAGCGGTCGAGTGCAATAGGAACTTAAATCTTTATTGAAATAGTTTAGATTACAATCATGTAGAGTGGAAGCATGCCCTAGTCTATAATGCCATATATCTAAACTTGTTTCCTTCTTGGAAAGCAGAGAAAAAGCAGTGAATGAGTGTAGTTTCCGGAAGAGTCTTTGAAGATCTGGTGAAGATGAATGATTTTGATGGATGTAATTTGAATTTGTAAAGACCATCTTTATGTTTCACGTGAAGTAGAGTATCCCCGTGACTTGATCCTTGACAAAACAAATAAAGGGGTGAAATTCAAAAAAGACATTGTTATCTTGAGAGAATTGAGAGACACTAATTAGATTTTTGTGATAGTGGGTACATGCGAGAAGATTTTTAAGATGAAAAATGTGTGAGTTAGAGGATTTAACAAGTTGAATTGCCAACTTGCGTATAAGCAAACTCGCACGATTTCCTAAATAAAGATGACTATTTCTTTGATATTCGTGAGGCGTGTGAGACTTCCAAAATCAAATGTGACATGGTTTGAAGCTCAGAATCAGGTATCGATTCTGATCGAGAGGTGTTATCTTGAGTGGCTACCAAGCGAGACATAGGATTGGAATTAGCATTATCTTGTCGCCTTTGCGGAGAAAAGCGATTTCTATCACTAGTCCTTTGGCTTTCTGTTGAGGGGAAAGTTTATATCCACCTATAGTAGCATTTGTCACTTGTGTGATTTGTGTAACCACAAATCGACAGTGAGCCTCCCATTGTTAAAATACCTTCCACATATATTTCTAAAAGATCCTCTTCTTCCTCCTCTATTTCCGATATATTTCTATCTCTCCCACTAAAGTTTCGAGTTCTTGTTCCTTCTTTGTTGACTATGGGTTGCAACATTGGCAAATGGCACATTCCCTTCTTCGAGAAATAGAATTACCACTTCTATTCTAGCTTCAAAGCTCGAAGCGAAGACACGACATCCTTAAAGGACCACTTTTTAGGATTAGAGGTAATAGTGATCATGACCACTCTTGGATCATATTCATTGCCCAGCCAGTTAATGCATGTAAGACTTGATCAAAATCCTTTATACCATGTCCGTAGCGGACTAGATTATCACAGCAAACTTTGACTTTACTCAAGTACTCTCTCATAGGAGATTTCCTTTCTTGATGTTTGAAGTTGAATCTTATACTACATAGTCTTAACACTGATTGAAAGTGAAAGTTCGTTTCAAGAGCTGCCCAAATTTCTTGAGAGGTAGTAAGACCAACCATTAAGATTAGAACACTTTCGGTTAGAGAGGAAAGAATCCAAGAAATAAGTAGTTGATCTTATCTCTTGAAGGCTTGATAATGAGGTTCATAATAGTTTCTTGAGTTCTTTGAATCTATAATGGTTTTAGCAGGAATTTCCATGGTTCTATTGAGATAGGATTGGGGACGATGGCACTGCAAATGAGTTAGGATTTGTTGCTTCCATACCGGATAGTTGATGTCATTTAGCTTTGACGAAACTAGTGGTGTTGAAGTTGGACAAGAGAGCTTTGAGAGGAAGGGGTGGCTCGAAATAGAGGAGCTATCAATAGTCATCTTTTAGAGGAGAAAAATGATGATGAATAAGCAAGAAGAGGTGTATCGAGTGAGGACCTAGCCTGCTCCGATACCATGATAGAAAAGTTAAATGAAAGCTAAAAGCCATAAAGTGTTTTGCAGTATTCATAGGAATAGAAAATTGATATCTTGCATAGATTTCTTGATGATGAAACAAGAAATAGCAAGCGCCATTTATAGAGAATGGCGATCATAGGATGTCGGGAATATGCTAACAAACTACACAAGATTGTGACACTTTGCAATAGATCCTATACAACATATAACAAAGGAATAAAAAGGACAATTTATAGTGTAAAATGATAAGGCATCTTCTTTGATAGATGCTAAGGGAAAACTTCATGTTATTCGAAAACTTCATTTACTCCCACATTGATAATTCCAAATTTCAAAGATAGTAAATCAAATCTTTTTACGAAAAATTATTTCTTTTTGGGAAATTAAGGTTGGAATATTTGTCCAATCTAAATTTTTTAAAGAAGATAAACTTTCGAATTTCAAATAATTTAGATACACTAACTTTTTAACATCACGAGACAAAATTAGAAAGTAGATTGCTCATTCCAAAGCGATGGAGATAATATCTAGTTTATTATCTTTTAGGCTTTTATAATATCTTATATCTTAGATAGTGATTTGTGTGTTTAGGATTCTATTAAGTTTATCTTTTAAGTTTCCTAGTCAAGTTAGGAGTTTTATTGTGGTAGGATTTTTATCCTATAAATACTTGTTATTTTATTATTTTTAGGGAGGTTGAATATTATTAAGTTTTGAGATTTATCTCTTTTTCATTGCAATTTACTTGCGTATTGCTTTTGTTCGTTGTTCATTTATTCGTAGCTTCTACTTGCATCACAAACCCTTGATAATATTTACTGAAGATATATGACATAATTTTGGTCTACCTAATTTGATGTTACTTTTACAACGAAAAAGAAAAGTCCTACTTTGATTAGATTACTCCTTTTACATATTTTACTATGGCTGATATTGATATTGGAGGTTAAAGATAATACAATCCTTCTTCTTTTTTAATAAGTTGAGAGTACTGGTTGGAGTGAAGGACATAAATTCCAAAGAAACTGAAAGATACAGGATTCGAACTCTGGTTGACACCCTTATAAAGGGTTAAGGATACCACTTGAGCTACAAGCTAGTGGTTACAAAGATAATACAATCCTTCCTTAGTGTTATTATTTTCATTAATCATTATAAAAAAAGGATCATTTGAGAGGTACGACTCGTGATGGCCCGATGGGTTTGTGAAACCCTGGATTCGCAATAATGGCTCCTAACTAGAGTCGGCAACTTCCAGCTCGGCCCGTGGGCTGGCCCAAGGATAGGGATGAGTTTGGCTATATTTTTATAGGCCCGAAATAGTTCGGGCTTATTTTGGCCTGGTCCAAGAGTTTCGAAGCCCGATCGGCCCGACTAGATTTAGGCATAAACATGGGATTTGGGTTGGGACTAGGCCGAGAAAAATGGTGGCCCCAATATTTTTGGGCTGACCCAACCCGATCCGATTTTTTCACTTGGCCCAATGGGCTAGAGTCAGGTTGGCCCGCCCCGACCCATTAACAGCTCTATTCGTTATCTGATGCCCAATTTTGGTGGCATCATCGTAAACAACGATTCGGTTGCTATTTGATCACATGCAAAACTTTTTCGTGCAGAAATTACCAACCACAATTTAATTAGGATTAGGTTTAGGCTAATTAAGCTATACTTGATACCATTACAAAGTCAAGAAAATCTCAAAAATGTTTTCACACCCAAAAGTCAAGCCCAATGCAGGTGATACACAATTCAAACAGTCTCATTAATTCTGTAACAAGTTGCCAAAAAAGTTCACACATTGAAGGTGATTGTGAACGGCTTTTGTTGTCCGAATGACTAGTAGCCTTTTAAGTTATATAAGTAATAGCATTAGGTGTGCAGTATCTGTTGGTATTCGGTTGATGGTTGCCAAATTTGCATTTTAATCGTTTTAAGTTTCATTTAATCTTGGGATCAATCTTGTGCTCTAGTGGTTGAGACATGTATTGTAAGATTGAATGACTCGAGTTCGATCCCACACAAATGCGTGTATTAATTAATTAATTAATCCTTTTCATTATATATAGAAAAATATATAGAAAAATATTTTATAAACTCTCAAAATAATAAGATGTTACGAAATTATAAGTTGTTTTTAAATTGAAATCCTACCTTATTTTTAAAATAAGATTTTATTTTAGCAAGCTCATTTCACTTTGACCATAATTACGGTATTGTCATTACTAAGTACTAACACCATATAAGTCCCCTTCATCGTGCCTTATGCAAACACTCCAATAAAATATTCTGTAAATAAGAGATAGCATCGTATAAGCTCTAAAAATAAATCTCTAATTTCTCTCAAAAAAAAAACAAATCTCTAATTAATTGGAGGCATGACTTCTTGTGGTAGAACATAGTAATTATTTGATTGAGAAGCCATTGATTTAGAAACCAAAGGAAAATTTTCAAGTTCGCGCATTTAATTTGGGTTATTGACATGTATGTAGTCTATTTGTATGTCCCTAGAATCATACATAGAAGTGACTAATAAATTTCTGACTTACCACCAATTTTAGTAATGTTCGGGGTCGGACCTGTGAAATACAGGGCCCTAAGCGGGATAAAAAAATGGGCCCTTATATCGGCCAAATTTTTTTTGTCTTAAAATATTGCTATAAATCAAGGGCAAAAAAATCAATTGTAATATTAATCCCCTAAAAACTTTGACAACAAAAAAAAATTGAGTCACACAAATTACTATGTGACCCCAAGTTTATCGATACTCATAAACCATAAATAAATAAATAAATAAAATTATTGCTCGGTCATAAATCACGTTGCTAACTAAATCAATTCAATGAAAGGGCAAAATTAAGCAAAAGCTAAAAAAAAAAATAAGCAAAATAAAAATATTAACACAATGAAAAAAATAAAACTATTGACTCAAAATTTTGTAAAAAGTTTTTTCAAAAAATTGTCATTATTTATAAGAATTTTAGGAAATTATTGAGAAGGATTTAATGTTCATTATCAAATAAAATTGTCGATTATGAGTTAGAGTTTATATGTACCTCACATTCGAGTGAATTATTTCTCTTTTTCACAAATTTAGGCTTCATGTTGGTCTGTCTTTTTTTTTTTTGGTGTTGCGTGTGTGAAGAGTATACTTAACCACTTAAAAAATTTGGGGCCCCAAAACCTTAAGATTTGATTGTGTATTAAATTTAAGGGGGTGATTATAATGTTTTCATAAACGTAGGGGGAGATTTTGAAATATTTTTGGCATGTGAACGAGGAAAAAAATGATTTTTTTTATAATTTCCAAAAATCTCTTGTTTTTTTTTGTAATTAGCCCAAACCTTAGGGGCTTTTTTGTAATTACTCCTTAAACATAAAAATGGGCCCCTAAAATTTTGGGGCCCTAGGCACAAGTTTGTTGTGCCTACCCTCAAGTACGGGCCTGGTAATGTTGGAGTACCAAGCGATTCAATTCTCATTTCCCTTCCCATTTCTAAGTGACTAAGTCCATTTAAAATTAGTGGGGAGGCCTCGTAGGGGCAGTCGCCCTTCTTCGAATTTATAAATATATAGATTTCACGGATAATTACAAAAACTACTTTTACATTTGAGTTAATTACAAAAAGAAAAACCACAGATGATTGAAAATTACAAAAAAAAAAAAAAATTCAAACACCCACGGTTGCCCATACCCCCTTCATAAGCAAAAATATTTCAAACACTCCTTTACATTTATAAAAATTATTGCAATTACCCCCTTACATTTAATACAGAATTAATACTCAAGGGATTTTTTAAATTTTTCAGACATATTTAGGTTTTCTTATAATTAACACAAACCTAGGGCAGTTTTTGTAATTATCCCTATATTTTATTTAAATTTTTGTAATTTTTGTTTATAATTATTAAAATTTAAAAGTGATAATTTACAAAAACTACCTTCAGGTTTTAGCCTAATTACAAAAAAAAAAACTCAGTTATTTTTCAAAATTACAAATAGCTCTCCTTGACATTACAACTTTACAAGTTGCACCACCAGAAAGAGGGGTATTTGTTAAGTAAAAACAAACCTAAAAGGGGTGTTTGTAACATCTTAGGGGGTATTTGTAATTTTGAACGATAACTGGAGTTTTTTGTAATTTAGCTAAACTTCAGGGGCAATATTTGTAACTATCCCATTTCTAAACGCAATAAAGTTTAAAATATATCTCCTAAAAGTTCAATTCAATCTCGCCGACTAAAATTTTGGGCTCAAACTGTCAACACGACCTTTCAGTGAACTAGAAGCAACAGATTAGCTCTTGGGCCCAATTTGCAGACATGATCTGTTAGTGCACTAAAAGCAAAGCAGCAGACCTGATCATCCATAAGATGCCATTGCAGCAGTAAGGCCCATAAATTTACTCATCAAAGCACTTCTGGGAACTGCATTTGAAAAGAGCTCATGATTTCAAGTGTTGTATTCAGTCTTGAAAAGCAAACCAAACAAATCGATACTCGATATGATGTAAAATTCGACTCGAATTCGAATCAATTAGTGAAGAACAACAAACTAAGGGTAAAATATCAAATTAATCAAGCTCGACTCGTGTTCAGCCCATTCAGACCAACTAGAACTCTCTCAAGCAATAATCAAACCGAATTCACAAATTTCAAATTTCAAAGCTGGATAAAATATCAAACTAACTTGAACAATAACATATTCAACTCTGCTCGATTTGTTAACTATGTTAACGCCTATTTACTAGTGTCATTGTTATAGAGAAGTAAGGATTGACTGAATATAAACACTAGACAACTGAGACGACGAAGGTGTAAGTCGACCAAATCGAGTATTACCTGTGCCGAAACAATAAGTAGAATTACTTTACAACCTACTTGGAGATATGGGGAGCTCAAGGCAATTGACTTTTACATACAAAATTAGCTAAAAGATATTGTACAAAAAACAAAGTCAATTCTACTCAGCGAAAACGACAAACAGCAACATCAATGTAGTCTTCTAACATTCCCCAACAGTGCGATACTTTGTTAAGACACCCCAAAAAAGCCGCTCAAGGTGGATATATACTCGGTGAGTGAAACAAAGGTTAGCATTTAGTATTTGTTTGGATACCTTTGAATTGCCAAAATCAAGAATCCTTATCTTTTGCTGCTGGGACCTTTTTAACCGATTGATCTGAGGCGGAGGATCCAAATTCATTGGCTCTGATGTTTGTGGCGCTGTTTGCACTTGATTTGCATCCGTCTGACTGGATATCGGTGCTACGGTGTCCATTCGATCGGTTGTTTGCAAAGTACGATCAACGGCTGGTTCGGCAGATTGAGTTTGAGTAAGTATAATCGTATCAGAATTTGTTTTATTGATTGCAGGAGGGTCACAATCCATTTTATCTTTTGCCAGAAGTGTTGGACTTTTCTGTTTAAAGTTGGTTTCAATGGTCTCGTATTCGGATAGGAGATCCATGAACTCGTTAAGCAACCGTTGAACTTTTCTGTTTGATGCCATAGCTGGAAGAATATCTTCGCGGAGGAGCTTATGCTTATTCAATCCCTGTCAAGGCCCAGATTACAAACTGTCACGGCCAAATAGGGAAAAGATAAAATGAACGCAGGAGCGCAAACAAGTGAGACTAGCCTCTATCTCCTTTCTCACTCGTACACACGGAAATTTTTAAAGGTATAATTACAAAAACCACCCTCAGGTTTGGGCTAATTACAAAAAGAAAAAAAAACAGAGATGTTTTAAAATTACAAAAAAAAAAATAGCTCAGGTAATCAGGTTTGATTTGTCTTAAATTTAAGGGGGTAATTTAATGTTTTTATAAATGTCGGGGGAGTTTTGAATATTTTTTGCTTATGAAAGGGGAAAATGTAAGACCGAATCAAACCTCAAGGGTGTTTTGCAACTTTCAAAAGCCTCTGGGTTTTTTTTGTAATTAGCCAGAACCCCAGGGGTTTTTTTGCAATTATACATTTTTTAAATATGAAACAAGCATGAAAACTAAACACGTATATTAATAAGTTTAGGTTTATCATCACTTCCGCCAACTTGTGTGAATCGAAATTAATTAAGAACGAGACCAATTTGTGAACACGCTAAGAAGATATTAGACATCACCAAAGAAACTGACAGGTGCTAAATGACCATCTAACTATAAATGGCAAGGCAATGAGTTTATTTTGTATAGTGACCAATCAAAATAAACAAAAAGAGGGGACAATGTAGACATTCTCTTAGGTTGCATATAGTAGAATATCCTAAAGTAAAGTACATTTAGAAGAATCAAGAAAAAGGACTTACAAGTACAAAAGGGTCCCATGCTGGTGTTTTCGGATCTGAACCAGATTCAGTCATTCCAATGGGTGGTCCAAGGAAGCTCTCACAAACTTCACGTAAGCGGGACTCATCTGCCTCCCTGTATTTTTTAAAGACATTAAAGGTCACAACAACAATAACAAAATCGCCACTCTAGAAAATATTTATGTCCGTTTGGCAAAATATACACCCAATCATTGCTAGGCTAACATTTAGTCGTACTAGTACTGCACGTTTCCTTGTTTTTGTGCCAAATGTGTGTTGTTCTACTTTACGTATCAGTAACTGGAATGCCAGCAAAGCAATTCTCTCGCGCAGCAGGATACTTTACGGATGGAATTAGTGAATTTATTTTTCCTCTTCACTATTTCAATGATAGCTGGTTGAAGTTTCTGATATTTTTCCTTCTGCCTTACTCCAATTATAAAATAATTACTTAAGCACAAGAAAAGTGAAAGAAGAAAAAAAATAGTTCTATCCACTGAACTCGCAGTTGACTACAATAAGCAAGCTCCATGATTCTATCGATTAAATGGGTTCCAGTACAATAATTATCACAAGATAAAATCATGGTTTTTGTTGCCAACCATGTAATTTTTCCATATTCACTTCATCATCATCATCATCATCAACTGCACCTTATCCCACTGTGTGGGGTCGGTGACGTGAAGTTTATAGAGTCAATTAATTGTCTAAAATTAGTTAACACTATAAATTCATGCAAAAAGCAAAGTGGCAAAGTTTTACGCCGGATGCCCTTCCTGTCGCAACCTTCATACGAAGGAGAAATGAGATGAAATTCCAAAACCGTCATCATCACAGATTTTTCCACTTGCATGGAAAATATCATGAGACGGTTTTTCCACTTCCAATATTCACTTCCCTACTTCAATTATAAAGAGTGGAACAATATAGATGGAAGCACAGGCATAATTTGTGCATAAACACACTGAAACAAAAGGAAACATATAAGATATTTTCTGCATTACAGATTGCAGTCCCACATGTATAAGTGCTTGTTATAATTCGAACTGGGATCAACTTTAGCTAATGCCTGCAGAACTAGTAAGAGCGTACCTGGCTAAAAAGCGAACATATGATAGAAGACATTGACGATATTCAGTAGGAGAATTCAAAGCCAATGCTGATGCTAGCTGAGCTTCCAAATGAGCGCGTGTCTGCATCCCATCGTCAGTAACTCTGCACCATAATAACACCCCAAGGTGAACCTCGTGTTCAAAACATAATAAGATAAACAAGTATCCACAGGAAGCAACTAAAACGAGTTAGTATTGGCAAACAAGCAGAAATTGCTGATAATCATGGTCAATACCATCAGTGTAAATGAAAGGGAAAATTACAAAAGCTACCCCTAAGGTTTTCGGTTAAAAAAAAATCAGAGATGTTTGAAAAATACAAAAAAAAAAAAACCCTTGAGGTTTGATTCTGTGTTAAATGTAAGGGAGTAATTGCAAAATTTTTACAAATGTAAGAGGGATGTTTGAGATGTTTTTGCTCATAAAGGGTGTAAAGTGTAGTACGGAATTAAAACTCACGAGGATCTTTGTAATTTTCGAAAACCTGTGATTTTCTCAGGGGTAGTTTTTATAATTATCCCTAATGAAAATTTTTAATACTAGTATTCCACTTCATAGACAAGATTAGGTAGCTCTCAACCAATGTCATTACACAAGTTCATCAAAGATAGAACAAAATAAGAGGTCAAATGCAAGTGGTATTCATGCAAGGTTTTCTCATGAGAACCATAAAAAAGGGAGTTAGTACGCCTCCGAAAAGCAACATCACAAGTTCCCATTTTTGACGAAAGTGTATAGATTTTTTGGGAGACCATTTAAAAGACCCGTAATGAAAATGCATATAGACCTGCTCCACCCTGGTTTCCGTGCCAGAAATTTCCTGACATCAACTTGCAATGATGCCAGCTCACCACTATGAGCTGAACCTAAGGTCCACGAGCTGGCAAAATTTGATGCGGGGAAACAATCATCTGCCACTCTCAGCCAACACATAAGGCTCATATCGAAGAGATATGCATGACGTGTAGCCAAAACAACAAGGGGAAAGCCAGATTTCGATAATTTTGCAGATATAACTTTGATTGTACCTGGAGAGAGATCAAGAAAGGAATAAATCTAAATACATAATATGTTATGTTACACCTCTCGAACTAGAAAGCTGCAATCAACAACCAGATTTTGTGGCTTACCAGTATCATTAGCATTGGAATTCAGGTCTGTTGTTATCAGTGAAATCAAGGAATCATGAAGTAGACATTTCTTGTTAAAAAGATCCCAGACATATAAGGACCCCTTCCTTGTGACAAGCAACAACTTCCATGAGTCGTCACAATCAATAAATACAGCGGCAGAGCCCATCATCATGGTCGGCATGGCACGTCTCCCACATTTTGTGTAAACCTTCTCAAGGATAAAATTTTGTAATCAGTGGTAAGAATTAATATTATATCACAACTTACGACATTTGAAGTGCGTGAAATGAACTACAGTTGCTCTCTCATGTGATTATCATTCCCAAAGGGAACGAAAGAGACAGAAATGTCACTGTTGTAGCAAGTGATTTCTCATATAATATCCGTGAATACTTCGGATAAATTATTGTTATCTGTATTCTACTATTCTCATAACAACCGTACTAATAAAAATAAAAATAATAATATATAACAATACTAACAATAACAATAACATTATTAGCAATAATAATAACACAACAACAAAGATTATAGTTGTAGTAGAACTATAGGTCTAACAATAATAATAACAAAAATAATGACAACAATGCAACAACAACATCAATAATAGTAATAATAATAATAATAATAATAATAATAATAATAATAATAATGACAACAATGCAACAACAACATCAATAATAATAATAATAATAATAATAATAATAATAATAACAGTAATGGAAACAATAATTGTAATGGAAATAGTAATAAAAATTATTGTCATGACAATAATAATAACAGTTAATGTTAATATTAATAATGATGATGATGTTAATAGGTGAGGCTGACAGAGTATACTTGGAACTTGAGCAGGTTTATGGCAATTCACAATTCTTTCAGGCAGAAAAGGGGATTAAGCAAAGGCAAAACCTTATGTCAAGAATATAGATTCAGAATTGTGTACTGAATGAGAATGTTGAACAAATGGGAGACACTTCTTATCAGGTAGAATCTGGAAAGCGAAGAGCATGTAAATCCACCAAATTACTATATAAAATACATTTGGTACAAAATTTATACTTCCATTGATTAGAAGGAAACAATTAGCAGGTAACTATTCAGCAGCACAACTTTAAAAATATATTTGCTAAAGTGGAAGGACTGAAGCTATACTAACCTGGAGCGATCCATCTTCACAACCAACAGCCCAAAAGTTGGGATTTCCAGACAAGACAGTGACCTTTCCAGATATCCGATCAGACCAAAGATTTTGAGACCCTCTTGTACAAGAAAGTTCGGTTTCTTTAACCAATAAAGTTTTCCCTGCTCCTACAATATCGTTAACTGCTGCATGCTCTCTTGGACGAGCTTCCAAGCAAACAGGTATGGTATCTTCTCCTTGTTTCTTATCAAATACTCTTATTGAAAGAATACTACCAGAAGCTAGATAACCAATCTGCTCTACATTATTAGTTGTCTCTTTACTCCCACAGGCTGGAACCTTCTCAATGACCAAGCTCTCACTAATAGATGCTCTAGCTGTGACACCAGACCGCTCTTTCAAATCAGCATTGCCACTTATAGCTTTCCGTATGGATCCTTCTCTGGCACCACCATCAGTATGTATTAATCCGTTATCATCCTTGTTATGATTCGAGGATTTGCCAGGGAAATCAAGAACTTCAGACTGAGCACCAATGGAGGTTCTTTCCTGATGGGCAGTCACTCCAACTGCTTCTGGTATTATCCTCTTTCGACCATCTGGGCGTCTATATTCTTTTTGCTTTACAGGACTGGACATCCGAGCTGAGACCACTTTGTTTGATGCGTCACTGATAGCATCTTCAGTTTTCTTTCCATCATTGACAATAGTCTTACTAACTTTTGTTGTGACCACTAAATCAGCACAAGGTTTTAAAGACGGCTGGCTCTCAGGAACAACTGTATTTGTCTTTTTACTTAGAGTTTCCTTTGCGGATGCTGCTTCAAGCAATAACTGTGCTGGAGTTTCAGCTAAGTTTCCCTGCCGTCCTCTGACATCACCATAGCGATTTCTCTTCAGATCTTCTAATTCAGCATCGGTTAATTTATGTCCGATTTCATTCGCATCAAAATGGAATGTTGCCACTGTCCCATCCAAGGAACAAGCAAAGAGTGAGTACCCATCAGGGCTCCTGCACTCACAGGCAAATTTTAAGACTGGGTTAAGTATAGGTCGAGAGATCAGAAAGTAAGAATGCAGCTCAGGAGGAAAGTGGAGACATTAAAGATTAAATTTACCAAGTTAGGTCCACCACGCTTTGAGTAAAGAAATGCTTAGCCACAAATAGAGGGCGAGGACTTGCAGTAGTCCACACAGTTATGGTGCGGTCCTGACTTCCTATTGCAATAACATTGAATGGCTGTAAATCTTTTCCTTCGACCTTCGAAGAACCATTACTCCAACCAGCAGATGAGGTTTTTAAGTCCTGGGAATTGGAGATATTCCTTCTAAACATTGAATGATTGAACCTAGCAACAATAATTGGCGCATTATGTCCTAAGAAGTCAAAAGTGGCAGACCATTCCCCTCTCTCAAGAACAGGTGCAGAATGCCTGGGCTTTTGAAAACCATGAGTTGTAGTTATAAAATGGCCGCAAGGTGACCAGTCAAGCCGCCTAAAGAAGGTGGAGCCAAGCTGAAAATACAAAATGTCAAAAAGAAAAACAGCAGGTAAAAGGCAGGTGGAAGAAATATAAAACAGAGAAGCATACATTTCCTATCAAATTGTTAACTTACGGATTTAGCCCAGTGACCATCAGTTCTATGAGCAAGGCTCCAATCACTTGTTCGCCAAATTATGACAGTCTTGTCATCCGATTGACTTGCTATGAATGAGCCAATGGGATCCCAAGCTACACCTTTGACAAGACTAGAGTGACCCCGGAGAACAGCAGTGCAGATGCCATTACTCATGTCCCAAACATGAATTGTATTATCCAGACTCGCACTTGCCAATGTTGCATCATCGGGAGACCAATTAAGATCCACCTACTTTAAGCAACACCTTGATTAGAGAACAGATTAAAGAATCAATGGATGCTCATAAAAATTGCCAATTTCTACAAGCTTTAAGATACCAATAAAAGGCAAGATTAAAAAAATATTTGTAATTGGTTATTACAAAAAGGCCCCTAAGGTTCGGGCTAATTAAAAAAAACCAAGAGATTTTTTAAAATTACAAAAAAAAAAAAAAAAAAAAACTTGAGGTTTGATTGTGTCTTAAATTTAAGGAGGTAACTGTAATATTTTGATAAACATAAGGGGAAATTTGGACATGTTTTTTGCATATGAATGGGAAAAATGTAAGACAGATCAAACCTAAAGGAGGTTTTTGTCATTTCCGATAATCTCTGGTTTGTTTTGTAATTAACTCGAACCACGAGGGGGTTTTTGTAATTATTCCTATTTATAATTCATGTTGTATCTCCCTGGAACTTTTATTACCACATCGGCAGTGTGTCCTCTCAAAGTCATAGCAACTTTCCAGTTCTCAACATCAGGTGGCTCCCCACTGCCAAACTCTGTGGTCCCTGAACCAGGCTTCCTCTCATGAACAAGAATAGCTTGATCATCCGATCCGGATGCAATATATCGCCCATGCTTAGCCCACCTAACACAGTTAACAGACCCGAAATGGTCGCGCAGGGTTGCGAGAAGTTTCGATGCTGAATCATCAGTTTGCAGTTCCCTGCTAACAGATTTCATGTTCCAAATGCGAACCTGAACAAATAACAGAAACTACTTAATTCGTGATAAATAGAAGAAATCTCCATAGAGTACACTTCTTTCAGATAACTAGTTATCAAAGCTTAGGCAGTCATACGTAAAAAAATATAAAATACAAATTATCAATGGGAGTGGAACCTTTCCCTGATAATTGATGTCAATAACTCTAAACACAATAAATTGGAGTATTAAACACAAAAACTACAGGTTCAACCATGATCCACATCGTACTTAGAATTTAATATTATACATAATCAGATAGGAAGGGCTGTGGCATAAAATGTACTTCTAAGTAATTGCCCCATAAATCTAATATCTAACTATATGAAGAGGAAATCATGTAATGAAGGGGATTCTTTTTTGTACAAATTGCACTTTGAACTTGGAACGAGCATGTA
The DNA here is from genome assembly GCA_016081115.2 of Rehmannia glutinosa. Classification (NCBI taxonomy): domain Eukaryota; kingdom Viridiplantae; phylum Streptophyta; class Magnoliopsida; order Lamiales; family Orobanchaceae; genus Rehmannia; species Rehmannia glutinosa. The sequence continues at coordinate 418,839 of JABTTQ020003124.1, forward strand.
GAAATTAACAATACTTATTTATCTTTGAATTATTTCGCCGAATCGGTCACTCAAGATCTTTGGTCTCTAACCGACCCGATCGAAAAAATGGGTTTACTTCTTAAGGACTCGTTGAGAATAAATCGAATCTAGTCCTGGCCTATTGGAAGTAGAAGGCAATCTAGTTGGATCTTCAAGGACAAAAAAAGATGCAGACCGTTTGAGAATGATCAATTTACATTGCTTCTTTGGCCCGAACCTTGGAATTTTTTAGATACGATGCAATGGATCTTGTTCTATCTTTATCAGAAATTTCTCTATGAAAAGTAAGAACCGGAGTTTGAAGAAGGGGATGAAGACAGAGCCCTTGACCAGCAACAGATAGCAGAGGATTTATCCAATCTAAGTTGTGCCATGAACACATCTAAACTTTCAGATCTTAACAGCATAGCATGCTTGGTTCTAGAACTTTGGTCAGGAAGGAATATGTAGTAGAAAGGTAAATAAAATCTAGGAAATAAAATATCCAAAACTTAATTGGTTGCCTATAGAAAAAATAAGGAAACCTATTTTCCTACAGCATATTGATAATAACCACCAACATTGCAGCATCTATTGAGCATGTTGTCGACCAATTCGTCTTTTAATAGCAAAAATCAGTTAACAGAACATTTCAAATTCTCAGTGGATCCAAAAGAAAAGAAAAATCAAAATCCTGTGCAGACAAGAAAAGACGTCTAAAATAGATTTCCTCCAAAAAACAAAAAGATAAAATAACAGTAAAACAACAATTCATAGACCAAAGAAAACACAGCAACCCCAGGGAGGATGACTGATGAGAGCACAGGAATTTGGTATGGGTTGGTTTGGAGATGTGAGGGCAAGACAACATCCTGATTTCAAATGCGGATCTCATAGAGACGAAAGTGCTTGATTTACAGTTTCAATCAACATTGATGTCCCTCATTTTTTTCCCTTTCCTTACTGCTTCCTTCAGCAAGGGGATCTATGCAAATACTTTCTGGTCCAAGATTCATTCAAGTTCTTCGTAACTAAAATGGTTCGAATAATTTTAATACAGGTCACTGATTCTCACTGCTTAAGCATCTTTATCCAAGAATACATTGCCGGGTTAAGAATTTTAACACTTTTCTTGAGAATGATCGTAAAACTAAAAGTCTAAGACCAAGATGTGCATTCCTCATTTTACGACTCATTAAGTGGGATGTTTCATAATGCCGCACTTCAAAGTTCTAACCTCTCACAAAATCCTCTAGCCAGCAAAAAGAGTAAGAATTGAAAAAGAAAATTTTGGAGGAAAAAGAATACATTAGAACTAAATGAACATACCTTATGATCACCACCACCAGTAGCAAACCTAAGGCCACCAGGCTGAATATCAATGGAGAAAATCTGTGTGCCCCCATGCCTAATCCAATTAGGTTTCTCTGCTATCATCTTTCGCTACTTGAATATGTTTCACTTAAAACCCAGATGAATTTAAAAAAAAAAATAAAATAGACCAAGAAAGAAAAGAAACAAAACAAAAAGTTTTTGTTTTCCTTAAAACCCAAAAAACCCATCCCAAGTTTCTCCAAGTTCATGCCTTGCAACTCCCAAAAGACACTGATTCTAAAGAACAATGGAAAACCCACAAAAACCCTAATGGGAACACTCTCAAACCCAGAAATTTAAGCCTCAAGTAACTTAGAAACAATAGAAAATTCGAAATTGGGTAATTGAGGCCAATACATTTTATTGAGCAAAGGTGGAACTATTAGAGACCAATTGGAGAAATGAAAAAGGGTATGAGAAAGTTTCAAGTAATTAGCAATTAAAGAAATTATTAGTGAATAAAATTTTTGGAAAAAAAAAAGTTAACCTTGAGAGTGGCGAATAGGAAAAAAGGTTGAAATTTTGGCGAACAGCGTGAGAAAAACCCTAGTATGAGTTTGTGGTAAATTGGGATATTTTTGCAAGAAAGTGGAAGTTTTTAATAAGTTGGGGAGTAATAAAAATTGTTGTTTTCATGGGTAACTTCCTTTTAACGGCCCAATCTTAATGGAAGATTTGGGAGTAAAGCAAACACTGAAAAAGGCCCAGATAAAGAAAGAGAATCAAATTTACAATAATATAATGAATCAATTCATAATGTTATTTTATATTTTATAGTTATTAAGTACACAACTACACATTATAATTTTGTTTATTTATGTTGCAAAGAGGGGTTGAAACTTGAGGGGGTTAGGAACTTAGTCAATATTAGTTTTGTCTTCCCTAATCACAATTTATTTATGAGGAAAATCCTTTTTTTTTTTGTCATCTCAACTATTCATTTTTCGATTTTTCCACCTAAACTTTTTTGGGACACTTTACCTATTGAAGTTTATAGGTTTTGCACATCGCCTCTTGAAACTCGCTGCCGGTAGAATATTCCACCAAGATCTTGTCATGTGTCATGCATGTGGGGGTGAAATTATCATTTGACTGAAATTATACTAAAGTCATTGCATTTTGTCATCTAAACTTTATGTGATTGTTAATTTACCATATAAACTTTGACGATTTACAATTTGTCACCTCAGTTCAAAAAAAAAAACAAAATTTTATATGTATATAGATTTTTTTTGTTTTTTTCTTATTTCTTGATAAAAGAAATTAACTAGTATCCACTTCAATAATGTATATTATCATATGTAAATTTTGAATTTTTTGCGATTTTGGTCATATAAGTTTTAGTATCGCACAATTTTAGTCCTATAAGTTCCTAGTTGTTGCAATTTTGGTCCCCAAGGGCTATTTATACTTTCATAATATAAAAAAATGCCCTTGTTTGTTTAAATGGCTTGTTTGGCTAAGTCTTGGCACAAAAATGGATCAGATCATAGGTTTATTAATAACTTTAATAATAATTTATTATATTTATGTAATAAACTTGTGGTGAGGAGATTTTCCAAACCATAATGGATCAAATGTTCGAGATGCGTTTTTTATACATTATATTCAAATTTTGAAGATAGATGAATATGAAAATCAAGAAAAAAATTAATATATTGGGATAACTAATATATAACCCATTTTGTGCAAAGGATTAAAATTGCCGCTTTCAGCAAGATATGAGACTATAATTCATAGCTTATAAAAGATATAAGATTGAAAATACTTTTTAACCACAAGGTAAAATGGTCTAAGACCAAAACTACAACTTTATAAGTTGCAAGACTAAAATTGCAAATGTCCATAACATACGTGACTAAATTTGCATTTATACATATAATAGTATAAGTTGATCGGGTTGTCGGTAAAAATATGAATAGTTGGTGGAATAAATATTTTAATTCACAACAGACTCATACTTTTCATTGTAACTTTTATGATACTCGAATTCAATTGAAACTTTGATTCAACGCAATTAAAAAAAAAGTGAGTTAATCCCAAAAAAAATTCAAGTTGAAATGTTTTTAAGGGTAAATCACACTGTACCGCATATACTCTCAATGAATATCACTTTATCACTTTGTATTTTCAATTTGAATCACTTTACCTCCTTATACTAGTAAAATATATTTTTTTCTTATATTCCTTTATTAAGTAACTTAATTGTCCCTACTGTTATTGTTATATTAAGTTAATGGTATTAAATTCATATATATATATATATATATATATATATATTTAAAATTTTATTTGATACTATTTTGTTTAATTTAATTTTTATTAAATTAGTAAATTATTGGTATTAAGTTTCTCATCAAATGAATTGTAATAATATAATTTAGAAAATATGTGTATATAGATAATTATATAGCCATATTTAATATAAATTATATTAAATTTAAGATTATTCATTTTAGTATCAAATAATTAACCACTAAAAACTATTTTTTCTATTAAATATATCTTTTATTAAATTATGATTATTCAATTAAAAGTTAAAAAATTACTAATAATATTTTTGCACCTTTAATAAAATGTATTACATTTATATTATATAATTTTATGTTTGCGGTGAATAAGAAATTAAAAGTATAAATGTATTTAGCTAATATAAAATATTATGTTATATAGTAATTTAATAGGGACTATATTAAAGTTAAATAATTATAAACTAAATGTAAAATATAATAAATTTTATATTAACCCATTGATTAATCAATTTGTGAAAGTTAATTTATAAAAGAAGTACTAGTTTATTAATATTAGATACTTTTAAGATGATATTATCAAATACTAAAAGAAAAAACAATTTGCCACATGTCTTCACTGAGCGATTTGGTACACATGTCAACACCTTATTCTTCCAAATACATGTGTCACCTTCATATTTAGCCACGTGACAAACTATGCCACCACTTTATTCTTCCAATTATAAACCAATTTACTATATCAATTTATCATCAACTTAGTAATTAAATTTTCTATTTCCGTATATAATTATTAAAATCCAATTAAACATTTAATTAACAAAGTTATCAATTTGGCAAAATCAATGTTACGGCAAAATCGTATATTTAATATATTTATATATGTATATGTATATATATCCAACACGTTTTTTGAGGAATTTTCCTTATAATGTATTAATTAATTTAAGATATTTAATATATATATATATAGCAACCATATATACTAAAAGAGAAAACAAAGTTGACACATGTCATCACCTCATTAATTTCGACATGTGTCAACTCCTCATTTTTCCAACCACATGTCTACTTTATAATTATCCATGTGATATTGTTATCTACAAATTAAAGGTGAATTGATAATATATTTTTGAATTTAGTAATTTACAAATTTAAAAGATAATAACAACTTTAAGAGATAAGAAATAATCTAAATATCAAGGATTTATATACGCTATCATTTAAACTATTATCTTTCAAAAATATATTTGGTTTATATGCACCTTTTTATTTCCGATTTATGCTAACTCCAACGTATATTTTAAATTACTCTTATTAAATCTAGGTTTGACTCACTAACCAATTATATTCATAATTAAATAAATAATTCAATCCAGATTATAATCAAATTAAATAAACTCATCATAGATATAAATGAGCCTATCGCAACAACTAAAATTAAAATAAACTAATTTATTCAATTATCAATCTGAGGTCGAATAGTGATTATACTACATGATCCTATCAAATTATCTTTAATTTTCTCAACCAATTCGAGAAACACATCAAGGAATCTAACAACGAATAGAAATTGGGGTTTGACATACATTTAAAAATACTATCTTTCAAAAATATATTTGGTTTATATGCACCTTTTAGGTTCTTATTTTTTGCTATTACATGATTCAAATCTCAACTCAAAAAGATAAAATATATATACCAAAATAAAAGAATTTCTCACAATCTCAACTCTGAAAGATAAATTATAATCCCAAATATAAAAGATTTTATCACAATCTCATGGTCAAATTTATGTGGCCATATCGAGAGTTAAGAGTAGAAGAGGTTTAAAAATCTTTGTTGTGACAAAGACGACATACTTGGAAATAGAACAAATAGTGTAGTTTACAAAGAAGTTTTTCAAAATCTGAAGTGAACTATTTGTATGATACTCATTATACTTATTGAATTTGTTTTTTTAATATTTTTAATTTGGACAAATCCCGTGTAACACACGGGTGTTGTTCTAGTTATTTTACTAAACTAATAGAATGCGGATAAAATGGTCATATGTTATAGTATATGAGTATAAAACAATATGGTGTTGCTTTCACACCCTCAATTCCTCTAAATACGCCCCCTTCTTTTAATTATATTATTTTTATCAAATTAAAAGACTATAATACCCTTGTTACCCATCAAATCTCTAAATACACCCCAATCCCAATAGTCATTTACTTGAGGTGTAAAACTCATATTCAGTTAAGAAGCATGAATGGCGGTGAAGAATTTAAGGGTTTTTTCCCACTGAAACTTGAATTTTAGGGCAACCACAGATTTTGAACAATGGAAATTTCAGAAGCCAGATTTGTTGTTGTTTGCATTAAAAACGCAGAATGGCTCTGTTTTTTTGCATTAAAAACACAGAATTACAGCTCTGACGCCAGGCCTCCCAAAAAACATATGCTTCTCCTTCATTTCTTTTCTGCAACCACCAATTTAAGACTTCTTCCAAATTTCTTTTTTCTTTTTCTATTTTTGTTTTTAAATTTTTTATGTCTCTCACTATTAATATGCAACTTTTGCTGCTTTTACCACTTGTTCACTCACACACAACACACACGGTTCTACTCTCTCTCTCTTCGCACGCCGCCATGATATCAGATTCAGAATCACAACCCCTCAATCGACGCCATTGTGGGTGCCTCTCCCTTTTAAGAAGTGTTAGAGATTTTTCTAACCGCAAGTCTACGGTGTCAAGTTTTAATATAGTGAAAGTAAGGTTGTCGTATCCACAGGGAATGCGCGTATAAGTACCAAGTATAAATTATCTATGCTATATTTGACAGATCAATAATAGGTGGATGTCTCAATTTATAAATAAAAACAACTAGATGTAACTACTCAATATATAAACAACTAAATATATGGGAGAATGAATTCTAGAGGTGTGATAAATCTAGTTTTCCCTTGTATTATCAATATGGTTTATCAATCACAAATTACCAATTTATAAGTCAAGATTTCTACAATAATCATTTCCTCTCTCGAGTGCCAAATGATTTTAGATCACAATTAGGAAATCAATATCTCTATAAAAATCACCAATTGAAATCTCAATAAACACTATGAATCTTAATAAATGACTTCAAAGGATTCACAAATCTCTCAATTCTATGAAATCCTAGGTTATGCTATTTCAAGGTCATGTATTCAATTACCTCTCTCAAGTGTCAAATCAAATACACCAAACACTCTAAATTATTGAACAAGTAATTTAGAAGCAATAGATCCAAATAGCACAAATAAATTGAGAAATCTAGATTGATAAACCACAATATCAAAACATAAGTTCAAACATAGATTATATCAACCCTCTAGAATTATAGAGTTTAGCTCATGATGAAAATACAAATATCCTTAATCAAATGAGAATGCATCTCAAATGATATACAAGAAACAACAAAGAAGGAATTAAAGAGATTAAAGAAGAATCTTATCTATTTCTAGATGATAAATGTCTTCAATCTTCTTCCCCAACTCTTTCCTTGTGTCTTGGTGGTGTTGGTTTTCATCCCCAAGTGTCATCCATGCCCTAGATCAAGCCTCCCATGTATCTATTTATAGTACCCTCCTTTTAGATCCAAAAATTGGAGTTTCATTGTTTTGTCCGCCCACGGGCGCTGCAGCGATCGAAAATGGGCGCTGCAGCACCAAAACACAAACCGAGATCGCCCAGATTTCAGACGAACATCAGTAGCGCTTCTCCTCATGCGCTTTGGCTTCTTTTTCTCATTTTGTAGCACTATCCAAATGTCGAATTGGCTTTGGGTGTCTTCATAAGAGTTGTAGCCCTCTCTCTTAGCTTTCCATAGCCACTTGAATCAGCTCAATATCAATTTTGTAGAGAGTGTTATGGCCATAACACTAAACCCTGCCAGTGATGGAAATTTCATACGCGTTTGGGCATTTCTTCAAATCAATCTCTCGTTGTTTGATCATCCTTTCTTCTTTTGACACACGACTCATTACAATGACTCTAGACTCAATATAATTGGCCCTCAACATGACTTGGCCACTCAAATGACTCGAAATAATGGAAATTAATACCTAACATATGAGATATAACAAAAATGACTCAAAATACTCAAAAACAACACAAAACTCTAGTCTCGGAAGCCCAAATCAATGGTATAAAACCAAGTGAACAAGAAGAAGAGGTGTATTTAGAGGTTTTGTAGCTTTTAAGGGCATTTAAGTCTTTTAAATTGATGAAAATTATTTAATTGAAGGGAAGGGGTGTATTTAGAGGAATAGGAGGTGCAAATAGTGCTACCCAAAACAATATTCTAAAGTTATAAAAGGTAAACTGTAGAGTGATACTAATTGAGAGTATAAGTGGATAAAGTGATACTATTGAGAGTACAATGAGATAAAAATGATACTGAAGGAAAATACATGGGGTAAAGTGGGAATTTTTCTATTTTTAACTTTATATCTCTTATAGTCTTATAGTCCTCAATTCTTATAAATAGAACGCCCGAAGATAAATAATTATAAAAACATGAAAAGCAAGCATTTAATTTTTTTAACATATTTTATTCGATTTTATTAAACAATGTGCCTTTTATAAATATGTGTATAACAGGGAGTTTACTCTAATTTTCGTAATATATAGTATATATAATATGCTCAAAAAAATAATATATTATTATACATAAAAGGAAAGAGAAAAAAGTTGTCCATCACAATATACAAAATAGAAAGGGAAAATATTTTTTTCCAACCTAATTTTGGGGAGAATTTTTAAAGTACCCACATTGGATAATGAAACTTCTTTTCTACCACCTTTTTAAAAGCACTCATTTTCTACACGTAATTACCAAAATAACATTTACTTTTGATTTGTTCAAATCTGACAAATATAAGAGTCCCTATCGTGATAACTTATTTTATACCGTGATATGACTTATTTCATAACATGAGAGCTTATTTCATAATGTGATATTGTGATAACTTATTTCATAACGTGATAACTTATTTCATAACGTGGGAACTTATTTCACAACATGATAATGTGAGAACTTATTTTATACCGTGATATGGCTTATTTCATACCGTGAGAGCTTATTTCATAATGTGAGAACTTATTTCACAACGTGGAACTTATTTCATAACGTGATAACATGATAACTTATTTTATAACATGGTAACTTATTTTATACCGTGATATGACTTATTTCATATCATGAGAGCTTATTTTATAACGTGATAACTTATTTCATAACATGATAACTTATTTTATACCGTGATATGGCTTATTTCATACCGTGAGAGCTTATTTCATACCGTGAAAGCTTATTTCATGACGTGGGAACTTATTTCATAGTGTGATAAACTTATTTCAGAACGTGGTTACTTATTTTATACCGTGATATGACTTATTTCATATCGTGAAAGCTTATTTTATAACGTGATAACTTATTTCATAACGTGAAAGCTTATTTCATAACGAGGGAACTTATTTCATAATGGGATAACTTATTTTATAACGTGATAACTTATTTTATATCATGATATGGCTTATTTCATACCGTGAGAGCTTATTTCATAACATGATAACTTATTTGAAAAATCTGAAAAATTATCTATTGATTTTGAAAATTGGTTCAATAAAATTTAAAAGTATTTGCAATTTATTAAAAAAAGTTAAAAAAATCCACAAAATTATTTTAAAATCTAAATATTAAAATATAATAAACACGATAATTAGTTTAAAAAAACAAAAAAAATAATCGAAGCTATTTTAAAATCAAAAATTTAAATATGAAAATTAAAAAAAAATATACTGTTTGTTTTTTTAGACATTTGCCATTTATTTAAAATATCTTAAAGTTATAAAATAATACAACTCAAAATTATTTTCAAAAAGTTGTTTTTTTATACTAAACGATTCTATAAAAATCTGATTTTTTTAATAAAACTAAAACTTGTGTTAAAAATATGAAAATAAAGAAAATATATTTTATGTGAGAGATAAATATGACCTCACCTACTTTTTTCTTTGAGTAAATAGGAAAAAGTAGTCACATAGGATAGATCAACTTCTTTTCTAACCTAACATATAAGAAACTATCTTTTCCACCCACTTTTATGGTTCTTTTACCCAAATACCCTTGACACTTGAATACAAAAGCAAAAAGTAGGTGGGGTCATATTTCTCTCTCACATAAAATACATTTTCTTTATTTTTATATTTTAACACAAGTTTTAGTTTTATTAAAAAAAATCAGATTTTTATAAAATCGTTTAGTATAAAAAACAACTTTTTGAAAATAATTTTGAGTTTTATTATTTTATAATTTTAAGATATTTTAATTACATGGCAAATGTTAAAAAAAAGTGTATAGTTTTTTATTAAATTTTCATATTTATTTTTTTTGTAATTTTTTGATTTCAAAATAACTTTGATTCTTTTTTTTTATTTTTTTAAACTAATTATCATTTTTATTATATTTTAATATTTAGATTTTGAAATAATTTTATGGATTTTTGTAAACTTTTTTAATAAATTGCAAATACTTTTAAATTTTATTGAAATAATTTTCAAGATTAATAGATAATTTTCAGATTTTTCAAATAATTTATCACATTATGAAATAAGCTCTCACAACATGAAATAAGCCATATCACAGTATAGAATAAGTTATCACATTATAAAATAAGTTATCACGTTATAAAATAAATTGTCACGTTATGAAATAAGTTCCCATGTTATATAATAAGCTTTCACGTTATGAAATAAGTTATCACGTTATGAAATAAGCTCTCACGGTATGTAATAAGTCATATCACGATACAAAATACGTTATCACGTTATGAAATAAGTTATCACGTTATCACGTTATAAAATAAGTTCTCATAGTATGAAATAAGCCCTCACAGTATGAAATAAGTTATCACGTTATGAAACAAGCTCTCACGATATGAAATAAGCCTTATCACGTTATGAAATAAGTTATCACGTTATGAAATAAGTTCCACGTTATGAAATAAGTTATCACGTTATGAAATAAGCCATATCACGGTATAAAATAAGTTATCACGTTGTGAAATAAGTTATCACGTTATGAAATAAGTTTATGAAATAAGTTATCATAACTGAAATAAGCTTTCACGTTATGAAATAAGTTATCACGTTATGAAATAAGTCATATCACGGTATAAAATAAGTTATCACGTTATGAAATAAGTTGTCACGATATGGACTCTTATATTTGTCAGATTTGAACAAATCAAAAGTAAAGGTTATTCTGGTAATTACGGGTAGAAAATGAACTTTTAAAAGGTGGGTAGAAAAAAAGTAAAGGATATGGGAGGTTTAGAAGGGGTTGAATAATTTTTCGATTTTAGAACTTTAAATTGTTCAAAAGTCAAATCATTTTTGTCCTTGGGGGCGGCTAAGTTGGCTATTCAAACTAAGTTACCCACTCAACAGACTCGATAGAGTTGTTGATAGTATAACTCGGTTGCTTAAGCCAATACTTAACTTAGTTGATTTGGTTTTATAACAGCGGAAGACTTAACACCATTTGATTGATTTAAAGCTTATTTTTAAACACTTGTTTTAGCACTTTGTTAATTATCAGTTGGATAGCAGATTTAACTAACAACAGATATAAGGTAAATGCATGAATGTAAATGCTGAAAGTAAATTGACACAAGTATATTTATAGTGGTTCGAAGATGGGGTAATTCTTCTAATCCACTCTTCTCCAACTCCTGGAGGAATCCACTAAGTAACAAATCAAGTTACAAAGCAGTGAGTTGTCTAGAGACAACCTTGATCACACACCTCGCTACTCCGCGACTCAACTTCTTCTTCTCCTGCGACTCAACTTCTTCACGAAGCAGCTGTCTGGCTACTTCAGCTCACTTCTCAAGTTATTGGATTTGATCACGAAGCCCTCCAACAAACTTGAAACTTGGTTAGACCTTGAACATTTCTACAATCCTTCAACTTGGAAAGTAGACCACTTTTTGTTCTTCAAATTGTTTCCTCTTCAACTGGTTGAAGTTGTCTCTCCTTCACAGCTTGTGTTGGATCGAGTTTCTTCAAGTTTTAGGCTTGAGGAATATCTTGAAATGTTTTAAGAATATTGCAGGTTAATTGCTTGAATAATGCTTGCTCTTGCTAGGTTCAGGTAATCAAGGTAACCCTTTCTCAAATGCTTCCTCAGCCTTTTATAGTGCACATTTGAAATTTGTCCGTTGAATTTGAAATTTGTCCGTTGAAGAGATAGACTAGTTTCAAATGTCACTTTGTGTTCGTTGGCTTGTCTTTTCTCGATCTGCAGCCCTTGTGATGTTGTCCTTTCCTCGTATTAATTGGCTCTTGATTTCTGAGTTCGACACAAGATGCAGTGTTTCCCATTGGCTCATTCTTTTTGCATATTTCTGGGCCAAACACTTTAAGACCTGGCAGGCAACTTGACATATTACTATATCGAGTAATATTCTTGACTTTATTCCAACGGATCTAAGTCAGTTGTCTTGACTTGACTGTTGCTTATACCCCAGGTGTCTTGAGTCTGCTCCAATCATAAGATTGACTCAACTATCACTTTAACTGTTAGACTTGGCTCTTTAAGTTGAGTTGACTGACATTTCTCAGAGTTGTTCCTCAGCTAACTCTCCTTCAGTCGAGTCCTTGACTTCCTTCTAGTCCATACTCAACTGACACACAATAGAGTCTTCATTCCAGTCCGCATTTGACTTCTTGTAATCTTGACTTAGCTGACTTCACTCAGCTCTTCCAGTCCTATCTATTATAATACAAAATTATAAGGAAAATGTGGTGCCAACTTCCTAGTCTAAGTTTTACATGGTATCATCTGTTTGATAAATGTTTTTATCATGATTTTGATGATTTTGTTTTAAAGAGTTTTTACACCAAAACAATGTTTAAAAATGTTGTCCAAATACTCCCGATTGTTTTAAAATGTTTTTACTAATTTTTTGGAGTATTTCTTGAAGTTTATTTTCGATAAAAATTGGACAACACTTCCGTTTCGCGTTGGACCGGTCGCCCTATAGGGCAACCTGTGCCTGGAGATGTGTTTTGAAACAGAAAACGCCACGGAAGTAAAATTGGTGAGGTCGACCGGTCGATCTGAGACAGAACTCCCTGAACTTGATTTTTGAAGTAAAATTGGTGAGGTCGACCGGTACCTGACTACCGGGAGTAATTGTTTGAGACAGAACTCCCTGAACTTGATTTTTGAAGCACTCGACCGGTTTAACACAGGGTCGACCGGTCGGACCCCCCATCGACCGGTCGACCTGTGTAAAATTAAGGGTTTTATTTTCAACGTCTATTTCTGTGCGACCGGTCGCCCTATTGTTTGACAGCAAAATTCTAATTGTTGTGCAGCAGACATAAATTCCTTAAATTGTGGAATTGATTTCTAACAACTATATTCTTCAATTGTCTTGCAATTTTTTACAGATTTCAATCTCCTAGGAGGAGCCTATCAAGTTCAAGACATCTCTTATAAATAGATGAAGAATTGAAACAACACATGATGAGAGAAAACTACAACACAACAAGATACACTTAAGCAAACATATTTGTTCTTCTTTGTTATTATTCTTGTTGTAATTTGCTTAGCTTATCACTTTCGCATCTTGAGGTCTAGGCTTGATTCTTGATTACACTTGCACTCTAATTTGTATTGTTCATTATAGAGTTGTAATATTGAATTTTTGTGGTCGTCATTCAACACAAGATATCCTTGTGAGTGTTCTTGTGGTAAGAACACACTTGGGTGATCTAGGTGTTAGGTGCAAGAAGATTGTGGTAATCTTCTTATTGAAGAGTGTGGTGCTCTTTGAGGTGTTGAAGAATTTGGTGTTCTTCAAGGTTGAAGATTGTGGTAATCTTCACAAGGTGCCATTGGAGATTGTGGTAATCTTCAAGAGAGATTGTGGTAAATCTCAAAGGTGGTGTTGTAGAAAAGTGAGGTGCTCTTCAAGGTGATGTTGTAAGGTGTTGTTGTATTAATTGTGGTAATTAATAAAATCTTTTTTTCTTTTTGAAATCCATCCCGGAGATACTGGGGTGGTAGAAGATTAGGCCCTAGGTGGGTTGAACCTCTATAAATCGACGCGTGTTGTTTACTTCCCACACCTTTTTTTGTCTTGGCTTGTTTGATTCGAAAAAGAGGGCATAATCGAGAAAATGGAGATAATCTATTCACCCCCCTCTAGATTATCGTAGCCGCTTGGACTTACAAGTGGTATCAGAGCCAAACTCTTTGGCAAGCTCGTTCCACATCACGAGTAAAGAGGAACGATCATCGGCTACGAATGAAGTCTACCATACCCGAGCCTCCACCAACAAGCCACCACTATTTGATTCCAAAAATTATACATTTTGGAAAGAAAGAATGGAATGCTATTTACAAAGTTGCGGGTTCAATATTTGGAACACGATCATAAACAGAGAATCCATCCCAATGAAAGATGGACCATTCACCTCCAAAGTCCTCAAGGAGCTCAATGATGAAGAAAAGGAAATTCTCTCCTTAAATGGTAAAGCTCTAAATATTCTTCATTGTTCACTTACACTTTCGGAATACGGTCATATTCGAGGAATACAATCAGCACACGAAGCATGGGAAAAATTAGAAGCTATCTATGAAGTATATGCAAATGAAAGGAGCAACTCAAAAGCATCTACCTCTCAAATGGATACAACATCAAATCCAACATGGGATGAGCTTCTTACACCTTCCGATAATGAAGAAGCCGAGCAATGTTTAATGGGCATCGACGAAGACAATGAGGTACGCTCAAACTCTTCTATTTCTTTTAGCAATAAAATGCATGATGATTATGATGATTTGCAAAATGATTTTGATGAGCTACAAAATGAATTCCAAAGCTTGCTTGTTAAATACAAAAATTTGAAAAAAGAATTCAATGTTTTGAAAAATGATAAGGATAGTTTATTTACTTCCTATGAATCACTATCATGTGCTCACACCACCACTCTCGATAAGGTTAGAAACCTTGAAAAAAAATAGTACTCTTGTTGAGGATATTAATTGCATGAAAAATGATTTATCAAAATTCAATTTGAGTACCGATAAAATGACCAAAATTGTTGATGGTCATAGTTGTGATAATTTGAAACTAGGACTTGATCATAAGCCTAATGTTGTTAATCATATGAAAAAGAATCAAGTCTCTAAGCATGTTGGTCATTATGCTCCTAGAATTATTACTTGCTTTTATTGCGGTAAAAAGGGTCACACGGCTAATACTTGTCGGGCTAGAAATAGCTCTAATTATTTTTGGAGACCTAAAAGTCTCAAAGCTAATCCCAAAGGACCCAAACACTTGAGGGTACCACAAAATAATGTCATATTAGGTACCTGGCGGAATAATAATCAAAGAAAATTCATGCCGCCAAGAAGACATCAAATGCCCGTTTCATTTGATCAAAGGAGAAGACATCACCACAATGAATTTCTAAGAAGGAAATATTATCAACAATGGAAAGGTAACAAACCTTGGAAATGGAGCAATTGGAGAAGTTATCATCAACAAGATGATTTTCAAAGAGGAAGATACCATCAACAATGGGAAAGACACAACCCATGGAAATGGCGTAATTGGTGAACCGTATCTCCTCATTTAAATATGCATTTTATTTTGTTATTATGCATGTTTTTATTTGTGCCTTAATTGTCAAAATGAGTTTTCAATACTTATTTTTAAATTAAGGTCTTCAACAAATATTTGTGTTTTTAAAATCTTTTGAAAAGAAGACCTTGTATGATGTTTTTTTTTAAAAAAAATTCTTGTGCATTCATTTAAACTAATATGTTTTATTATCCCTTATGGATTTACATAGCACAAGCATACTTGTAACATCTTATTGCTTTAGCCTACACTTGTATCATATTGTTTTGTGCAAACCTTGTTTAAGAATTGTGTAGGATTAATATATTTTCATTAATGGTTATCTACTCATTATTTGACAAGAGAGACATAAACTATCGAGGTACGCTCATTGTTATTCATCTCATAGACTCGATATATTTTTGCCATATGTCTATGTGCTTGTTTTTCAAGATATTTCAATGTATCTCACACAATTGCCATTAAGAGGATTTTTCAAGGCATTATTCATCAAAGCTCTTTTTATCCGAGACTTGTAAAGGATTATATTTATTTTAATAAATATTTTGATTTTTATCCTCTTCTCAAAATTATGCATTTGTTTGCACATATTCATTCTTGTCAAAACTCCGGTTCAAATATTTCTTTTAAATCAGGTCTCAACTATATGCTCTCGGATTTTCAAATTTCAAAAGAGACCTTATATAGCTTCCTATAAGCATATTTGAACTTACATGTTTTTATAGAACTCTTGATTGTTTTAAAGCATAGTATATGTTACTTGTTATAATATCTCTATTATTCGATATTACTATGCTCCTGTGCAAAATATCTTGTTAAGATTTTGCAGAAATTTTTGTTATCTCGGAACAAGCTTGATAGCCAAGGCAAGGTTAGTAGCTCAAAGGTATTGTCAAGAAGAAGGTATTGATTATGGTGAAACATTTGCACCCGTAGCACGTTTAGAAGCTATTCGCATTTTACTTGCCTATTCTTGTTTTAAAAATTTCAAACTTTACCAAATGGATGTTAAATCCACCTTTCTAAATGGTTTTATTCAAGAAGAAGCCTATGTAAAACAACCGGGGTTTGAAAATTTTTCTAGGCCAAATGTTTTTTTAAAAAAAGGGCCTTGTATGTTTAAAATAAGCACCCCGTGTATGGTATGATAGACTTAGCTATTTTCTTTTGCAAAATAATTTTACAAGAGGTAAAGTTGATACTACTTTCCTTGTTTTTTTGAAAAAAAGGGAAGATTGCTTACTTGTGCAAATTTATATTGATGATATTATTGGTGCTACTAATGAATCTTTGTGCAAGATATTTTCTAAGTTGATGCGAGGTAAATTTAAGATGATCATGATGGGGGAGCTCAATTTCTTCCGTGGACTTCAAGTTAAAAAATGTCAAGAAGGTGGTTATATTTCACAATCAAAGTATACAATAGAACCTTTGAAGAAGTTAGGCATTGAAGAAGGAAGAACCATCTCAACCTCTATGGCTACCAATGTAAAGATTGACAAAGGTTGAGGAAGGCATATTGATTGACAAACAAGTCCGAGGTATGTTTATCTACGTTTATTACTCTTTAGAGTCGACATTTTCTATGCATTATGTCTCTATGCTCGACCTCAAAACTATCCCAACGAATCTCATTAAAGTGTCGTTAAAAGAAATCTTCAAATATTTGAAAGGCACTTCTTCTTATGGCTTGTATATCCAAAGTTTTAAAACGTTCATAATTTTTTTGGGATAACAAGTCCGGTGATTATAATTTCTCAAAATATGGTTCGTCATAATCGAACTAAACATATTGAGATTCGATATCTTTTCTAAGGGATTGCGTTTCTAAAAACAAAAAAAAATTGAGATGTGTTTAATTCCGTCTCAAAGATAACTCGCGGATATTTGTTTTTAACCGCCGAGTCTTTTACCTCATTTCGAGCTTGATTATGACATAATGTATATTGATTGAGGCATACGTTTGCATTTTGCTCGTTTTTAAAACTTAGGGGCGAAAAATCAGATTTTTGGTTCAAACTTTGGATTTTGCAAAATAGAATGAACCAGTGGGCTGACTGGGCTGAGGCCGACCGGTCGGCCATGCCCTCCATCGGTCGCCCTCAGCTCCGACCGGTAGCCCATGGTGAAAATTTTGATTAAATTAGCTTTGTTTCAGACTTAGCCAATTTCATATGGTTTTCTCTATTTTCGCACCCCTTTGCCATTTTCACACACAATTCACTTCAAATGTGTTTTGTTGCATAAATTATATATCTTGAGGATTATCTTGCTCGTTTATCATCATTGTTGCTCATCTTTACCGATTAAATGGTAAGAATTCTACTTCCTTATCTCAATTGGGTTGAACCCTTGAGAACTTGGCTTAAATGTTAATTTCTTGATGCAAATTATATATGTTTGTGATGAGCTTATTCATTATTGTTGATTGGTTGTTGTATAATTTGATTTGGTGATGAAAAACTTGGCTTGATTATTTTTACAAGGGCAATATACCATCTTCTTTATCATTTGACGCCCGCCAAGTGTTCGATAAAATGTTTCAAAGAAAAATTCATCACCTACATGATTCTCTCGTTTTCAAATGTCTTATATATTTACAGAGATCATGTTTTTCAAATCAAATGAGCTTTCATGAGCTTCTACAAGTAATATGATCGATTTTTCCCTCTTAGTTGGTTTATAAGCTTCAATGTTCAAATAGCTCGATAAATCAGTTAAATTGCGCTCTTTGATATGGATATATGATGTTTTTATCGTGCTAACATTCTTTTTGATGATTCTGAAGGGGGAGAAACATGTTATAAGCTCTTTAGCTCATAGAAGCTAAAATAAGCTCGCGAAAGAAGCTATAAGCTATGGCTCCTTAAAGCCAAAAGCTGTGAAGCATACTTAGTCCATTTGTTGTATTATGGACTTATTTTCATGACTAATGATGTTTTGTTGAGAGGGGGCTTATAAGCTCTTGATACTTAAGCTCTATATGTTAAAGCTGAGCTTTTAGCTTTTGGTTGATTGCTTCCATACTACTCTTGTTGTGCATGTTGATAGGGGGAGCTTTTGCAATATGTGTTTGATTATCTCTACTCTCATCCTTGTGTTTATATTGTGCGGAATGTTATCGCTCACAACGGATAGTTTATTTTTTACCGGAAAATCTTTTTTGATTTCAAATTCGACCTCTTAATATTTCTTAAAATTGTTTTGGTTTGTAATCATCAAAAAAGGGGAGATTGTTTGATAAATGTTTTTATCATGATTTTGATGATTTTGTTTTAAAGAGTTTTTACACCAAAACAATATTTAAAAATATTGTCCAAATACTCCCGATTGTTTTATAATGTTTTTACTAATTTTTCGGAGTATTTCTTGAAGTTTATTTTCGATAAAAATTGGACAACACTTCCGTTTCACGTTGGACCGGTCGCCCTATAGGGCAACCCGTGCCTGGAGATGTGTTTTGAAACAGAAAACACCACGGAAGTAAAATTGGTGAGGTCGACCGGTCGACCTGGGCGTCGACCGGTGGCGTCGCCCGGTCGCCCCAGGGTCGACCGGTACCTGGGAGTGATTGTTTGAGACAGAACTCCCTGAACTTGATTTTTGAAGCACTCGACCGGTTCAACACAGGGTCGACCGGTCGGACCCCCCGTCGACCGGTCGCCCTGTGTAAAATTAAGGGTTTTATTTTCAACGTCTATTTCTGTGCGACCGGTCGCCCTATTGTTTGACAGCAAAATTCTAATTGTTGTGCAGCAGACAGAAATTCCTTAAATTGTGGAATTGATTTCTAACAACTATATTCTTCAATTGTCTTGCAATTTTTTACAGATTTCAATCTCCTAGGAGGAGCCTATCAAGTTCAAGACATCTCTTATAAATAGATGAAGAATTGAAACAACACATGATGAGAGAAAACTACAACACAACAAGATACACTTAAGCAAACATATTTGTTCTTCTTTGTTATTATTCTTGTTGTAATTTGCCTAGCTTATCACTTTCGCATCTTGAGGTCTAGGCTTGATTCTTGATTACACTTGCACTCTAATTTGTATTGTTCATTATAGAGTTGTAATATTGAATTTTTGTGGTCGTCATTCAACACAAGATATCATTGTGAGTGTTCTTGTGGTAAAAACACACTTGGGTGATCTAGGTGTTAGGTGCAAGAAGATTGTGGTAATCTTCTTATTGAAGAGTGTGGTGCTCTTTGAGGTGTTGAAGAATTTGGTGTTCTTCAAGGTTGAAGATTGTGGTAATCTTCACAAGGTGCCGTTGGAGATTGTGGTAATCTTCAAGAGAGATTGTGGTAATCTCAAAGGTGGTGTTGTAGAAGAGTGAGGTGCTCTTCAAGGTGATGTTGTATTAATTGTGGTAATTAATAAAATCTTTTTTTCTTTTTGAAATCCATCCCGGAGATACTGGGGTGGTAGAGGATTAGGCCCTAGGTGGGTTGAACCTCTATAAATCGTCGCGTGTTGTTTACTTCCCGCACCTTCATTCTTGTCTTGGCTTGTTTGATTCGAAAAATAGGGCATAATCGAGAAAATGGAGATAATCTATTCACCCCCTCTAGATTATCGTAGCCGCTTGGACTTATATCATCAAAATCTAACAAATAAATTTCCTAACAAGTTTCAATATCTAATGTGGGTACTTTAAAAATTCTCCCTTTTGCTTTTGTATTCAAGTGTCAAGGGTATTTGTGATAAAAGGACCATAAAAGTGGGTTGAAAAAATAGTTTCTTTATATGTTAGGTTAGAAAAGAAGTTGATCTATCGTATGTGGCTACTTTTCCCTATTTACTCTAAATTTTGACCGATTTTACACTTTGCAACCTAAACTATTTATTTTTACAACTAACAATCTAAACTTTGCGAGTTTTTTACTTTATAACCCCCGACCAGCTGGAATTGGGATATTCCAAGAATATTCGCTCATATGACTCATATGACCCGAAATATTCCAGGTATATTCCTGGAATATTCCAACTTTGGTTGTCCGGAGGTTATAAAGTGAAAAAAATCCGCAAAATTTGGATTGCTAGTTGAAAAAAAAGTTATAATTTATGTTGCAAAGTGTAAAAATGATCAAAATTTAGGTTGCAAACAATTATTTTCTCAAATAAAAAAAACATGGGGGTAAAAATGGGTTTTCCATTTTCATCGCCCACCACCAGCGGCCCTGTAGGTTTATAGTTGGCACCAAAATTTGAAATTCAGTCTTCACCTTCGGGCAACATCAACAATGTCGATACTTGTTTTGACAGGATAATCTAACACACCTGTGCTACAAGAGAGTTTATTGATTGACTCTTTTTGTTATCTTACTTTAATACTTTTAGTTACATATATTTATCTTTTCTGGGACAAGTTCTATCACAAACTAACATGATTCTTCATAGACCTTCTTTAAGAAGCGTCAAATCTTTGTCCAATTTTTCATTTGCATTTCAAGCGTTTCATTTCTCTGACTGTACAGCGGTAGCACTAGATTCTGAAACCCATAATGGCCCTTTTAAGTTCTCACATTTTCATAGCGCGCACAACATGTTTGATAAAGTTCAGCAACGAGATATTTCGTATTACAACCACTTGCTTTTTGGGTACTCGCGGGATGGACTAAACCAAGAAGCATTAAAGATTTATGCATTTATTAATCGGGCGGGTGTTTTAGTGGATGGGTGTAGCCTTTCTTGTATATTAAAGGTTTCTGCAAGCTTGTATAATCATGCTTTCGGTAAACAAATACATTGCCAGTGCGTTAAAAATGGGTTCTTTGAGGATGTTAGTGTTGGAACCTCACTTGTCGATATGTATGTTAAGAATGAAAATTTGGATGATGGGAAGAGAGTCTTTAATGAGATCAGAGATAAGAATGTAGTAACTTGGACTACATTACTGTCAGGTTATGCACAGAAGGGAATGACTCAAAAGGTCATAGAAGGTTTTAGCAGGATGAAATTTGAGGGAGTTGAACCGAACCCCTTCACATTTGCAACTGTTATTGGAGCTTTGGCAGATGAAAGGGCAGTAGAGGCTGGAGCTCAAGTACAGAGTATGGTTATCAAAAATGGTTTGGATTCAACCCGGGTTGTTGGGAACACTTTGGTTAGTCTGTATTCAAATTCTGGGATGACCCGAGAAGCTAAAGATGTGTTTGAGGGCACAGAGTGTAGGGATGCAGTTTCTTGGAATGGGATGATAGCAGGTCTTATTATGAATGGACTTGACTTGGATGCTCTTGAACTGTTCTATAGAATGAGGCTTGCAGGTGTAAAGTTTACTGAAACAACTTTTACCACTGTTGTTAAGTTGTGTGCTAACCTTAAAGAATTGGGTTTTGCCAGACAGATCCATTCTCAGGTCGTCAAGAGTGGGTTTGGATGTTTCAATAACATCAGAACGGCTCTTATGGTGTGCTACATGAAAGGTCGTGAGATGGATGATGCAATCAAGATGTTCTCGGTTATGGATACAGTTCAAAGTGTGGTGTCGTGGACAGCAATGATTGGAGGATACTTGCAGAATAATAGAACAGTAGAAGCAATAGAAATGTTTCTCCAAATGCGAAGAGAAGATGTCAAACCTAATCATTACACTTATTCGACAATACTTGCAGCTCTTCCAACCAATTCATTGTTTCAAGTGCATGCAGATATCATCAAAACCAATTACAATAACTCACCATCAGTAGGAACAGCATTGCTCGATGCGTATATTAAGATAGGAAAGAGCAATGATGCTGCAAAAGTTTTTAAACAAATAGAAGAAAAGGATGTTGTTGCTTGGTCTGCAATGTTAGTTGGATATGCCCAAGAAGAGGATATTGAAGGAGCTGTAAATTTTTTTGCTCAGTTAGCTAAGGAAGGTGTGGAGCCAAATGAGTTTACTTTCTCTAGTATAATCAATGCATGTGCTACATCCTCAGCAGCTGCAGAGCAAGGGAAACTATTTCATGCATGCTCAATCAAATATGGTTATAACAATGCTCTGATGGTAAGCAGTGCCCTTGTAACCATGTATGCCAAAAAAGGGGATATTGAGAGTGCCAATGAAGTCTTCAAGAGGCAGCAAGAAAGAGATATAGTCTCTTGGAACTCGATGATCTCAGGGTATGCACAACACGGTTATGCGGAAAAGGCACTAAAGGTATTTAAGGAAATGCAAAAGAGAAACTTGGAAATGGATGAAATTACATTTATTGGTGTCATTTCTGCATGTACTCATGCAGGACTAGTGAATGAAGGTGAAGTGTATTTTGACATGATGGTGAGCAATCTTCACATCTCTCCCACAATGGAGATCTATTCATGCATGGTTGATCTGTACAGCAGAGCTGGGATGCTAGATAAAGCTATGGCTCTTATTAATGGGATGCCCTTTCCTGCAGGCGCAACTGTTTGGCGTACTCTCTTGGCTGCATGCCGAGTTCATCGAAACTTGGAGCTTGGCAAACTCGCAGCTGAAAAGCTCATTTCATGTCAACCACAGGACTCAGCTGCATATGTCTTGTTAGCTAATCTATATGCTGCATCTGGACACTGGCGAGATAGGTCAAAAGTGAGAAAACTGATGGATGAGAGAAAAGTTAAAAAGGAAACAGGATATAGCTGGATTGAAGTGAAGAACAAGACATACTCTTTTGTGGCTGGTGATGTTTCACATCCTTTATCAGATCACATTTATATGAAACTTGGAGAATTAAGTATCCGTTTGAGGGATGCAGGATATCAGCCAGATACAAATTATGTACTCCATGATATTGAAGAGGAACAAAAAGAAGCCATCCTTTCTCGCCACAGTGAGAGACTGGCTATTGCCTTTGGATTAATTTCAATATCTCCTGGCATTCCAATACGAATCATAAAGAATCTTCGAGTTTGTGGTGACTGCCACACTGTGATTAAGCTAATATCAAAAATAGAAGGGAGAGAAATTGTTGTAAGGGATTCAAATCGATTCCATCACTTTAGTGAAGGCTTATGCTCTTGTGGGGATTATTGGTGACATTTTAATAAATTGCAAGGGTTCAGGAATTTGAGTTTTTCCCAACAACTTTATGAATATTATCATCTTCTGGCTCTGAGTTGAGAAGCCGTGTATCAAAAAGCTTTTAATTTGGAGCCTTATGCATGAGTATTCCCATTGATGGTGCAAGTTCATATGGGAGCTCTGCTGGTGTATGTGCGCCGTTGATTACCACACCGAACACAATATTTTAAAAATATACTGTTGTAATGTTGTTTCGTCAGATTAAAGCATTGCAGTGGTAGATCTAGTGCCGGCATAAACGTTACTATTTATATTACAGTGATGGTACTTCTAGCCAGAGAAGAGTTATGCGTATAAACATTTTGGATGTCCACCAAACAGAAGTCTAGGAAAGTAGCTTAGCCACATTGCCTCTATGAGAAAAAAAGAGGAAATTTTTCTTGTTCCATGAGCCGATGGCAGGAATTTTGTGACCCATTCACCGAGTGGCTCATTTTTAATGTGGAAGTATTGTGGTTGGCAAGAACTTTCAGGAGGTCTGTCCAATATTTGAATATGTATTATGAGCAGCCTTCAGAAACCTGGACACCATGAGCTCGTCTTTGAAAAATAAACTCTTGATTGCAGCTTATTTACTGACACGGTACTTCATGCATTCATCCTTACGAATTGAGTACCGAATTCGTGAGGAAGAATAATGTGATTGGTTGAAAAGATATAGTTTAGGAATTCAAGACAGACAAGAAGATGGCCTTCTTTCTGCCATCAATTTGTGTTTTCATTTGCTTGTTTATGGATGCCTCCAGGTTAGCCTTTTTATTTATTATATACTACTAGTGTTATCATTTGGGATCTTGGTTTCATATCAAAGGTATCGCAAGTGCATGTCTTCTTTCTTTCTGATCAATTACCCTCTACCATCTTGACAGTTATCTAAAGATTCAACAAGGAGCCTATGTATCACCTGGAATAGCTTGGGCTTGCATAATTGGGTGAGATAAGTTCCCTTAAGTAGTAATAATGACAATTAGGAGTATTGTGAAGAGGTCTATTGCATATATTGACTTTAGGTCGTACACAATTTCCTCAATGGCACCACAAATCCACCTCCTTTGGAATGGAATATGAACTATTGATTTTGCATTCATTAATTTGGTTTTTGTTTGTCGCTAAGGAAATTGAAGAACTTTTACTTGTATGAAAATGACTGCCACTACAAGGTTGATATTGATTTCTTTCTTAGCGAGTTTGAGTTTTCTGGTACATCTAAAAGTGTGTCTGCAAAGGCTTTTGATAATTCATTATAATGCTCATGGGATGTTTTAAGTTATAGGTATTCTCGTCATGTTACATTCTGAAAACATATCTATACAGAAAATACCCACGACCAAGTACTCGTGCTGCATCACCTAAAGACAACATATTTAATAGGGAAAAAAGAACGCGACAGATAGGAGGAGATTGGTGTCCTGAAGAAACTGGCGGGATTTCTTGCGGAGCTGAAACTATGGCTGGCAAATCAGCTGGTGAAAATGTGTTTGGTTTTAATTTCAGATATGTCAAATTTGATGGCTCGTCACTTAGTAGAATAGTTGTAATATTAATGGTATCGATCATGGCATTGGTTATACTTTAATAAGGTAAAGTTATGTGAATAATGATATAAACTACCCTGTAACTACATAATTTATGTTGTAATAGTATAGTAGAATTGAAATCTTAATGAAAAAGAAAGTGGTGTTACTGTTACAACACTTAGTGACTCTCTCAAATCACTAATACACATCCTAAATGGAAATTATGTTAAGACCAATGGGACTCCGTACCACATGAACTCCGTCTGTCCATGTCAATGCCCCGAATACAAAATCTCCATTACTGGTCTTGTAGGCTGTAATATTTATCCTAAAAGACATCTTGTCCCCCAATTTTCCAAATCTGAGCACATTAGGTGTGACTGTAACATTTACACCAGCTGGATAGTCTACTTGTGCCTTGTAAACAGCAGGCCCTTCACCATAATATGTAACTGTTCGATGCACTGTTATGTTTCCTCTCAAATTGGAGACTCCAATTGATGGATAGTTGAGATCATATGAGGATATAGGGGTCTTCTTGCAATACATAATCTCACCAGTGAGGTTTTTCAGCTGAGCAGGGCTTGCACCAGTGCTGCATAGGAAATCAATAATGTCACTTGCATCAAAATCATAAATCAATCCAGGATCAATTGCTGCCGCTGGATTGACATGCCCGGATCCATAATCGAAAGGTGAGGTTTGAGTGCCATTTGGATGTCTTCTAATCAAGCTTTTCGTGTTATCTTGATTTGTTGCTGTTCCAAAAAAGACATGTATAAGCAGAAACAATGAGCATACGGTTAATTTTTTTAGGGATAATTACAAAGACTACCCCGGAGGTTTGACCTAATTTCAAAAAAATCCTAGACAAACACCCTGTTTGCATTTTCTTAACAAACATCCCTATCGAGGATGCAATTTGTAAAATAAAAATAAATATCAACGGGGTATTTGTAATTTTGAAAGATAGCTGGGGGCTTTTGTAATTAGACAAACCTCAAGGGTATTTTTGTAATTGATCCTTTTTTATTAAATGAAACTTACCTGTTGTCATTATTGCAGACTTGATGGCCTCTGGGCCCCATGAAGGATGTGATGATTTTACAATGGCAGCAAGTGCAGAAACATGTGGGCATGACATGGAAGTGCCAGAGATTATGTTGTAGTCAATCGATCTTCCAGCAGTGTTATCAGTAGCCAATGGAGACCAGGCTGCCAGAACGTTCACTCCTGGTGCTGTTATATCTGGCTGAAATTAAAAGGTGAAATTGTCAGGTCCAAATTATAGGAAATGTCTTGCTTTATGAAATACCAGAGGTTTAAACTGGATGATTCTTTGTCACTTGTACGGTTCAGTAAACTGTGCCACGTTTAATGCATTTTTAAGATACAAACTGTCTGCCATATGATTTTCAGTTTCCACTTACTTTAATTATATCTGGACTGATGACATTAGGACCCATTGATGAGAACATTGCCATTTCTGGTGCTGGTTTAATGGGCAAAGTTGTCATTGTGCGTGATATTCTAGCCACTGGGTTTCTGTAACAATCAAACTAGTTAGCGCTTGACATAGAAATCATTACTGTTATTTCTGTTATGAATGCCCATTTCGTCTTTTTGGTCTCATTTAACCTATAATAATAAGAAAAGGAAAAGACTTATTATATATATAAGAAATACAGAAACCATCATAAAAATAAATGAGTATTTTTTGGAAATACTCGCTAAGAGGGGATGTATTTTTTTCTGTTTTAATTTTAAGAAAGGGAAATTCCTATGGATCGTTGTACATTTCAATTTGAATTAGGGATTCCGTATACAACTCTAAGTGGCTCTTGTTGGTTGTATCTTGTGTATATGCATGAAACTCCAACTTACTTTTGTGAAGACATATACACTTGAAGCTTTTCTGCTTCGCTAAGGCTGATTAGTGTGCCTGGCAGTTGGAACTGAAAGGCAATATCTGTGGCAAGTGGATCAACAAGTATTAATCCTACACCACCACCTTGTTGTATAACAGTAGCCTTTTCTCTACGGTTATCGAGCATTTCCTCAAGTGTGCAGAGAACGATCTTTCCCTTAATCAAAGCTGGATCTAAGGTATTGTTCTTACAAAAACTGAAAGATAAACAGGAACAAAGAGTCAAAGATCTCAGAGCAAATAGAAAAAAAAAAATAGCTTTAGCTAGTCTGTGTAAGCCCTTTTAAGGTAGGACCTAAGGTAATCTAACTTCTTGCATAAGCTGACATATGGACAAACACAGAATTGAAAGTTTCAGACAAATAGGTGTAATTGTAACGTTTTGTACTGTCATCTTTTAAGTGCGAAACACTCACTTCTTATAAATGGATTGATCTATAATTGATCCATGAGCTGAGGTTTCGACATGTTAGCTGGATATTATTCTTTTTAGGTACAAATTAAGTGTTGAGGATGCAGTCCTAGGAGGTTATGAATTATGAGATGCAATTTGTTTTCATTACCTGCCATGGTAATAGAACTAACCTTAGATAATGTAGGTGTAACTGTGACTTTAGGTTCATGACTTTGCTACCGAGCAACAAAGAAATATTGGTTGGCTGTTTTCATTTAAAGGATTCCTTTGATATCAGCTGTAAAGAAGCTTTATTACTTCAGCATACAGACCTAGATTAGACTACACGTTTTATCATTCAATAGTTTCTGGAGCTCGAATCAGGGTCCAATTAGAGAATGAGGCTAGAATTGAGTTTTGCTATTAAAGAAATATACCTGGCATTTTTTGAGGGAATTCCAGGGGCTGCAGCAGCACTCCCAGCCACTAAACCATAAAAGCTCACCATCTCAGTAGGGTTTATGCTGAAACCCTTCAATATATAAAGGTCACGTCAAAACCCTAAATATTTCATATCGATATTGTTATCAATTTGGATAGCTAGCTTCAAACGATTACCTTTATGACTTGTGAATTTCCAAGATAAATATTAGTTTGAATTTCACGATCCATGGTGCTTGCTGCCACAGTAAGAATCCAAGGAGCAACATTGGTTGCAGTTTTGGGTAAAAAACTGTTCCCAGCCGATGCAGAAACAACCACTCCCTTTTGAAATGCATGAAAACTTCCAATTGAAATTGCGTCGGAAAAGTATATAGACTGGGGTGGATCTGGTCCAAGAGACATTGATATAATATCTACACCATCACTGATTGCATCGTCCATGGCGGAGAGAATGTCTGCATCACTACAGAAGTTGAACCAGCAAGCCTTGTAGATCGCAAGCCTAGCTCTCGGCGCACCTCCTCTTGCCGTGCCTTTCCCTATTCCATATAAGCTAACATTAGGAACCACTGAGCCGGCAATAGTGGATGCAGTGTGGGTCCCGTGCCCATCACTGTCTCTCGCTGATAGGAAAAAAGTGTGGTTGAACGATTCAAGAGGTCCGTATTCTGCTATGTACCCTTTGTAGTAAAATCTAGCTCCCACAATTTTTCTGCAAAGTCGAGTCAAAAAATGCGTTATCATTGTTGAGTTTTGAAGAGAGAGAGTTAGATAAAGATATAATGTGTTCAGCCATTTGGCCTACATCCATGGATAAAATGCCCAAAAGAGCTATAAGTGTTTCATTTCTCTCTTATTTTAAGAATTACAATATCAGCTATATATAGAGGTTTGAGAAATATATGAACGGAAAGATTCTTCCTTATCAATTTAGCGAATACTCCGCAATTCCAAGAATGATGCATTATTCATAGTCAAGTCAATTCTGATTTAATTTTATTCTCAACAATCAGCTTTCTAGAAGTAAAATTTGATCACGGGTTCATGATTGTGTTTCATGCCGATGACTTCTTGAGTTAATCTTGGCACTGAATAACTACCTGTTGCAATTTGACAATGTGAAGTTCTCCCCAGTCGAGCATTCACCTTTGAATTTAGTGGGCACAGGACCTAGCCCATAATCATTGAAGCTCTTGGATTCAGGCCAAACACCTGAAGGCAAGATGATTGGTGATATTGTTTCGTAGTTGGTTTATCTGTTTTGAAAACACTAGTGGAAGGTTTAAAACAATATGTTGCTAAAAGATTTTTTTTACCAGAATCAATGACACCTATGATTATGTCAGATGTTGAGTCCATCGACTGTTGATGATATTGTTCCAAGTTGTTTATGCCCAAAAACTCCCATGAGTGTGTTGTATGGATGTGATTTGTCTTGCTCTCAAACACAGAAACAACTGAATCACTCTCTGCAGTCAAAAGAAACAATCAATTGGCATTTTTTTGCTGTTGCATCAGTGTCTGTCTGAGTGTGTGCTTTGTGTGTCTGTTCGCATATTTGAAAAACAGAAGTATAAAAAAAGGTTTGTTGTACAAACATTTGATTTAGAATCAGACAAACCTGCAAGTTGTTTTACTTGATCTGTTGTTAGCATTGCAGAGAAGCCTCTGAAGGTTTTCGTGTAATGGTGGAGTGCAGCATCCTTCGCCCCATCATAGCTGAAAGAATAATTCAACAGCACTTAGAACTTAGAAGTCGTTTATTAAAAATAAAATTAACTCCTCAAGAGATAAGAAGATTGGTTGCATTGAAATTTTGATTTGTCTTTATCGATTTTTGTTCACAGGTACTTGAAGCTTGAAGTAGCTCAAGAACTGATGATAAAAAAACGCCTACCTTCCTATTACTGAGGCAAGCATCTCATGGTTAGCTGCAATTACTGATTCTGAGTCCTGGAATGAGTGATCCCCCAGGTAAACTATGTAATGCTGCATGATTCGAAAAAGTATGAAATTTAATCAGCTGAATATAAGCTTTTACCATCAAATTATTGCTTCCAGTATTTTTTTTATATGCTGGCCAAACTGATATATTTTACTCGTTTCTTCTCTTTCGTAACATGATTCTGAACTTTTATACGCTAATCTGTTAATGTGGGAGATATATCGATTTCGTAGTGCACAAATCAGTTGTCATGTGTTTGATACAATTCTGAGACAGCTTGATTTATAGTTTTAAAAAAAGAAAAAAAAACACTGACTTTGTGCACTTGTTACCTTTCTGTTAGAGGCACCTACATTTGCTGATGCAGATGTAAATAACAGGATTAAGGCAAAAAGTTTCAAGACTTCCATGGTTGCTAGAATGCAGTCTGCAAAGTGATTCGACTTGGACGAAAGAATTTGGATGAAGAATTGCAAATGTTGATCAACTCTTTTCGGTTTTTATACACCATAATATCTGAGTTCTTGATACTTAAATTTTGTTAGCCGGCTTGAAATCACACTTGCTGCTTAAGTACAAAAGCATCATTCTTACTCTTCAGAAAAGGGATTATGCATCTTGGCAAAGTTTTTAACTCTTTCTTAATGGAACTCTCAGGCCGGCTTCTGTTTCTATCCTTGGTATAATTCCTTTCTATTTGAAGTATGCATTCTGAGATACCTCAATGAATTTTTTTTTTTTTTTAAAAGGACCCCAATACATTACTCAAGCAATTTAAATCATAAGAATGAATCTGATGCATTCTTTATCATTATTATTATTATTATTATGTTCCCTGTGACACCCATTTGGAAAGGTTGAACTGCTGCTGCTTTCTTTGTCAAACTCACATAAATTGCTTTGACAATTTGACAAAGATTGTGATACGATTGGCTTCATCTAGCTGATAAGTTAAGATGAAAATCACATGAATGATTTTTATAAGGTGTTTCACAAGAATATTATGATTTTGTATCTTTCGGTTTCTTCCAAAGACCTAGTAAGTGCGTCTACATAAATGGTTAGATATTGATAAATAATTACCAATTCTTCCATGCCCAGTACGTCAGAAGCAGTAGAAAACACCTGGATACTTTTTGATTTGAGTATTTTATCTTGGTGCATCACTTCACTTGAACATTATACATTTGTCACATTATAACGCCAAACAAGAAAATCTGAAAACAATATATATATATATATACACACACACACTTATGACTTATTGGAGGAGAAGGCAAAAGACATGCCACCGTCCAGCTTAATTTAACAGGCTTCATGTTTTGAACCTTAAAAGTCTGTCCAACCAGTAGGATCTTATGCTAGACTCGTTTTCCCTCATAAGAAAGGTTTCACAATATCTAAAAGCATATTTAGTCGTCTCTAAAAAAAAAAAAAAAAAAACACTTTGTCAATAATAGAAACAAGCAAGCGTTTGATGGTATATTGCTTATTAACTTGGTCATTAGCTAGTTTGCTTGTTCTATACTTCTATGATTGATATGAGTCTAGTTTAGCAGATGAGAGCTTCTATTCGAAAATGGTATTTTATTTCTTGTTTCACTATACGGATGATTATCAAGTGTATAATAAATATTATTTTTCAGTAGTAATGCAGTCGCATAATAAGTGAATCATCATCGTCTTCACGGAATTTGTCATCTGAATGACCGAGGAAGGAGAGACTTCCAATTTCAATCTAATAGAAAAGATAGGTCTCCCACTAGGCCGCTAGCTTCAGACGCCCCGAAAATACTATGAGGTGCTCGGAAACGCTCTTATCATCTCGTGGAAATATACCATACCACACGGTTTCTGTACGTGAAAGAAGGCCGGCTACCTTTCTTTTAGTGAAAAAGGAAGGGGTTTTTTGTAAAGTTATCAAATGGGTCGGGTTGGACTGGACCGGAGCTAGCCTGTCACGCCAAAGACAAAAATCGGACCGGGTTGGGCCGTCTCGAATCCATCAGGACGCTATTTTTAAAACCCACTCAACCCATACTTTGAGAATACACGCAAAATGTCAGGACTGACCGAGCCGGTCCAACTGACCATACCAAATATGCCTGGTCCCTTTCGGGCTGACGAAATTGCACCCGAGTCCATTTTTTCACCAGGCCAGGGTTGACATAGCTCTAGTTTTAGACATGATTATTCTGTAGAATAGTTACAAAAAGAAGTGGGATAATGGCTCTCTTTCTATTAGGTCTATAAGCTTGGAATGATGGTCGAACAATGGTACAGAGTAGAAACGGCTGTGAAGCCAGGTTATTGTGGCAGCGAAAGCTGATCCTAGGTGCACATAATTAACCCGTCGAATTTAATAAAATCTGATTTCAATGCGCACGGAATCGAGTCGGATTATAATATTTATTCATCGACTTGGTTTTGATTTTTGGTTCGACTAAATGAACTAAACCAAAAGACAAATTATATACTTTTATATATTGATGTATAAGCGTTTTATGTAAAACATTGAGCTAGTGAAGAAACATGACATGACTAGAAAAACACCAGAAATTAGGTTTTAGGCAAATTGATCTTCCAGCTGCAATTAAAGTAAAGTTGTTCAATTCCACTGCAATTAGTGTTTCACATGAAGACGCCATATAGACAATGTTTGTTGAGGCAAGTTTTAATGTTTGTACACAACAATAAGTACATGTGCAGTTTTGCGAAGTTGTCTGCTCATTTCCCTTCCAAACGCTGTAGGAAAATGCAGTCATCATCTAACCTTCCTCACCAAACTCCTTTGTGAATCTCTCGTGCACATCAAGATCGCTCTTGCTCACTGTTGGTCGTTGTCTTGCAAGCACCTTGTCGAAGTCTGTTTTCGATATAGGAGGTGGAATAATCTACAGAGGCATCAAAATAGTAGAAAGATCAACTTCAGTAAGAGAACCATTATAATATGTAGGGTAAATTACAAAACTACCCCTGAGGTTTAACCTAATTACCAAAAAAAAAAACCTCTCTCGAAATTACAAATACCCACTTTAAGGTATTACAAACACCCCTTGATGTTTCTATTTGCTCAACAAAAACCACCTTCTTGAGGGATTTGTAAAATAGAAACAAATGTCTAGAACGTATTTGTAATTTTGAAAGATATCTGGGTTTCTTGTCATTAGACTGAACCTTGAGGGTCCGTTTGGTTGAGGTCCACTAATGGGGTGGATTAATTCCTAGGTATTATTTTGGCTTATACACTGGAATCAGTCATGCGCCTATTAAGTAGTTTGTGTGTTTGTTTAGCCATAAGATATCATGTTCATTAACTAATAACAAGTTCGGTCGGCATCTATAATAACAGCTTACATTTGTGCCCTTAAAAACAAGTTGATTTACCAAATTTAACCACTCCAAATTGGGGATATGGATTCCAAATTCAACCCCAATTCTAAATTAAGGCAGAACTTATTTAAAAACTAAATATTGAATTGGTGTCTTCGTAAGGATCCTTCAACATATCAACTCCAAACAAAATGCAAATCAACAAACCAAAGCCTGAATTGCAAATAGTTCAAATTAACCAAAACCCAGTCTTTTCCTAACCATTAAATCCAACTCAAACCTCCACATTCAGTCTTTCACGAGGATTTGCATTTTCTTTTGATTATCGTTGTGAAAAAAAGATGGGCGGACGAGGGTTTTCATGTTGGAATTAATTTCATTTAGCTCCCCTAACTATGGAGCACAGAGTGATGTTTCTAATCTAGAAGTAGGATTCGTGTGGGTTTGCTTTTATATGTGAGGGTTAGTTGGTCATTTCATAATTTAATAACTTGGGTAAGAGTAAGATACTGGATCAGGGGGTGAGGGTGGGATGTGGTTTCCACCTTTGCAGTGGATTATGAACAGGGCCACTTCCAAATACAGGGCTTCAAGTGTTGCAACCAAACACATTTGTGGGTTTGACACACAATAAAATATGGCCTTATCCAATGCATAAAGGCCAACCAAACGAGCCCTGAGGGTAATTTTTGTAATTAACCCTAATATGTAATACAAAAAAGGTATAGCTCATTGTACACTGAACCTTGAGGGAATGTTTTGTAATTAACACTAATATGTAATACGCAAAAGGTATAGCTCATTGTACAGATATTAGCAAATTTCTAGTTGTGGTCATTAATCCTTCAATGCACAAAAAATACTCAAACCACCGGGCACCATTTTATCGAATTTTACGATCATGGTCCACTGAAAAATTATTCAGTTTTATTATCCATTAGTCCCCATATGACATCAAGTTTTGCCATGTTTGTTTTTTGTTCCCATTCACTAGTAGGTAAATATCAATTCAATGCATCAGGGGTTCCGGGAAATACCGTGTCATCTATAACTTAGCTAACTTCTTCAATCTTCAGCATGATGACTGTTATTCGACAAGTCATTATCTCAAATGTCACAGATGCAGGCAATAAACTTGCACATTTAATTTCATTACCTATTAATGGTATTTACAGAACTTCACATAGAAGCAGGATACAGTTTCTTAATTTTACTTCATCTACTAAAACTAGTTCCTATTTCTGCTATTTTATTCGACTCTAAAAGACGTAATCTCCAGTAACAATTAGCTCATGCGCAGACAAGAGGAACCCAGGCAGGTGAATTCCAAATGCAGCAGATTCATGAGAGAATCATAGCAAAAGAAAAATAAGTACAAAACATGTATCAAGTTTGGATTCCTATTAGTAGGTTGCAAACAACATGCAGAGATACAGGCACATAATAACACACATGTATATACACATATTAACATAACTACATAACATTTAGAAAAAATATACAGATATACTTTATAAAAAAAATACCTCTGCAGCAAGTCCTTGTG
The DNA here is from genome assembly GCA_016081115.2 of Rehmannia glutinosa. NCBI lineage: Eukaryota > Viridiplantae > Streptophyta > Magnoliopsida > Lamiales > Orobanchaceae > Rehmannia > Rehmannia glutinosa. The sequence continues at coordinate 453,317 of JABTTQ020003124.1, forward strand.
CAGCTAGCTCCTGCATGGTTATCTGGATAGCACCTGGTTGCTTGGGTCCACAAGGCACCCACGCGCCATTAGGAGTCTTAACGAAAAACATGGCATCTTGCGTTTTGCGCACAGGCTCAAATAAGACATCTTTGACCTATTATAGTCATTGACATTAATCTAAGCGATAAAAAGGTAATGTGCAGGTTTTGATAGGCATCGAAGCACGAGCAATGTACAAATGGACCTATTTAAACATCAATATAAACCAGTTACACACTTACACAAACAGAAATATCGGAACCAGAAAAGCCTTCGGTTTTACGACCTAGGACTTCAAAGTCACTTTCAGTCAAGTTATGAGGAGTGTCTCCTAGATGCACCTGCATACGAGTAACACGCCACAAGGGAGAATATTTATCTTCAGTTACTAATTTTCATTCCTCATCCACAAGAGTAAGATAAAAGACAAGGTTCTTACTTTGAACATGTGCTGACGTGCCTTCGCATCTGGGAGAGGGATGTAAATGCGCTTGTCAAATCGCCGCCTAATTGCCTACAGAAAAATATGCAAGTCAGCAAGAATTAGCCATTTCATAACCTGTACCTGGGCCCTGGTACTAAATGTTACCTGATCAAGAGCATAAGGAGTATTCGTAGCAGCAAGGACAAGAACTTTATCGTCATTATGGCCCACCCCCTAATAATCGATATTAGATAGGAATGAAACTGGTAAGTAATACAGTGTTTATCTGCATTGACAAAGAAATATCACGGTGAACCCAATCACCAGAGAGGAAAACAGAGGGTCGGGAATACAAGTGAAAAATCTTTGGAATTTAAACTTAAATGGTACATCTACCATTTTAAGCTGAATATTAAATATAAAATGATTTTACAGATGCATTTCCACATTTATTCATTTACTGTCTCTGTCCCAAATCATCTAAAGTTAATAATATTTGGATGATCTTTAACACCACATTAAAGTTTTGTCCTTAAGTGAACATCTCGATAAGATTCACTGATTTTCCCAAAGAAAATGACAGGTACCCAGTTTGAGAAGGTAAAAGTTTTCGACAATGCAAACCACCAAAGACATTCAGGACAATAACAAAAGATGGATGGCATACAGAACCAATGAACAGGTGCAATCTAATTGTTCAACGAACCATAAAATCACGGACATGAAGAATATCCAATTAAAGAGCAACTTGGAACAACAATATGCCAATAAAGAGAATCTCCGTTGTAGCAACAAATTAACATATCAAGTTGCTCCCAAAGATAGAGATTCAAAACCAATTGACTAATTCCATTGTATTTATCCAGCAGAAGCAGGAAAGTTTTAGATTTAAAAATTAACAAACCTCTACATTTGAGATGCAGGATACTCGATGAACGTAGAAAGAACAGGCATGAGATAGATGTCACTAATATATCTTCTTATACAATAACAGGAAATTGTAAGGCATGTTGAATAATCTGTCACTACATTTCAATTACCTGCATCTGCACCAGCAGCTCTGTTTTAATTCGTCTGGAGGCTTCACTTTCATTTCCTTCTCCACGCTGTCCACAGAGGGAATCTATTTCATCAACAAATATGATGGAGGGAGAACTTTCGCGTGCCATTTGGAAGAGATTAGAGACTAGCTTTTCACTTTCACCCATCCATTTTGAAACCAAGTCTGAAGAAGAGACGCTGAAAGAAAACAGCAGTTGGCACTTGCCAACTTTATGGCCTAAGTACTTGATCATTGAAAATGAGGAACATAAAATAGCAATGGAAAGATGCATTAAGATAAACACGCGCTCTTATAGACGGACAACTGACAACAAAATTGTTAAGTAACATTTTACATGCTTCATGACCAACTATCTATGAACTGCAAGCAGAAAGCAGCGAGAAACCATTTCTACAGAGAATTTGATGATCGTGTTCAATCTTGATGCATTAGGGATTGTGGAGAATTAATGGCACATGTAGTCCTTCAAATGATTTACGGGGCATACGGTGGAGATCAGGATCACCCACCATCACATGTTAAGAAGCTCCACATCACAGCCTAATCTTATTTGGAAATAGTCCATAAGAAACCCCTTGAAGTTTTACTACCATTTGACAACTTCGCAGAAACAGAGCCCCGGTGAATTGACATACACCAATCGAATCAACTCAGTTACTTAGCTCCATGTGACATTCACTACATTAATGCCATATATTTCCTTAATCAAAACAACGCTTAGGACCTATAGACAAGGGCTAAACACAAAGAATAATAACCCCCTTGAGTCGGTATGACACCCAGTTAGAAAGCCCAGAAAATAGGCTGCCGGCAATATATCATGTTTCCTTTCGACGAGAAGGATCAAGCAAATTAAAAAGATGCTTGGACTTGCCTCCCAACACTAATCCTGATTACTGTCATTTCATGTCCTCATTCTCATAATAAAACTCACATCTTAATACTCATTAGATTTTATATCAATGTATCATTATCTCAAAAGGATGGCAAGAACTTAAGCCACAATGATTGCATTGGGCAAGACTCTATATTCTTAAACAGTGACAAAAGGCACCATTATCAAATTGAAGCGCTTCAAACTCACTTCTAAATGAGGAAGCACATGCCTCAGAAGTAGAGCTCCCATGATTGGGTAAAAATTAACCATCAGGCTTAAAATGCAAAAAAGAGACATAGGCAATGAAGTAGATAACGTACCTGAAAAATGTTGAGTCAGCTTCAGTGGCAACAGCCTTGGCTAAATATGACTTTCCTGTTCCAGGTGGACCGTACAAAAGAAAAGCCCTCCATGGGCGCCTCTTGCCTAAAAGCACATTAATTCATATAATAAATCAAGCATATGGATATATCTATAGTTATTACCATAAAGATGATAAACATAAGATTAGCTAATCTGGCATAAGCATGCTAAACATTGTGTTCCCATCCAACCCATCAGATCTTCTATTCATCATTTTCTCTTTTTGATGCTATGCTTTAGAGCAATTCATTGCAAGGTATTACAAAATTAAGTTTACTCAATGTCTCAATATAGTTTCCAGTATCTGTCCAGAGACTATATGAGCATAGTCCACATAAGCTTCTACATAAGCAAAATGCAGATGATGGGCATACGAGGCCTTGGAAATAATTGCCAAATAAGACAAAAGCTAACTTTGGGAAAATCCAATCACCAAAGGGACAAGTTTCACATTATTTGCATAAGGCCCAAACCTTTTGTTTTCTCCAAAATAGTGCACAATTGATGAGAATCCAGTCACGAAGGATCCGGGAAACACCAAATGCAAGCAATCTCGAGTTCTTGAAGACTATGTAATTGAGTTCTTGAGTTCTTGTATTTGTTTATCATAGATTATGTGTTAATTTCCATTGTTTTGAGTCATTTGAGTGGCCAAATTGATTTTAGAGGACAAGTATATTGAGTTTAGAGTCATATTAGTTAATCATGTGTCGAAAGAAAGCATTGACGGTCGAACAGCAAGAGGATTCCTTAAAAAAACGTCCAAGCGCGTCAACAATTTTCAGCACTGGCAGGTTTAGTATTTGGGCCATAACTTTCTCTACAAAATTGGTATTGGGCAGATGGTTTTGAAAATCGTACGAGGCGTGCGCCTCAAGGCGCGCCTCGAATCGAGGCGCATGTAGAACGAGCTGAGGCGTATTTTATTGTTATTTTTTTGGGAAGTGTACGCCTCTGCTGAAATACACTGCGCCTTGGGCCATGAGCTTTGTTTTACCCAAGCAACCTTTTACTATCTCCCATGTAAACCATTTATTAGGCCGATAGAAATATAAAAAGTCAGGTTTAGAAATCAACTAGGGCTCCAAAACCTAGGTAAATATCAATAAAAGCTGCCCCAAACATAGAAAAAGCCAAAAAGTCTGATGCACCATTCTCTTTTTGTAGAAAAACAAAAGAAATTTATCTTTGCAACATAGTTTCTCTGAAAAGCAAAAAAAATAAAAAATCAAGGAGAGCTTGCAGGCAGGGGCGTATTCTTGTTGCCCCCAAATTTTTCAAAAACTCCATATTTTATATATATTTTATTTTTAAATATTAAAGTTTGGTCTTTAAATATTTATTTGTTATTGTTTTAGCCCCAAAATTAATTAGCCCCCCAAAAATGAAACTTCTAGCTCCGCCCATGTGGCTGCAGGTATCTTTGGATTTCAGTTTTGAGCTTTCATGAGGCTTACGCCTCGAACCCGCCTCAAGGCTTACGCCCCGCCTCATGGAAAAAAAACGCCTCGGTTCCCGTTTACGTTTTTCAAAACCATGATTGGGCTAATTCAAGCTGCCATGGAAAGCTAAGAGAAAGGGCTACAACTTTTATATGAAGACTCCAGAAACAAATTCAAAAATCCCGGATGCGTATTTTCGCCCACACGTGAATATTGACTGCGATTGAGTTTCCTTTTTGGGTTTGGACTTATTTTCCTTTCTAGTTTGTTTAGGGTTTGCTTTGAGTCGCCTATATAAGGCAAACACTTGTTTATTTTTCATAACTTTGATATTGAATATTGATTAGAGATTTTTCTCTTCAACCCTTTGGGTTTGTCCAAGAGCTTCAAGATTGTTCATCTTGTTGCGATTACCGACTTATCAAGCGAACTTACACATTCGTTTGTGGCGTCTACGCATACCGAGGTTCTTGCTTTGCTAAGCAACGGGTCGAGGTTTTCACCAATCTTTAACCGAACTAGTGAAGATCTTGGGTTAACAACATATTGTTGTTGGGTCGTATGCACAGTTGTTGCTGCGGTTCACATCAGTTGGTAATCAGAGCCATCTAGCAAGGTTAAATCTATCCTTGTTTTCTTTTATCTTTATTATTTTCCAGATTTTCTTATAAACCCTAGTTCTTCAAGGGTTACAAAAAAAAGGACAAAAAGAAAAAATCGAAATTCAAAAAAAAAAAAAAATACTAGGAAGTTGATTTCGTGATTTTTGGGAGCGTGAGAATTTTTTTTGTTTTTGGGGATTGTTGTTGGTATTATTGCACTTGTTTATATATCATGTCTGAACAAAAGAGACAACCGTTGGATCTGACCAACAAATTACACGTGGAGGTAATTGAGGGTCTTGTGAAGAAGATGATGTTAGAGATATATGGGGAGCCGGGTAAAGATAGTAGTACAAAACAGGAGACCATGGTGCAAAGACAAAGGCGTGTAGATCCAGGTTGAGTTAGATGATGAATTTAATGAGTACATTGAGGAGACTGGAATTATAGCCGGGTAAAAGGAGGACTCGTGTTCGTTGGAAGGGTACAAAAGTTGAGCAAACTCGAGGAGGGGTGTCACAAAGAAAACCTCCAATATTAGTACTAACGCTTGGGATTTTGTTGACAATGATCCACATTTTGCATCGATTTTTAAACCCATGGAGAACCCTTAGTAAAGGTAATCAAGCGGAGTTGGAGGAGTTCGAAGTTGTTGAATCGAGAATTGAAATTGTCAATCCAGGAGATGGATATTGTAAAGCGGAGTTGGAGGATGTTCCTGAAGTACTCTATCCGGTGAAAGGGGATCTGTTATCATTGGATTTTGATGATATGTTGAGTATTGATCCAACAATTGAATCTGATGATTCATTAGAAGTTGAAGTTGGTGGGGTTGATGAGATAGAAAATTCGGCGGGTGAGCGACAACAAAATTAAGAAGCCGAAGACAATGAGAGATTGAGTGAAAAAAGAATTGAGAGTCCGGCGAAGGGTAGAAGTGAGATTCGAGTGATTGCCGAGAAACGGGTGATTAGTAATTTTGAGTGGGCCGAAAACATGGGGGTAATGGCCATTGAAGTAAAATTGAGGAAAATCTATATTCATGGCAAAAGAGAAAAGTGATACTAGGAATAAGTTTTCATGTTCTAACACTTTTATCTTTGTTTTGCCTAGTATTATTATTTCTTGGTTACAGGATTATGGAAAAACGGATGAATGTGCATGCCGTTTAACATTTGATCAGGGTGGATTGACATGATCGTTCAACCTTGGGGGTCAACGTTTGGATTCGAGGACGAATCCCTTTCAAGAGGAGGGGAATGATGAGAATCCCATCCACGAAGGATCAGGAAACACCAAATGCAAGCATTCTCGAGTTCTTGAAGACTATGTAATTGAGTTCTTGAGTTCTTGTATTTGTTTATCATAGATTATGTGTTAATTTCCATTGTTTTAAGTCATTTGAGTGGCCAAATTGATTTTAGAGGCTAAGTATATTGAGTTTAGAGTCATATTAGTTAATCATGTGTCGAAAGAAAGCATTTTACGGTCGAAAGACAAGAGGATTCCTTAAAAAAAACGTCCAAGCGCGTCAACAATTTTCAACCTTTGGCGGTTTTAGTATTTGGGCCATAACTTTCTCTACAAAATTGGTATTGGGTTGATTCAAGTTGCCATGGAAAGCTAAGAGAAAGGGCTACAACTTTTATGAAGACTCCAGGAACATATTCGAAAATCCCGGACGCGTATTTTCGCCCACACGTGAATATTGACTGCGATTGAGTTTCCTTTTTGGGTTTGGACTTATTTTCCTTTCTAGTTTGTTTAGGGTTTGCTTTGAGTCGCCTATATAAGGCAAACACTTGTTTATTTTTCATAACAACTTTGATATTGAATATTGATTAGAGATTTTTCTCTTCAAACCTTTGGGTTTGTCCAAGAGCTTCAAGATTGTTCATCTTGTTGCGATTACCGACTTATCAAGCGAACTTACACAGTCGTTTGTGGCGTCTACGCATACCGAGGTTCTTGCTTTGCTAAGCAACGGGTCAAGGTTTTCACTAATCTTTAACCGAACTAGTGAAGATCTTGGGTTAACAACATATTGTTGTTGGGTCGTATGCACAGTTGTTGTTGCGGTTCACATCAACAATGAACTATCAATCCCAATAAAGGGCACACATGTAGAGCAGCAGTCAAAGGTAAGAGGTACAGTCTCATTGGCCCACACTGATCAGTGGGATCATAACGTCTACCAGCATAGGTAATAAGAGAATAACATGAAGAAAAAAAAAATGGCTTCTGCATATGGTATTCCATAGACTTCGCCTTGGAAGTAGTGTTTCTCATGCTGCTAATTCCTCACTCTTGAATTCTAATTCTAATCATATTAAAAGTCCGAGATAATATACAATCAACTCGATTCACAAACTAACCAGATTGGGACACATCCACTACCAGATGTCAAGATGACCATTGCTACTATTGGAAAACTAGGCATTTAGTTAAAATATCTCAACTCAGGTCATATAAACCAAAACGAAGAGTATTGAACAATTGAAACTTGTCAACTTTGCAAGACTTGAATCTCACGAACAAGAAAACACCACCTTCACACGGATACAATATCAATCATGATCTATACCAGCAGATCACACACACACACACACACATGTATATATATATATATATATATATATATATATATCTTACAAGATAATTAAGAATTCTTCTTCTGATTGGCACGCAATAGAAAGGCCACGAGTAGTAAAAATATAATAATTATTAACTTAATTAGTTCTCAGCAAGCAGTTGGCCAAGTAATATCAAAGTGAGTACAATTTCACACAACAAAAACCAATATACTGCATTTGCTATGACATCGGCAGCTTCGTCAATGTCTTGATCTTGATCCCTTACTCTTCATCTGCAAGCCCCCAAAACCATACTCGGAATATTTTTTTCTTTAAAACAGAACAAATCCACTCATTTTCCAAAACACAAACACAGATTTCCTGGGAAAAAATGCTATAGCTTTTAACCAGACGACACTTAAAGACCACCATAAAGCAATCAACTTATTCACATTGAATTTCTTCTATATATGCACAAATAAACACGAGCTCAAATGGATGTAACCTAAACGAAAATCAGCTGACAGAAAACGAAAAAATAAAATAAAATAAAATTATACCTGTAAAGAACTGCGGAAACTTCACAGGAAGAATCACGGCCTCCTGCAGCGCCTGCTTTGCACTCTCCAATCCCGCCACATCATTCCACTTAACATTGGGTTTTTCCCTAATAATCGCAGAATTCAAACCGGCCCGAAGCTTCTCCTTATCACCATCCTCCCCATCATTTCCATCCTTGGGCTTGGTCTTGGGCCGGGTCGCCACGGCAGCATCCCCATTAGATGCGGGTCCTGAACCGCCTTCATCAAGAACGGCCCGGATCTCCTCAGCCCGCCGCAAGTACTCCGTGAACTTCTGCGTGATGGCTTCCTTTATTTTAGGGTTCTTTTCATACTTGAGGTGGGTCTTGAAGTACTCCAAGGCGTTCATGTACAGAGGAAACGCTTTGGCATAATTCCCAGCATTGTCTTCCGACACCGCCTGCCGTACGTACTCGATTGCTTGCTCCTTGAAATTGCTATACATCCTCGCCGATCATAAATATGGATTATTAGGGCTGATAATATGCGAACAAATTCTTGATTTGAGCTCGTTTTCCTGTCAATTTTTGTGGAGTGGTAGATCGGTAACCAAAATGGAAGTTTGGGGTTTGAATTTTTTGATTGAAGGTTGGATTGGTGCCTTGGTGGAGAGTTGGGTTAGGGAAAAAGGCTGCGAAAAATACACGCTTGATGAATGAGGATGCTGAAATGCTGATTGTTGACCTTAAATCGCTTCTCCCAAACGCGCTTTATTGGCTGCTTACCATTCTTCGTGCATACATTTTCGTGCGACATTCAGTCATGCATTGTCATGGGCATTTATTTTTCTATTTGTTTATTTAGAATGATTAATGAAAATGCTTCACAAAAAAATGATTAATGAAAAACACAATGAACTATTGAATTAAAAATTATTTTTTAATAAATTTTAATGTGTAAATGATTATTTGAACGTAAAGTAGTTAAAGAATTTATCAAATTTAATATTCTTATAGATGATTATATGGATTATTAATATGCCTTTAACTAGTTTATCGTTAATTAAAAACCTTAGAAATTATTTTAGGCTTAAATTATAATAATATGTGATTTAAAATCACAAGTATTGTGATCAAAAGATGTTCTATTTTTTTTTAAATAATCCACCTATAAGGTACATTTAAATATCTAATAAAATTATTAATTGTGTTGGGTTTGAATTTTTTTTATAGGTTATTATCAACCAAAATAAATGTTTGATTAGATAAAATATTTTAATGAGTGGCGCTATTAATACCATATTTTTCTCTATGCACACCTCAATCCCTATGATTACAAAAGTGTCATGAATTTAAAAAACTACAATGTCTTTACTATGGTAGATGGCATGATGAATCAAATGATATATGACACTGTGGCTCGATTAGTACATGGCGCGCACAGTGACAATAGTAAGATAATTCAAATTGTAAATGGCACGATGGCTCCAATTGTAAGGCACGATGTCATCCTGCCATCTAGAACTCTAAAACAACATTGTGAGAAATTGAAACATTCATCGTGCTAACAAAACAACAATTGCTCCAATAAAAAATTACACATTATAGCGTGAAAATTAACAGATCTTTGATTGGTTCCTCGCCGAGAGTCAATCTTTATCGTTTGTATAGATTAATGAGAGTTGTATAGATGCACGAAATTGAAAGGGTGTATGTTTTGGGGGAAGAGTTGGGGTTTGACGAGGGAAGGAAAAATTTGGGAATATTTGGGTTAGTCTCCTGTCAGACCATCTAACGGATCTAATTCGTTAAACTGATCCAAATATCCGGTCGGTGGTCAATTTGTTTATTGACCCGCACAACCACTAACATCACAACAACAACATCCGCTAGCCGCTGCTAATACTTTTTAGAAAGGATACTAATATTTTTTGGAATGACTATTAATACTTTTTCGGGAGAAATATTAAAATACCTTTAATTGAAAAACCTAATACTTTTCAATAAAATTAGTAATATGTTTTAGGGGGAATACTAATACTTTTGGGGAAAAAACTAATATTTTTCATGATGTTTACTAAAAAACTGCTCAATGGATTACTAATAATTTTCCTAGGGATTACTAATACTTTTCCAATGGATTGCTAATACTTTTCAAGAGAAAAACTAATACTTTTGAGGGTTGCCTAATATTATGTCACTGCCTAATACTTTTCAAGGAGACAATTAATACATTTTTGGTGGACTACTAATATTTTTGAGGCAAAAAATCAATACTTTTCATGAGGGCTACTAAAAATATTATTCAAGGGGATTACTAATACTTTTCTGATGTACTACTAATACTTTTAAGATGTACGAAATACTTTTCAGGGGAAAATCAATACTTTAAAGGCCCCTAATATTACAAAAAATATCACCAGTCCGGAGATCCTATGGCGCCGCCCCAGAATATTATAAAAATACTACCAGTGCATGAAATTACAAAAAAACTCTAGCCGAGTTGGATCTGTCTAACGGAAAAGACCCGTTAAACAGTCTAACCCAAGTTTTTGTCGGAATATTTGTGGGTGTATTAAGTAAATTGGTTATTTCAAAAAACTAAGTGGGAGTGTATTTAGAAAATTTAGAAAAAAGGGGGTGTGATCACCATATTTAAAACATGGAACCTTCTTTCTCAAAAAAAAAAAAAAAACATGGATTCTTATCAAAGTATTATGTTTACCTATGTAATCTTATATCTCTTGACTTTGACAAATTAAAATTGTGATAAATCTATAAACATAGTTTACTAGACAAATCCACTTGCGACTCGCATTACAAATAAACTAGTAAGCCATCACGTCTGTTGCCCGTATATTTATTTTTGAGAGGATATTTTTTTACTTAATTTTAATTTTATAATAAAAATATATATTAGCATGAGTTGGTATTTATTACTTTATTTTAAGCATACTAGTCACATAAGGTAAATAAAAGCAAAAATTTATCTATCAAATTGATATTTTAAGATATAAACTTAAATGTGAGCTCATTTATATTTATCTCTCAATTTATGGTTACCTTTATATTAATATTGAGTCGATCTCTCTTTATCTCACACACATTCTATCTCTTTTATGAATAATTATTTATATATATATATATATAATTGTGAAACATGTATTTTCATATTAAACTTGCATTGTTAAAAAATTAATACTTCACGTTGTCAATCAAATATTTTCTTAATGAAAACATATTAATAAATCTATCAATTTCCATAAATATATTAATGAAGAATGTAATTTACAAATTACAAAAAAATCCTTGTATACAACATTCATAGTTATGGTGCTGTAGTAGTAGTAGTTAGTAGTAGTAGTAGTAGTAGTAGTAGTAGTAGTAATGCCATTTTCAATTATATTAATTAATTATAATCATAGACTATATATTTTTTAACGCAAAAAATTATGTGAGACGGTAATACTTTTAGTGTAAAAAGTGATACTTGTCAAAATACACTAATTTCAGTGTATTTTGAGAATTTAAACAAAATCATCAAAATCTTGATAAAAACATTTATCCAACAAACTCCCCCTTTTTGATGATTACAAACCAAAACAATTTTAGGAGATCGATTTTAAAACAAAACACATTTTTCCGGTCTAAATCAACAATCCATTTTAAGCAACATTTATCTAAAGTAAAAACAGAAGGATAGGAGCAAAGTTTTTTAAAAAACAATTTGCAAAAGCCCCCCCTATCAACATGCATATCAAGAGTAAGTATAGAAGCAAACAACTAAAAGCTAAAAGCTTAGCTTTTACAATTTGAGCATGAATTTCATGAGCTTAGAAGCTCCCCCTGTCAAAGAGACATCATTAGACAAGTATAAAAGTTCATAATACATCAAATGGACTAAGTATTATTCATAGCTTGGCTTTTAAGAGCCATAGCTTATAGTTTTTTTTGCGAGCTTTTTTTTTGCTTCTTTGAGCGTATGAGCGTATTTCCTATTTCTCCCCCTTTGGAATCATCAAAAAGAATGTTAGCACGATAAAAACATCATATAATCATATCAAAGTGCGCAATATTATTGATTTATCGAGCTTGTCGAATATTGAAGCTTAAAATCTAAATAAAAAGGGAGAAATCAATCATTTAATTTGCAAAAGATCGTTTGATTTACAAAACATGATCTTTATAAATATATAAGACTTTTAGAATCATGTAGGTGATGAATTTTTCATAGAAACATTTTGTCGAACACTTGGTGTGCGTCAAAAAAAATAAGAGATGTATATAGCCTTTGTAATTGCAATCAAGCCAAAATTTTCATCACCAAATACAATTATACAAATATTATCCATCAACAATCATCATGCTCATCATACTCATACAAGAATTTTATCAAAATATCAAAATACAAGCTCTTTCTCAAGGGTTTCAACCCAATTGAGATTAAAAAGGAATTAAACTTACCAATTAATCGGAGAAGTCAAATAATAATGATGAAATACGAGTAATATAAACTCAAAAATAAAGAATTTATAAGAAAGAAAATATTTTGAGTGAATTGTGTGTGAAATTTGCAAATGGGTTCGAGTTTGGAAGAAAATGATCAAAAATACCGAAATGAAGGACAGGAGCATATTTACACCTGAAAACATTTAGGGCGACCGGTCGATGGGTAGGGCGATCGGTCCCTGCACCTGGTCGACCGGTCGACCTCTATGGCGACCGGTGTCTGAACACTTGTTCAGTTTTTGTCCGAATTTTGTACCAAAAATCTGATTTTTCACCTCTAAGTTTTAAAAACGTGCAAAATGCAAACATAGACCTCATTCAACATGCATTATGCTTAACCGAGCTCGTATTGAAGCAAAAGTCTCGGAAGATAGCGATTTTGTAAAGATATCCGCTAATTGATCTTGAGATGGAATAAAAGATATCTTAATTTATCGTTTTGAAACACAATCCCTTAGAAAATGATGCCAAATCTCAATATGTTTAGTACGGTTATGATGAACCGGGTTTTGAGTAATATTTTATAGCGGATATATTATCACAAAAAATAGGAATATTTTCAAAAGAACATTTATAACCCGCTAAGGTTTGTTTCATCCAAAGCAATTGAGTACAACAAAAGGCCACTGAAATATATTCGGCTTCAGCCGTTGAAAGCGAAACACAATTTTATTTCTTTGAAAACCAAGATACTAGGCAATCGCCTAAGAATTGACATGATCCGGAAGTACTCTTACGATCATCAATATTTCCCGCATAATCCGAATTACTATAACCTTTAAGGAAAAAAATTCCATTCTTTTGATTAAATAAACCATATTGAATAGTGCCTTTCAAATATCGGAAAATTCTTTTAACGGCACTCATATGAGATTCCTTGGGATTTCTTTGAAAACGAGCACATAGGCATACTGCATGAAGAATATCCGATCTACTTGCGGTTAAGTAAAGTAAACTACCAATCATACCTCGATACTTGGATTCATCAACCGACTTGCCTTTTTCATCTTTGTCTATCTTGACATTGGTTGCCATAGGAGTAGTGACAGTTCTTCCTTCTTCAATGCCAAACTTCTTTAGAAGTTCTTTTGTATACTTTTATTGTGAAATGTAAATTCCTTCTTTGCATTGCTTAATTTTAAGTCCAAGGAAGAAATTGAGCTCCCCCATCATACTCATCTCGAATTCACCTTGCATTAACTTAGAAAATTTCTTGCACAAAGATTCATTAGTAGCACCAAATATAATATCGTCAACATAAATTTGCACTAATAAGCAATCTTGCCCTTTTTCAAAAACAAAGAGAGTACTATCAACTTTACCTCTTAGAAATATTGGAATTACAGGATGGTGTATACCGAATTGCTGGAAAAACAATCGAGCAGAGTAACGGTATAAATCAAAACGTCGAGGCAAGAGTTGGACTCTTTCTCTTTAAGACGAGATTGCCCCGCTCACGGTGCCTACGGAATATGGCAATCGTCTCTCAAGATACAACGACGGACTACTTGCGATAGTTGCACTACAAATCGCAAGTACAACGAACACTATGATGCACTTAAACTCTCTTTTACAAAGTTATGCAGAATATGAAGTAAAATTCGAAATTTGATGTGTTCAAATGAATTCTGGGGGCTGGTTTATATAGAGCTCCTGGTGCCTCTTCAGACTGGGTGCAACCCCTGGTCCGGATCAGTCTTGACCGTCAGATCACGCCCTGTGGTTAAATTGCGATCCGATAGTCCCGATCGATCGCGATCGGACTGAAGGACACACCTTTGGCATACACACCGCACACCGATACAGTCATGTCGATCGATCCACGGTGCCCGTCAGCGAACAGACGCTTCCAATCAGCGCCATGTGTCGCCACTCGGACGATTCTGCCAAGTCACTGCCACCTGAGCTACCCTGCCACGTCACCGAGCCACTGGATTGAATCATGGTTCGATTTTCCAAAACTTTAAGGCTCCTCAAAGCTCCTCGCGACGATGCGTATGTGCGAAGTGCAAAGTGCGCCTCTAAAGCGCCCAATGCGACTATGTGCGACGTGCGCGGGCCTAGGCCCGGCTCTGGCTCCAGCTCGGACGGTGCTCCGCACCGTCCTCGGTGCCTTTTGAGCTAGCCAAAGGTTAGTCAAAATTGACTTGGTCCACTAGGGTGTACCATAAGGAGTTCCACTTGATTACTCCTTATTAGTAGTGAAACTCTTTATTAACTAGTCAAACATTTAATATGTTTCCTATGTGGGATATAGCTTTCCATATTCTCACCTTTTATATTCCATATATAAAACATTTTAAGTGGCCAACTTTATGCATTTATTTCTCATTCACCCGACATTGGTTTTGAGAAATTCAAAATGCTAAACTCATCTACCCGCGGCGTAGATGACGTTTATCTCATTTATTTCATACTTCGAATTAATGAACCCACTTAAATAATTGGTCAAAATTGGGTCAAAACCCAATTTATTAAAACCAATTCCAACAATCCCCCACATGAATGAAAATAAATGCATATGAGTATGCAGACACTAAGAGAGTTCAAACGAAAAGCTATTGCATCGGGAGAGGTAGCTTGTGGCTTTGAACCTTCCTTAGTGGAATGCTATCTGAGTTTACTAATTTTGCCGCGGTGACACGATGTCTTGAATCGTTTCAAATTTGTTTATGTAAACCAAAACAACAACATCCTCACAATATCTTTCCTAACACCATTTGGTTCTCACGGTTGTGTCCATTTTGGCCCTGGACAACATCTTGGATTCATAAGTGTTTCATTGAAGCGGCCCATCTTCACACTTATATAGGTGATCTCCTATTAAGAGTATCCTGCCATACTCCACTTCTTTAAAGTATAGAAATCATTAAAAGTTTATAACTTAACCTCACCGCATTCAGCAGGTTTCTCCACTTGGATAGGAATGAGCTGTAATATGCTCCAAGTGTTTATCTGAATATTTATAACTTAGTTGTCCCATTGAACCAATGTAACACCTTCTAGTAAATTGAATTTTAATACGAAAATAAGTAATTATGATAGAAATACTTTAAATATTTCTTAAAAATACGGAATAATAAAAACTTTACTTAGTTTCAAAGTTTGCAGCGGAAATAAAAACTAATAATTTAAAACAATTATAAATCCAGAAACATCCATAATTAAATGAAAATGACATTCAACATCTCAATAGAAATTAAAATTCAATTTTTTTTTTTAGAAAATTTGAAAGACATGAAAATCATGAAAGTCGTGGGTTCGCGAGTCACTGCGCTGCACCATCTCCTTCCTCATCAGGGTTCTCATATGAAAATATTAAACATTCGTGGGATGAGCTTTAAAGAAGCTCAACAAGTAATCTCATGCATGAATGCATGCCTAATGCAATATTATAACATTTACTTCAAAACTTGTCATTTTCTTTACTTAAAACTTTCTTTAAGACGCGAGCTCACTTGGTGGTACATTGTTCTATTTAGGGTCGCAGTGGGCCTTGTTATTTGGAACCCGATTAACATTTTGCCCGAAAGCTCATTTTCTTTAACATTAACATTAGCCGCAAGCGGCACATTGTTGGAACGTCGGTCCCCCGCGCCAATTTCCCACTCACTCCAGCATCACAGAACAATGTACACCCATTTCTTTAAAAAAAACATGATATTATTAATTCTAAACCTAAAACTTGACTTTTAGTAATCTATGTATGCTCGTGAAATGCCATGGACATACATTAACATGATGAATTAACTTAAGTGATGCAACTTCATTAAATACGAGAATAAATGTAAACACGTATTATAACAATGAAATCACATTAACTGAAATAATTTGAGAACAAAATCCCACATTTAACTAATTAAGGGTATGCGATTAATATTGTCTATCATACACAATTAAATCACCCCATGATATATATAGCCTATAATATATTATAAAATTTTAAAAAAAAAAGTTCCCATTTTTTTTTCTTAAAAAATTACTTACGGAACTATTAACCTCAATTGCCAAACTACTCATAAGATTTTGATTTACTAAAAACATATCATGTGACAATAATTATAAAATATTAATATACTCCTACTTACGTATTATTCAAACAAAAACTTTAATTTATATAATAAATCAATGATTATGATAATTAACCTTTAATTTCATTACTTACCCAAAAATATACTAGATTACATCTATATTATTATATATATATATATATCAAATAATCCATAATTGTTCTACTTGATAAAAGTAATATATATATATATTAACAATATTAATAAACTATTAGTTTGCTTATCCTTATGATTTGGTTGAACAGAGGTAATTTCATTTATACAAGAACACGTGTGAGAGTATTCCAAATAGTTAATTAATCCATTGTCTTTGTCCAATATGTTTAACCATTAAAACAATTAACCTGGATGTATGAAATTCTAATAAGGTATAATGTTTATATACTCACTATCTCATTAAACCAATTCATTTTTTTATTTTTTTTATAAAAACGTTTGGACTAGTATATAGATTTACATCATTTAACCAACTAATAATTAAAAATAAGGTCTGTGTATTTCCTAAAACACGTATTAATTCACATTCACACACATATATACATATTAGGTGTCAGTCTTAGAATTAAACATAAAAATCAATTTAAATCCTAATTCTACATGATAACTAAAGAGATTACTTGCTTGGTTTCTCGGATGACTTAGATCAACTAAGATAAAATTCACCCCGGCTTCTACCCAGTAGAATCTATACATAAATTATTATATAACAGGATTAGTAAAACTTAATCAAATTCAATATGAAACTAAAGAAATAATTACAAAACCTTCAAACTTCTCGGATAATCTGTACTGCAAATTGGATTATACTTCTTGTATTTTCCTTGTTTCCTCCTTCATTTCCTCTCTTTTTTTTTGTTTTTCTTTCTTTCCTCTTGTTTTCTTTTCTTTCTTTCTTCTTCTCTTTCTTAGTTCTTCTCTTACCCGATCTCTCCTTCAAACTAATCCTCACCATCATCTTTTATTCTTTCTTTTTATTAATCTATTTTTCCCACTATCTCCCACTTTCTATTTTCTTTTTCTTCTTTTTGCTCCACTTTCTCCACCTTTCTCTTCCATTATCCCCAACACCAACCACTATCTTTATCTCCCATTTTCCCCAATAATATCTACTATCTCTATTTTATTTCTTTTAAATTTTTTGTTTTCTTTTTTGAAAAAATTGGTTGTTACATTCTCCCCTCCTTATAGAAAGTTTCGTCCTCGAAACTTGCAATAATATATAAATAATATTCTAATGTACGAAAATAAATCGTATATTGAGAGCTCATTGCTTACCAAATAGTTGGGGATATAGAACACACATCTCATCTTCGTGTTCCCACGTAGCTTCTTCTATAGTGTGATTCCTCCATTGGACCTTGACTAATACAACTTTATTTCTTCTAAGCTCCTTCTCAATCATATCCACAATTCTAACTGGTACTTCTTCATATGTCAGATTGTCACGAATATTGAGTGACTTGTAACTTAAAATGTGTGATTGATCTGGAATGTACTTCTTAAGCATCGAGACATGAAAGACATTGTGAACTCCGGATAGTGCTGGTAGTAAGGCAATTCGATATGCCAAACTATCTATCCTCTCTAAAATTTCAAATGGTCCAATATAGCGAGGACTTAACTTCCCTTTCTTTCCAAACCTCATAACACCTTTCATTGGTGCCACTTTAATAAAAATCATATCTCCAATAGAAAATTCTAATGGCTTTCTTCTCTTATCATCATAGCTCTTTTGACGGCTCTGAGCAGTTTTCATTCTTTGTCGGATTTTCTCAACTACTTTTGCAGTCTGTTGGACCAACTCAGGTCCTATTAGTTTTCTCTCACCGACTTCATCCCAATGCACTGGTGATCGACACTTTCTTTCGTACAAAGCCTCATAAGGAGCCATCCCAATAGAAATCTGGTAGCTATTGTTGTACGAAAATTCCACTAGCGGTAAAAATTTATCCCAAGTACCACTAAAATCTATCACACATGCTCGAAGCATATCCTCAAGTGTCTGAATTGTTCTTTCCGATTGTCCATCAGTTTGTGGATGAAAAGCTGTACTGAAACTCAACTGAGTGCCCATCGCTCGGTGTAGGCTTTTCCAGAAAGCGGAGGTAAACTTAGGGTCCCTATCCGACACAATAGACAATGGTACTCCATGCAACCGAACTATCTCAGTTATATATATTTCTGCATATTTCTCCATGTTGTACGTTCTTTTTACTGGTTGAAAATGCGCGGACTTGGTGAGATGATCAACTATAACCCAGATGGAGTCGAATCCCATTTTCGTCTTTGGTAGTCCCATAACAAAATCCATACCAATATGTTCCCACTTCCACTCAGGAATCATCAATGGTTGCAAAAGATCAGCCTTGACTTGTTGACAGGTAAGACACCTCTGGACGTATGATGCCACGTCCTTTTTCATGCCAACCCATGAAAAATGTTTGCTGAGGTCATGTTTCATCTTTGTACTTCCCGGGTGAATGGAATAAGGAGAGTTGTGAGCTTCTTTCATAATCTCTAGCTTCAAGTCCTCATTGTTGGGGACTACGAGTCTATTACCCAAACGTAAAGTTCCATCTGTTGAGATCACATAATCATGTCGCTTTTCTTCAATGACCTCAGAACGAATCTTGTTTAACTTTGGGTCATCTAGTTGTGTAGTTTTTATCCTTTCCAGAATTGACGGTTGTAAAGTCAAGGTAGCCAAATAACTCATCTTTTCTCGGGGAATAATTTCCAACTCAAGGTTTTGTATGTCCTTTAACAGTAGCTTCTGAACCACATGCAAAGTAGAAATAGATCCTTGACCTTTACGACTCAAAGCATCTGCTACCACATTGTCCTTACCCGGATGGTAATTGATAACGCAATCGCAGTCCTTCACTAGTTCGAGCCATCTGCGTTGTCTCATGTTAAGTTCTTTCTGAGTGAAGAAATATTTTAAACTTTTATGATCGGTATAAATTTCACACCTAGCCCCGTATAAGTAGTGTCGCCATATTTTTAATGCAAAAACCACAGCTGCTAATTCCAGATCGTGAGTTGGATAGTTTTTCTCATAATCCTTTAGTTGTCTAGAAGCGTAGGCAATTACTTTCCCATGTTGCATAAGAACACAACCTAAACCCTTCAACGATGCATCACTGTAGATAATGAAACCATCAATCCCATTTGTCAGTGTAAGAACTGGAGCCGTTGTCAATTTTTCTTTCAACTCCATGAAGCTCTTTTCACACTTGTCATCCCATTGAAACTTAATGTTCTTCCTCGTTAGTTGAGTTAGTGGAGCAGAGATCTTAAATAAACCCTCGACGAATCTTCTTTAGTAGCCAGCTAACCCAAGAAAACTGCGGATCTCTCCTGCATTCTTTGGTGTAGGCCAATTTTTCACCACCTCAACCTTGCTAAGATCTACAGAAATCCCCTTTCGAGAAACAATATGTCCTAAGAAAGGAACACTGTATAACCAGAACTCGCATTTACTGAATTTTGTAAATAGCTTTTTCTCTCAGAGTCTCTGCAATACTAGTCTTAAGTGTTGTTCGTGCTCATCCTTTGACCGAGAATATATAAGGATATCGTCAATAAAGACTATGACGAATTGATCAAGATAATCAGAAAAGACTCGATTCATTAAGTCCATGAATGCGGCTGGGGCATTAGTCAAACCAAAAGGCATGACAAGAAATTCATAGTGACCATAGCGAGAACGAAATGCGTTTTGGGATGTCTTCTTCTCGAATGCGCAATTGATGGTAGCCACGATCTCAAATCGATTTTAGAAAAATATCCAAACACCGAAGTTGGTCAAATAATTCCTCAATTCTTGGAAGAGGGTATTTGTTCTTGATGGTCACCTTATTTAGTTCACGATAATCAATACACAATCTCATAGTTCCGTCCTTCTTTTTGACAAATAAAACTCGTGCACCCCAAGGTGAGAAACTCGGTCTAATGAATCCTTTATCGATCAAATCTTGTAGTTGTTCATTGAGTTCTTTCGATTCGGCCAGAGCCATTCGATATGGTGCTTTGGATATAGGTGTCGTTCAGGCACTAATTCAATGACAAATTCCACCCTCTCTCTCAGCGGAACACCATGTATATCTTCAGGAAATACACCGGGATACTCACAGACAACAGCAATTTGATCAATAGAAGGACATTCTTTTGAAACTTTAGTTATTGAGGCTAGATAGGCTTCACAACCTTTGTTCAGGAGTTTACGAGCCTTCATAGCTGAGATGATAGAGTTAACAGGTTTTGATGAGACTCCCTGAAAGAATAATTGGGAGTCCTGAATAGAATAAAAGACTACCCTTCGAGCTCGACAATCGATTGTTGCGTGATGTTTGGACAACCAATCCATCCCTAGAATGACATCGAAGTCATGAATATTCAACCCAATAAGATTAGCAGATAACTCTCTCCCATCAATGAAAATTGGACAATTAGTGTAAACTAAGGCTGAGTTCATGATATCCCCCGATGGAGTTGATATGCTGAAAAGAGTGTCCAATGAAGTAGCATAATTGGTCAAGTTCATTGCAAATTTGGAGTTCACGAATGAGTGCGAAGCACCATAATCAATTAACACATAAGCAGGTATACCACAAACATTCATAAATCCTATAAAATAATTACATACTCAAAACATGCATAAACATAATGATATGAAATTCGAAAGAAAAATGCAATAATTAATTTGTTACTACCACCACGTTGTTGCTTTCCTCGCTTCTCGCTTGTGTGATTGTGAACACTCTAGCCTCGAGTGGGCTTCTTCCTCTCTCAGGCGTAGTTTAAAGCTATGTGTCCAGGCTTCTTACAATTAAAACAAACTCCGTACCAAACAAACAATCTCCCGATGTGCTTGCCGCATTTAGTGCAAACAGATTGTCGCTTGTTTATTATGTGAGGCACCTGTGGAACTTGTACTTGCTTTCTTTTCTGACCATTATTATTCCAAACATTTGGGTTCTCTCTTTTGAACTTTTGTCCTCCTTGTTGGATCCGCATCTCTTCCCGATTCACAGATTGAGCCCTTTCCACCAACATAGCTTTGTTGATAACTTCACGATAAGTAGTAAGCTCAAAAGGAGTAACAGCAAGCTTGATTTGGGATCGGAGTCCTTCTTCAAATCGCCTGGCTCTTCGTTCCTCAGTAGCAACCAAGTCAGGAGCAAATTTGGACAATTTGGCGAATTCTGCTTCATATTCGGCCACCGTACGGTTCCTCTGTTCCAACTGTATAAATTCTCTTTTCTTCTGTTGGCGAACACTCCTCGGAAAGTACGTATCATAAAAGACTTCTGTGAACCTTTTCCAAGTAAAGGGGGTAGCGTCGCCCTCGATCTGACGTTGCACCATCCTCTACCAATCATATGCATCGCCTCGCAGCACAAATGTTGCATAGTTAACACGTTCCTCGTCAGTACAATCAATTATGGAAAAGATTTTTCGCATCTCAGTAAGCCATCCCTCAGCTTCGATAGGATCAGTGGTACCCGCAAAAGATGGCGGAGATAACCTAAGAAAGTCTGATAACCGGTTTCTTTCAAGGACGTCAGCACGTCTAGTATGATTAGTATCACCAAAAGTAGTCAAAGCTTGTAAGAGAGCCTCGACAGTCAGGGGAGTCCCTTGAGTATTGTTGGTGTTGGAACCATTGTCGTCTTGGTGAGTCGAGCGAATGTTGCGATTCATTTTATATTAACTGAAATAAGTTTATTAAGTTCATTAAATTCTCGCAATCATACGTTTCATTCTAATATTATTTTATAACTTAATGTAAGTAATCATTAGCATTCTTCTGATACGGTAAAACTTAATGCGAAATAGTATCACTATAACAATCACGTTGAAATTTGAAGTAAAATAATGGGAATAATTTTATTTGCATATAAAATATTTTTTTTCCCAGATAAAATATCAAGTACATCTATCTTCTATTCAATTCAAACAACAATCAATTTCATACAGGCATACATTTCATAGAAACAAAATATATCAATTAATAATGACAGTAAATGTAATCCTTACCGAACTGCGGAGGAAGATGCTCGAAGCGCGACTTAGAACCCATGACTTTTTAACTTAAAATATTTTCTAAAGAAAATCTTTTGAAGTCTACAGAACCAATTTTAAAAAAAAACCTCGTCTTTGATACCACTAAATGTAACACCTTCTAGTAAATTGAATTTTAATACGAAAATAAGTAATTATAATAGAAATACTTTAAAGATTTCTTAAAAATACGGAATAATAAAAACTTTACTTAGTTTCAAAGTTTGCAGCGGAAATAAAAACTAATAATTTAAAATAATTATAAATCCAGAAACATCCATAATTAAATGAAAATGACATCCAACATCTCAATAGAAATTAAAATTCAATTTTTTTTTTTAGAAAACTTGAAAGACATGAAAATCATGAAAGTCGTGGGTTCGCGAGTCACTGCGCTGCACCATCTCCTTCCTCATCAGGGTTCTCATCTGAAAATATTAAACATTCGTGGGATGAGCTTTAAAGAAGTTCAACAAGTAATCTCATGCATGAATGCATGCCTAATGCAAATATTATAACATTTACTTCAACCTTGCCATTTTCTTTACTTAAAACTTTCTTTAAGACACGAGCTCACTTGGTGGTACATTGTTCTATTCAGGGTCGCAGTGGGCCTTGTTATTTGGAACCCGATTAACATTTTGCCTGAAAGCTCATTTTCTTTAACATTAACATTAACCGCAAGCGGCACATTGTCGGAACGCCGGTCCCCCGCGCCCATTTCCCACTCACTCCAGCATCACAGAACAATGTACACCCATTTCTTTAAAAAAAACATGATATTATTAATTCTAAACCTAAAACTTGACTTTTAGTAATCTATGTATGCTCGTGAAATGCTATGGACATACATTAACATGATGAATTAACTTAAGTGATGCAACTTTATTAAATACGAGAATAAATGTAAACATGTATTATAACAATGAAATCACATTAACTGAAATAATTTGAGAACAAAACCCCACATTTAACTAATTAAGGGTATGCGATTAATATTGTCTATCATACACAATTAAATCACCCCATGATATATATAGCCTATAATATATTATAAAATTTTAAAAAAATAGTTCCCATTTTTTTTTCTTAAAAAATTACTTACGGAACTATTAACCTCAATTGCCAAACTACTCATAAGATTTTGATTTACTAAAAACATATCATGTGACAATAATTATAAAATATTAATATACTCCTACTTACGTATTATTCAAACAAAAACTTTAATTTATATAATAAATCAATGATTATGATAATTAACCTTTAATTTCATTACTTACCCAAAAATATACTAGATTACATCTATATTATATATATATATATATCAAATAATCCAGAATGTTTCTACTTGATAAAAGTAATATATATATATATATATATTAACAATATTAATAAGCTATTAGTTTGCTTATCCTTATGATTTGGTTGAACAGAGGTAATTTCATTTATACAAGAACATGTGTGAGAGTATTCCAAATAGTTAATTAATCCATTGTCTTTGTCCAATATGTTTAACCATTAAAACAATTAACCTGGATGTATGAAATTCTAATAAGGTATAATGTTTATATACTCACTATCTCATTAAACCAATTCATTTTTTTATTTATTTTTTATAAAAACGTTTGGACTACTATATAGATTTACATCATTTAACCAACTAATAATTAAAAATAAGGTCTGTGTATTTCCTAAAACACGTATTAATTCACATTCACACATATATATACATATTAGGTGTCAGTCTTAGAATTAAACATAAAAATCAATTTAAATCCTAATTCTACATGATAACTAAAGAGATTACTTGCCTGGTTTCTCGGATGACTTAGATCAACTAAGATAAAATTCACCCCGGCTTCTACCCAGTAGAATCTATACATAAATTATTATATAACAGGATTAGTAAAACTTAATCAAATTCAATATGAAACTAAAGAAATAATTACAAAACCTTCAAACTTCTCGGATAATCTGTACTGCAAATTGGATTATACTTATTGTATTTTCCTTATTTCCTCCTTCATTTCCTCTTTTTTTTTTTGGTTTTTCTTTCTTTCCTCTTGTTTTCTTTTCTTTCTTTCTTCTTCTCTTTCTTAGTTCTTCTGTTACCCGATCTCTCCTTCAAACTAATCCTCACCATCATCTTTTATTCTTTCTTTTTATTAATCTATTTTTCCCACTATCTCCCACTTTCTATTTTCTTTTTCTTCTTTTTTTCTCCACTTTCTCCACCTTTCTCTTCCATTATCCCCAACACCAACCACTATCTTTATCTCCCATTTTCCCCAATAATATCCACTATCTCTATTTTATTTCTTTTAAATTTTTTTGTTTTCTTTTTTGAAAAAATTGGTTGTTACATCCAAGGTCTTGGGATCTCCAATTCACAAGGTTGGGTTACCGCTATGAACACTCTTATTTTGTGGATTTTAAGCCCATTCCTCCGATAAGCAGTATACTTGATCTCTATTCAAACCTTTAGTTAACAGATCCGCTAGGTTTTCTTTCGATTTCACGTAATCGATTGTAATAACCCCATTTGAGATCAACTGCCTAACGGTGTTATGTCTTCGATGTATATGTCGAGACTTACCGTTGTACATACTATTTTGAGCCCTTCCTATAGCCTACTGACTATCAGAATGAATCATGATTGCAGCCAGCGGCTTAGGCCAGCAAGGAATATCCTCTAAAAAGTTGCGAAGCCATTCCGCTTCTTCACCAGCTTTATCCAATGCTATAAACTCTGATTCCATCGTGGATCGAACTATACATGTTTGTTTAGAGGATTTCCATGACACCGCTCCACCACCAATGGTAAAAACATAACCACTTGTGGACTTGGAATCTTTTGAGTCGGATATCCAATTAGCATCCTTTGTATCCTTCTAATACAAATTTGGATATCTCGAGTAATGTAATCCATAATTCAAGGTGAGTCTTAGATACCTAAGAACCCTTATCAATGCCTTCCAATGGTCATTTCCAGGATTACTCGTAAATCTACTCAGTTTATTAACTGCGTAGGCAATATCCGGACGTGTGCAGTTTGTTACATACATTAGACTGCCAATAATTCGAGAATATTCTAGTTGGGATACATGCTCGCCTTGATTTTTAGCTAAGTGTAAGCTTAAATCAACAGGCGTTTTAGTTGGAGGACTGTCATACGCATTGAACTTTCGAAGTACTGTCTCAATATAATGAAACTGTAATAAAACAAGTCCATCAGATGTTTTAGAAATCTTAATTCCCAGAATAACATCTGCTATACCCATATCTTTCATATCAAAATGTTTGATTAACATTTTCTTAGTATTCATGATTATATCATGATTACTACCCATAATTAACATGTCGTCAACATAGAGACATACAATTACATAAGCATTAGATGTGTCTTTAATGTAAACACATTTATCACACTCGTTAATTTTGAAACCATTTGATAGCATAGTTCTATCTCGTGCCATTATTTCGGAGCTTGCTTAAGGCCATACAATGACTTAACGAGTTTGCACACCTTCTTCTCCTGTCCAGGAGCAACAAACCCTTCGGGTTGTTCCATGTAGATTTCCTCTTCTAATTCACCATTTAGAAAAGCTGATTTCACATCCATTTGGTGTATCTCAAGGTTATGCAATGCTGCAATAGCAATGAGAACTCTAATAGATGTGATACTTGTCACATGTGAATATGTATCAAAGAAATCAAGACCTTCTCTTTGTTTAAATCCCTTAGCTACTAACCTGGCCTTGTACTTATCAATAGTTCCATCAGTTTTATATTTCCTTTTAAGGATCCACTTGCATCCTAAAGGCTTATTTTTCGGAGGGAGATCTAACAATTCCCAAGTATGATTTTGCATAATAGAATCTATCTCACTATTAATAGCTAATGGAGCTTCTAGACTGGACAATCCTTCACCAATTGTCCTTGGTTCATTTTCTAACACATAAGTTAGAAATCTGGACCAAAAGACTTAGTTGTTTTGGCCCTTTTACTGCGTCTTGGTTCTTCATTACTTTGATGATCACCATCGGCACTATCACGTGTTCTTTTGCTATAATTAGCTTATTTCCTTTCTTGACAAAGAAACACGTCTTCGAAAAATACAACATTCCTTGACTCAATAATTGTACCTTCTTGTACATCTGGAATTGCTGATTTGTGCACTAAAAATCGATATGCACTACTGTTATTTGCATATCCAATGAAAATGCAATCGATTGTTTTAGGCCCTATCTTGACTTGTTTTGGCTTAGGTATTTCTACTTTAGCCAAACACCCCCACACTTTCAGGTATTTGTAGGAAGGTTTTCGACCTTTCCATAACTCATGCGAAGTTTTATCTTTATTTTTGTGTGGTAGTTTGTTAAGAATGTGGTTAGCCGAGAGAATTGCTTCCCCCCACAAATTCTGAGGCAAACCAAAATTTATTAACAAAGCATTCATCATCTCTTTTAGAGTTCGGTTTTTGCGTTCAACAATACCGTTTGATTGTGGTGAATAAGAAGCTGTCGTTTGATGAATAATACTAGAATCTGAGCAAAATTCATCAAAAGGAGCTCCATATTCTCCACCTCTATCACTTCGAATTATCTTAATGCGTTTGCTAAGTTGATTTTCAACCTCATTCTTATAGCTTTTAAAAGCTTATAAGGCCTCATCTTTACTTCTTAAAAGATATACATAACAATATTTTGTGCAATCATCGATAAAAGTAATAAAATACTTTTTCCCACCTCTAGTTTGCACAAACTTTAAATCACATATATCACTGTGAATTAATTCTAGAGGTTCTGTTTCTCTTTCCACCGAGTGGAATGGTGTTTTGGCCATTTTTGCCTCAACACAGATTTCACACTTGTGATGTGAATCTATTTTAAAGTTAGGTAGTAATTCCAAGTTTACTAACCTTTTCAAAGTGTTAAAATTCACATGTCCTAATCTAACATGCCATAAATTTGAACACTCAAGCAAATAAGAAGAAGCATTAATTTTATTGCTTTCAAAGTTTCGGAGTACATTCATTACATTCATCTTGAACAGTCCATTATCTAAGTGCCCCTTCCCTATGAACTGTCCATTTTTTATAAGCACAAACTTTTGAGCCTCAAATACTAATCTAAGTCCTGCCTTGACTAACAACGATCCTGACACTAAGTTCTTCCAAATGTCTGGAACATGAAGGACATCAATGAGGGTCAGCTCCTTGCCCGAGGTCATCTTCAGCACCATCTTGCCGAGACCGACAATTTCAGACGTTGCATGATTCCCCATGTATAGCTTCCTTCTGTTGATAGGAGTATACGTTGAGAACATGTCTTTGTCGGAGCATATGTGGCGTGTAACATCTGTGTCCACCCACCATTCTCTCAGATGGAATACTCACATATTATAGGAAGTCTGATGTACATTAAAAATTGTACACGTCCACACTTGGCCTACCCTATAAATATGTTGAGTAGGTTCATGAGCAATCCAAGCCACGAGAATTGGAAAGCGTTAACCAAGATGTTAAAATACTTGAAGTATACCTTGGAGTATGGGTTATACTACTCGAGATATCTGGCTGTACTTGAAGGGTATAGTGATGCTAGTTGGATTTCGGATTCGAAATATTCTTATTCCACTAGTGGATACATATTCACCATTGGAGGTGGTGCGGTATCGTAGAAGTCCACGAAGCAAACGTGTATAGCTTGGTCCACCATGAAATCAAAGTTTATAGCTTTGGACAAAGCTGGTGAAGAAGCAGAGTGACTTCAAAACTTTTTGGAAGATATTCCATGTTGGAGGAAGCATGTGCCTTCTGTGATGATTCACTGTGATAGCCAAACAGCTATAGGAAGGGCACAGAGCAATATGTATAACGGTAAGTCTAGACATATTCGTCGGAGACATAATACTGTTAGACAATTGATCTCAAATGGTATGATGTCAATTGACTACGTAAAGTCAAAAGACAATTTGGCAGATCCTTTGACGAAATGACTGAATCAAGATCAATTGAGTAAATTGCTAGAGGGAATGAGCTTAAAGTTCACAAAGTAAAATAACCATCATAGTGGTAACCCAACCATGTGTTAGTCCAAGTGGCTACGATAATCTAGAGGGGGGGTGAATAGATTATCTCGGTTTTTCAGATTTTGCCCTCTTTTTCGGAAAAGTCAAACAAAGACGAGAATGTAAATGCGAAAATAAAACAACACTCGTCGATTTAAAGAGGTTCAACCCACCTAGGGCCTAATCCTCTACCACCCCAGTATATCCGGGATGGATTTCAAAAGAAAAAAAGATTTTATTAATTTACCAAAAATTAATACAACACCTTGAGGATTACCACAACCCTCTTACACCACCTTGAGGATTACCACAATCCTCTTACAACACCTTTGAAGATTACCACAACCTTCAAACACCTATCACCTAGATCACCCAAGTGTATTCTTACCACAAGAATACTCACAAGGATGTCTTGTGTTGAATGATGACCAAAATCAAGATTACAACTCAATAATGATTGATACAATATGAGTACAAGTGTAATCAAGAATTGAAAGCCTATACCTCAAATTTGTGCAAGTGAAAGTGCTTAGGCTTAATACAACAAGATATATGAAAGTGTTTGCTCAATTGCTCTTTGCTTGTATATAGTGTTTTGTGTCTTGTTGCTTGAATGAAGCCTCTATTTATAGGAGAGGTCTTGGCTTTGATTTCCAGACATTGGCTCCTCCTTGGGGAGTGATTTGCTGCAAAAGAAACCATTTAAAATCATCAATATAGCTTAGAAATCAATCCCACAAAATAGGGAAAAGTCATGCTCAAAACGCACTAGCGGATAGTTCTTTGTCAAACATGGGGTTCGACCGTCGTCGCAGAGATAAGATTGAAATTGAATTTCTGCGAATTTTTACGGGGGGACCGGTCGAGAAGGGGGTGCGACGGTGCCGCCTTAAGTATGTTGATCGGTTGCCCTTGAGCGTTTTAAGAAACAGAGAAGTCGGAACAAAAATCCAACTTGCAGTGTCAGTCGCCCACGGCCGACCGGTCGACCACACCGGCCGCCCACCTGGTCGACGGCCGCCCTATACTTTTTTCTTACGTCCCATTTTTTGTTTCTTAGCTCAACTCAGTGCGGGTTGCCTATAGCGGCGGTCGAGCTTGAAACAAATGTGTTGTCCAATGTTTTATTGAAAATAAACTTCAGGAAATACTCCGAAAAATAGTAAAAACATTTTAAGATGATTGGAAATATTTAGACAACATTTAAGGACATAGTTTTGGTTTGAAAACATATTTGAACAAAGTCGAACATAATCATCAAAATCATGATAAAAACATTTATCTAACAAACTCCCCCTTTTTGATGATTACAAACCAAAACAATTTTCTTGAGGACGATTTTAAAACCAAATAAAATTTTCGGTTTTACAAGTAAACTATCCGTTAGAAGTATTTCATACAAAGCTCCCCCTATTTATGAGCATATCAACAAACGATAATTATAAGTAAGAAGCCACAAGCTATAACAAGCTTATATAGATAGCATCATGAGCTAAGAAGCTCCCCCTATCACAAGACTTATAATCAATGTCATGTGAGTCCAAGGTTCAAGCCATGGACTAGGTATTAGAGTCCACAATACTTATTACGAGCTTTTATTAGCTTCTCTTGAGCTAGCGAGCCAATATCATGTTTCTCCCCCTTTGGAATCATCAAAAAGAATGTTAGAATGGTGAAAACACCATACAATAATATCAAAGTGCGCCAAAGGGACGGTTTATGAACCGTTGATCAATTAAAGCATCATAATCCAAGAAAAATGGGAGAAATGTAATAAGTTATACACTTGTTTTGATTGGCAAAACGTGATCCCAATAAGTATAGAAAACTTTTGAAAGCAAGAGAATCATGTATAAGTTGAAATTTTCATTGTGACATTTTATCGAACACAATGTGGGCGTGAAAAATAAAAAGAGTTGTATATAGCCCTTGTAAATGATCCAAGCCAAAAAATTTCATCACCAATTCACATCAAACATCATACAATACAACAATATAATTAAGCTCATCAAGATTATAAGCAAAAATTATCAAGAAATATACAAGAAAGCCATAAACTCAAGGGTTCAACCCAATTGAGCAAAGTAAGGAAAATTCTTACCATTTGATCGGAAAAGATGAGCAATGATGATGATAAACATGCTATATAAAGTCCAAGATATGAATTGAATGAATGAAAATCAATTTTGAGTGACAATTGTGTGCATTTGGCAAAGGGGACGAAAAATGGCAAAAAGAAGTGAAATCGTCAAATCAAGACAGAGCGAACTTAAACCAAAATTTAGCCTAGGGCGGCCGGTCGTGGTTGAGGGCGACCGGTCGGCGTTGAGGCGAGGTTGCCCTCAACCTCTTCACCACACTGTCAAATTTTTCAAAATCCGAATTTTCAACCAAAAATCCGATTTTTCGCCCCTAAGTTTTAAAAACATGCAAAATGCAAACGTAGACCTCATTCAATATGCATTATGCCTAACCGAGCTCGTATTGACGCAAAAGTCTCGGAAGTTAGCGGTTTTTGTAAAAATGTCCGCTAATTGATCTTGAGATGGCACAAACGATATCTCAATTTTTCGTTTTGAAACACAATCCCTTAGAAAATGATGTCGAATCTCAATATGTTTAGTACGGTTATGATGAACCGGGTTTTGAGCAATATTTATAGCGGATATATTATCACAAAAGATAGGATGCGTTTTCAAAAGAGCATTTGTAATCCGCTAAGGTTTGTTTCATCCAAAAAGTTGAGTACAACAAAATGCGGCGGAAATATATTCGAGCCGGCCGTTGAAAGAGAAACTGATTTTGCTTCTTTGAAAACCAAGAAACTAGGCAATCGCCTAAAAATTGACATGATCCAGGAAGTACTTTTCCGATCATCAATATTACCCGCATAGTCCAATCACTATAACCTTTAAGAGAAAAATTTTCATTCTTTGGATAAAATAAACCATATTGAATAGTGCCTTTCAAATATCGAAAAATCCGTTTAACGGCACTCATATGAGATTCTTTTGGATTGCTTTGAAAACGAGCACATAGGCATACGGCATGAAGAATGTCCGGTCTACTAGCGGTTAAATAAAGTAAACTACCAATCATACCTCGATACTTGGATTCATCAACCGTCTTGCCTTTTTCATCTTTGTCAATTTTGACATTGGTTGCCATAGAGTCGAGGCGGTTCTTCCTTCTTCAATGCCGAACTTCTTCAAAAGTTCTTTTGTATACTTTGATTGCGAAATATAAATACCTTCTTGGCATTGCTTAATTTGAAGTCCAAGGAAGAAGTTTAGCTCCCCATCATACTCATTTCGAATTCACCTTGCATTAACTTGGAGAATTTCTTGCACAAAGATTCATTAGTAGCACCAAAGATAATATCATCAACATAAATTTGCACAAGTAAACAATCTTGCCCTTTTTCAAAAACAAAGAGTGTAGTATCAACTTTACCTCTTGTAAAACCATTTTGCAAAAGAAAAGAGCTAAGTCTATCATACCATGCACGGGGTGCTTGTTTTAAACCATACAAAGCCTTTTTAAGTTTATAAACATCATTAGGCCTAGAAAAATTTTCAAACCCGGAGGTTGTTTAACAAAGACTTCTTCTTGAATAATACCATTTAAGAAAGCGGATTTAACATCCATTTGGTAAAGTTTGAAATTTTTGAAACAAGAATAGGCAAGTAAAATACGAATAGCTTCTAAACGTGCTCACGGTGCAAAAGTTTCATCATAGTCAATACCTTCTTCTTGACAATACCCTTGAGCTACTAACCTTGCCTTATTTCGAACAATGTTGCCTTGATCATCAAGTTTGTTCGGAATACCCATTTTGTACCAATAATTGTTTGAGATGGAGGACAAGGTACTAATTCCCATACATCATTTCTTTCAAATTGATTCAACTCCTCTTGCATTTCCAAAACCAATCTTCATCCTCAATAGCTTCCTTAGCATTTTTAGGCTCTTTTTGAGATATAAGAGCTTTCTCGGCAAAATTCCTTCGAGTCATTACTTTATCAAGGGGATCACCAATAATAAGATCTTTTGGGTGATCTCCTTAAATTTCAATGCTACGGGAAGATTCAAGTATCACCCCTATCTTTGAGGAACATTTGAACTTGAAGGTTGATCATATGAAATAGAAGGTTTATCATTGTGAGCATCACTTTGAACAATAGGTTCAACAATATCCTCTTCATCACTATCGTCATTGGGTATTCTTTCAACACCCGAGGCTTCATTAAATTTGACATGAATAGATTCTTCAACAACCATGCTAGTCTTGTTGTAAACCCGATATGCTTTGCTCTTGGTTGAATACCCCATAAATATTCCTTCATCGGCCTTAGGATCAAGTTTGTCCAATTGATCCTTAGTATTCAAAATAAAGCACTTACATCCAAATATTTTGAAATAACTAATATTTGGAGTTCTTCCTTTCCAAAGCTCATATGGAGTTTTATTCATTTTAGGACGAATATAAACTCGATTAATAACATAGCAAGCGGTACTTACGGCCGGCCCAAAAATATTTTGGAAGAGAAAATTCATTGAGCATGGACCGACTCATTTCTTGTAGCGTCCGATTCTTCCTTTCGGCTACACCATTTTGTTGAGGTGTCCTTGGAGCCGAAAAATTGTGTGTATATCCTTTGGTTTCACAAAAGACTCTAAACTCACCGTCAAATTCTCCGCCTCGATCACTTGAATAGTTTTAATAGTATCTTCCTTTTCATTCTCAATGCGTCTACACAACTTAACAAACTCATTAACGGCATCGCTTTTATTAGCAAGAAAAAGAGCCCAAGTATATCTAGAAAAATCATCGACAATGACGAAAGTGTAATGTTTTCCACTTAGACTAAGTAGTACCAATATCCCCATACAAATCAAGGTGAAGCAATTGTAGGGGTTTGGTAGTGGAAATTTCATTTTTGGGCTTAAAACTACTCTTAACTAATTTGTTCTTTTGACAAGTGTCACATAAGCCAATATTTTCAAAATTCAATTTGGGTAGTCCTTTTACATGTTGGTTTTTGTAAATATTTTTCAAATTCTTGTATCCAACATGTCCGAGTCGCCTATGCCATAAATTCGTTAAATCATTATTGGCGACAAGACAAGAAACATTTTGACTAACCAAATCACTAGTACACATTTTGTAAAGATTGCCTTTTCTATTTGCTTCACAAATAATATTACCATTTTTAAGAATAAGGCATTTTTCTTTATTAAAAGAAACATCATAATTTGAATCACAAAGTTGGCTAACACTTATCAAATTAAACTTAAGCCCTTCTACTAAAAGAACATTACAAAGAGAGAAAGAAGAGTTACCAATTTCTCCATTTCCAAGAATTTTTCCTTTGCCATTGCCGAACATGACCATACCCTCTTCTTGGAGCTTGATGTTGGTAAAAGCTCTCTCCTCCCGGTCATATGGCGTGAACATCCGCTGTCCACGAGCCATTTTGAATCCTCCATGGTTGTTATAGCCCCTATTACCTCATTGTTTTCATCGTCTATAGCCCATGAGACCGTGTTCGGTTTCTCCTTCCTCATCGGTTGTTTCGAGTAGTTCATCCCATGTTTTGACTTCCGCATTTAGAGCCTTTTTTTGTGAAAGGCTTCCTTTTCTTTTGCTCCTCTTCATCGAGCTTTGGGCAATCGGCAATGAAGTGCCCGGGTTTTCCAGATTTAAAGCAAGCATTATCTCTTGGTTTTCTTGCTTTATTTTTATTCACAAATTTTGCAAATTTTCGAACAAGTGCGGCCGTCTCTTCATCATCATCATTATCATAGTATGCATTATTAGAAGAAGAAGCAAGACCTTTAGGAATAATTTGCATACCCGATTGATTTGTGGATGGTTTGGAATTTTTCTCTCCTTGAGATAGACTTCATAGATGAGTAGGTTTCAATAAGCTCATCAAACTTGAGTGTCTCAAGATTTTGTGCCTCCGTGATTGCCGTTACTTTTTCGGACCATGAGCGGGAAGTGCATTTAGTACCTTGGTAACCTTGTCTTCTTCGGAGATGACTTTGCCGAGGGCCACAAGAGGATTGACAATATTGTGCCTTTCCACCATTTTGGAGATGCTTTCGCCATCATACATGTTAAAGTTTTCAAGTCTTTAACAAGCATGGTCTTTCTTGCTTGCTTGACTTTCTTAGTCCCTTCATAGATTGTCTCCAATTTTTCCCAAACCTCATGTGCCGACCTTATGACTCTTATGCGATTGTACTCGGTGGCGGTAAGAGAACAATGCAAAATATTTAAGGCCTTACCGTTTTAGAGAAAAAGCCTTCTTGTCGTTTTCATCAAACTCCTTGAAAGGTTTAGGAGCCGAGTGCCATCCTCCGATTTCTTTGTTGGTTGATCAACTCCTTCAATGACCACATTCCAAATGTCGAACCCGCACCTTGTAGGAAGCACTCCATACGGTCTTTCCAAAAGCGTAGTTGTTGGCGTCGAATAGTGGTGGCTTATTGGTAGAGCGCTAGGTGGTGAGATGAGCATCATTTGTAGCCATGGATCTTTCCTCTTTACTCGAACGAGCTAGCCGAAAAGAGTTTGGCTCGATACCACTTGTTAGTCAAGTGGCTACGATAATCTAGAGGGGGTGAATAGATTATCTCGGTTTTTCAGATTTTGCCCTCTTTTTCGGAAAAGTCAAACAAAGACGAGAATGTAAATGCGAAAATAAAACAACACTCGTCGATTTAAAGAGGTTCAACCCACCTAGGGCCTAATCCTCTACCACCCCAAAGATATCAGGGATGGATTTCAAAAGAAAAAAAGATTTTATTAATTTACCAAAAATTAATACAACACCTTGAGGATTACCACAACCCTCTTACACCACCTCGAGGATTACCACAATCCTCTTACAACACCTTTGAAGATTACCACAACCTTCAAACACCTATCACCTAGATCACCCAAGTGTATTCTTACCACAAGAATACTCACAAGGATGTATTGTGTTGAATGATGACCAAAATCAAGATTACAACTCAATAATGATTGATACAATATGAGTACAAGTGTAATCAAGAATTGAAAGCCTATACCTCAAATTTGTGCAAGTGAAAGTGCTTAGCTTAATACAACAAGATATATGAAAGTGTTTGCTCAATTGCTCTTTGCTTGTATATAGTGTGTTGTGTCTTGTTGCTTGAATGAAGCCTCTATTTATAGGAGAGGTCTTGGCTTTGATTTCCGGACATTGGCTCCTCCTGGGGAGTGATTTTTCTGCAAAAGAAACCATTTAAAATCATCAATATAGCGATGGCGTGGCGGACGCAGATTTCGACTTTGGGGCGGAAAACCGACCGAGTTTATAAATTTATACTATGTGAAATTTTTTCCATATACTAACCATAATTAATGGTTTTTATATTGTAAAAGACAACTATTTAAAATTTTATCAAATTTTGGGGGAAAATTGTAAATTAGTTCATTTATTCTACCTTTTAAAAAATATTTTGGAAATTTTTGGGGAAATGAAATTTTGGAAAATTTTTGGGGAATTCATTTTTTTTTTTGAAAATTTTGGGGGCAATTGTAAATTAATTTATTTATTTTACCCTTTAAAATATAATTTCAAAAATTTTTGGGGGAAAAAAATTTTGAAAATTTTGGGGGGATGCCTCCCCCCTCGGGTCCGCCGTTGAATATAGCTGTTAGAAATCAATCCCACAAAATAGGGAAAAGTCATGCTAAAACGCAACGGATAGTTCTTTGTCAAACATGGGGTTCGGCCGGTCCGCGAGAGATAAGATTGAAATTGAATTCTGCGAATTTTTACACGGGGGGGACCGGTCGAAGGGGGTGCGGCCGTTTAGCCGCTGTGACCTAAGGTTGCCCTTGCGTTTTAAGAAACAAGAAGTGCGGAACAAAATCCAACTTGCAGTGCGGGTCGTCGCCGGTCGGCCGACGGCCGACCACACCGGCCGCCCACCGGTCGACCGTCGCCGCCCGCCTGTTTTTCTTACGCCCCATTTTCTGTTTCTTAGCTCAACTTCAGTGCGGGTTGCCTATGGGTATACCTGGTCGAGCTTGAAACAAATGTGTTGTCCAATGTTTTATTGAAAATAAACTTCAGGAAATACTCAGAAAAATAGTAAAAACATTTTAAGATGATTGGAAATATTTAGACAACATTTAAGGACATAGTTTTGGTTTGAAAACATATTTGAACAAAGTCGAACATAATCATCAAAATCATGATAAAAACATTTATCTAACACCATGATGACTGGAGATCCCAAGAACTTGGTTCAATGAGAAAACTAAGCTATGAAGGTTATGTTGTAACACTTGGAAACAATGTTTCAACCCATCCCTAGAGAGCAATGCCAAGTGTTGAAACACCTGCAAAGTTGTGGCGAGGCTAAGTCATTTGACTTTTAATGATTCCTACACCTCGTTGGGATTGAGTATGGTAGGATACTCGGATAGGAGATCACCTATGTAAGTGAGAAGTGAGGGCCGCTTCAAAGTAACATTTATGAATCCAAAGTGGTGCCCATGGCCGAAACGGACACAAAACGTGAGAACATGAGGTGTTGAGACCTTACTGTGTTAATGTTGTTGCCTCGGTATACACCATGGAGGAATAGTTCAAGGCATTACGTCCACTAGGCCGCCAGTGTACCCGATAGTATTAACTATGGAAGGTTCAAAGCCACAAGCTACCTATCCAGATGCAGTATTGTCTCTTGAGGACTGGTTTGCGTGTCTGTATTCATGCATGCATTAATTTCCACTCATATGGGGGATTGTTGGAAATTTGGATTTGAGAAAGTGGGTGTCGACCCGATTTTGACCAAATTTTTGGTGGCTAAGAATTTAATTTTGGAGGAATTTAATTTTGGAGGAATTAAATTGTATATTATTAATCTACTTTCCTAGTAGATGTTTGTTGTATTTTTTATTTCTCAAAACCGAATTTCAGTGAGTGAGAAATTATTACACAAAGTTGGCCATATAAATGGGCATTATGTAAAGGGAGTTGAAAGGATTTTTCTTCATCACACATAGCTTAGAAAGCTAAGGTTATCCTAGTTTATAAACTATAAGATGTTATTAGTTGGATATACTATAAATAAGTGGATGATCACAAGTAGGCCACACGCGCGCGCGCCTGCCCGCTCGGCCCGACCCTATTGGGTCCAGGTCCAGGTCCAGGTCCACTATACTTTTGTTACTCGAAAATAGGCTTCGCCCAGATTCAAGCGACTGTTGGGTGTTGGGTTTCCCAATGAACCTGGACATTGCAGGTGTCTAGATTCATAGTTGACTGTTGGAGTCTGTAACTCCTCAGATAATGAGGTTGTAACCCCCATGATGTGGTCATCAATGTCTTGTAACACCTGACTGTTACAATGAAGGTTAATGCCCATTAACTTACTATATTTAGTTCCCTGCAGGTGGATTTTAGTTGCCTATATACAGCTGGTTTCAGTGCAGTGTTCAATATAGAAAAATTGCATACATTCTGCATATTTTCAAAGATGTCGTAAAAGGTGTTGTAACATTTCAAAGCACACTTTCAAGAACATTTCACTCTGCATTCGAGTCCAACAACCAGTTCTCGCTCCTTCTAGTTCGAAAGGTGCCTTTGTGTCAGTGGTGCTACTGTACACAGAGGAGGTTAAACCGTTTTATCTTTGGGGACATTACGTCGTACCGTGAGCACTAGTCGAGACGTATTTGTCTTGCGGAAAGAGTTCTACTCGACTCGGCTTTCTGTTGTTTCAAGTTGTAATAGTCAGATTTTCATTTCCTTGTAATTCTCATTTTCTGTTTGTAAAGCCATTATTGAAGGCTCACGTTGTAATCACTTTGTATTCGACTGTAATTCTGATATTTTTTAAAAAAATGATAATTAGAACACTTAAATATTAATATTATTGTTATCTTTATTAGACTAATAATTAGCAATAATATTATGTGTATCATTTCTTAAAAAAATTATATACATATTATATTTATTATGTTTTTATCATTATCTTTAATTATCAATATTATAATCAATATTTCACTTAGAGGTTTATTTAGGGGTTATTTAGCCTTTTAGGGGACAAATTTGGGGTTGGTATTCTTAAGGGCTAAATTTAAGTTTAGGGGGTAAGATTACTTAGTATATATATGTTTATAACTTCATACACAAATTTTGCACCAAATCTCAAATAATTATAAGGTAGTTATGTTTTTCTAATTATTATTCATGTTTCCTACATATATATATATACATATATATATATAATTCCTAATCCACAAGCCTTCTTTCAATATTCTATTTTTTTCAAATTACTTTATTAACTAGTTCAATTTATTAAAATCGCATATTAATTATATATATTTATTTAACGTATAAAACGAAGGGGCCGAGGACTTGGATTTTATTGTTCATTTTTTCTACATCGAATATATGTGATTATTAAGGTAGGGATTTCCATATTATTTGTCTTTATTTAATATTTCATGATTGTATTTCATTGGTTGCAATATATGTCAAGAGGAAATAAATTCATATAAGCTAGGGGCTATGAAAAGGGTCCGAGATCAAAAGTATCTTCGGGGTGAACCCGCAATGCTATATGCAGGAACTGGCGAGTCAGAGGAAAAAGAGGAAATGAATGAATTTAATGTTGTAATTATGTGAATGCTTTTCATGTTATATTAAATATTGACGGAGATATATCCCTCTTTGAAGCGAGATGAAGCTCACCCTATCATTATCATGACTTTCGGGTTGAGAATCCGGTGAAGATATGATGTTGTGGATGGTGGAATAAATCATGCTATATTTATATTTTAAATAATTATGATCGGACTAAATTTTAGATGTCTTAATTTTTCCGGTTTATGTTTGGAACAAATTGTTGGCTATTTAATTTGGAAGATGTATTATTATTATTATATTTTTCCCCTTAAGAATTAAAAAATTCTAAATCAACTTTTTGATAATTATTGGCATCACTTTAATTTATAAATTCGTGTTTTCTTAATAATATTTTAGAGTACTTTAAATTAATAAAATTGGGTCGTTACAAGTGGTATCAGAGCAGGTCTACGGTTCTGTAGACTTGGAAAAACAATTTTTTTTTTCAAATTTTAAAAGAAAATAGTCTAGTGACATTCATCTCCGTCATATCTCGTCGGATTTCTCAAGGTATGTAAATTATTATGTCATGCTATTCAAAATGTCATATTATATTATCATATTTTAGAATTATATTTTATGAATTCAAGTCGTCATTTTTATTAAAAGTATTATTGCATATGTACTTTCCATATTAAACAAAGAACTTCTCGTGTGAAAAAAAATAAAATACATTTTTGTTTCTGAAAATTTATTGAGTTAACGAATTTCGAGGACGAAATTTTATTAAGAGGGATATTATGTAATATCGCGATATTTTTAAAAAAATGATAATTAGAACACTTAAATATTAATATTATTGTTTATCTTTATTAGACTAATAATTAGCAATAATATTATGTGTATCATTTCTTAAAAAAATTATATACATATTATATTTATTATGTTTTTTATCATTATCTTTAATTATCAATATTATAATCAATATTTCACTTAGAGGTTTATTTAGGGGTTATTTATCCTTTTAGGGGACAAATTAGGGGTTAGTATTCTTAAGGGCTAAATTTAAGTTTAGGGGGTAAGATTACTTAGTGTATATATATATATATATATATATATATTTATAACTTCATATACAAATTTTACACCAAATCTCAAATAATTATAAGATAGTTATATTTTTCTAATTATTATTCATGTTTCCTACATATATATATATACACACACATATATATATAATTCCTAATCCACAAGCCTTCTTTCAATATTTTATTTTTTTCAAATTATTTTATTAACTAGTTCAATTTATTAAAATCGCAAATTAATTATATATATTTATTTAACGTATGAAACGAAGGGGTCGAGGACTTGAATTTTTATTGTTCATTTTTTCTACATCGAATATATGTGATTATTAAGGTAGGGATTTCCATATTATTTGTCTTTATTTAATGTTTCATGATTGTACATATGTCAAGAGGAAATAAATTCATATAAGCTAGGGGCTATGAAAAGGGTCCAGGATCAAAAGTATCTTGGGGTGAACCCGCAATGCTATATGCGGGCGAAGCGGTCGGAGGAAAAAGAGGAAATGAATGAATTTCTTGTTGTAATTATGTGAATCTTTTCATGTTATATTAAATATTGTGGATATATTCTCTTGAAATGCGAGATGAAGCTCACCCTATCATTATCATGACTTTCGAGGTTGAGGAATCCTTTGAAGATATGATGTTGTGGATGGTGGAATAAATCATGCTATATTTATATTTTAAATAATTATGATCGGACTAAATTTTAGATGTCTAAATTTTTCCGGTTTATGCTTGGAACAAATTGTTGGCTATTTAATTTGGAAGATGTATTATTATTATTATTATATTTTTTCCCTTAAGAATTAAAAAATTCTAAATCAACTTTTTGATAATTATTGGCATCACTTTAATTTATAAATTCGTATTTTCTTAATAATATTTTAGAGTACTTTAAATTAATAAAATTTGGTCGTTACATCAACACTTCCAAAAGGTGTGACTTCATGACCAGAGCTCTCAACTGACTTAAATGATCTAAACTGACTTAACATCAGTGGGTTATAATTGGGGGCCAATCCATCGAGCCTAATGATTTCTGGTTTCAGGCCGTCCCTTACAACAAAATCGACCCGACCTATATCAAGCTCAAGTACACTGATTTGACTCAAATGGACAATTACCCGACGATTAATGATAGGAGCGAGACCAATTCTATTTGTACATTTTTTGTCCAGCCTCTTGTTGCGATTTCTAATTCTACCGATCTATAACACTGTCTACAAATTATTTTGGTTTCAGATTTGTATAAATTTTAGATCATATAATCTGGCAACTACTATTTACATTTTGTTTAGTACTAATATTTACATTATTAGTTGTATGATTTTCTCATTAATGAAATTCATGTTGATGTGAAAAAATATATTGTAAATAGATAAAAGGGATGCTCTTATCAATGAATAGAAACTTCCATTACATGCTTTAAAAAAAAAAAGAAACTTCCATTGCATATTATATTTTATCTTTATTATGTAAAATTTGTTGGGCAATACATATAGAACTATACAAGTGGTTTGAGACTTCGAGTAATAGGCCCTTGCATTTTACACATTTGCGTTTTCTTTTGCTTCTTTAATTTCTCTCTCATCGAGAAGAAAATCCGCCGGAACAGGGTATCGCTTCTATTGAATTCTGGTGGCGGCTGAGTAGAAATGGGAAAGCACGGGAAAAAGCAAAGCCTCAACCACCGTAGAGGAAAAAGAACCTCATACACTGTTGAAGACGAAATTCACGAGTATCCACCAACATCTTCTGCTCGAGAAGTTGCTCTCTCTAACTCCGACCAAGAATCGCAAGAAGATGAAGAAAACCAAGAAAAAGAAAAGGGTTTTGACGGAATTAATAGTGGCATCCCTTCGAAATACTCTCTTTATCAACAGTCTGTGCAGGTGAGCCGAGACCCCTTTTGCTAGTTCGATGGGTTTTTGGAGGATTAATTAGCCTTTTAATGTTTATCTCTTTGGAATGTGGTAGTTTTTTTTAATTAATGTTTTCATTGAGCTGAGTGGATTGTACATGTTTTA
Organism: Rehmannia glutinosa; assembly: GCA_016081115.2. NCBI lineage: Eukaryota > Viridiplantae > Streptophyta > Magnoliopsida > Lamiales > Orobanchaceae > Rehmannia > Rehmannia glutinosa. The sequence goes on from JABTTQ020003124.1 coordinate 495,659, forward strand.
CGTGAATTGCAGTCTCCAAAAGGGGACATAAGCTATCTTCAGAAGTTCTTTCTGATGTACGTTGGTGGGAGGGCACCTCTCCATCTCCAGGAAGACTTTTGCGGCACTGCTCTTTTGAGGTATATTTAAAACCGCCCCAGTTTCTTTGTTCTTTTTCGCATTTCTTGAATTTTTGGTGATTACCGTTTTTTTTTGGTCTGTGTGTGTGTGTATTTGTAGTTGGTATCTTGTTCTCTGCATTTGTATCATGTGATAAATGTGCAGTGTGCTTATATTTACTGAAGTACATTCCAAGAAAACCATTAGATTTCTTACTTATTTGTTTGCATCGATGCATATTTCTTATTGGCTCGTCGTACCTAAATCTTGGATATCAAGCATGGTTTTTGAACACATTAATTGAAGTTACTCTAATAATTGAATGGGGTTTGGGGTTTATTTCTATTTTGAGGTCTTGCTATGTTCTTTACACTTTGAGCTGTTAAGAAGGTTTATTTTGTGATGGAAGATCAAAAAACTACACTAATTTTTGTACTTTTGCATTTGATAATTTTGCATGTTTTCATTTGAATATCATTTTGTGATGTATGATAATGCTTTCATATTATGAGCATCGATGCATGTAACACTTCGTCTATATGCGTCTTAACTACATTATTGTTAATCTTGGTTAACAGATCACTAATTTCATGTAGTTTAGTGGCACCAAGACAGGTTCTCTTTCAACTAACATACCGACCTGTTAATTGAGGAACCTGTTGGTGTTATCTATTTCAGTTATGGCATATTAAAGTAATTTCTTGATCAGTTTATGGTTGAAGGTGGCATGATGACTGTTAGCATTAATATCATTTCAGGCCAGGCATTAAACTGGAGCCATTTGACCGTTTCAAACGCACGAAATAGTCTATACTATTAAAATTTAACTAAAAGAATCTTGGATTCATCTACGATTTTTTGGGTTACCTATTTATTTATTTCTTGTCTTGATTCCATCAAGTCTCGTGGCTTGTGAAAGCATTATTATCCTTACAATATAATCCTTCTCATTTCATGCATTTGGCAGTGTGGAATGGCTCCACAGTGATGCTAGACGAACTGCCGTAGGCTTAGATTTGGATGTTGAGGCACTAAACTGGTGCCTGGAGAACAACATCAACAGAATCGGGGCTGATGTCAGCTCCAGAATATCTCTTTTTCACGGAAATGTCTTGCAACCTCTTGAATCAAAATTAGTTAACGGTAATCCTCTTGAGATTATGCAGAACATGACATTGGAAGATAATGAAGGTGATTCTATGGCTGGCACAACGAATTCTGAATTACAGGAAGCCCTAAGGCTGTTCACGATACTAAATCCTTAAAAGACGTTCAGTTGCCTGCAAGAGATATAGTGTGTGCTTTTAACTACAGTTGTTGCTGTCTGCATAATCGTAAAGACCTGATTTTATACTTCAAGCATGCACTCAATGCTCTGAGTAGGAAAGGTGGTATTTTCGTGATGGATTTATATGGAGGCACATCTTCAGAGGGTGCTCTAAGGCTGCAGAGGAGGTTTTCTAATTTCACAGTAAGTTTCGTAAAATACGAAGCTATACATTTTTCTAGTCACATCTCCGTGCTTATGGCAATTTATTCCTTTTATGGCGTTATCTAGTGCAAGATTAGCCTTGAGGCCATTTTGATTACTATTGCCTTTTAGAGCAAAATGTGCATGCCCTCGTATATTAGTCTGTACATGAGTCCATATTTCTTTCCTCATGGGTTTCTGCTAAATGCTGATGACTAATCATCAGTCAATTGGAATGTGGAACATCCTATGTATATTACTTTTTGGTGGTTGTTATCTACTGCTACCAGCTAACTCCTTCCCTTGCCATTTTCATTTTATACAGAACTAAAGTATGAAGGAGAAAAAAAAAAAAAAGAAAAGAAAAGAAAAGTTGAGAAAAGCCCAATGACATAGTCCTTTTGCTCAATGAATCACAATTTTGTTTGCCTGTCAACATCAAATTACAGAATACAATATGCATCGGCACGATAGAATCTACTTTCTTAGTTTTCCTTAGATTGTTGATAAACGAGACAGAACCCTACCTGCCAGCCTCTCCGGACTTTTCCCCTTGTTGAAAAACCCATGGCCGTTGTGAGTTTGAGAAGGTTAGGAAAGTATTAATTCGGCAGAAGTATGTTACTGCTGTTTTCAGAACGTTTTTAAGCAAACTCACATAAATAGGAGGATTTTCTCAAATCCAGCGATATGATTTTTTTCAGCAATCCATTTTTTCATGCTAAAAGACTTTACAAAATAAATTTTGAACTCTTTCATTTTCGCTGTTTATCCACCTTTTTTTTGTTTCTACTTGAATAAGTACTTACTGCAATCAAATCTTCATCTCCTGAATTTAGGTCTCTGATCACTGATTTAGAAGTTGAAGGACTGCTAGACAGCGCATCATATATATTTTGTGTTTACGAGTAGTGGATGTTAGTAGAGATTAACCTAAATGCAGGGATTTTGTGGTCTCTTTTTCTTTTATTGTACTAGTTCTTACTGAATTTGGACCTCTTGAAATAAATTTGTACACCATGACGCGTGTCCTTTCATTCACCAACTCCACAATGTTATTGTATTACCAGTAGATTATTTCTGTAACTCACCTTACTATCCTTATCAGTATACCTGGGAGCAAGCTGAATTTGACATCATTCAGAGGAAAACAAGAATTAGTCTCCATTTCAATCTCCATAAGCAGCATAGAAAAATTCGACATGCATTTAGCTACAGCTGGAGACTGTAAGCTCATTCCGCCTACCCACTATATATTCGCATATTTTCATTAAAATTTATATTCCGATTCTGTCTCATGCTTGAACTAATATATAATTATCATTTCTAAAACTCTTCTTGTGCCAGCTGGTCCTTGCCTGAAGTTAAGGATTGCTTGGAAGAGGCTGGTTTTCGCTCCGTTCACTTTTGGATTCGTAATATGCCGGACAGTGAACAAATTAGGCGAACGGATGGATTTTCTGCTGGACGAGACGTGAAGTATGAAGAGGCCACAAGTTTCCAACAGCAAGATTCTTGGAATGCATACATTGTAGGTGTTGCATAGTCACTACTCGATGCCTTCGTGATGTACTTTTAGTCGATGGAGAAAGACATGCACAAATTTTTTGGTAACTCAAGTTCCTCATTTACTCTTACATGCCCTTGACTATTTTTTCTTTTTGGATAATAAAAGCAAAGAAATAAAATAAAAATAAAATCATCAATTTACCTTAAGTTTCACTTGGATTGATGGATTTGAAGCTAAGGATTTCAGATCCATAATACTAAATCCATCGAGTTTGATTGGATGAGCTCATGATTTCAAATTCTTAAACTCCTATTTTAAGCTTTTTTTTTTTTGAGTTATTGTGGTAAATTTCAAATCCGTCATAGATGGAGTTATTTGAAATCCTTATGACAAATCCTATCCTCAAATCAAATTCTTCAATCCAAATTCAATCTCAGATAATTTAGAATTTATAGAGGGATATATACTGATATTTAGAGTACGCTTTGAACTTTTAGTTTTGGATTGAAGCTGCTAACTTTGGCCACATTTATATACACCTTTATAAAACCCAACATTGTCCATATTTGGACTACGGAGATCAATGGCATGCTCGACCATATAGAGTGAACAGGTAGTAAGTCTAGGCAAGCTGTATATTGGGACACTATTGAGTCTCAGGCTCAAGCTCATATAGAATAGAACTGTGGACTTTTTTTTACCTTGCCTTGAGATTGGGGAATTATTTTGAAGTTCAAATTTCAACTGCGAAATTCTTAATTTATATTAACTTAGAACTGCAAGAAAATAGTTAGCTCTTGCCTAACATTGTTAAAAAGCTGTAATGGTATGAACTATTGAAGTAGGCATCACAGATCACAAGTCTCCACCATTTTCCACACTGAATTACTGTTAGTGCTCACTATTCTTAGGCCGTGTTTGCAAACACTTCTGCTTTTGGAGAAATAGTTGTGAATCTGAAGTTGCGAGTGTTTGCAAATAAAAATTGATTAAGTTAAGAGATATTGTTTGGTGAATAAGTTGTAAAATGCTTTTTTTTTTGTGTGTAAAAGTCAAATCAAAAGCAGAGTCAGAAATCTAAAGCACTCATCCCCCTGCTTTTAGATTTTGATCAAACGATGCAGAATCAGAAGTAGAAGCTGACATTTGCAAACACTATAAAGTGATTTTTTTCTATTTTTCCACTAAAAGCTAAGAATCACACTTTTTTGTTGTAAGTGTTTGCAAACACTCCCCCAGTGCTACACTTCAAGATTGATAAGCTTGACATCTTTAAAGTGGTGGATGACTTTTTTTTCTTTCATTAAATTTAGTGAAGTAAAATCTTTTACCTAATCATGAGGCAAAAGAAGTATCATCGCTTTAAGCCATTTTGAGGAAATGTTATTTGGCATGAGAATGAAGCATGTAGTGCGCATGATACTTCAAATGAAATTGGCCCATTATGTGTTTGACTGCCATGATAAACACATATGGGGAGGTGAAGAACATTTGTCCAATTGCATTAGTTCCTTATTTATTTAAATCCACGCCTTTCCATTATAGGGATAATTACAAAACGCCCCCTAAGGTTTGGGCTAATTACAAATAAATCAAGAGGTTTTGAAATTTATAGAAAATCCCTTGAGGTGTGATTGTCTCTTAAATTTCAAGGGGTAACTGTAATATTTTGATAAATGCAATGGGATCTTTTGAATTTTTTTTGCATATGAAGGGGAAAAATGTAATTAGCGCGCGCGCGCACACACATATATATATATATATATTTATTTACCTTGTTTGAGAATGGAAAGGGATTGGAATCTAATATCCAATATATAGTATTCTGGTTATTAAAGAACCAAATGCCATACTTTTTTTTGGAAGAGAAATATATTACGTCATTGAGTATAAATTATAATTTTCAAATTTAACAAAATGCAATAACTTTTTGAATACAAAGCATATATAAAAGATATTATTATAGAATAGATAAATAGCTAAGTTCATATGGGACTCAATTATCAGACCAGCACTTCAATTATTTCCATTTGAACAATACTTTATTGACCAAGTTTAAGTAAAAGAGATTGTTGTTAATTTCTTTTTATTTCATGCAGAAATTATTGTTGTCTTGATTTTTACTTGGTAATTATCTTAAGAAATGATTGTGTTTTTATTCTTTTACTGTGTCAAACAAGCACAACAATGTCTTGGATTTGCCTCTCATGGGGTGGCCGGTATTGGGGGGGTTTTTTTGACGTTGAGAAGTCGCAAGTTCAAATATCCACATCTGCACTACTTGGTCGAGCCTATCGTATATTTATCGTTGCTTTTATCATTTCATTCAAATTACACTAGTGGACTCATTACTGCCAAAATATATATATATATATATATATATATATATATATGAATAGGATCAAATGAGACCATATAATTAAAATGAGACAGTGTGGACTAATCCTGGCCACACATCTAAAATATTAGATGGTTGTGATCTTTCCAATTTAATATTTATTTTCCTTTTATTTTTAAGCTGAAAAGGGCATATTAGTCATGTTAGTTTTCACCCCTAATTATGTGGTCCCCAAATCTGTTTATTATTCTCATTAATTTGATTCTTAGTCATCACCAACGCCCTCCTCCCCGCGGCCTTCTTGTCGCGCCTTCATCTTGTCGTCTCTTAATCTCCAAACCATCTCCAATCTAAGGCTTCGAGACTCGACCAGGCTAGGGGTGGTCGACGAGATCGGCGATTCTCCGATCTAAGTTTCATTGCTGGAGATTTTCCGGAAGAGTTTCGATTCAATTTCCATGTTTTTGCCATCTCTGTTATTATGGATTTTTAAGGTTCTGTGGGGCTTTTTGTTGAGCAATTGGTGGAGAATTGAGGTTGACTTACATTTCTGGTTGATGGAGTGGTGTAATTTGTTGTTGTAGATGGAGGATTGGTGAAGAAGACTATCTTTGACGTGGATGGAGTACTGTACACTTATATGTTTTGATGTATACTTAAATGTGTTTTGATGTATAAGTAGTTAATTTTTGATGTATGTATTTATGTTGCTGTATACTTATTTTATTTGTTGTATACTTATATATGTTTTGCTGTACACTTATATGTGTTTTGTTGTATACTTATTTTTTTTGTTTGACAATTGTAATATGCAGTACAAATATGTTAAATATACAATATAATAGTGTTAAATATACATTAAATATATGTTAAATATACAGTACAATAATGTGCGTGATTTTCTCTCTCTCTACAATTGATTTACTTAATCCACGGTCCCCACATGTTAATGAACGTGATTCTCTCTCTATATATAACTGATTCCTTGATTCACGGTCCCCACATGTTTTTGTTTGATCATTTTAATATGCAGTAAAATTATGTTAAACATACTGAAGAAAATAGTGTTAAGTATACAACAAATATATGATAAGTGTACAACATCTTGCATGGCGGAAGCACATGCGCAATTTTTCTCTCAAAGCCACGATTTTTCGCGATTTTCTTTTTTCCCCACGTGATTTTATCTCTCCTAAGAATCGATTCCATATTTGGATGGTCCCCCACATGTTTGTTTTGACAATTATACCCTTATTTTGCATTAATTAAATATTTAATATAATTTTAACCCTATTTATCTTAGCCATTGATATAGATAAGGGAGGATTGAGATGAGTCCACACTGTCTCACTATAATATGTGGTCTCATTTTAACCTCCCCTATATATATATATATATATATATCTAACAAATGCAAAATTTTATTTTCTTTCATTTGTTCAAATACGATTTCACTTCTTACACAGGTAATCAATATCAATTCAAATGCTCAACAAATATAATAATTCCTAGTGAAAATAAAACCATCAATATTAAACGTTTCAGTTGTGCATGAATAGCATTGCTTTTGTTTGTTAAAAAAAAAAAGGAAAGAAAAGAAAAACAACAATTTTATGCTCCTCACTAGTTGAACCTTGTTGAAGAATGTTACCTCCAAGAATAGCATCAGCCATTTAGCATCATTATTTGAATCGACCAACATCAAGGCCAGAAAGGCATGAATCATGTTAGCCCATATAGGGATGATAATTTTGGCCCGATCCGCCTTGACTCATCCTGGTCCCACCTGTTTGGATCGCCCCGTCCCGCGACGCGCGGGAGGCTGGTCTGATCTGGGTATCGCTTCCGTCTCCCCTAGCAAATTTATTTTTTTAATACATTTAATATATATTTTGCATATATAATATATATTATAATATAATTTTTATGAACTTAATATTGTACCTAGCATTTATAAATTGATAATGACAACTTTTGTAAAAAATATTTCATAAATATATATTTTTCTTTTTCTTGATTTTTTTTATATTTAATTTTATTTAGTTCGAGTCAGGACGGATCGACCCGCTCCGCCCACCCCGTTCTAGGGACGGGTCTAGAACTTTAGATACCCGTCGTGGCCCGTTGGCATCCCTAAGCCCGTACTGAAATTGCTTCCACAAGTAATGTCCACACATTAACTTAACATCCCCAAAAGCACTCAGGGACAAAGATTAACTATTTAACTTAATAAAGTAATCATATATTTCGTGAATCACGATTATGAAATATTTGTAATCTTCTGATAGATGAGAAATACGAAGGTCACTTTATTAGTTTAGTCGCAAGAACTTTTGGTAATTTGTCATCTTTTGTTGAATTCCATTTGAAAAAGAAAGCTTCTAAGTAACATGGGTTCGTATATATATAGGAGTTTCAAATGTCTTGATTTATTAACCACAATCAATTAGTTTATTAACTGTGCGACAGCTAATTACAACAATTTCACTGAAATCATCGCCTAGCATTTTTCGTTATGGTATTGATTATGTTTTTCTATTGAAAATTTTATACTAGTATTTTTATATAGTAATTGTTAGTTAATTTACTGTCAGGACTAGATGTTGAAGGTTGATCGTTAACTACAATAATTAATGATGATTCATAATTATGATATACAACTTCTGTAATCATTTCACTTCCAAAAAATTTAATTTAAAAAAAATCATCAACATGAGGGTATCTTATTTATTTATTGTTGTTACTATTATTTATTATTATTTTCTCCACTTTATTATGAATATATTATTTCTTTCTGCCATTGTATAAATAGGCCAAACATTAATTTGATGTCATTTAAAATCGATTCATGCTATAACTGCTAACGATATCACCTGAATTAAAGCCAAATTAGATTTGGATAATCTGAAATATAATCACATGACAAATTTAACTGTGATTATTGTATTGTTACTCATCTCAAAAACGAATTCAAATAAGTTGTCAGTGTAATATGAGGACCAATTTTTGAGATGCTACAAATAATAGATTAGATATATAAGTAAATAAGAAGTTTATTTGATATATAAAAAATAAAAATATTATTACATTCAACAAATAATAAATATGGCATTTATTATAGCGTGGGGACAAAATTAAAGCCATAGACGCCCTTACAACTTTTACTAGTAGTCTCCTCCTGCCTAATCAGCACCATTGCAACTTGCAGTATATATATTTTTTAGGTATACATAAATTGGTGTAGATCCATATATGTTTCAATTTTTTTTGATTGTTAGAATTAAAAGAATTAATTTATAACTCAGAATCAAGAAACAAATTAAAAACTGAATCTAAATCGGAAGCGAACCTTAAATATGTAAATTCGTAAATATGACAATCGATTCCTCAGATTTGTGTTGATGACTGTGAATCCTTAATTGGGTTAGCGTATTTCACAACTAAATATTTTAGGTACTCAGTGGTTTCAGTGGTTTCTCTCTCTAAGATGGGGAAGAGAAGATGAGTGAACGACTCATTTAACTTTTTTTGGGACCAAAACCATAAAAATAGTTCCTTATATACTATGTCAATTAAGAACACATCAATCCTATTTAATTAGTATTCATCTCTAGAGCCTTATTAGATTAGACCACTTAATTGACTCAATTAAATAGATAGCCCCTAATATAATTGTAATTACATAATAAGTCCACACGCGAAATCAATAAAATTCTAACATTTATAACTCAGCCTCTAAATTTACGCCTTACTATGCATGGGGACAACAAATTCGGCCCCTCATTAATACCACCAAGATAAGCCGCGGGATGTGCACGCACTTACACATTGTTTAAATTCTTATAAGATGACATACTTGTCATTTATTCTATATAAATATGACACTTCTCATCAATCTGTCCATACCAAGTATAGTACTTCAGTTATAGCAAGAATAATACCTATATTTTTAATATGTATACTGTTTTTACAGAAATGGTGTCTCATTTTATTTGTCAGTGAGTTAATTTCATGTGTGGATATATCGTGTCTAATAGAAATTCTATCCATTACAAATATCATATTATTAATTAAATTATTATATTGTAATATATGATATTACTAAAACATTAAATGATATATAACTATTATAATATATATAATTATTAAAAAAGATGAAACAATATAATTGTACTCGATATAATGATTTCAATATGTCTAAAACCAACATGCAAATATTTAATAGTATGATGCAATACTATCCCAAAATATTTTGAAAAATAAATAATACCAAATATTTCTTTATTTCTACTTTTAAATAAAAAATAAAGCCAAAGTCTATACACACACAATCTTGTACGTGCAACCTTCCCCAAAAATCCCCCACACTTAAACTAAACAAGAAGTTGGAAACTCAAATCACACACCAACAACAATAACAAACACACAAATAATTGTTCACACTTTATATAATTGGATAATCAGATTCTATCTTCCCCAATACTCTCCATCCTCTAATTTAGGTATTTTCCCCCACTCTTACCGAACCCTTTTCCCTCAGATCTTTCCTCCCTCTGTTCACACTCCATTTTTCCACTCCCCTATAAAATTAATACAATTACTTGCAGATATTAAGCACTTTTTTTTTATAAATTCACTGTTAATGTTCAATGCATTTGTGCTTTACTCCACCAATTTCGTCTTGAACATGAATCACAACAGAACCCTTCTCATTTCCTCAAAATTCTTGCACATAATTTCCCCCAAAATTTAGCATAAATAAAGCATTCTTGAAATCTGCTGTAATTTCGCCACCAGCCCACTAAATGTACAACTCAATGAAGCGCACTCTGCGCCCTCTGTACACCCTTTTGCTGCTTCTGGTTGGCATTCTCACTATCAGGTTAGTTCTTCATCAAAATGGATCTATTCAGCTGAAATATGAAATTTCACCCCTTCAAAACCCTAAAAAACCGGTCCTTAATGAAACCCTTTTGAGATTTGCTGCTATTGATATTGGGGAGCCCAGATTGAAGCAAGAGATTGAGGATTTATTGGGGAATTTTAGAACCCGTGGTAGACAGAGATCTTTTTTGTCTTCTGGGAAATATCATATTGACGTGAGACTAAGGACAGCTAGAGGGACACCATTGCAGCTTAGGTCGCCGGAGTTTTATCGTCTGTGGTTGAGTTTTAGGAGGTATTTAGGCGATTGGTCGAGAAAACGGAGGTTTTATTCGGATACAATGTCAAATTTAGTTAATGAGGTTAAGTTCTTGATTGATGAGTACAATGGGAAAAAGGGTTCAAAAGGGCTTTATAAGAGCTGTGCTGTGGTGGGAAATAGTGGGATTTTATTGAAGAGTGATTACGGTAAGTTGATCGATAGGCATGAGGCGGTGATTCGTTTGAACAACGCTAGGATCGCGAGTTTTGAGCGTAACGTGGGGAAGAAAACGAATATTTCTTTTGTCAATAGCAACATATTGCATTTGTGTGCGCGTAGAGAGGGTTGTTTTTGCCATCCCTATGGTGTGAATGTGCCTATGGTAATGTATGTATGTCAACCTGCACATTTCTTGGATTACTTGGTGTGTAATTCTTCACATAAAGCCCCATTGATTGTTACGGATCCACGGTTCGATGTGTTGTGTGCTAGGATTGTGAAGTATTATTCGTTGAAAAGATTTGTTGAGACGACGAGAAAGGATGTTGGCGAATGGGGCCGGCCCATGAAGGGGCTAATTTTCACTATTAAGTCGGGTATGCAGGCGATTATGCTTGCGTTGGGTGTTTGTGAGAAGGTTAGTGTTTTGGGTTTGGAAAATCGAAATTGGCTAGGCACCATTATCACTCGAACCAGAATGCGGAGCTCTCGTTGCATGATTATGAGGCGGAGTATGATTTTTATCGGGATTTGATGGAGCGACCGCAGGTAATACCCTTCGTCTCGGAAAAGTTCAGGTTTCCTCCTGTTGTTATGTATCACTGAAGTTCAATTTCCACTCGTTGATTAGCTTAGGCGATATGGTTTAATTTTTTGAGTACCTTTATGGTTATTCATGTTGTACGAGTTGTACCCCTGGTGAAAGAATGAATATTTTTTTTTTTTTTGAGGGGATGTGAAAGAATGAATATTGAAACAAGAGTATATTGGAGATTAATCTGGTGTAATGTGTTGTTTTCCAAATTAATTTTATGTTTTAAGTTCGTAAAGTGCACAAAGTATTACAACTAACTAAATAATTCTCGCAAAAATAAAGGTTCAAAAATATATTGTATGTAATTTTGCAGAGGTTCTTTGCGGCCACTGAGACGATGCTTGCGGAAATTGAACTTAACAATAGGTTCATGCTGGCGAGCCTTCACACAAGAGATCGTCAACCGATTGCAATTTTACTACATTTCTCAACCGGGTTTGCCAATTGTGTCGGGCTGATTATTGTTGTGTCTGCATTTTTGGTCTCTATCTTATAGTAACATACCCTTGGGTGCGGCAATGTCAATCGAGAGGAGGTTGCCGACCTGAAACCTTGATCGACATTTTCCTACCCAGGGGTATGTTATGTCGGATAAAGACAAAAAATGCAGGCGCAACAATAAACGACCCGAGACAATTGGGCAAACCCGCTGTATCAACGGAATTGTAGGGTGGAGGAGCGTAGACGAGCTTTTGTGTGGAAGACTCGTCATCATGGAACCTATTGTTAAGTTTCATTTCAGCATACATTTGGTCATAAAGGCCCAACATGTATCTAGAAAATCACATACAATGATATTTCAACCTTTATTTAAGAATAATTTGGTTAATTGTAATATATTGCGCACTTCATGACCTTGCTCCATACAATTAATTTGGAAAACATCATCCTACACCACATTAACTTTCTGAGTACCTTAATATGGTCAGCCCACTAGTGTCTTGAATAGTCTCGTTGTAACTCAATTGTAAAGTAAAATGAAGGAATTACATCATACCTCCGTTGATTAATCTCACTGATATGGAAATTCTGTTTCTACCTACAAAGTCCAAACACCTTTACACTTGTAAACACAGGGAAAATTGATTGTCTACATCTGAAACTTGGTTGGCATTAGACTGTTATTTTCTTCCTCGTCTTTGGACACTTTGTATTGTCTCTCAACTTCTGTTACAACTTACAACCTTTAGTTGAGGGCCCTATGTCTTAATAGTTCTTTTTTCTCTTTCAATTTTCTAGCATTACAGATAAAAGATGCGAGTATTATTTTTCCTAAGGTTAAGAAAAGGGGCTTAACTCCACTGATTCCACTGTATATTTGAAGAACTAGGCCCATGTTGTTGTATTTAGCAATCACACGCAATTCCATTTTGACAATTATTGCCAAAATTTGCATAACCGATCAAGTGAAAAGAACGACGAATAATAAGAAATCACCGAACCACACAACGGTGTCCATAGTTACACAAATTACATCATAATCATACTTGTTGTCTTTGATGACAGCTATATACACAACCAAAACGTGCCATCATAAAACCGTTTGCCCACACTTCACAACACCCAAATGTACCTAAAACATCTTGCCAGCAAAAGAAGGGAAACAAAATACACTAATTTACTACCCTTTCTCGAGCTCCAACCATAACTTTTCTTCCAGATTTCACCCAAAATATGCTAAATGCTACTTGAGTTTTGCTTTGTTTGGTCATTCATCTTTCTACTCTGCTGTATCGTATACCACACCCTTCTCTTCAAACTTCACAGCCACCAGATACCTTATACTCACCTGGTGAAGGAAGCAGAAAATGGGAAATTAGATTAAAGTTCGCCCAACGGATTAGTTTTTATGTGCACACATTACCTGTTGTGGATCATAAACAGCATATTCGTTGTACTCGAGGACTATCCTTGTGCTCCGAGGGGATTAGCTCACCACAGGGCACCGTTATATCACCATTCCACATAAAATGCTCCGACTCATCCGTTCTCTTTCGCCCTAACGCTATCACCCCCTTTTTCTTCTCTTCCAATGATGTCGCGTCCTACGTAAACCAGACGAAGCCCAAATCAGATCAGATGATGCGATGAAAGCAAATAATTCATAACCCGAATGGTGGATCAAGAATTAATATATATGCACCTCTGGTGGACTCGTCAATTCTGTTACATTTTCGCCCAACGATGCAACGGCCAAGACCAGAAAGCCCTCCGGCCGGTCAACTGCTGTGAAACCATACCTCGCTGCTTCTGCTGCAGCATCGGAGCATACTATGGCTTTCCCAAACTGTAAAACAAATAAAAAATTAAAAATTAAAAATAAAATGAGAACACACAGATTCAAAGAAGAAAATTCGCAATAAAGAGTTCTTAGGTGAAAGATGCTAATTGACATCTGTTTTTCTTACCATGTATCCAGGGACGGGGAGAAAACACACTGCAGGCAAGAATCCCTTCTCCAGATGCCGCAACAGATTTGAACTCCGAGTGCCTAAGAATCAAAACCGTTATCGTTAACACAAATTGAAGAATTAGACAACAATTGGGGTACGATGAATCACAAAGTTCCAACACGCACCACACCATAGTAGAATTTTGTTTGGCAGCCTCTTGATTTCATCAAGCGAAGGGCCAGCACTCAATTCAACGGCAAATACATCATCAATTGATACACCATAACTCTGAAATTATAATCCCACAATGAAATCCATAAGCGTTAATATCAAAATCAACTATGACCATAAGAGACAAACAAGGATATATATATATATATATATATGTATATAGGCACACACACACACATAAGATAACCGTACAATTTCTCCAACTTTGACAGGTTCGTATGTTTTCTCGAGATATTTGGCTATCATCTTGAAGTCGTCAGAATCTTTCTCTACTGGAGATATAGAGCACCTAATTTCTTATACCGCTCAAATAGAGGATCGTCAAGAGTGGCACCAGACATATCTCCTATAAGACGCGAAGCCACATTTATATCTCTGACAGTCTCAAATGCAGCTGCACCCTGCACGGTTCTTTTTCGTTAAGTATTCATTTTCAAAGCCAATATTCCCATCATATCATTAGTTTAGGCTCGACCAAAAGCACTCACATGATCCGCTATATCACTAAAATCCCGAAAGACATAAGGTCTGGTCGAGGGCATAAGCGTAAAAATCCGTTGGCTGAAATCGGACCACAATGCTCCTTCCTTCTCCCCTGTTTCCTTGGTCGTTTTGAGCTTCTCGGTAAATTCGAGGAGAACTTGTTCACCTGCATTATTATTATTATTATTATTATTATTATTATTATTATTATTATTATTATTATTATTATTATTATTATGCCTTAAAGGCAAAATGAATTTAAGAAGAGCTTACATCTTTTCAGGTGGATATCAGTAATCATACCCAAAGGGAGGTCCGGAAAATCTAATCCCATCTCCATCAACGCGTACCTGTAACAAAACCAACATTTTTGCGGCTCATCGATTGATAAACAACACAAAAACACATGAAATTCAGTTTACCATCGGGTCCCACCTATAGATTTCCTGGCTACATAAAATCTTCATGAAATTCCCCACCTTCGGATCGAGCTTGCAATGTGCAACAGCAACCCCGAGTTGTCTAAGCCCCAAAGCCCCATGTCTAACTTCGACTCCATCGTCCTGTAAGAATCACATCTATTGTTAGCTTTTCTCAGAATTTGCCTCATTCATAGATAAACAACAAAAAAAAAAAAAAAAACGAGCACACACAATGTCGATGGGGAAAAACTTAAGCATCTTCTTCTCGATTTTCTTCTCTCTCTCCCACGGTTCAAACTCATTTCCCGTAAGCTCTTCAAAGCGTTTGGCAAAATCTTTAATTGCGGCGTTAACATCTTCCCACTCGTCAAGCGTCTCATCCGCTCCTGACTCGTCACCGATCTGGCCCTTCTTGTAGTACATATATATAAACGGTTCTCAGGTACCGTAATCAGTTGCAGAATGCAAAACCTGACTCAAATCAAATAAGTCAATCAGTCAGCTCACAAAACCAGAAACATTCAAAACACAAGTTACGCAACTTATACGTACTCGTTCACTCCTCGGCCCCGGTCGGAACGAGCAAAAGCACAGTTGTACAGAAGTCCATCCTTCTCGAGTATCTCCCCACCGTTATTCTGCAACTTCGTGTCTTTGTGCACGCCCCTCTTTCCAAAAACCTTAAGCTGAAACCCAAAAAAAAAAAAAACTACTTTCAGGAAACGAAATTAATAAAAAGCACGAATGCAATTTTGTGAATAATGCGTATATACCTCGGCTGTAATGGTCTCGAGAGCCTCCTCACTCGCATCCTGCTCGTATAAGGGAATCTTTTTTCCATCTACGGCAAGATCATTGACAATATCATAAGAATCCAACGACTGAAGCTCCTTTTTTTCAATACTGTCACTTAGCCATGCTTCTCTTACTATTGGTATTCCCCTCTCCCTGAATCAAGCCCCCGGTATTACAATTCCTCGTAAAAATTCTAAAAATGGAATTATGAAGCACAAAAGATTGACACGCGCAATATTCTTACATAGCTTCGGCTAATTTGGACGAGCCACCGCGTTCCCTCTCAGCGGGAGACACAACTAGACAATTCGCCCCTGAAGAAAGACACAATTTTCACCTTAGCCCATAAAAGGTGATACACGGACAATCAAGATTCCCTATTTCGTTTAGTGTTTCATCTTATATTCCTAAGAACTGAGTGAATGACACGTGTACTAAAATGACATCATTATGCACACGTGGCATGCAATGATACAATTAAAATAGCAGTCGAAAACCTCAATTGATATATGGAACTCAAAAGATTTGCAGTAAGTCAGAAAACTTACCAATAATAGAGTTGGAAACTTTCCCTCCATGCTTCTCTATTTTTGACTTCCAGTATTGCTGAACAAAAACCAAGTACCAAAAAAATCAAAACACGCACAAAATATCAAAGCCGTCAAACGAATTGAGGAAACGTACATGTGTTCGTGTTAAACGGCCTGCTAGAGAAATCATCATTCCCTTGAAAGGCTTATCGGTGGACGATAGCACCCTCGGAGGTCGAGATTTAACATCTTGGTGCTCTTTCAGCAACTACACCAACAAGAAATTTAGGATTCAATCAACCATACATTATTATGAAATCCGAAACAGGAATTGGAAAAAAAATTAACAAACTAAGAGATTACATCAACAACATCAGAATCCATGACAGAATCGGGCAATTTGATCGGCTCGTCCTTTCTGGGAGGGTCCCTAGTTGTAAAAATGCAACTAGACCACTCACTATACGTCCCGCTGCATTTGTAGGTCGAATCGGTCGCCTCGAGTGTACCACCACATATATAACATTTATCTAACGGCCCATAAAACAATATGTCTTGACTGCATTTCGAACACAAAAACACATCAAGATTTCGATGTAACATAAATTTTTTCACTCGACTCGGGAAATTTTTGAGAAAAACGACGAACCATCTAGGGACAACGGCATCATCAGAGCCAGTTGAATCCTGGCCGTTGGCCTCGAGAATCTCACGCATCTGCTGAATCGAGAGATGCTCGCTTGTGGCTTTACAAAACTTCTCAAATGCTGCTTTGATCTCTTCGGTTGATTTCGCACTCGCACCGTTCTGATCCTCGGCTTCGTCCTCGTCCTCGAGCTTGGCCTTTTTCGGTGACTGCCCAGTTTCGGCCTCGGCTTTCTGCTTCCTTGTTACCATTTTTTCCTCTTTCCCGGAGGAGTGAGCGTGCGATCTCTTCTCATGAACCTTACATGTCAGATACATAGCAACAAAAACAAGCACGAACCACATAGTTCAATAACAAGTTCAATAAAAACGAACCGATCAAAAAAAAAAGTTCAATAAAAACGAACATGAGATATTTTCTTATTTTGAACTTTCAAAGACAAATCTTGATATTTTTCTTCAAGAAAAAACGAACATTCTTGGTTAAGACAGGGCAACGCGTTTTTATTACTAGAATTTCTAACCCAATTTTGGTTAGCTTATGACAATTCCCATAATAAAAAAAAAATCTAACTTGTGGGGATTCTTGTTGTCGGGTAATTAGGAATTGTTTCACCTTATATACAATCCTAAATCCCAGATAAGAAATTTCAAATTAAGAGGGATTAACATATATAGATAATTCAATTTTGTCGAAATTAAGGTGACAAAAGCGAGTGTTTGCAAAAACTTTTGCTTTTAGGAGAAATTATTTATTATAGCAAGTAGTAGTAGTTGAGAATCATAAGTTGATAATGTTTGAAAATAGAATCAAAATTTAAGAACAAGAAGTTGAGTGTTTGTTGAAAAAGATGTAAAATTAAGCCTAATCAAAGAATCTCTCCCTACTTTTAGATTCTGATTAAATGAAAAAGAATTAAAAACAAAAGCTTGGCACTTGCAAATACTAAACAGTGCTTTTTTAGGCCAAAAAATGGTAAGCTCTTTTTTTTAGTGATTGCAAACACTCCGAAAGCATAATTATGAACAAAGTCTTTAAGCAGAAGATTCTTTCAACACAGTAAACTAAACATTAATAAAGTTGTAGATCCAGTAACTACAATAAAAAGAAAATCGGAGCTCATAGTAAAATGTCAGCAGTAAAATTAACTGCATTCTCATAATCTGATGGCTAGTACAAGATGAAATTTAAAAATAAACACCCCATACAACTTTAATTCCATCAATTATCTTCATTTTCATCACAAAACCAGCTGATGTAAGAAAATCCAACTATCATTAAAAAATTAATTGGATGCCTAATTGCTCTAAGTTAAGGGGTAAGTTGGAAAAATAAATTATCAATAGCTCAGTTCTATATAAGTGCAAAAAGGGTTCAAATTTCTTCATTAAAATGCGCAAGAATAAGTAACACACAGAACATGCAGCAGAAATAGAAACAAGAAACAAAACCTTCATATTTCCTCGGTTGCCTCTTCTTTAATATCCTGCCCGGATTGAAACAAGAAGACCCAAAAACAACAACAAACGAAAAAAACACACAAATTTATGTAAAACCCACAGAATAACTTTTATCCAAGAGTAAAAACCACAGAAGCAGAGGATTTTAAGTAGACAAATAATTGTGCAATCGGTGGTGAAATTCTATTACGCAGACACGTATATTGTTTTTCCCAAAAAAGAAAGACACTATCTGTCTTGCTTACGAGACAACATGTGTACTCCAGTTTATGCTCTGTTTGCCACGACTACAAATCACTAACCTTGCTTCTTGACATCTGTTACTGTAACAAATTTGTGCCTATCAGTTAATTTTTCTTTTTTATAAACTGCTAATTTAATCGTGGGAATGTTTTTGTTTTCTCTGTTTTTCTCTGCGTGGCTAAATGGGTGACGACCTGCATGCATGCAGATATAATTGGTTCTATTTATCTGCAACTTGGCAGCATGTGAGGTCACTGTACAGATTCTTGGAACTTTAATTCCAAACTTAGTGAGGGTTATGTTGTAATTGACAAATGTTGTATGCTTTCGCAAAAATATATTAATTGGGCAATGGAGAATATTCTT
This sequence comes from Rehmannia glutinosa, assembly GCA_016081115.2. Lineage (NCBI taxonomy): Eukaryota > Viridiplantae > Streptophyta > Magnoliopsida > Lamiales > Orobanchaceae > Rehmannia > Rehmannia glutinosa. The sequence continues at coordinate 514,606 of JABTTQ020003124.1, forward strand.
ATGTCCGATCTACCTAATATTCTATTTATACATGTTTGGGAGAAATTATTTTTGGTACCTTTACTTAGGTTTGCAGTCTCTAGTTGTTAATTGACGAATAGTATAGAACTACTTATTTATGGAAAAGTATATAGCATCTCTAAATCATCACAAGTTTATGAAGCCAATTAGCTAGTACTCCAAATGATTAAGAGTGTGATTGGATACATTTTGCTGGACAAATATTTTTTCAGTGCTCAGATTTTTTTAGTACTTCCTCTAATGTCAAAATGCTTTTAGTCATTTTTTGAATCATATATTTTTTAGTTATTTAACTATGTGAAAAACTCAATTCGCGCATGAGTCAATTAATTGCACCAAGACACACCCTTCCCTAACTCGACAAAGCATAACTTGGGAGAAAAAACTGACTCCAGCAACTGCAGCGGCGGCACAACAACTACGAACTTCAATTTGATTAATTTTATAATTATTTGTTGTTTACATGGTAAGATTTGTTGTTAGATTTGTAGAATTTGTTTAGTTTTAGATATTACAGGTTGAGATTCTTGATATATGTTGAAAACCTTGCTGCATCGTTAATGGTGGTTGGGGATGAATGAGAAGATGACAAGGGTTTTTATCGCTACCGAGTTATGCAACTTGGTATCAAGTTATTGATATTGGACCTAGTATCGAGTTGTAAGGCCTGGTATCGAGTTAGACTCGATATCGTGTTACATAACTTGATAACGAGTTATACGTAACTAGCTCGGTGCCGAGTAACGAGCTTCTGTGTTCAGACTTCTGCATTCTATGTTCTTTCTTCACCATAAAATTGGATAGAAAAGTTTAATACCTATATGAAATTTCGGCTAATAAACGAGATATTAAAAGAGCTTAACCATTTTCGAGATACGCATGAGACGGAGTACTGCCTTCAATGTTGGCCGGAAAATTTCACTTCATGCAGATATAATTGGTTCTATTTATCTGCAACTTGGCAGCATGTGAGGTCACTAGCGGACAGATTCTTGGAACTTAATTTAATTCCAAACTTATGAGGGTTATGTAGTAATTGACAAATGTTGTATGTTTGCAAAATATATTAATTGGGCAATGGAGAATATTTTATGTTCATACACCTAATATTCTATGTATATATATGTTGGGGAGAAACAATAATTTGGTAGTCCTAGTTGTTTAATTGGCGAATAGTATAGAACTAATTTATGGAAAAATATATAGCATCTCTAAATCATCACAAGTATATGAAGCCCATTAGCCAGTCCAAATGATTAAGGGTGCAATTGGATATATTTTTGCTTGACAAATACTTTTTCAGTGACGAGGTATTTTAGCATTTGCTCTAATGTTAAAATATATTTTAGTCATTTAACTACGTCGTCAATTTAATTATACCAATGTATACCTCCTGTCTAACTCGACAAAACATAACTTGGGTGAAAGAATTAACTACTATTGAACGAGCACTCATCGATTAATGGCTTCGACTCCGGCAACTGTAGCAGTGGCACAACAACTACAAACTTCAATTTGATTAATTTATAAATTTTTGTTGAATTAGTTAACTTGTAGTTGTTTAGGGTAAGATATGTTGTTAGATTTGTAGAGTTTGTTTAGGTTTAGATATTTTAGGTTGAGATTGTTGATGTTGAAAACCTTGTTGTGTCATTAATAGTGGTGGGGGTAAATGAGGAAGTTGGCAAGGGTTTTCATTGCATAATTTGGTACCGAGTTATGCAACCTAGCATGAAATTATTGCCGATTGGACCTGGTATCGAGTTGTAAGACCTGGTATCGAGTTGTAAGACTTGGTATCGAGTTATGTAACACGATACCAAGTCGAGTTACGTGACTTCGTATCGTGTTACTCGATACCGAGTTACACGTAACTCGATGCTGAGTAATGAGTTTCTGTGTCCAGACTTCTGTAATCTGTGTTCTTTCTTCACCACAAAATTGGACAGGGAAGTTTAATACATCTACGGAGTTGCGGCTAATAAATGACATATCGAAAGAGCTTAATACCATTTTTGAGATACCCGTAGGACTGACTGCCTTCAACATTGGCCGGAAAATTTCAAAAAGTTTGAAATAGGTGAAGGATCTAGTGAGAAAATCACAATCAATATCACGATCCCCCTTCCAAAAACTCAGCAATCCTACGCAGAAATCTCAGAAAACAACACAATATTTTACTTCTGTCCATTGAAGTCTATCAAGATAGAAACAGAGAAGAAATCGAGAAAAGCAACGGAATCCAATCCAAATGAGTTCAATTCAGAGCGGGGGAGAATCTTCTATGGCGAGAGAACCTTTGTACAACGAAATGGATGGTGAATACATTAATAGTGAAATAAATCCTGCTATGAGTATCTGTAAAATCTTACTCTGCAATCGAGATGAAACAGACGATACATGGTGAGCACAAAATAAAGAACAATTCAAATATACATGAAAACGATGGATATATATTATTTGGTTGATGTGTAATTAGCGATACGTTATTCTATATCAACGAATTTGATGAAAACTGAATATGACTGTATACAATAATAATCCATATTAAAAATTTATCAATTCTGTATTAATTATTAGATAATTTCATGAGATACAATGCTAAACTGCATATTGTGTGACATTGAAAACACTATGCATAAATATAATTTTTATGGTGTATAAACGATTCACAAGGTTCTTTGCTAAATTAGCACCGATTCAATGCATGTATAACAGATACTATTACTATATATGTACTTCAATGCATAAATAGACCAGTTAGTACATGAAAAACACTTAAACAAATACTAAATGCGTTCTAACATCATTTAATTTATTTACACATTGCTTCTCATACTCAGTAGCATGCTGCATATTTATCTTTATTTTGATGTATACTTATCTTTATTTCGATGCATATTTAATGTTAGTTCAATACATGTACTTTATTAACATCATAGCAATGATGCATATTTATCTTCATTTCGATGCATATGTATTTTTATTTCGATGCATATTTAATGTTCGTTCATTGCCTGTACTTTATTAACATCATAGCAATGATGCATATATATCTTTATTTCGATGTATGTTTAATGTTCGTTCAATGCTTGTACAACAAGCATAATCTTTTATGGTCTAAAAATAGTTATAGGTTGCTGCTAAATTAGCACTGGTTCAATGGATATATAATTGTTAGGAAGTAGATTTTGATGATACCATGTAAAACTTAAACTAGGAAGTTGGCACCCCATTTTCCTTGTAATTTGTATTGTAATAGATAGGGCTGGAAAAACTTAGTCAAGTCAGCTATGCCAAAGAATACAACAAGTCAACTGCGGACTGGATTGAAGACTCTGCTGTGTGTCAACTGTGTATGGCCAAGAAGGAAGTCAAGGACTTGACTGAAGGAGTGTCAGCTGAGGAACAACTGTAAGAAGTATCAGTCAAGTTATCTCAAGAAGCAAAGTCTCAAAGTTGAAGTGACAGTTGAGTCATCCAATGACTGGAAGCTGACTCAAGTCACCTGGGGTAAAGACAACAGTCTAGTTAAGACAACTGACTTAGACCCGTTGATTAAAGTCAAGAATGTTACTTAGAATAGTAACATGTCAAAGCTGTCAGGTGTAAATTGTTAGTCCTAGATTTGTGCAAAAGGAATTAACCAATGGAAAACACTGCACCGTGTGTCAGATAATCTGCAAATGCTGCAAGACATTTAATACGAGGAAATGTCAACATCAAGGACTGCAGACAAGACAAGCCAACAAACACAAGTGACTTTTGAAATTAGCCTATCTCTTCAACGGGCAAAATTTCAAAAGTGCACTATAAAAGGCTGATGAAGTTATTGAGAAGAGGTTACCTTAATTACCTGAACCACGAACAAGAAAGCAATATTTAAGCAATTAACCTACAATATTCACAAGCACATTCAAGCAAATCCTCAAGCCTGAAACTCGAAGGAAATCGATCCAACACAAGCTGTGAAGGAAAGACAACTTCAAATCAGTTGAAGAGGAAACTTTTGAAGAATCAAAAGGGGTCTACTTTCCAAGGAGGATTGTAGGAAGGTTCAAGGTCGAACCAGTATCAAGTTTGTTGGAGGGCTTTGTGATCAAATCTAAGAACTTGAGAATTGAGGTAAAGTAGCAAGGCAAATTTGCCTGTGTGAAGACGCATTTGGTCGCAAAGAGAATTTGTGTGATCAAGGCTGTCTCCAAACTGTTCACCACTTTGTAAACTGATCTGTTACTTAGTGGATTCCTCCAAGAGTTGGAGAAGAGAGGATTAGAAGAATTACCGCATCTTCGAACCTCTAAAAAAATACTTGTGTCATTTACTTTTAGCACATTTACTTTCTTGCATACTTACATCATATCTGTTGTTAGAATCATATTTGCTATCCAACTGTTTAATAACCAAATACTAAAAATCAAGTATTAAAACAAGCTAAAATCTAATCAAAGGGTGTTAAGTCTTCCGCTGATAAAACCAAACCAGCCAAGTTAAGTTTAGGTTAAACAACTGAGTTATCCTATCAACAGCTCTATCGAGTCTATTGAGTGGCTAACTTAGCTGAATAACTAACTTAGCTGTCACTCAAGGACACAACTGTTTGAGTCATCTCTGTTGTAATTTTAAAAAGACTAAAATCGAAAATTTGGTAAGGTTTATTCAACCCCCCCTTCTAAACCTTACTCAAACCATTGGGACCTACAAGTGGTATCAGAGCGGTTGGTTCATTGAGCCTTCCGCACTGGTTACTGAACTAAATCTCTATCTTTTCAAACAGGTTTTAAACACTTGTATTTTCAAAATCTTTCATTTTAAGCAAAGTTATTATCATGGAAGCAAATCTGACACGCATTCCTATGTTCACTGTAGAAGCATTTGATGATTGGAAAATTCGTATGCAGGCTCATCTATATGCATTTAAATGATGAAATGTGGCTTGTGATAGACGATGGGCCACTGCAAATACTGAAAGTGAACACGGTTGTAAGAAGAAGAGTAATGTGAAGGAGAAGAAGGCTGCCATCGAAAGCAAGACCGGCCATGGTTGAAAAACCAAGGATCGAGTGGACAAATGAAGATATGAAGAGATACAACTTGGACAATGTGGCCAAGGACATACTCTACAAGACATTGGACAAAGCCATGTTCAATAAAGTCAAATCTTGCAAATCTGCAAAAGAAATCTAGAATAAATCGACTTTAATTTGTGAAGGATCATAACAAATTAAAGAAAATAAATTGTCTCATTCTTTGTTCAAAAATTTGAAAATTTCAAAATGCTTGCGGTGAAACCATGGATGGTGGATGCAGATTCATGAAATCACAAATGAGCTTTCGGCTCTTGGGAAGGAATACACACGAAGGAGATGTGTATGAAGATCTTAAGGAGCCTCCCAATTTGAATGGGAAATGAAGACTATGGCCCCGAGACATTCAATGGACCTCGCAAGAACATCTAACCACGAGCTATTCTCAGACCTCAAAGCCTATGAGTTTGAGCTGAGAAGAAAAGAGCAAGAGGAGACAGCTGTACCCAAGACAACTACACTGATGGCCAAGGATGGAAAGAGAGCTGAGCCCAAGGAAGCCATAGACCAGGAGTAAATTGCCCTAATGGTTAAAAGATTCAACAAGTTCTTCAATAGGAACTATAAAAGAAACAAGGGTGAAACCTCCAGGAGACATTCACTCCTCCAAGTCAAGGGAAGATAGGCCACCAAGAGAGCTGAACATCAAAGAGTTGAATATCAGATAACTGATAATACAAGAACAGAAAGAGCTGATCAAAGAGCTGATAACCTGTGTAGGAACTGCAGACAACCAGGACATTTTGCAGTTGACTGTTCCTATCCACCAGTCAACAAATATAGGAATGAAGAAGAAAGAAAAGTCTTCAGAGAAAGAAGACAAGAAAAGAAGAAAGCCATGTTGGCTACTGAGACTGCTGAGACATCCAAGTCTAAAGAAGCAGTGGACTCAGAGAGTAGTGAAGCTGACTACTCAAGTGACTCTGAGGAAGAGACTATGATTTGCCTTATGGCTAAAGAACAAGATCAACCAGATCAAGAAGATGAGGTACACTCTAACTCGTCTCATCCAGATTCAAGTGATAGTGACTGTGATACACACACTTCATCACCCACTGATCTTTATGATTCATTAGGCAAAATGATGAAAGATTTTGAACATATAAAATCCTCACACACAATTCTAAATTGGGAAAACAACCAGCTTAAAAGCCAAAACTCACAGCTGACTAAAGAGCTGAGTACTCTGAGTCACATAGCTGATGAGAACACTAAGCTAAAGGCTGAGAATGCCAAGATCATAGCAGAGTTAGCTGCTTTAGAAAAGAAGGAAAAAGATCTCAAATATGTGTTTGCCTCATTTACAAAGTCATCCAAATCATTGGATGATCTTATCATGAGTCAAAAGAATGTGGAGATAAGACAGACATAGGATTTAATTCCTTTGTGCACAGTCAACTCTAAGAGTGATTTTAGAAAAAGTATCTTCAAGTAATGAAGCATCTCAAAAATCCAAAACACCAAATGCTGCACCCACATTCACTCCAAAGCACAATCACAAACAAACGGCCTTGGATACAAAGGGAAAGGAAAAATGACCGATTGAGTATCTTGGGAGGACAAGCGAGAAGAAATCCGGTAAGTTTCTCAGCAAACTTGACTCCCGTACGTTTTTCTTCGTTTGTTTGCCTCTCGCACTTTTCGGTAGTTCCTGCATATTATCTAAATCACAAACATAGTCATACAAGTCTTGATTATCAAAATCAAGCATTACACTTGACGTTGAACATGAATGTGTCAAACCAAACTCCAAATCATCCTGAGACAATGTATGATCTACGTACTCATCAATGCAAGACTCAACTACATCTATGAAATTACAATTCTCAACACTATTATGATATTGCATCGCCTTATAGATAGAAAATATCACATGCTCATCATTAACCCGTAATGTGAGTTCTCCCTTTTGTACGGCTATCAAGGCCTTCCCGGTAGCCAGGAATGGATGCCCAAGTATTAAAGGAATGTCGCGATCTTCCTCCATATCTAGCAGTAAGAAATCCATAGGGAATATGAATTTGTCGACTTTCACGAGCACATCCTCGATGATTCCCTTCGGATAAGCGAGTGATCGATCCGCAAGTTGTAAAGTGAATGTAGACGGCTTCACCTATCCCAATCCAAGTTTCCTGAAAATGGACAAGGGCATCAAGTTAATACTTGCTCCTAAATCACAAAGTGCTTTATTAAAGAAAACACCACCAATTGCACAAGGGATAGTGAAACTCCCCGGATCTTTAAATTTCAGAGGTAGTTTTCTTTGGATTATTGCACTGCATCCTCTGTCAGAATGACTGTCTCAAAACCAGTCATCTTTCTTTTCTTCGACATAACATCCTTTAAGAATTTAACATAATTGGGCATCTGCTCCAATGCGTCTGCAAAAGGTATGTTAATATGCAGTTTCTTAAATATATCAAGGAATTTTGCAAATTGCGCGTCTAACTTTCTCTTTTGAAATCGTTGGGGAAAAGGAAAGGGAGTAGTAAGTTTAGAAAAATCAGGGTTAGAGGAAGATTTAAGCTTCTCAACCCGTTTTTGCTCATCAATACGACCCTCAATTCCTTCCTCGGCCTCAACATTGCCATTTGCTTCAGTTTCTACATCACCCAGTCTGTTAATTGCCTTCTCTGTATCACGCATGACCTGCCTATGCGCTAGCGCACAGGTCGTGCGTCTCTGCGTATTTTCAGTGATTTTCGGTATTTTTGGCCCCTCATATTTCGTTCCACTCCTCAGACGAATGACTTTACACAGCTCCTTTGGATTTACCTCAGTGTTACTTGGAAACTGACCTTTCTGATGTTGCCCACCTACAATCGTAGCTAATTGGCCAATCTGGGTTTCAAGATTTTTCATTTGGGACCCCATGGTGTTAGCCAATTGAGTGACATGATTCTCAATTTTATCTAGCTATGCCTCATCCTTACTAAATCAGTTCCTCGTCTCATTCATAAATGAGCTCGTCTAAGTCATAAATAAAGTGAGAACGTCCTCCATAGATGGCTTAACCTCAGAATTAATGACACCATTTGTCACACTAAACCCCGATGGTGGTTGCATCACATTCTTCATATTTGCATATGAGAAATTTTCATGATTTCTCACTCCCGGATGATAATGGGTAGGAGTCTGATTGTTCCGGTAATTGTTGAAATTCCGGTTGACATAATTAGCTTCCTCCATGGGATCTAGAGGAACTTCCCCATTATTCACACCCGCGTTTCCTTCAGTCCCCTTTGTCAATACACTCAACTGATTCATTAATGTAGTCATCTGAGCTGTCAATGCCTTAGTTGGGTCCGAATCAGAAACTTTGGCTACCCTTTTCACATTAGTCCTCTCGGAGGGCCACTGAGAGCTATTCATTGCCATCTCTTCCAACAAGTTGAATGCATCTCGTGGAAATTTAGCCAGTAAAGTGCCTCCTGCTGCGGCATCCTCGAACGACCTAGTCTGTCCCATCAACCCATTATAAAAGAAGCAAAGCTGCTGATCCTATGGAAACCCGTGTTACGGACACCTCCTCAATAAATACTGAAATCTCTCCCAGGCCTCATACAGTAGTTCGGAGTCAAACTGTCAGAACTCCGTGATCTCACTCTTAAGCTGCAGTGTCTTACTTGGTGGAAATAATTTAAAGAGGAACGCCTGACTTAACTCATCCCAAGTATTCACACTCCTCTGAGTTAACATGCCTAGCCAATTTCTAGCCTTATCCCTTAAAGAGAAAGGGAATAGGCGCAAACGTATAGCATCATCAGTTACCCCATTCATCTTGATCGTGTTGCAAATTTTCATGAAGTTCGCAAGATGAGAATTGGGATCCTCGGATGGAAAACCCCCAAACTGGTTCTGCTGGACCATCGAAATCAGTGCTGGCTTCACTCAAAATTGCTCTCATTAATTGGGACATTGACAATTCCACCATAGTTGCGATTTGTCTAAGGGCGAAAATAATCACGAATCGCTTGTTGTTGGACTACCTGGACTTCTGGTATCGGTACGTAACTCATTAATGACCCTGTTGATCCTGTTGTTACCTCCGTTATTACCCATGTTGTTTTCTTCCACATCATCCATAGTATGATCTTGCTGTTTTTCTGCCCATTTAGTAGCTGCACTAAGTCGCCTAGCAAAAGCCTCAATCTCCGATATGAACGGTGCTAATTCTTTTTTGCTTCGAGCGAGTGTTCATGCACTACCTGAACCAACTAAAAGAAACAAGTCAAACACAGTAGGAGTAGAATTAAACAAACAATAAAAAGAAAGAAAAAAATGTCTAAATTAAAAATAATTCTATTTATCGCAATATTAGTACTAAAAATTTAATTAGTCCCCGACAACGACACCAAAAACTTGTTCGCCTTATTTTTAGCTTCACCGCAAGTGTACGGTGTAGTTTATAGAATAGGGTAAGCAAGGTCGAATCCACAGAGACTAATAAATTAGTGTACTAAGTATTGAGATTGTAATAGTCTTATTTTTATCTAGAGATCGAAATTGGATGATTGATTTATAAAACCAAGACAAGAATTTATCCTCTGTCTCGAGATGTATATAAAAATGTTGATTGGATTATCTATGCTAGCATCTCTACTCAACATAAGATATCCAACTCCCAAAAGCACAAAAGACTATTAATCCTCACAAATATTTATAGACTTCTCAATCATGCAAATATTAATGTCAAGTACTCAAGATCTAGTATTGAAACTCATCTCTTGAATTATGAATCAATACATCAAAACAAGTTAAACCAATGGCCATTTGATAAAATAAGAAATAAAATAGAGTACTCGAACAGGGTTTGAAAAAAATAACTTCAATTGCAATTAAACATCAAACAAAAGTATCCATTAACCTAATCCCAAACCCGGGAATCACAAGGTGTTTAGCCAGACATGGGAAATAAACAATTAATAGACAAATTATTCAAGTTCATGTCTAACTAATCGAAAGTAAAAGATACTATGGAATGACAAAACTCAGGGATGTCGATGATCTCTTGATCTATCTTCAATCCTCAAGCGTGTGGTTGCGACCTTGATCAATCTCTCAAATCCTTCGGTAGAAGGTTGTGCTTTTTCTCTGCTTTCTAGGGCAAAAATCTATGTGTCCTTGTTTGGGGCCGTCTCGTCTCTATTTATACTCCCGTTGGGTCAAAACCTGATTTAAAATTGTCAAAACCTGACTTTCCCGCATAAATGCACGGGCCGTAGGAATTGTCTTTTGCTGAGTTGATGCACGGGCCATGCGTCCTAGCACGACCAGGTCATGCGTCCTGCCGTAGGACTTGGTTGCACCTGGGATGACGCACGGGCCGTGCTATCGACGCATGCCCTGCCCGTGCGCCCCTGCTAAAGGCGTATCTTCTTCATTCTTTTCTGTTTCTTGCCCAGTTCGTCTGACTTCTTCTCGATTCAACTCCAAACATCATATATTCGCTCGATGATTGGCGGTCCTTTACCGCAATGCTCTGATTTGTCACCAAAATGCTACAAATATCATTTGATTCTTACAAAACGAGCAAAGCGTAATACCTTTTCCACTTTATAAGAATATGGCCCATTCTACTCAGTTAACGCCTGCATATCAACTTATTTTAACCACAATGAAGCCCAAATTATATGCAAAACTCATACCAATCAGTTACTTAGTGGATTCCTCCAGGAGTTGGAGAAGAGTGGATTAGAAGAATTACCCCATCTTCGAACCACTATAAAAATTACTTGTGTCAATTTACTTTAAGCACTTACATTCCTGCATTTACTTTATATCTGCTGATTAGTTAAATCTGATATCCAACTGATAATTAGCAAAGTGCTAAAACAAGTGTTTAAGAACAAGCTTTAAATCAATCAAAAGGTGTTAAGTCTTCCGCTGTTAAAAACCAAATCAACTAAGTTAAGTATTTGGCTTAAGCAGTTGAGTTATACTATCAACAGCTCTATCGAGTCTGTTGAGTGGGTAACTTAGCTGAATATCGCCAACTTAGCTGTCCCTCAAGGATACAAATGATTTGAGTCAACTCTGTTGAACAATCTTAAAATGACTAAAATCAAAAATCTGGTAAGGTTTATTCAACCCCCTTCTAAACCTTACACCACACCTCTTGGGACCTACAATTAATAACAAACTCAAAACATAATGTACCACATCTAGTGAAAAAATGGGTAAAATAGTTTTATTGGTCTTATATATCACTTGGACTACTTGGACATTTAGTACTCTATCACATTTAAATTGATAATCATGCCTTATGAAACCGCTAATCTGGTGTTTGTCTGTTTATGTGTGTATAAACATGAACTAATCTTGATAGTTGTACTTATTGATTGGATTTTATGTTTATGTTTGAAATTTGATTCGTAATGTCTATAATGAGGTCCTTTCGATATATAAAAGGGATAATTACAAATACTGTCCCTGAGGTTTAGCCTAATTTTAAATAAATCCAGTTATCTTTCAAAATGATTGTTTTGAAAGGATTGACGGTGCAATTTGTTAACTGGAAACAAATATTAAGGTGGTGTTCGTAGTTTTGAAAGAATTGTTTGTTTGTAATTAGGCTAAACCTCAGGGGAGTTTTTGTAATTATCCCTAAATAAAATTAGGGATGTAGTGTGTAGGTCCCAAGGGGTGTAAGTGTAAGGTTTAGAAGGGGGGTTGAATAAACCTTACCAAATTTTTGATTTAGTCCTTTTAAAAATTCAGAGTTGATACTACACAGTTGTGTCCTTGGTGGACAACCAATTTAGTTAATCAGTAGAGTTAGTCTCTCAACAGACTCAATGAGAAACATTCTTTGGAATAACTCAAATTGTTAAGTCTAAATTAACTGTTGTGGTTTGTTTTCAGCGGAAGACTTAACACCCTTAAGTTTGGTTAAGTAGAGATTTAGAGCTTGATTTAGTACTTAGAGATTATCTAATGGATAGCAAATATGTCAGCAGAAATAAACAAATATGATGCAAGAATTAAAGTGCTGAAATGTAAATGACACAATAAGATTTTTATAGAGGTTCAAGATGGGGTAATTCTTCTACTCCTCTCTTCTCCAACTCCTGGAGGAATCCACTAGGTATTGATCGATATACAAAGTGGTACATCCGGATACAAGTCTTGATCACACTGGTGACTTGATCCTTTGGGACTCGATCCGAGACGCCTTGATCACTCGGTGGCTTCTCGTGCGACTCGAAACCTTCTTCAGGCATTTGCGCTTGCTACTCTGACTCACTTGCTCAAGCTCTTTGGATTTGATCACGAAGCCCTCCAAAAGCTCAAGACTTGGTTCGACCTTAAACCTTCCTACAATCCTTCGAGGAATGTAGACCCCCTTGATTTTTGTAATTTCCTCTTCAAGGCGATTGAAGTTATCTTTCCTTCACGGTGAGTGTTGGATTGATGTTCTTCGTAGTATAGGCTTGAGGATTGAGCGTTTAATAACTTGAGAATATTTCGGGTTTACAGTTCTAATAATTGCTTGGATGTTTTTGGTTACGGTCCCTTCTCTCGAGTCATTCCTCGGCCTTTTATAGTGATCTTTCAAAAATCGCCCGTTGAAGAGATAGGCTTATTTTTGAAAGTCACTTGCGATCGTTGGCTTGTCTTGTTGCGATCCTTGGAATTGCCATTTCCTCGTATGAATTGTTCTTCACCTTTTCGAGTTCGACACGGTGTAGTGCTTCCCATTGGTTTATTCCTTTTGCACGCTTTCGGGGATGAGCACTTCGAGAAAGGTAGTATGGAGATATTACTTGTTTAGGTAATTCTCTTGATTTACGGCAACGGATCTTTTTGATTATCTCGACTTGATTGCATTTCCTTGCTTTCCCAGGTGACTTAGAGTCGACTTCCAATCATTGGATGACTCTTGTCACTTCAACTTGAGACTTGGCTTTTCTTGAGTTGACTTGATCGATACTCCACTCAGTGCATCTCAATTTGCTCCTTGATAGAGTTCCGTCTACTCTTCTTTGCCATACTCGGTTGTCTCGCGGCAATGAGTCTTCCTTCTAGTCTCCAGTTGTCTTCTTGCATGTTTGGGCATAGCGACTTAACTCACTTCGGACTTGACCATTATTTATTTATTACAATGCGTTTACAACAAAATGGGGTGCCAACTTCCTATTCTAAGTTTTACATGGCATTCATCAAAATCTAAACAATAAATTTCCCAACAATTTCCCCCTTTTTGATGATGCCAAAACTTAAACCATTCAAAAATGTAAATAGCAAAGATACATACATATAGTGTATTCACATAGAATGTATGCGTAGAATCAATCCTTTTATTGATCATAACATTCTTGTTCTTTTACACAATCTGTTGTTTTACAAGGTGTATCGAGCAAACATTTGTCTACACAAAAAAATAAAGAATTTATAGCTTTATTGCGGAAGACTTACATAGTATGTATTTACATAATAAAATACATGAAGGGGTGGACAACAACACTTCATCTCCTTCATTGTCTCTTCTTTCATCTTGTTCAAAGATCTTACGCTCTTCTTCTCTTTTTCTCATCGTGTTTGCCTTCTTCTTCTTTTCATATGCCTTCTGGACTTCTTCATCTCTTCTTAATCTCTCTTGTCTTTCCTCCCATAGCTGAGTTTGTCTCTTGTTTTCTTCTTCTATTCTTTTCGCATACTCATCATTACTTTTAGCCACTTGCAAATTTGCTACTTGGTCAAGACCCGGCCCAAGAGATCCCTCCTTTCTTGCCTGGATCTACGTATTCAATGTTTTGGGCGAGGCACAGGTCCGAAACCTCTTCCTCCACCACGCTTCTTCCTCTACCTGCAGGCGTGTATTGTCTTGGGGTCTTCTTCTTTCGGTGAGTGACCGGCGGAGTGACCAGCAGAGTGATCTAGGAGTCTGCTTGCTGTCGCCTTCTTCACATAACGTGAGACCCTTTTCCCAAGATACAAGTCCCAAGCTTGAGCCATAGACATATTTGCAAAGTATCCTTGGATGCGAGCATTTTAAATTCATCAAGCGATCGTGGCTCGTCTCCGGCAGCACGAGATGGCATAAGTGTCTCTGTCTCTTTGGAATGCCTCCATGTTGTTGTTTCAAGATGTTCATAACTCGGGCATCCATTCTTCCTTCCACTTCCTCCATCCCTGCTTCAATTGTCTTTCTCTTTTGACCCATAGATATAGCAGCAGTGTTGGAGTGGCGAAGTCTTTGGGAGTTTCTTGCGATAATATCGGTTTGTGACAATACCTTGTTGGGGGTTTGTGCGATCATCAAGGTCACATCTTTCGATCCTTCCCCCTCAACGGACTTTCCTTTCTTTTGTTTCAACACTTCCTCATTTGTCTTTCCTTAAGTGCATCCTCTTTTTCGACCGGATCTCTTGTGCTTTAAGGTATTCCTCTTCCCCTTTTTGGCATCATCAAAGGAGAGAGGAACGCACGGAAACATATCTTGGCAAGCGGGAAATCGAGCCTGGCGATAGTAGAGTTCATGTCTCGAGTCTCTTTGTGGAGTATGCGGCACGAAATTGAGCGAGTAGCGTTGGACTCTGCTTTGAAATTAGCTTCATTTCAGCCATGAGAAGGCTGAATTTTCTGTCCATATTTTCTTCCAGGCATTTGGAGATCACTCTTATTTTGCTCACGCAATGACTTTATCTCGGCGGTGTGAGCTTCGTGCATGTGCTCAATGTGGTCTCTCAATTTCGTTTTTGCATCGGCATTCTCGGCTCTCCATACAAGACTTGTTGAACAATGTCTGAAGTATCTAACTTGTTCTACACGCATTGTTTTTCTTCTTTGTTGCCACCATTCCCTTATCCGGTATTTATGCCTCTCAAGTCGGTAAGGTTGGCATCTCTGTTGTCGATCGCATGTCCATAGAGGCTGGTGCCTCTCCATCCGTTCAATTTCAGCAAATAATGCCTTGAACACTTCCCGAACTTGGATGTTTCTTCCGTTGCATCGATGGCCACGCACGTCAAAGTCATAGTCATTTGGAACGATGGTACTGACGAAATGACAGGAGGCAGTGCAGTAGAAGCGTGCGAGCTCGTTTCTCGACTCTTCATGGAGGTCGGGTACCTCGAGGAGAAAAGAAATGATTCTACAAAGGAATCATCACGCCAACCGGGATTTGTTCAATGATGAGAGGTGCACATGAAGTTCCTTTTTGAGTCGAACTCTTTGCGACTTGAGGAGCTGTGCGGTGGACTGTTTGGTGGGGTCTTTAGTGAAGTGGACCCGACTTGCCGAGCCTTTGTCTCAGCAACCGTTGGTCTCAATGGTTTCTCGATTGAGTGGGTGGTCCTCGGCCTTATCGAGCGTCATTGGATGATGATGAGATTTCCATTGGTGGCTCATCATCAAAATTGAAAGTTTGTGAGTAGTCTTGAGATCGGACTTGCTCGTCTTTGGGAACATCCTCGGTGAGTCTTTTGGATCTTTCATGGGGGATGACTCGGCTTCTCGCGCCTTCCGATCCGGAAAGGTTACATCGGGATTATCCTGGGAGTCATGAAGCGCGCTTATCTCCTTTTCGGATGGATCAATGATAGCGGGGAGGGATGTTCTCTCTTGACTTCTTTACCCGGGAAGTCTCAACCTCCGTGGGCCTTCATTACCTCCTGCAGTCTCATTGCGGCGAGGCTGGACCTCTCTTTCGTGTGTGTCGGTGTCTTAGGGTCTTTCGTGGTGGCATCCATTGGAGTCTCAACCCCATGGATTGCACTTTCATCGCCCAGTGTTAACTCCAGGGTACATTCCTTCATGTGCCTCGATCGCATCGCAGCGTCATTAGCCTTCGAGAGCGGTTGGCACCTCGGTGAGACAGATTTCAACTATCGAGCTTCGTTGATGGTAACTTGCTGTTGTTCGTTTTGCATTTGTACTTTCTCCACTTTGCCTCCTAGATTCGTTGTGGAGTCATCTGCAGCATTCTCCGACCTTGCTGCGGTGGAGGAGTTTCCCCCTCGGTGGCTCACCGGTGAGTGACTTGGAATGGGGTCACTCGTCTCCAAACTCTCATTTGTTTCTCCGAGTGTTCAGCCGTTGGGCGGTGGTAAGACACCTTCGTTAGGGGTTGGCTCAACTGGGGTCCCCACTAACCCAGTTTTCATCGCCATTTCCTTAATTCTTCCGGGAAGTGAGTGGGAAGTGGTGGCAAAGCAACAACGGTGGCGATTTCTTGAACCACTCCCATTGGATCAATTTCGGTGTGTTCGGAGGACTCTCCTGGTCCCTCCATCATGCTCTTCTCATGAAGAATTGCGGATTCATGCATTGCTTCTTTGCATTTGCAACTCTTACGTGGCGCGGCGGGGTCAGATCATCATCACTTTACGATAGAATATCGAAGTGAGAATGTGTATGTTCGTGGTTCGGTGAGAGGCGGAGATCTTTGGCCTTCTCTCTTGCCTCACCTTCTTACGCGATCGCTCCTTCTCCTTATCCTTGAAGATCTGCGGGATATACGTGCGATTGTCTTCATCGATCTTTGGGATCACGAGAGGTCAGTCAAGGAAGTTCAACAGATTCTCTTCTTCTTCTATAAACTCGGGCCGTTGGAACTATTTCTGGATCGACTCAATTTCCATTTCCTCCACTCTATGAGACGATTTTGGATATCGGGTAAAGTGGGGATAGGATCATCACATCACTATCGCTTTATCGGCTTCTTCTTGTGTCTCAGCTGCGCGGACTACATTTGTGTCTTGATTTGCCTCTGTGATCGCCTTCAAAGAGACTTAGTTGTTTCATCAATTACATCCGGGGACTCTCTTTGCTTCAGCAATTTTAAGTATTTATTCGGTGAGTGGTGACTCGGCCCGGTTTCTCAAGCTCGGATCGCTTGATGATTCTTCGTCGTCTCTTAGTTCGTACGGAGGGACTTTGGTTCAGAGAGTTTCTTCTAAGTCTTGGCGGCGGGGCGGTTTGGTGTCTTCTTCGAGGAGTGGCCGTCTTGGCTTATCGGATCTCCTATTTTTGACGATCGAGAAGGTAGTTGAGAGTCCTTCTCGATCGCCGCTTTGCTGGGGCGGGAGACACGGCTGCGGGGCGGTGACTCTGCTGCGGGGCGGGAAGCGAGTTTGACTTTCTTTCTTTGCGGGAGCGCGATCTTCTTAGCAGCTGCAGGGCGGCTTTCTTCTTTGGTGGAGAGGAAACAATCTGTATCTTGAGGGTCGGTGATTCCCCCTCACCCGTGTCGGCTCTCTTGGCGTAGGCTCTCTTCTGTGCGCCGAGAGAGGTTTGATCTGAACATCCTCTTGTTTACATGGAACGCCTTTCCATGTCTAAGAGGACTCCTTTCACCTCCATCACCGGCCAATCACCAGGCCATATCTAGGGATCCTCCAAATGTGCCATCTTCCTTGAAGGATTTGTTCCTACATTACGGCATAGTCTTTGTAGACAAACTCGGCTCAGTTTATTTTCCTTTCTTCAATGATCGCAACCATTACGATCAACTTTGCTTTTGTGATTGGTCAAAGCCGCCAAATTTGATGTCAATACATTTGGCAACTATGTCCAACAAATGACTTGTGATAATCCTCCTTCACTGAGCCTCTTGTTTGTGTAAACTATTTTATTAGCATAGTCGGGCTTGGCTATTTCCTTCCAAGCGGCGGCCATGTTTACATCGGCCGTTGATTTTCGATGCTCCTTCCGTCGGTAGTGGCGGTGTTAAGCCAAATCCTTGGCGAGAGATGGTGAGCTTCTTTCCGTGAAGCAGATGACTTTATCCCTTCATCGTGAATCTCGGCGTTCACGTAGAAGCGTGCGACCTCCTCCACATAGGTCATCGGATATTCAGCGTCGAAAGCGATTTGGCCCAGGCGTTTCCAATTTCTCGGCAATTTTCATCACTAGGGTGTCGTCGGACCCTGTTTCACCATCGTCGAAATCCACGATGAGACCCGGTGTGGATTTGCTTTCCTAATTTGACAAAATCATAGGTTGATGCCATCCTTGAGGATTTTACCGAAGAAAACTTAGAGATTGATTTGAAGATAGATAGGGTTTTGAGAAAATTTTTGCCTTTGCTTCCGAGAGAGAGAAATGAAACAGTTTTGGTAGTGTGAGAGAAACGGACGAAAATGGTTTAAGTATGGTTTATGAAAGGATGTGCGGGTGGTTTTGAAATGGGATCGAAATCAACGGCTTAGATTTGCACGCCGATTGAGCATTTAATGTCGTATTTAATGCGGCAGCATTTATATCCAATCATAAGCTTAGTGTGCGGACTTTTTTGCTGTACACGTCATAATTATCTTTGACGTCATTCTTAAAAACATTCGCTTAGTAAAAAGCATTGCGTTTTTATCACTTTGCTCATAAATGATTCAGACTTTTGCCCTCATTTGGTTTAGCTCTTCTTTTCACATTCCTCTTTGTGACTCAAATTTGTCGGTGACTTGGTATATTGTCTTTCCGTCGGTGATTTACTTAGGCTGATTTGTGAGTTCAACTCTTTTTACCTTTTTGTGTTCCATTTCTTTTCTTTGATTCTTACAGTGTCGGCTCGGCTCAATTAACCCTAACTCATGCTTGAGTTCTTCAAATCTTGACTCACATAATGGTTTTGTGAAGATGTCGGCCCAATTGTTTATCGGTTGAGATATATTCCAAGATGATGTCCTTCTTTTCAACATGATCTCTTATGAAGTGATATCGACATCGATATGCTTTGTTCTTGAGTGCAACACAAGATTTTGAGTAATTGCAATTGCACTTGTGTTATCACACATGATTGGAATTTCTTTTTCCTCAACTTCATAGTCTCTCATTTCTTTGTCTCATCCATAGGACTTGGGCAATTTTTGCCATGCAGCCTATGTATTCCCCATTTGTAGAGGTGGCTATTGAATTTTGCTTCTTGCTAAACCAGGAAATCGACTTTGTTTCTAGCATTTGACATGTGCGAGGTCTTTTCTGTCCACTCTGCATCAAAGCATAGTCAGTCGAATAGCCAATTAGTTTGAATCCACCTTCCTTTGGATACCATAAGCCAACTTCTTGGCTTCCTTTTAAGTATCTCAGGATTCTTTTTCTTTGTCATATGACTCTCTTTTGGAGCGATTGAAATCTCGCACATACACCTACAACAAAGGTGATGTAACGGCTCTTCTTTGTGAGATAGAGCAATGATCCAATAAGTGCTCGTATCTTGTTTGATCTACGAGGCTTGCCATCTGCATCCATGTCCATTTTGGTGATGTATTCATTGGTATTTTTACAGAAGACTTCTCCTCCATACCAAATTTCTTCATTAAATCTACGGTGTATTTTGTTTGACTTATGAAGGTTCCATCCATCGGTTGTTTCACTTGGAGTCAAGGAAGAATGTCGCTCTCCCATCATGCTCATTTCAAATTTACTTTGCATGAGGTTTGAAAATTTTTCACCATGACTCTTTGTTTGTGGATCCAAAAATGATGTCATCCACATATATTTGAACAAGCGTATACTCTTTTTGTCTTGAATTACGAAAAGTGTTCTATCTAATTTTCCTTTTGTGAATCCATTCTCGGTTAGGAATTGTGACAAAGTATCATACCATGCCGGGTGCTGTTTCAATCCATACAAAGCTTTCTTGAGTTTGTATACCTTATCTCCAAGAGTCTTACTGCTCAAATCCTGGAGGTTGTTCAACATACACTTTTTCTTCCAATAAACCATTTAGGAATGCACTTTTTACATCCATCGATGATATACAATGAAATTCTTGTGAGCAAGCATAGGCAAGAAACATCCTTATAGCTTCCAATCTTGCTACGGGAGCGAATGTTTCATCAAAATCTATTCCTTCTTCTTGGCAATATCCTTTGGCTACTAGTCTTACTTTGTTTCTTACCACAGAACCTTTCGCGTTCATCTTGTTTCGAACACCCATTTAGTACCAATAACATTTTGATGTGTGGGTCTTTGAACTAATTCCCATACTTTATTTCTTTCAAATGATTGACTCTTCTTGCATAGCTTGAATCCAATGTGTGTCATCAATGCTTGTAACACATCTTTGGGCTCTATTTGCGAGATGAAGCACGTGAACATAGCTTCTTGTTGAGTTCGGATCTCGTTTTGACAACTTCTCTTATATCTCCAATGACAAGTTACGGTGGATGGTCTTTCAGCCCATCTTACATCGGGTTGAAGTAAGTTAGGTTGGAGGTTATTGTTGTCTAGCGGTTTGTGTTGCTTTGATCACTCTCTCGCACTCACTTATTTGCAAATTTTCCGACATTTTATGAGACTCGGCTATCTCATCTTCATACGAGTTAATAGTTCGGCTTGACTTGCATAGGGACTCTTACGTATGGTTGGATGATTTAGCTTATCGGTGACTCTTCAATGTCTTCTCTATTTACATTTGGCTCATCGAATACCACATGAATGGATTCTTACGCAACCATAGTCCTTTTGTTGAGTACTGTAGGCTTTGCTTTTTTTGAGTACCCCAGGAAGATACCTTCATCCGCTTTAGCATCGAAGGCCTTTAGATTGTCTTTGCCATTGTTGTGGATGAAACATTTACATCCAAATATTCTAAAATATGCAATATTTGGTTTTCTTCGATCCAAATCTCATAGGAGTCTTTGTCAATTTGTCTGCATTTTATCATACATCTGTTTTGAGTGTAGCAAAGTTTGTGTTGATTGCTTGACCCAAAATCTTTTTGGTAACCTGCTTGACTAACATGGTCCTTCTTTGCTTCTTTGAGAGTTGTGTTCCTTCTTTCGCAACTCCATTCTTTTGTGGAGTCCTTGGTGCGAGATAGTTCATGACCAATACCATTTTCAATACAATGCGAGTTATTATTCCATTGACAAACTCGGTTCTCATGTCGATCTTATTTTGATAATGGTTTGGCTCTTCTCGTTTTGAATCCTCTTCATCAATTTGTGGTAGTTTACGTAGAGTTTCTTTCTTCTTACACATGAATATTGTCCATGTATATCTTGAGTAGTCATCTACTACCACCAAGGTGTATTTCTTTCCACTTATCTTTGTTTGGTTCCTTTGGGCCAAATAGATCCATATGTGGATGCAATATTCTTGTTGAAGATGGACATGTCTTTTCTTTGAATGAAGATTTGATTTGTTTTCCTTCGACATGCATCACATATACTCTCCTTCTTGTATCTTGAGTCGGAAGTCCTTCCACAAGATTACTTCTTGCAAGCATTGTCGTTTTGAAATTCGGGTGACTCGGCTTTTTGTGCCACCCAACTTGATTTTGTGCTCTTTGCTAATAGACAGGCAGTCTTTGTGTGTAGCGGTTGACCAATCTACTACATACATGTTCTTTTATGCGCATCCTTGTAACACAACTTCATTCGATTCAGTATCCTTGATTTGTCATATACCCATGTTGAATCCAACATTATAGCCCTTGTCACGAGTTGGTGATGCTTAGCAAGTTGAAGTTGAGTCCTTCAACATATGCAACATCTGTGATTTCTAATCCATTCCTCTTGATGGATCCAATGCCTCTTATTTCACCTGGAGCTTCATTTCCTCCAAATATGACTTTTGCTCCTTTTACTTCCTTGAATTTTGACAAATTTTTCTTGTTTCTGTCACATGTCCGGAGCACCACTATCTATATACCAGGTTCCTTGGCACTCACTGTTCCTTGAAACGCAATCAAGGAAATTAAGTTTTAGGTACCCATATTTGTCTGCAGGTCTGAGGGGTTAGAATTGTAAGATGATCCAACCAACTTATAGCCAAATGATTTGACTCTAAGGGGTTGCCATCTATCAGTGCCATAATCATAATTAATCTTGGCAAATTGCTTGGGGATTTTAGGTTCATACAGCTGTCTCTTTTGTACATGTATGCTGTGTATAAGTTTTAGCAATCGCCTTCTTTGGGTAATTGTGGTGTCTACGAGTGTAGTGCCTAGGTGCATATGTGTCTTTGATGAAAGTTCTTATACTTTTGGAATGGCCTTTCTTGAGTTCTAGGCCTTTGCCATTTGGGCTTATATTCCATAAGTCTATCTTTGATAGTTCACATCATTCCAATCAACTTGGCTTGGATATTTTCTACCATTCCCATCATATGTATTTCTTTTATAGATTTTTAAGGGTTTTGGTAGCTCGCTTTTTCTTTCTGAGTATTTTTGTTTGGAGTTTCTTTGAGGAACTCGATGAACCTCTTCTCATTTGTCCTTTGTAGCACTCAAGCTTTCTTTTCTTTTCCTTTATAACCAAGGCCAGTTTGCTTGTAGTTGTGCTTTGGAGTGAATGTGTGTGCAACATTTAGAGTTTTGGATTTTTTGGACTCTTCATTGCTTGAAGATCCTTTTTAAAAATTACTTTTGGAGTTTGACATAGCACTGAGAGGAATTAAATCTAAGCTGTCTTGTTTCCACATTTTCTTTGACTCATAATAAGATCATCCAATGATTTAGATGCCTTAGTGAATGAGGCAATAACATTTTTGAGGTCATTCTCCCTCTTTTCTATGGCAACTATTTCTGCTATTAACTTAGCATTTTCAGCCTTTAAACTTTCATTCTCATCAGCTATTTGACTTAGAGTACTCAGCTCCTTAGTCAGCTTTGAGTTTTGGCTCTTGCGTAGTCAATTTGTTTTCCTCATTTAGTAGTGTGTGTGAGGATTTAATGTGTTCAAAATCTTTCATCATTTTGCCTAATGAATCATAAAGATCAGTGGGTGATGAAGTGTGTGTGTCACAGTCACTATCACTAGAATCCGAGTTTGATGAGTTAGAGTGTACCTCATCTTCTTGGTCAGGTTGATCTTGTTCCTTGGCCATCAAATAGATCAAGGCTTCTTCTTCGAGTCACTTGAGTAGTCGGCTTCTTTGCTCTCAGAATCAACTGTCTCTCTTGACTTGGCATTTTTTGATCTCTGCGGCCAACATTGCCTTTTTCTTTTCTTGTCTTCTTTCTCTGAAGACTTTTCTTTCTTCTTCATTTCGTATTTGTTGACTACAGGATATGGGCAATCAATGGCGTAGTGACCTGGTTGTCTCTGAGTTCCAGCATAGATATTCAACCTTTTGATCACTCTTTCCATTCTTGGATTGTCGGCCCTTTGATATTCAACTTTTTGATGATCTGTTCTCTTGGTTGGCCTATCTTCCCTTGACTTGGAGGGAGCTGAGTGTCTTCTGGAAGATTCGCCCTTGCCTCTCTTGTAGTTCTTATTGAAGAACTTGTTGAACCTTTTAACCATCAGGGCTATTTCTTCTGGATCAATGGCTTCTTTGACCTCAGCTCTCTTCCCATCTTTAACAATTAGAGCAGCTGTTTTGGGTACAGTTGTCTCTTCCTGGTCTTTTCTTCTCAGCTCAAACTCGTAGGCTTTGAGGTCTGAGAATAGTTCATGGTTGGATGTCTTTGATAGGTCCATGGAATGTCTTAGTGCCATGACCTTCATTTCCCATTCAGCTGGAAGACTTTTTAGGATCTTCATACACATTTCCTTCTGTGTATATTCCTTTCCAAGTGCAGATAGCTCGTTGGTGATTTCTGTGAACCGAGCATCCAGTTGATCCAGGTTTTCTCCTGAGATCATTTTGAAGTTCTCAAATTTCTGTACGACCCCTTGATAATTTGTTTTCTTTGATTTGCTCGAGCCTTCACAAATCAATGTTAGCTTGTCCCTGATTTCTTTAGCCGTTTTGCATGATTTGACTTTATTGAACATGGCTTTGTCCAATGTTTTGTAAAGGATGTCCTTGGCTACATTGTCCATGTTGTATCTTTTTTGTCATCATTTGTCCACTCGATTCTTGTTTTTCAACCATGGTGGTGCAGGAGCAACATCTCTTTCTCCTTTGACTGCTGCAGCTCTTCTTACAGTTTGTGTTCACCTTTAAAATTTGCAGTGGCCCATCCTCTATCACTATCCACATCTCATCATGTAATCTTTGATAGATGAGCTGCATACGAATTTTCCAATCATCAAATTCTTCAATTGTGAACATAGGGATGCGTGTCAAATTTGCTTCCATGATAATAAATTTTAATGATAAAGGTAGTTTTGAAAGTTTAAGTACTAAAGCGGACTTTGAAAAGTTTAGAGATCTAGTTCAAGGTAACCGGTGCGGAAGGCTCGATGAACCAACCGCCGATACGATACCACTTGTAGGTCCCAAGGGGTGTAAGTGTAAGGTTTAGAAGGGGGTTGAATAAACCTTACCAAATTTTTGATTTAGTCCTTTTAAAAATTCGAGTTGATCTACTGCAATTTTGTGTCCTTGGTGATGACCAATTTAGTTAATCAGTAGAGTTAGTCTCTCAACAGACTCAACTGAGCTTGTTTTCTTATACCCACAGTCAGGAAAAATTCTTGTATTGTTTAAATTTTAAATCTTGTTATAAAGTGAGTATGTTCTATGCAAGGATGCAACCTCTACCCACAGGAATATTCGGAATGTATTTTTATATTTGAATTAATTTTCTTAATTCAAATCTTGTTTTCATAGCATTTATATAATTTCCTTGGTAATTGCAGTTTTTCCCACTACTGCTTTCTTTGATTCTGCTAATACTCCAATGTTAACTGGTGAAAACTACAATGAATGGAAGGATAGTATCCTTTTGACTTTGGGTTGCATGGACTTAGACCTGGGGCTCCGTGAGGATGCTCCCCCAAAGCCCACAGATTCAAACATGTCTTCTGAAAGGTCTAACTTTGAACGATGGGAGCCGTCTGATTGCTTAAGCATGATGTTTATCAAGTCTCACATAAGTCCAAGCATTAGGGGTGCAATCCCTAAATTTGATAATGTCAAAGCCATTGAGGAACAATTCATAAGTTCTGAAGAGGACATGGGAAGCACTTCGATGAAAAGGCTTTCAAATATGACACTTGACCAGGGTTGTGTGTACGAGAGTACATCATGGACATGAGGGATGTTGCTGCTAAACTGAGCTCCCTTAAGGTTGAGATTTCAGAGTCATTTCTTGTGCATTTTATTCTTAACTCTCTTCCTATGGAGTATACTCCATTCAAGATCTCATACAACACACATAAAGAAAATTGGTCAATTAATAAATTATCGACCATGTGTGTTCAAGAGGAACATAGGTTGAAAAATGAGTCCATTGAGATTGCTCATCTCACAACTCATTCTAAGGGAAATGCATAGAAATGCCAAAGTGTTCCTATGAAGAAAAATGGCGACAAGGATAGATGCCGTTTTTGCAAGAAGAAAGGACACTGGAAGAAAGATTGCCTGAAATATAAGAGGTGGCTCGAAAAGAAAGGTAATCTCACTTTTGTATGTTTTGAATCTAATTTCACTGAAGTTTATGATAATACATGGTGGATTGATAGTGGTTCTACAATTCAAATTTCCAAAAAACTATGGAGGGCTTTCTGCACCTAAGGAAGCCGAAGGGAAGTGAGCAATACATTCTGGAAACTAGATGGGCTCAAATGTTGAAGAAGTAGGGACCTATTTGACTCATTTTAAAGACCAATTTTCGATTAGATCTAGAAAATACCTTTTATGTTCCGTCTTTCTCAAGAAATTTGATCTCACTTTCTAGACTATATACTATTAATTATGATTGAATTCCTATGGCTCTTCTATGAGTCTTTTGAAGAATAATAAAGTTATTGGCTCTGCCATTTTGAATAATCTTTTGTTTAAACTTGAGTTAGATCCTACATATGAACATAGTCTTTTAACAATACATGGATTTGGCACAAAATAGTGTATTATAAATGAGAACTCATCAAGACTTTGGCGTAGGAGATTGGGGCATATCTCCATTGAGAGAATGAAGAGATTAGTAAATGATGGAGTTCTTTTAGACTTCACTGACCTTGGTACTTGTGTGGAATGCATAAAAGGCAAACAAACCAACAGGACCTCCAATGGTGCCAAAATAAGTTCTCAACTTCTTGAAATCACACACACAGATATTTGTGGGCCATTTCCCACCCCTTGCTTGTACGGTCAAAGATATTTTATTGATGACTATTCAAGATTCATGTATCTCTATCTCTTATTTGATGAATCTGAAGCACTCGATGTGTTCAAAAAATTCAAATTAGAAGTTGAGAAACAAAAGGACAAGAAAATAAAAATTGTCCGCTCAGATAGAGGAGGTGAATATTATGGGCGATACACAGAAAAGGGACATGCACCAGGTCCATTTGTTAAGTTCCTAGAAGATGAAAGTATTGTGTCTCAATACACAATGCCTGATACACCACAACAAAATGATGTGGCTGAAAGAAGGAATCGAACAATTATGGACATGGTTAGAAGCATGATAAGCAATTCAAATCTGCCTATATCTCTATGGAGTGAAGCTCTAAAAACTGTTGTGTATATTTTAAATAGGGTTCCATCTAAAGCTGTTCCTAAGACACCTTTTGAAATATGGAATGGTTGGAAACCTAGTTTAAAACATTTACACGTGTGGGGTTGTCCAGTTGAAGTTAGGGTATACAATCCAAACATAAAGAAGTTGGATGAACGAACTATAAGTGGTTATTTTATAGGCTATGCAATAAACTCCAAAGGATTTAGATTCTATTGTCCCTCACATACCCCGAGGGTAGTCGAAGCTAGAAATGCTAAATTTCTTGAGGATCATGAAGTGATTGGGAGTGATTCAACTCCACAAATACAATTTGAAGAAGTAAGAGATACCTTAATCGTACCTTTACATATAGATAATTTAGCTGCGAATCAATACAATGCTCCAAATTTTATTGAAGAGCAACCAACCGATCATATTCAACAAGAACAATCACATAATGAACCAGGGGTTGTGGTTGAACCCGCAGTGGAAGTTAGAAGATCCACAAGAATTAGGAAACCATCAATTTCTAGTGATTATTTTGTATATCTACAGGAGTCTGATTATGATATTGGAGACAGACAAGATCCCACATCATTTTCACAAGCCATGAATAGTAAAAATTCTTCACTTTGGCATGATGCTATGAGAGAAGAAATGGAATCTATGGCCAAAAATAGTGTATGGGATCTCGTTCCATTACCAAATGGAGTCTCTGTTGTGGGATGCAAGTGGGTCTTTAAGACCAAAAAAGACTCATCTGGTAACATCAAACGATATAAAGCTAGACTTGTTGCCAAAGGCTTCACTCAAAAGAAAAGCATTGGTTACCATGAGACCTTTTCACCCGTTTCAAAGAAGGATTCATTAAGAGTTATAATGACACTAGTAGCTCATTTTGACCTCGAGCTACATCAAATGGACGTGAAAACAACTTTCCTTAATGGGGATCTTGCTGAAGAGGTATACATGTGTCAACCTGAAGGCTTTGTCAGTTCTGGCAATGACAAGCTAGTTTGCAAGTTAAGAAAATCCATATATGGGCTAAAACAAGCTTCCCGCCAAAGGAACAATAAGTTTCACAATGTTGTCTCTTCATTTGGCTTTGTAGAAAACATCGTTGATCAATTTATTTACCTTAAGGTAAGTGGGAGTAAGTATATCTTTTTAGACTTATACATGGATGACATTCTACTTGCAAATAGTGATTTGGGTTTTTTGCATGAGACTAAACAATTTCTCACGTAGAACTTTGATATGAAGGATATGGGTGAAGGTTCTTATATCGTCGACATAGAAATTCATCGAGACAGAGCCAATAAAGTACTTGGCTTATCTCAGAAAGCCTACATTAACAAAGTTCTAGAAATATTGGGATGCAAAGTTGTTCATCCATTGCAGCACCCATTGTTAAAGGAGAAAAATTCATTTTAGATTAGTGTCCTAAGAATGCATTGGCGCAAGAACAAATGAAAAGTATTCCATATGCTTCACTCATTGAAAGCCTTATGTATGCAATGGTCTGCACAAGACCTAACATTGCATTCGCGGCTGGAATGCTTGGTAGATATCAAAGCAATCCCGGAATAGATCATTGGAGGGCTGCTAAAAGGGTTTTGAGATATCTACAAGGAACTAAGGACTATAAGCTCACATATAGGCAATCTAATTGCTTGGAGGTAGTTGGATATTGCGATTCAGATTTAGCTGGATACATGGATACAAGCAAATCCACTTATGGACACATTTTTCTTCTAGCAGGAGGTGTTGTATCTAGGAGAAGTGCAAAGAAATCCATCATTGCGTTATCGACAATGGATACAGAATTCATTGCATGCTATGAAGCTACATCACATGCTTTATGGTTGAGAAACTTCATATCGGGTTTGAAGATTGTTGATACTATTAATAGACCATTGAAGATTCTTTGTGACAATTCGGCTGTTATGTTCTGTTCAAAGAACAATAAAAATGGGAGTCGCAACAAGCATATTGATATAAAATATCTGAAAGTCAGTGATCATGTCAAAAATGAAGAAGTCTCTATAGAGCATATTAACACTAAGTTAATGATTGTTGATCCAATGACTAAAGGATTGCCGGCTAAAATGTATCTGGATCATGTAACTTATATGAGACTTGTTATTCCCTTTTAAGTTTTATCTCTGATTGTATATCTTTGTCTAGATCTTTATAGTTATCGCATTTAAAGTATTTAAAGATCTTTTGAAATTGGACACAGAGTAACTTATTGTAAGTTATTCATGAAGTTTGATATTTGATTTGAATAAAAAATTACATTGTTATACATGGAAGGAAATACTTGACTCTAAAGTATGACTGCCATGATTTTTGTATTTATTATTCCCATTGAGTATCTAGAATAAGTAAGAAGATTGATCAAGTGACAATAAAGACTATAGCCATACAATATTTTGTCACTTATAAATGGTACCATCTGACTATCTCTATGTGGTCCAAGTGGGAGAATGTAAGAATTTCTTGAGTTGTGGACCACATAATCATGTTTTAAACTAATATTTTGGCCAGATTCATTGCTAATTGATGATTACATCAATCAAACAATTTTCTATTATTACATGGTTGCTTAATTAAAGAAATTGATTGGATTACTATCCATAAGGAGATCCCTTGATGGAAGGGATGTACTGTTTTCCTTGTTAGAAAGGGTCATTGCCTAGCCTATAAATATAGCATGTGATATTCTATCGAAACACACTTATGGTGAATAGGTGATAGGCCAGAAAACATTTTTTTCAAGATTTATTTCACGTGATTAATTTTATTGTTTGAACAACAATGGCTGGAGGTAACTTACTAACTCTTTATTCTTTCATGAAAACCTCTCTTTATAGTGAATATATGTGAAGTTGGGAAAATTTACTGTTTGAATGTATGGGCAGTTGTGCTGTATGTTTGGTTTTAGTTTTGAGGTAGATAATTCTTATTATACTTATGTTTTGTCTAATTAATGGTGTCAGAATCATCTTTTTATATTCATTTATATTGTTTTTGGAATAATGATGTGAATAAATATGTTTTATAATTTGATTAGGGTTTTCTTATAATGTTTTGGGAAAGAGGATGGAAATGTGTTCTGGATGATCTCAGGTCCAAAAAAACTAAAATTGACTGAACTGAAATCCAAGCAACTCCCAAACAAAGCCAGTGAAGGTCTCAATGAGTTAACTTTTAGCTAGGGTTAAATTACAAAAACTACCCCTGATATTTAATCTAATTACAAAAAAAAACTCAGTATTTTTCAAAATTATGACACCTTGGATATTTATTTTTCTCTTACAAATTGCACCCTCAAGAAGAGGTATTTGTTAGGTAAACACAAATCTCAGGGGGTTGGTTGCAATATTTTAGGGGGTTATTTGTAATTTGGAAAGATTAATTAAGCTAAACTTTAGGAGTAATTTTTGCAATTATCCCTAAATTGTATTAATAACGAAGTTACTGGGTATCTGTAGTTGTAGTTGCAATGAAACAAATTTTCCTTTGCTCTATTCATTGCATGCAGTTGTTATTAATTATACAAACTGTCCTATGTTTCATCTATCTTCATTTATTGTTTTTTTCCCCATCCATCACACAGCTTGAGACACAGAATAACTCATGAAAGAACATTTTGATCCTTTTGCTAGCTCTGTTTCTTTTAAATTGATTATTAAATAAGATAAAATCCACTTTACCCCTTTTGCTATTCACTTGGTATCAAAAACCTCTTTGTGGCAAAAGGTGAAACACTCACCCTAGGTGCCCTCCAGTGCCCGCCCCAAGGTCTGTGGAAGGGAGGTAAATCATGGTACCAAGTGGCCTCTTAGGTGGGAGGAATCTTCAGGGGAATGACCCTAAGGGATTTGAACCTTGCTCCTTGTGGCAAATCTACCACCCGAGTACCAACTTGGCTAATCCAATGGGGGCTCAAAAACCTCTATGGGGGCTCAAAAACCTTGTACTATGAAAACCTTTAATTACCCCCTTAAAGTTTAACACTCGTGCTAGTTTGCTACGAACTTGATTTGGTGAAGGTTTACATAGTGCAATGTTTTTTTTTATACCCAAGTGAATAGTACAAGAGGGTAATGTGAATTTTACCCTATTAAATATATTAAATATTTTTTTTTGTTTTACAAAGCGAGTATAGGCAATAGGCATAAAAATTAATAATAAAAAACGTAATTACATGTGTTAATTTGACTAAGATGTTATATAACAGTTTGCCTATGTTTCTTTCTTCATTTTTTTATCTCAACTTAAACCTGAGTCCTAACTCCTACATAGTCCTACTCAACTTTTAACCGAAATCTCATATAAAACTTAATTTTATTTTTTTATTCTCTCTATGTCATCAGGTTCCATCTGGATTGTAATAGATGAGTGATCCCAATCTAGTGGAAGAGACGTATGTTGGAATATAAACTTAATTTCGGTCCAAATAATATTGGTCTTAAAAATATATTTTTGAGTTAGAAGATAAAATAACAGTCAATCCCTAAAACAACCCAAGTTCTAGAATTTCTTTAGAATTTTTTTAGGGAAAATATCTTAGATATTATTTGAAGTAAGTTTGTAGAAATTTCTAGAAGACTAAATATTTTACAAGATAATTTTAGTAGATGATATATAGCCATCAGATCAAATAAATCATATCCATTGGTTATGAAATTGTCTTAGTATAAATAGGGGTGTCTTGTTCATTTTGTACCAAACCAAAAATTTCAGAACAGTCAATAGAAGCAAGTACTTTTCTACCAAAAGCTCTCTTTTATTTCTTAGCATAAATATCCTCTTCCAATTTCTAAATAACCCAATGAACTTGTCGCTTGCTTGCATCTTATTCAAGGTATTTTTACCATTGCATTTTTAAGATGTGGAATGCATTTTATACTATCAAGAGTTGTAATTGTGCTGGGGTGATCAGTTTTCTGTCATGGTTTATGGTTATAAATAAGTTAAATTCTGATTTATTAATGATCTAATTTCACATTGGATACACCTAGTCATATTAAATCACGATAGCAATGATGGACAATGGAAAGATTTCCCCCATAATTTTGGATATGTAATTAAAGCAATATAACCACTCAGATGATCTTGATATGTATTAACTACCTTTTCAGATTTTAAGAATGTTGAGGATTCCCTGGAGAAATTTTCTGTGTTTTTGCCCATTTAGAATTGGGATCGTTGGATTGGAAATTTTCTTTTGGCATCTGTTCAAATCTGATTTTAATCGTTTCTGAATTCAATTCAAGATCTTAGGTTCTCACTAGAGGAAACTATGTTAGCATTTTTGAGAATTCTTTACAGATGAATTAACGAAGTATTACTTTCATAAAATGAACAATTTTTTTTTACCAAGATACTTGGTATAAGAGAAATTTTCAATGTTTCAAGTGCTTATAGGTTGTGTAAAATCATTATTTACTAAGGGTCATAATGGCCTTTGTCAAGTGGTTTAGCTATGCAACTAACTTAATGTTCAATGTCACAATGCTAGAGGCATGTGATGGAAAGAGATAATTAAACTTGTAGGAAGAAAAGTTAGTGGTAAAGAATTTATTTTCTATAGCTCTAAGTTGAGTAATTCTAGATTTGTGCATGATGACACTTTATGTGGTTCTATCTTAAATGAAATTTATTTTTCTCCTTAAATGTTATCCTTTTCTTTTTTCTCCTTTTGTTTAAGTTTCTATAATACATGATCAATTATAGAATTTGTACAAATACCGTTAATAGTATAGATGAATAGAGAAGTCATTTAGAATTGTTGCCATTTGTTGCACAAAACTTGAAAACTCTACAAAATATTACTAAAGAGAATCAACTAGAGGATCACCTGTCACTTGTTAGAATCAAAATGTGGTATTTAAATTAAGGGATAATTATAAAGAATACCCCTGATATTTAGCCTAGTTACAATAAAATCCAGTTATCTTTTAAAATTACTGATGACCATTCACATATGTTTCTATATTACAAATTGCACCCAGAGTGGTATTTGTTAGGTAAAACTTAAGGGGTGTTTGTAACACCTTATGAGAGTATTTGTAAATTTTAAAGATAATTTAAGTCTTTTGCAATTAGGCTAAATCTTAGGGATAATATTTGTAATTAACTCTTTAAATTAAAGAGTTGCATTTCTGGGGTTATTAACTTTTTACTATTGATTTGTACACTTCCTTAAGTTGTGAGCCACATAGCACATAGTTGTTGATGACTTATGTGGTTATCTATTTTATTAAAAATATTCGAATATGAACTATATAAAGCAGCTCTGATTAATGAAATTGAATTTTACATCTGATGCTACATATTTCTATATTGCAATCCAGATATGTTGATGGCTGAAATTCAGCATTGCTTCATCAAAGGTAAGGCTAATCAAAACCCATTCTTGGTTCCTACTCATATGTTCAAATGGACAATAAAATCATCGATTAATAACAAAAACTACGTTTGAGGTTTAGTTTAATTAAAAAAATCCAACTTTCAATATTACAAACACCCCATTGATATTTATTTCTATTTCCCAAATTGCACTCTCGTCGCGAGAGCTATTTGTTAGGTAAATACAAGCCTCAAAGAGGTGTTTGTAAAACTTTAATGGGGTATTTCTAATTTTAAAGGATAATTGGAGTTTTCTGTTAAAAAAAATTTGACAGGAGAGTTTTCTGTAATTAGGCTAAACTCCAGGAGTAGTTGTTTGTAATTACCCCTAAATTCATTAATCTCGAGTTGTTTGAAAATTGCAAGAAATTCATTAAAATTTCAGACAAGGAAATGAATATTTTAAATGGTCTTTTCTAGGATGAGATAAGCTAAAAATGTTTATTTACCTGTGATTTACGCATCATCTTTTTTAGGATGGGATAGATAAAATAATCTTATTGTGACGATTTGTATACTTTTCAGGTCACATCTGCATTAGAGGATATAATAAAATAACTAGGGGACCAAAACTACTTGCAGAGAGATTTCATATTTGTAAAACAAGACAATTGGATAATGATTGATAAAAGTTTACAAAAATTCAAGTTAATGTCGATTGTTATTTTCTGTATAATTATTTATCTGTTTATAGTATACCTGCATGGTTATACAGTTTAGTTTCCTTAAATGTAATTTTATTACAAAGAAAAGGAAACGAGGGCATGACTCGTTGTGAAGAACAAGAACTTGCAAATGTAAATTTCTTACAAAGGCAAGGAAACAAGGGCATGACTGATTAGTGAAAAACAAGAACACATGTTTTTCTTACACACAAAAACTCCTGTCAGACCGTCTAACGGGTCTGAACCGTTAGACGGATCTGACCCGGATCCGCAACCAACAGTGGTATTTTTGTCATTTCGCCCGGTAGTGGCATTTTTGTAATTTTCGTTCGCGTAGTGGTAATTTCGTGATTTGAACGTGGCTTTTCAATTTCAGCGGGCAAATCATGAACCGTCATTTACTTGCATGCGTGAACGTGACTTCTCAGTGACTTCTTATTTCTCAACTTCTCACTTCTCAACATTGCAAAAAACTCTTACAGAGTTCGTTCGTTCGAATCAGAGAAAGAGTGCGTTTGTTGGTGGCGTTGGTCGTGAAGTTTTCGAAATCTTGTAGCATTTTTGTTCATTTTCGTTCGAGTTTGATAGTAGACCACATTTCCTTCGCGGTTTTCGAAGTTCGTATTTGTGTGAAAACAACATATATCGTTCGTGTTCGTCAAATAAGGTAATGTTTGATTCATGCTAGGGTTTAACTTTGAAAATGGTAGTTTCGTCCGTAGGGTTTAAAGTTTTGTGGTGATTTGTTTGATATTTTCGAATTCCAAACCCTATTTTCTGGTTTTTGGTAGGTTTTTGGTTATTTTCTGTTTGTTTATGTGTTTTTGTTACTGAACATTTAAGTTATACAAACATTTTCTTTAATGTATTAGTAGTTAGTTCATATTGTATTAGTTTTTATCATGTAAAGTATTAGCAATCTTTGTATATATTTTCTTCTGTTGTCAAGGTTTTGCCCAGTTTTTTATGTTGGAGGTTTATTTTTTTTTTGTATTACTTGTTATTCTCAATTGTATTAGTTGTTACACATAAAAGTATTAGTGCAAAACCACAGTCCCCTGCTTTTTTGCAGTTGTTCTGTTTTCTTTTAAATGTATTAGTAGTTTGTTTGAATAGTATTACTGTTTATGTAAAGTGTTAATAATGATTTCTCTCTTTTTTATGGCATGTAGTAAAGTGTATATTATTGGTGGTTTTTTGTATTTTGTATTACTTGTTACTCTCAAATGTATTAGTTGCTACACTGAAAAGTATTAGTCCAAAACCATAGTGTCTCCGCTTATGTCTTTTTTCATTCTTTTTCTTTTATATGTATTAGTAGTTAGTTTGAATAGTATTTGTGTTTATTATGTAAAGTGTTAGTAATGATTTCTCTCTTTTTATGGCATGTAGTAAAGTGTATATTATTGGTGGTTTTTTGTATTAGTTGTTACTCTCAATTGTATTAGTTGTTACACTGAAATGTATTAGTCCAAAACCATAGTGTCCTGCTTATGTGCTGCTGTTCTGGTTTTCTTTTAAATGTATTACTTTCTCTTAATAGTATTAGGCATTACACTGAAATATATTGATTACTCTGAATAGTCTGAATAATGCTAGTTTTTGATTTCTGTGGTGTTTTATGTTGTTGGTGTTTGCAGTAACAAAATGGTGCATATGAAGAGACCGTTGAAGAGGTCAAAAAAGGATGATATCCCTCCACTAGCTCTTGTTCCAGACGAGGACCCATCCTCCTCAAGTGAAGAATATATTCCACCCAAGAATCAGCTGTAAGAGAAAAATGTTGCTTTGAAAAGAAAAAGAGCTAATATGTACTATACTATTTTAACAGTTTTTAGTGTCTGCAATTTAAATTATAAGCACTAACTTTTTTTTCACATTTTTTGCAGTGATTTTTTGTCACACAATGTAGACCACGAGGTCTGTGTGAAGTCGTATCCAAACTTACTGATCCTCAAAAGAGAGACGTTGAAGCCATTGGTTTTGGAGGTCTGCTGAAGATGTCTGGGGTGAATGCAATCCCAACAAAAATTTTGAGGTGGTTAATTAGCAATTTCAATGGTACAAGCCAGCTTCTTAGGATTGATCAAAATAGGAGTTTTGTTGTGACGGCGGAGGATATTTGTGACTGTTTTTCCCGCGAACGAAGGGTGTGACGTTTTAAGAAATAATGAAAGTTTACTTCTAATGACTGATTGGAACGCTAGGTATAAGTTTAAGGCAAAAGTTAGTTTGAAGTCTTTTAGGTATATTATGGAGAGTATGGTGGACGGTGGTGATGACTTTAAGCGTTTTTTTATTTTATTTTCATTGTCTTCATTCTTAACACCAAGTGCCAACAGGAATGTGGACTTTGGTGTTTTACATTCAGTTGTTGAGGTGGAAAAAATAAAACAGTTGGATTGGTGCACACATGTGCTTAATAGGTTGTGTGTTGCTGTTAATAAGTATAAATCAGGGAGTGTTAAGAATGTGAGCGGCTACATTTTGGTTCTTCAGATCTTGTATTTTCATCGGTTGAAATGGAAAGGTCGTGCGGAACCCACAACCCTACCATTGATACAACATTGGAACATGTCAGACAAAATTAAGAAAAGGGTTGCGGAAGAAGTTGCAACCGGTGAATTCGGATAGAGAGAGTTCCTGACAAACACATATCCCGTGTCTCGCAGGAAAAGGCAGAGTGGGAAGAAGGCTATTGGCGAGGGAAATATTTGTGAGGAAGAAGAGCGACTAAAAGATGAACAAGACGGGAAGAAAGGGCAGATAGATGAACATGATAATGATGATGAGAGCGAGGACTGTGAGTTGATTGAATTGATCAAGTACAAGCTGCCCAAGGGTGAGATGGTGGATGAGGAGATCCACAAATTGGCGAAGGATGTAAGATAAATGTTGTTATATATATTATTATTTACTTTAAAAGTATTAGTAGTTTTCTAATAATTTTTGCTGTTTTGTTTTTCAGGAAATGAGCGAGTTATTCATGTTGCTTAGGTGGGACATGAATGTCATATTTCACGCGCACATGGAAAGGGTTAGGAAGCTGCAGGAACAATTTGCTGAAAAAGAGACTTCATTGTCTCCAGCTATTGAGTTGTCTGAGACTCAACAGTTTTTTTCAAGTGCAAAGCTGCATGAATATGTTGACGAAGTTGTCAGCAAATTTGAAAAAATGAAGAGATTCATTGACCCTTCCATGCTGCACTTTGAGATTCTGACCCCGGAAGAGGGTGTTATACCTGGGGTGAATAAAGATGTCTCTGCTGCTGCGCATGACGATGTAATACCTGAGGAGAAGGAAGAGATAGAGGATGAGAAGGAACATGATAAGGAATAGGCTGAGGATGTGAAGGAACAGGGGGAGGATGATGAGGATGACAAGGAAGATTTGGAGGATAAAAGGAAGAAATTCATGTGAATCAAGATGCCATTGATGATTGTGTTGCATATCTTGAGAAGGATGATCAGGAGGAGAAGAATGAGAAGGATTCAGTTGTTACTAAATCAGGTATTAGTAGTTATACTGCACTGTATTAGGTTTTACTCTGTTAAGGTATTAGTTGTTATTCTATTAGGTATTAGTTGTTGCACTGTACTGTATTAGTTTTTACTCTGTTTGGTATTAGTTGTTATTCTATTAAGTATTAGTTGTTGCATTGAACTGTATTAGTTTTTACTCTATTAGGTATTAGTTGGTGCACTGTAATGTATTAGCTTTTACACTATAATGTATTAGTTGTGACACTAATACTTTACACTATAATGTATTAGTTGTTATTCTATTAGGTATTAGTTGGTTGTTGCATTGAACTTTATTTAGTTTTTACTCTGTTAGGTATTAGTTGATGCACTGTAATGTATTAGCCGTTACACTATAATGTATTAGTTGGTTGTTGCATTGAACTATATTTAGTTTTTACTCTGTTAGGTATTAGTTGGTGCTCTGTAACGTATTGGCTGTTACACTGTAATGTATTAGTTGTGATACTAATACTCTACCATTTTTTTTTGTGGAAACAGCTGAACGGTGGCCCATCCGTGAGAAGAAAGCTTTACAGTGTTCATTTATGAAAAAACTCAGCAAGAATTTTACTGGTGTTGTGTTGTCAAGAAAGCAAAAGGATGTGGTTGATTATTGTTTCTTCAATCATAAAGGAAAGAAAGAGTAAGTAATGTTTTCAACTAACAGTTCTGATTATGGTATTTGAATAATATTGTTTTTCATTATTAACTTATATAAGTTATTTTTTTCAGTCGAGATGAACCAATTTTTGCACATAGTGGGTTTTCTTACGTGTCGCTGGCTGATATGCGCACGTTGAACGATGAAAGTCTGATCCACATCAGCATAATTGATACATGGGCATTGCTCCTCAATAGAAGAACTGTGGATGAAAAGAGGAAGAAATGCTTTTATTTCTATGCTCAACATTCTGTAAGCAAATAATGTTGTTTTATTTGATGTATTGTCATGCTCTACATTAAGTAATGGCATGTTTAACATTGTGTTTTATTTTCAACAGTTATACATAGGAAGCATGGCTGAAGAAATCCCTGGCAGAGATTGGGGAGAAAGTTTGAGAGATTGTTGGATGCACTGGATGAAAGCTGTAAGTGTGATGGATTTGAGCGGGTTAGACTTGGTAAGAAATCATTTTTATTTCTAATGTATTAGCATCTATATTGCACAGTATTAGTTGTTATACTATAAGGTATTAGTTGTTAAACTTAAATGTATTAGCTAAATAATATTATTTTTGTTGAAAATGTAGATTTTCTTTCCAATTTGCTTCAAAGCCCATTTTGTGGCTGTTGTGATTAATTTTGTTGATGGGAAGGTCCAATATCTAGACAATTTGATCCACCATGAGGCTGCTGTCGAAAAGTACAAGAAACTTGGTATTGTTGTGGTAAGTATTAGTTATTACACTGAAATGTATTAGTTTTTACACTGCAATGTATTAGCTAGTATATTTTAAAGTATTAGTTGTTACACAACTAGTTAATGTAATTATGGTTTTTTTTCACTTGATCCAGCAAAATAATTTTTCTGAACTGGTGAAAGAACTAAGACATCCACAAGCCCAGGAGGTTGAGTGTTTTCCCTGGGAAAATGTTCCCTTCAGCTGGCAAGCCGTCGCGAACAACGTGGACTGTGGTGTATTTTTAATGCACCACATGGAAAATTTTATCGGCCAAGTCTAGTCAAAGACAGATTTGAAACTGGTATGATTCTTGCTGAAACAAATATTGCTTATATTCATCCATTCCTGTATGAATTTTTTTTTCATGCCTTTCTTTTTTGTGTTTTTTTGTAGCGCAATGTACGACGTGCTTTAAGGGCATCTTTCTGTTCTAGAATTCTGTTGAACCCGTTGAATGAGAAACGCGTTCAACTTGAGAAAGATGTTATTGATTTTGTGTTTTACGATGCATTAAGTCAAATGAATAAACAATCCCAGTACATAACATGAGATATGTTAAAAAGTATCACACACAAATAAGAAATGTATCAGCAGATACATTACAATGTATTAGTCCCCTGATCAAAGTATTACAGTGTTCAATGACAAATAATTTATGAACAATAAACAAGACATAATTTAAAAAGTATCACACACAAATAACAAATGTATCAGCAGATATGTTACAATGTATTAGTCCCCTGATCAAGTATTACAGTGTTCAATAACAAATAATCCCTGAACAATAAAAAGAGATATGTTAAAACGTATCACACACAAATAACAAATATATCAGCAGATACATTGAAAAGTATTAGTCCTCTGATCAAAGTATTACAGTGTTCAATAACAAATAATTCCTGAACAATAAATGAAACATAAGTTAAAAAGTATCACACACAAATAATAAATGTATCAGCAGATACGTTACAATGTATTAGTCCCCTGATCAAGTATTACAGTGTTCAATAACAAATAATCCCTGAACAATAAAAATAAGATATGTTAAAATGTATCACACGCAAATAACAAATGTATCAGCAGATACATTGAAAAGTATTAGTCCCCTGATCAAGTATTACAGTGTTCAATAACAAATAATCCCTGAACAATAAAAATGAGATATGTTAAAATGTCTCTACTGAACAATAACAGATTTGAGTAAAATAATCAAACATTCTAAAACAGTCTAGGATTAGGAGTTTTGGACTCGAACTCCCTTGATGTGTTTGTGTTTGATGTGTCAGCACTCTTCTTTTTCTTGTTTTTTTCAAAATGCCCTTTCGCTCTTTGTTTTCCGCCTCGTGATGAAGAAGTTCTTTGAAGATGTTGTGCTCGCTGGTAAGTTGCACCGACTTTGAAGCATTGGGACATCGAACTAGAACCTGAATTTTGGCCCCACCTTTCACTGGCACTCTAGATCGCTGGGAGCCCTCTGTAACTGAACGAGTAGGATCTTGGATACTAGTAGAAGAACTAGAAATCTTAGTTTCAGCTGTAGAATTCATTGTAGCAGCCATCAATTCATCAATTGCCATAGAATCCCGGTTATAACAATCTTCAAGGATTCTTCTTGCTTCCTCATTTTCTTGGCATTTCAATATGCAGATTATAATACTTGCACGCAATTTCATGACGCCTTGGGATGCAATCCTTAGGCACGTTTACTCACCCAATTCCTCTATCTAATATATCCCATAAGTCCTTTTTGCAAACTTTGTCCACCTTCTTTTGATATAACAATTTTGTATTTCACCACCGAATTCACATGAAGGACCCGTGAACGAATGACAACACAGTAAACCACATTCCTCAAATCTCTTGCAAGAGAAACTTATCAATTAAGTTGCAGTACAAAATGTCATTATATGTGAACCAACTCCATCATCATTCGATACAGCATAAAACATAATGTCGCCCTCAAAATGTAACATTGTACAAGAAGTGGAAATTGACTTTAAAATTCATCTTCAAAATCTTTAAAAAGTGTCAATGCGCATACCTCAGAAGCATGCTTCAATAGTCCAGTCAATGGCAATAATGTAGGAGCCGCCCTTGAACACTAAAATTCATCCTTTGCTTCATTGCTCCTCCAACGTTTAATTGTTTCCTTGAAAATCCCATAAAAGCCAGTCAAACTGGTTGTTTTCTTCGCATTAAATCCAATGGCATAGTTTGTACTTTCACTTCGCTGTGACGACAATATTCCAGCCGAGAAAAAGTCTTTGTTAAATGATGTACACCACTTCTCTCTTAAGTCGAATAACCTCTTAAACCATGGATGGCTTTCTAACCCATTTCTTGTAATCATTTTACCCCAACAATCCCGAATTTCGTCGCTTGTTCACCCCGATAAACACTTGGTAAATGTGTCATTGAAGCATTTGTCACCTTTCAACCTCCCGAACCGGCTTACAGCATTTTGGTAGAGGTGCCATAAGCATAACCTATGCCGCGTTCCTGGGAAAACCTACACCAAAAAAAACAGATTAAAAGTATTATATATAACAAATGAATGTATTAGTATTAAGAAAGAAAAGTATTACATATAAACAAAAAAGTGTATTTTTTGAATATAAACTGAAGTCCAGTGCAGTTTTTAAGACAGAGTACGATTCAAAGATACACATTACATTGAAAAGTATTAGACACGACATTGGAATGTATTACCATTAACAAAGAAAGTATTACACATTAACTGAAGTGCAAATTGTACTGTATTTTTTCATCTTTTCAATTGAATTTCCAATTGCTAGATCTTGATCCGTGAAGATTGATATAGGGCATTGACCTTCCATTAATTTTTTAAAAACTTCAAAAAGCCAATTGAATGATTCAGTTTTTTCATCCGCTATGAAGGCACAACCAGACATCACGTTCTTCCAATGATTATTAATCCCAACAAAAGGGGCACAAATCAAATTATACCGATTTATTCGATATGTCGTATCAAATACAACAACATCACCGTATATCTTATAATCCTCCTTCATCATTGAGTCCCTCCAAAATAGATTACACAATCTTCCCATATCATCTAATTTAAATCTGAAAAAGAAGTCTTGATCTTCAGCATCTTGTTGATACAACATGTCAATCAGCGTTTGTGCATCGCCTGCCTCAATTGCATTCATTTTGAAACGATTCACAAAATTCAAGTGGTTCTTCATTGTATGACCAATGTATTCTTTACCCCCCTGCATCTTGCGCCATGTATCGGAAAGATTCAGTGGCTCTCATTCCTGAAGAAATCATCTCCCCAATAGCATTAGCCTTTTCAGTGGTAATCACTCTTTCAGAACGATGCAAATGACTCCACTCTTTTCTAGTGAGTTCGTGGTTGTGCAATATACTATGGTCAATAATTTCATAAACACCATCACTGTTCAATTTTGTCCTCAATGATGCCCTACACCCTGTTCGTGTAATATAATTATTTTTTCTCAATGTTGTTTCGGGATCTTGTAGATCCCTCGCAGGAACATGCAAAATATTTTTCTGTCACGACACCAACATCATTGCATCTCGTAGTTGTTTTAAGAATACTAAATCAAGTCATCGAGCATGATGATTGCGTCTGTGTATATATTTTCTTCAACACTATTCCTCTTCATACCAATGAGACAACCAGCCAAGTCATCTATTATAATTAATAGAAGAAAATAATCATTAGGTAAGGAATATATTAGTTGTTACACTGCAATGTATTAGTTGTTACACAGAAATGTATTAGGTGTTACATTGCAATGTATTAGTTGTTATATGAGACTTTTTACCTTCAGCAGCCTTTGTTGGAATAATGTTGTCCCCCTGGTCTGTCATTATTTCCTTCTTCATGATCATCACTGGAATCTGTTAGTGTTATTACACCTAAAAGTAATATAAGTTAGGAACAACTAAGAAATAACACAGATTTATTTCTTATCCACAAATTTAAGCCATTTAATAATAAAACGGAGACTTTACACGAACCTGTAAGTCTGATACATTTATTAGATACATGTAATACATTAGAATGCAATGTGTAATACTTATGAACAAATTTAAGCCATTTAAGAATAAAACAGAGACTTACACGAACCTGTAGAGTCTGATACATTTATTTGATACATGTAATACATTAGAATGGAATGTGTAATACTTATGACCAAATTTAAGCTTTTTAATTATAAAACAGGAGGCTTACACGAAGGTGTAAAGTCTGATACATTTTTCTAATACAGTTAATACATTGAAATGCAATGTCTAATACTAATACACAAATTTAAACTTTTTAATTATAAAACAGGAGGCTTTCAACCCAGCTGTAAAGTCTGATACATTTATTTGATACATGTAATACATTAGAATGCAATGTGTAATACTTATGCACAAATTTAAGCCATTTAAGAATAAAACAGAGACTTACACGAACCTGTAAAGTCTGATACATTTTATTTGATACGTGTAATACATTAGAATGCAATGTGTAATACTTATGACCAAATTTAAGCTTTTTAATTACAAAACAGGAGACTTACACGAAGGTGTAAAGTCTGATACATTTTTCTAATACAATTAATACATTGAAATGCAATGTCTAATACTAATACACAAATTTAAGCTTTTTAATTATAAAACATGAGGCTTTCAACCCAGCTGTAAAGTCTAATACGTCTAATACATTTTTTAATACAATTAATACATTCGAATGCGACGTCTGATACTTTTTAAAATAATCAAATTAAAATTACACGACATTCACCTCTGTCATTCTTCAAGTTGTCTCCAGCCTCCATTGTCACACCTTCTTAAGCTTTTTGCCCAATGTAGATTTAACTACTAAGTAGCTGGAATGTAGACACAAACTAATACGTATTAGGCTCGACGCGAACACATAGATTGATGGTTGTGCAACGGAGGTGATGGTCGACGGAGGTGGTGGTGTCAATTTGCAGAGATGGCGGAAGGGGGAAATATCACATATTGTAGGTGCGTACCGGTTGGTGCGCCGTAATGTGGTATTTTTTATGCCCCCTTCGTGTTATTTTTTGTCGCCGTTATGGTTGTTTTTACGAGGGATGTGGCTCGTGGCGCGGTGGTTGTGTCGAAGGAGGAAGGAGTTGGGATTAGGGCTCCAAATCGCGAGAATATCTAAAATGGCTTGTTTCTGTTTTTTTTATTCGCTGGCGGATCCGGGTACCGAAATGGATAGGATAGTGTTAGACGGTCTGACAGGAGACTAGCTCTTTCTTACAAGTTAATGTGTCTTCCTTTTTTCAATTCTCATCTTCAAAACGTATTTGTTTATATCCACCTTTCTTTTTCTTTTCTTTTTTATTGTATTTTTTTCTTTATGAATTCTTAGCAAAAACTTGTCATCGTTTATTATTGTGAAACACCAAGTTTCAAATATATCATATTTTAAATATATTGTAACAAACTAAACATCATCATCTTTAGAGTTTATGAATAGCCGAGCAACTTAGGCCTTGTTTGTTTATATTTCCAAATGATCATTTCTATTTTCCAATTATTCATAAAAATGAAATCATGTTAATAAATTGCCAATGAAAATCGAATCACTTTCTATTTTTCACATACCACGAATTTGTAGCTCATGTGGTATCACTTATCCTTTATAAGGGTGTTAACTGGGGTTCGAACCCTGTAGCTTTCAGTTTCTTTGAAATTTATCTGCTCCTCCAACCAAGATTCCCAACTTATTAAAAACACTTTTTATTTTTCACATAAAACATAAATCTATAATTTCAATATTTAACCCTATATGCTACCCTACATCATTTATTACTCACTATTCTTATCTTTTCGTCCAATTATACATGTGTGACCTAACATTGCCAACTCTATCAACTTAAAATATTACTATTTTTATATTATATATTATATATATATAAAGAAAAGTCGCTGGAAATAGTAAGTCAAAAAAGTTACTGCCTTTTTGCAGTTACTATAAAAAGTAATAAATATTCGTGTAATTATATGGAATGATATAATATTGGTTATTTTATTATATTTGGTAGTCAACTTTCTTTCAATAATCAATTCTTAAAATGATATAAAAAAATAAAATTATGTAAAATTAGCTTTCCAAATTTGTGTGTGTACTATATTAATAATTATATTTATCTTTTATCCTATTTAACAAGATTAATAATTTTTTTTTTGTTTTTGATCCATTTTTGATGTATAATATATCAAATTAATCAATTTTTTATGTTCTTCAATTTGACAAACATATTGCATATATAAATAATAGAAACATAATAAATAAAAATACAAAAAAATATTTACTCATTAATTTATATTTTGTAATGGGCTTTAAAATTATGTATTCGGGCTATTGGACATCAATTTGTATAATCATGTATTTTGGTTATTTTT
This sequence comes from Rehmannia glutinosa, assembly GCA_016081115.2. Lineage (NCBI taxonomy): Eukaryota > Viridiplantae > Streptophyta > Magnoliopsida > Lamiales > Orobanchaceae > Rehmannia > Rehmannia glutinosa. The sequence goes on from JABTTQ020003124.1 coordinate 559,436, forward strand.
GATATATGTATAGTTGTTATTTGGGTGTAGCCTATTTTTTAATAATTATATAGAACTAAATTCAGATTGATTATATTTAATTAAAAATACTTATTTTAATTGAAGAACGTATCTCAAAATATGTATCCAAATTTTATATAGCACATATATAAAATACATAGCATTATATATATTTATGTAAGAATAAAATTAATATTTATATAATATAAAATTATACTACTAATAATATTTTATATATGGAAAATTATTTTTTTATTCATTAACATACTTTTCATGTTAATAGAAATTATTTTTTATATTTATCAACGTATTTTGATATTCAAGTTTCAGAGTTGTACATTTGAAATTATGTATGAATATGTTTGTTTGAAATTTTTCGATATATGTATAGATATAAAAATAGTTTTTATTTTTTTGAAATATTTTATTTTTCTTTAAAAATGTGTTGCTAAATATAAAGCAAAGCTATGTTTTAATTCATTTAACAAATTTGATAATTGTTCAGATTCCTAAACTCAAAACAATATTAAAATTTGAAATGACTTTATTGTAGATTGTATTGAAAATACAATTTATTAAATATTCAACATTGGGGTAGTAAAAAGAATTCAACATTTGGCAGTAAATATATTGTACAAACTTTTACTTTCTTATAGATAAACATGTTCTATAAATAGATACAATTCATATTCACACAACCAAATATTTCATATTTAAAGAGACTTTTTAGTCAATATAGTTTATTTTTTTATTGTTTAATCGTATGATTTATAATCAAATTAATTATCTTTATAATCTAATTATTTTTTAAAATTTTAAACTTTTTGCAATCATTATTTAAAAAAAACATAGATAACATAATTTCATGAGTTGCAAAATAAAGAATAATTATTACAAGTAAAAATGTAAAGATTTTTTGGTTTAATTTTTAGAATTAATAAAATAAAAATAATAAATAGAATTAATAGTAATAATAGATAAATACAATATACATATTAGGGGAGTGGGGATGGAAAAAGAGAATCCTCATTTTATATCTAATCGGAATAGAAAGAGGGACGGAGATATAAATACCGTCCATGTCCGATCCCCGATTCCAGAGAAGCAGAGAATACTCATCCCTGCTCTCATCCCCGAAATAATCAAGGATTCTCCATCCCATTCTATTCGGTGACTAACAGGGATGGTTCCCCTCGAGGATGTTCCCATCCCTAAATGCAGAGGATAAAATTCATAGAACTATTAGAAAAATGTACATGTAACAGTACAAAACAGAGACCTAACAGATATTCACCCTGTGCATCGCACGGGCGAAAGACTAGTATATATATAAAAAGCAACTTGTTTCTATATTTGTTTTCTCGCCTAAACATAGTTGTTAAAATCGATTTATGACCTTTTTATTGCTGATTTTTTATTTACATGGGATGGTTCATAAAATGGGAATGTTTGACCTTTTTCTTGCTGATTATTTATTGTTGATAATTGTTGATTATCGATATACATGGAATGGTTCAAAAAATTGGAATGTTTGGCTTTTTTGTTGCTGAATTTTTGTTGCTGATAATTGTTGATTATTGACATACATGGAATGGTTCATAAAATGATAATGTTTGACCTTTTTGTTGCTATTTTTTGTGTATGACTATTATTGTTTTTATATGGAATGGTTCATAAAATGGGGATGTTTGACCTTTTTCTTGCTGTCTAACTTTACAGAAAATCCATAAATTTAGTATGTTTAACCTTTTTATGCGTTGCAGTCTAGAAAAAATTAATAAATTTGGAATCTAAAATTTGTAATCGAAAACCCATAAATTTGGAATGTAAAATTTGTAAATTGATTTTCGCGGTCTTAAAAAATTTGTTGTCTAGCGATCTTAAAAGAACGAAAATCAATAAATTTGGAATCTAAAATTTGTAATAAAAAATCCATAAATTTGGAATGTAAAATTTGTAAATTGACTTTGGCAGTCTTAAAAAATTATATTACTTTATTTAAATTTTTTTTTGTCAATCCTAAAAAAGTATACTACTTTATTTAACCGTATTTTACAAAATTTCGTAATAATAAAAATCTGGTAAAAAAGGAAAAATTTGGCCTATAAATATTAGATTTCTGCTCGGTTATTTACACATTCAAGTAAGCTGCAGAATTGAAAGTTGTACACTTTCTTCTCTTCATCCATTCATTCTCGAACAAAAAACACAATGGCCCCTATGTTCAGCTTTATTTGCGATGTGAACAATAGTAAACACTATGGGCAATCAAATTTAGGCTTGTGCGAATGTACGTGAAACCAGCGTACAACGACAATTAGCAAATATCGACTCTCGAATGTGTTTCTCACGATGTTGTGGTAATATATTATACTCTTATATTTTTTGTTGAATGTTTTTGTAGTAAATTTTATTATATAAGAATTTAATTATTTTAATTTTTTTCATTATAGGGTGACCGAATTCATGGTAAGATTAGAAAGTATCAGATTCCGAATTTTCGCAAAACTCTTAAAGAAGGGCATGTGTATGCCATAAATGATTTCATTGTTGAGAGGCAAACTGATAAGTATAAAACGACTGTCACGAAACTGAAGATGCTTTTCTATGGAAAGACTTGTGTGTTCAAAATATTTGACAAAATATTTTCGAGGTTCATGTACAATTTTAAGAAGTTTAGCAAATTGGTCTATAATGACAAAGTTGATGACACTATGTTGATCGGTATATGTAAAATTCATATATTCTTATAAATATTTGCTAAAATAATTTTGATTTACTAATGTTTTAAAATTTGCTTTTGTAGATATTATTGGTAAGGTGGTTGCAATGCATTCGGCACAGAATAAGGATATAGATGGCTGTCTTACGAGATTTCTAGATTTAATATTGGAAGATCTAGAGTAAGATGATATATATGAATTTAGAAACCTATGTATATGTTGTTAATTTATGTATGTATATTTATAACTATTTTAATTTTGCAGAAACAATCGCATCTCATGTACACTTTGGAAGAATTATACGGAGTATATATTGCCTCACTTGGAGCAGCAAGTTTTTGAGCCTGTTGTGATTATTTTACTAATAGGTCAAGCAAAAGTTTTTAAAGGTGATAAATATACCTTTAACGTTTTGTACATGGTTTTGTTATTAATAATTTATTATTGGATTTGTTACTGGAACTTAATAATTTAATATTTTTTGAATATTCATAAGATCAAGTGAAGGTATCCAATAGCCTTTACATTACAAAATTGCTTGTGAATGAAAAAGTTGAAGAGATAAGAGATTTCAAGAAGAGGTAGTACTCCTTTTAATTTTTTTTGAATTCTAACATCTAAATATATAAATTATACTAATTAACAAATTCTTCTCTAAATTAGGATTATGAGCAGTAATAATCCTACATATTCCATTAGCATGTTAGTTTACCCTCGACACTAATGGCTTGAGATGAACTTGAAGCTTCGTATGCATCCGTAAAAACTGTTGATTATTTGTATGACTGTGAAAATGTAATTTTTTTTATCTAATCTCTTTACTTTATTCATTTAACAAAATAATAAATATTTATTTGTCCATTAATTTCATTTGTTTTTATTAATTCGATATATAAGCGGGTAGTTTTTGGATTCGTACAAGAGTTGTGTCGATTTCGAATGAGTGGTGGTATCTTGCATGCACTCATTGTACGAAGAAGATGCATCCAGCTGTCGATAATTTCTATTGTGTGAAGCGTGATTCGTTGTTCATTATTTTTCGAACATTGGTTGAGCAGGTAATGATACATGTTCAAGTTGTTAATGAAACTGCTGGCGGCAATTTACTTTGTTGGGACAGGGAGTGGGAAAATCTAATTGGGAAGTCATGCACTGATCTGAAGAAGGGACATTTTGAGGTATAACTTAATTTTCTATGTTTAATTGATTTTTTATCATTTATTTATTGTATATAATGTTTTTTAAACTTGCTTGAATAATTAATGTTGTATTTTGTATGAAACATTGTAGAGTGGAGCCGAAGAGTTACCTGAGGAACTATCCTGTCTCATTGGAAAAAAGATTCTTTTTAAAGTCCAGATAAAATCTGAACAACTCCATAATTACTCCGAAATATTTTCCGTTCTTAAGTTGTCAGCAGATTCGGATCTAATCTGAAAATTTGGAGTAATGAATCTTGAGAGTTAGATATTTTTTTTGGTTCAATTTTTTCGATATCATTATTCATGATAGATATAAATTATTAAGGTAATTTTGGATGTACAGGAATCAGATTTTGTTTTGTCAAAGCTGCAATGAGATGATGTTTGTGATGACAAGGTTTTACTTCTGATCTTATTGTTATTATTTTTATTATATTATCATAATTAGATAATGTCACGCCCCATCCCGGAGCCGTGACACAGCCAATCAAACTTATGCTGGTTTACTTAACCGGCCCAAAATAAATCATTCATCATACATAAAAATATTCCAAGCATAATAGTAATTTCCTAAATTCATACATAATATTAATTTAGTCTAAGTCTAAAACTGTCGCAGCAGAAATATAACGAAAGTAGATCATTGTCAATAATTGTTTCTACGGGTCCTACGCCCATATATTACAATATTCTTAAAACTTGTTCATTCATAAGAAAATCATAAACATAATTCAATCATATCAAAAGTCTAGTACAATATAGGGCTAGTCAGTAGCTTCAACATCTTCGTCGTAGTCTTCCTCTGGCAAAGCTTCATCCTCTGGTGGGAAAAATAGGTGGTAGTGAGACAAAAATTCTCAGTGGGTGTGGTGAGTGTGTGAAAGTGGGGCTTATACTTTATCCAAAAAAATCGTTTCATGAATTTTTATACAAGAAACGTGCAATGGCATTCTTATAACTTAATAGTTTTATTAGTATTATTTAATAGTCACTCCGTCAATTCCATATCAGTTGGTTGTGCACGAAGTGTGACGCCAACTCAATATTCAATCAGTATGTTGTGCGTCGTAATGACACAACCAGTCCATCTTTATTCGGCAGAGAAGTGTTGATCAAACATCAACTCCCCAATAGTACACCTTATCCCTCAATGGATATGGACGTAACCATTATCCCAGTTGGCACGACGTCTCCACAGTGGAGCCAACTAAGCTCGGAGATCGTCATAATTATGATTATACCCAGTGCCTATGACCCAATCGCCTGCCAAACTCTCCTATCCGGCTCGAGGTTGGGATTTGGACGATGGAGGCCGATATGAGACTGTAGTCAGGCTACCCATCTCACACACGACTTATCAATTCCAAAGTTCAGTCAAACAGTAGGACCGGAGTGTTCAAAGATTCGCTGTGCCCGACATTCAGTTAATCAGTTAATAGGACCAGAGTGTTCAGAAACTCGTCGCGTCCGATATTTAGCCAGTAAATTCAAGTTCACGGCATAGTTATCGGATGGATAATCTAGTCGGGTATCTTATTCAATTCTGTGTATTCTGCTGAAGTCCTATGAGATTTCGGATTATGCGGGCGAGGAAGTCGCCGTATTACAAGGACAATTATTCGGTATAAGAGTCTCGAATAAAATTCGGATAATAATTAAAAATAAAATTTTAATTAAGTAATTATAAACTATTTTAATATTATTAAAAATAAACTGAATTTAGAAAAATATAACTTTTATGACCTTGGTAAATTTTTTATTTAAAAATAAAATATTTTATTAAGATAGAAATATTTATGCCGGGATTTAAAATTCCATAAGTTTTGATCCCAGATTCGAAAAAAGGCAAGTTCAGTTTCTAATTTTTTTAAAAATTCCAAAGAATCATATTTTCAGGGTCTCGGGATCAGAGTTTCGAAAATTATAGGTCAGTCTCGAATTTTTCCCAATTTATTATTTTGATCCGATACTTTTAAAAATAGATATCTCATAAACCGGAAAAGGTATTAACGAGATTACAAATCTAACAATTGTTTTGGGGCAGTATGTATATGGGTTAAAAGTGGTTTCAAAAAATTTCCAAATTTAGTACCGATTTTCTAAAAAATTCCATTTTGGCCCCAATTGTAATTTCACCGTTAAGGACTCATCTCAAGCCCGTTTTGCGTGAAATTTGGACCAAAGGTCTAGAATACTATTTAAAATAAGTTTTATTATTTTTGGTACAGTGGCTGCCCCTATATTTCGAAATTTATAGTTTAGTCCCCTAAAGTTTGAAAAATGTCATTTTGGTGCCTAAAGGTTCTCATATTCGCATTTGTTTTACCCGTAGGGTCCAAAATAGTATTTATCTCATATATATTATTTTTACAGTAATTTTAGTCAAAAAGTTTGAAAATTTCCAGAAGATTCCCACAATTTTCGATTTTATCACTTTTGGCCCTATATTTTGTCTTATTTGCAACAATGGGTCAAACTCGATTTTGTTCATACTTATATAACATATAAAAATATATTTCTCATATTCTCAGTTATTTTGAATATATATATATATATATAAATAAAGCCTAAAAGCATACAAAAGCTATTTTTTCTAAGCAAACTCACTTTTGACTTAATTCCAAATACACACACACATATATATATATATATATATATATATATATACATTTTTCGAAATTATTCCAGAAATACAAATTGAAAATTTCCAGAAATATATCATAAAACGTAACACATACATTCATGCGAAAAGAAAGCTTATAAGCATACAAAAGCTATTTTTCTAAGCAAAATCACTTTTACCATAAGTTCACATACACATATTTATTTTCTCGAAATGTTTACGAGAATTATTTCAAATTTTTTCCTGAAATATAAAATATATGAACACATATATTCATGCCATTTCATGCAAAAATCATGAGTTTTTAGAAAAGTTTCACCCACCTTAACTCCTTGTGCTTTTGGTAAGAATGGTCTAAGACTTCTAGCTTTACAAGCTTCCTCAAGTCCCATTTATCTTCTTAGGACAACCCCTATATGGCGGTTTTGAAGGTCAAAGGTGATGGAAAAATGGAGAAAATGAAAAAAGAAAGAAGAATAAGATGTCAATATAAGGGAGTCTTACCTTTATCTTGGTAGCTAGTCCTCTAAACTTCACTTAAAGCTCCTTTCCCTTAGAATTTTCGGCCCCCTTGCTTCTCCTTTGCTAGGATTCGGCCCATAGTGGTTGAGAGGAAGAGAGTGATGTGTTTCTCCTTTTTATTCTTTTGGTGAGAGTTCTAAGTGTGGCAGTGTAAGGTGAAATGGCCAAGTCTCCTCTCCTCTTACCCAATATGCCCCCCTAACTCTTAGCCTTCATGATTTTTTTTGAGCTTGCAAAATTTTGGGTGGCTCAAGTCCTTGGGCAAACGAATGGTTTGGCATGTCTATAATCATTTTGTCTCCAAGTTAATGCCTTGTTCCAGTTTTTCCCCCTTCTTGGCCGCCCCCTCTCTAATTTTTCCTTTTTTTTTTTTGTATTATTTGGATTTTTGTGATATTCAACTCCTCATATCACATAGTGAGTTCCCCTTATCAATGTCTTATAGTCCATACTTCTTATATAGGTCAAGTGTCTTATCTCTAACCTAGTGATAAGCCACCAAAAAACTTATGGGTTGGTTTAATAAATTATATAACATAAGCTAAGTTAATGATATAATACTTTAAGGATAAATAAGTAATTCATAAGTTATAGAAATAAATAAAATTGGTATTTAGATACCAAGAATTATAAAATTAAAGCCATGTTTTATTAATAACAATTTGTGACACTAGGTCACATAGTACAATATTCGGAATGTTACAATTTGACTAATAAAATTTCGGGGCATCATCCCATCCTTAAGAGAATTTGGTCCCCAAATTCCTCTCAGAACAATTTCGGATGTTGTCTTCTCATATCTTCCTCCATTTTCCACGTGGCATCCTCATCTCGGTTGTGTGTTTGCCATACAACTTTAACCATTGGAATTTCTTTTTCCTTAACTGACGCACTTGTCTATCAATGATCCATATGGGCTTCTTGGTGTACGACAGATTTTCCATTACTGGAGGGATTTCTCGAGTGATGACGTATTCTGGGTCGAGCTGGTATTTCCTCAATCTGGAGACATGAAACACGTCATGCATTCCGGCGATAGGAGGCGGTAGTTCCAACTGATAGGCCAAATTTTTTATTCTCTTGAGTATCTTGTATGACCCAATGTATCTCGGACATAACTTCCCTCCTTTCTTTGAGTGAATTATTCCCTTTCGCGGTGAAAGTCTAAGAAACACTTCGTCCCTACCTCAAACTCCAAATCATTTCTCATTTTATCTGCATTGCTCTTCTGCCGACTCTGAGCTGTCCGGATCATTTCCTTTATCAATTTGACCTTGTCTACAGTTTCCTGTATCAGAACTATTCTGGGAAATGGTTTCTGAGCTTGTTTCTCTCTCTTCGTGGTACACTGGTCATCGATTTTCCAGTGTAGCTAGGACCTGCACTTTATCCCGTATAGTGCCTCGTCTCGATAATCGTTATTGTAGGCGAACTTTGCTAATGGCAAATGAGAGTCCTACCGCTTGGAAATCTAGCGCACAAGCTCTTAACATATCCTCGAGGGTTTGAATCGTACGTTCTGATTGTCCGCCGGTTTATGGATGAGCAAACGTACTAACGCTTAGCGTTGTCCCTAGTACCCTGTGCAAACAGTTCCAAAATCTCGAGACAAACCTCGGATCTCGATCAGAAATGATGTCAGCTGGTACTCCATGCATCCTTACAATCTCTCGGATATAGATCTGTGCCAGCTTCTGTAGACTATCCATTTTCTTCATTGGCAGGAAATGAGCTGATTTGGTGAGTCTGTCCACCACAACCCATATGGTATCATAACCTCCTCTAGTCCTTGGCAAATCCGTTATGAAGTCCAACGTGATAAGTTCCTATTTCCATTTGGAATTTGTAATGGTTTGTAGCAATCCTGACGGTCGTTGATGTTCGCCCTTGACTCGCTGGCAGGTCAGACATCTAGCCACATATTCTGCTACCTGATTTTTCATATTGACGCACCAGAAGTGCTGTTTCAAATCCTTATACATCTTATTACTACCGGGGTGTATGGTGTACTTGAGTGATGCGCTTCTCCCAAAGTCTTATTCCTCAACTCCTTATTGCTCAGTACACATACCTGGTTCTTAAACCTCAGAATCCCGTCTTCTGCTATAGAAAATTCTGGATGTTCTCCTTTATGAACCTTTTCCTTAAGTTCCCAAAATTTCGAGTCTCATTCCTATGCTGCCTTAATCTCATCTAGCAACTTAGGTCTTACCGAGATATTAGCGCAGAATAATTGAGTGTCCATTCTCGTTAGATTCCATGCACTCAATTCTTCCAGGGATCTCCATTCCATAATCATCAATCTCGCTACGCTGGCCTTTCTACTCAAGGCATTTGCTACTACATTTGCTTTCCCAGGGTGGTATTGGATATCGAATAGATAATCTTCAATAAGTTCCATCCACCTTCTCGGTCTCAAGTTAAGATCCTTATGTGAGAACAGATACTTCAGACTCTTGTGATCCGTGAAAATGATAGACGTTGCTCCGTACAGATAGTGTCGTCACTTCTTCAATGCGAACACTATTGTCGCTGGATCTAGATCATGCGTTGAGTAGTTTGCCTCGTATGATTTGAGTTTTCGCGAGGCGTATGCGATTACTTGTCCTTCCCGCATGAGTACGACTCTTAGAACTTCCTTTGAGGCGTCACTATAGATGACAAATCCTTCACTTCCACTTAGAAGAGCTAGAACGGGAGTAGTTAAGTCGCTTCTTTAACTCCTGAAAACTGGAATCGCACTTGTCGCTCCACTCAAATCTGACTTGCTCCGAGTCAATCGCGGAAGTGGTCCAGCGATCTTAGAAAAATCCTTTATAAATCTCCGATAGTATCCGACCAATCCCAAAAAGCTCCGATTTTCAGTCACCATTTCTGGTTGTTTCCATTCAACCAAGGTCTGGACCTTTGATGGATCTACTGCGATCCCATCTCCGGATACTATATGTCCTAAGAATGTGACTTTCTCCAACCAAAATTTGCACTTGCTGAATTTGACATACAATTGGTGTTGTTGTAGTATCTCAAGTACGATTTTCAAATGACGCTCGTGACCCTCTCTCCTTTTATATACACGAGTATGTCGTCAATGAATATTACTACGAACTAGTCAAGGTAAGGTTGGAAAACTCCATACATTAAATCCATAAACGCTGCTGGGGCGTTTGTTAGTCCAAACTCCAAATGGCATCACTACAAATTCATAGTGGCCATACCTAGTCTGGAAAGCTGTCTTGGGTATGTCTTCACTCTTAATCTTTAGCTGGTAATATCCTTGTTGCAAATCGAATTTTGAGTACGCCGTGGCTCCCTGAAGTTGATCGAACATATCATCGATCCTTAGAAGGGGATACTTATTTTTTATGGTCATGCTGTTAAGACCACGATAGTTTATACACAGTCTCAATGATCCATCATTCTTCTTGACGAATAGCACTGGAGCTCCCCACGGGGATGTGCTTATTCGGATAGATCCCACGTCCATCAGTTTTTGTAATTGAGCCTTCAGCTCCTGAAGTTCCACTGGAGCCATTCTTTACGGTGTTCTTTCCACTGGCGGTGCTCCCGCTAAGGTCTCGATAGTGAATTCAATCTCCCTATCCGGGGGCAGCGCAGTGAGTTCTTGCAGAAATACATCTGGGTATTCCGATACTGTCGGTACTTGGTGGATCTAGGTCTCATCCTTAGGTTTGTTAATCACAAATGCTAAGTACCCTTGCACCCCATTTGAGATTGCTTTTCTAGCCTTAATGGTAGAAATGATCGGGGCTAATGGAATTCGTGCACTACCCGATAGCTCGACTATGGGTTTTCCAGGTTTATATAGCCTAATAGTTTTACTGTGACAGCCCATTTGTGCAAAGTGTTTGGCTAACTGATCCATTCCCAAAATAACATCATACTCAGATATAAGCAGTAATACCAAGTTAGCAGGAAAACATGCATCACTAATCTTAATCTTGCATGAATTATATATAGCATCAGTTATCTGGCTCGTGCCCAAAGGAGCCGATACCTCTAAACAAATAGGCATGCGTTCCATGCATGAGTGCATCTTAGATGCAAAATGTGGTGGAATAATGGAGTGCGATGAGCCAGGATCAAATAAGACCTTAGCGCGGTGATCAGATATATGAAGAGCATACCTTCCACCACGTCGGCTGTGTTTGGGCCCTCTTGCCTGGCCAAAGCAAAGACACGGGCAGGCGCCCTGGTTTGTTAGCCTGGGTAGTATGCAATGGGCACTCTTGGACCTGATGTTGAGCACTACCGCATCAGATGGATTTCCTTTTCTACGCCAGCAGTGGTCTGGCGAGTGTCCTGACTTATTGCAATGATGGCATGTCTGGCCTTGCACGGGCTGTTTTCCCTTGTTAGCCCCTCTGGTCCACCTCTCTGGAATTTCACAGGCGGCCCAGATGTCCTTCTAGCTATTGGCCTTTTCGAGCCTGATGCCCTGCTCTACTGGAGCGGTCCAATCCGACTCAACCCCATCTCCACCCGGGAAGTTACCCTGACCACAACCGAGTAGGTGTCCATCTCAACGGTCAGCAGCTATTTATGCAGTTCCAACCACAATCCCCTGGTAAACTTGTTTTATTTTTGGCCTCAGTACTTAGGATCCCAGAGCGTATTTTGACAAATGATGAAACTCAGACTCATACTGCGCAACAATCATGCTACTCTGCCTCAGTTGGTGAACTCATCCCTTCTGGCCTCTCGGACCACCTGTGGGATATACTGGTCATTGAACTCCAGCAGGAAATTCTCCCACGTCCTTCGGGTTCTGTCCTAAACCCATCTTCTCTCCACAACCTTCCACCAGTCTCGGGCCGCGGATTCCAGTCGGTAAACAACCAATGTTATCTGTTGATCCTCTGAGTACTGAAGGACAACAAAAATGTTTTCGATTTGCTGCAGCCAATCCTCGGCCTTCGCATCATCCGGTTCCTCCTAAAGACCGGCGAATTAAAGTGCAGAAATTGCTCCAGTACCTGATCGTGGGCATCTTGTGCAGGTTCAGGCACATTCCGATTTGGCCCAACCTGCTGCTGCATGAACAATAAGATCTGTAGTAAGCCCTGGGCAGTCAAATTATTTCCCGCAGCTGGGGGAGGAGGTGGTGGGGGTTGGTGCTCAGGCGAGGGTGTCCTTTCAAGGGAAGGGTTAGCGTCTTCCCTAAATTAGGATTATGAGCAGCAATAATCCTACATATTCCCATTAGTATGTTAGTTTGCCCTTGGAACGGATGGCTCGAGATAAACTTGAAGCTCCGGACGCATCCGTAAAAACTGTTGATTATTTGTATGACTGTGAAAAGGTAATTTTTTTATTTAATATCTTTACTTAATTTATTTAACAAAATAATACATATTTATTTGTCCATTAATTTCATTCATTTTTATTAATTCGATATATAATAGGTTTGTTTTTGGATTTGTGCAAGAGTTGTGTCGATTTCGGATGAGTGGTGGTATCTTGCATGCACTCATTGTACGAAGAAGATTGTCGATAATTTCTATTGTGTGAAGTGTGATTCGTTGTTCATTGTTTTTCGAACATTGGTTGAGCATGTATATGATACATATTCAAGTTGTTAATGAAACTGCTAGCGCCACTTTACTTTGTTGGGACAGGGATTGGGAAAATCTAATTGGGAAGTCATGCACAGATACGAAGAAGGAACATCTTGAGGTATAACTTAAATTTCTATGTTCAATTAATTTTTCATCATTTATTTATTGTATATAATGTTTTTAAAACTTGCTTGAATAATTAATGTTGTATTTTGTATGAAAAATTATAGCGTGGAGCCGAAGAGTTACCTGTGGAACTATCCTGTCTCATTGGGAAAAAGATTCTTTTTAAAGTTCAGATAAAATCTGAACAACTCCATAATTACTCCGAAATATTTTTCATTGTTAAGTTGTCAGCAGATCCGGATCTAATCTGAAAATTTGGAGTAATGAATCTTGTGAGTTAGATATTTTTTTTGGTTCAATTTTTTTGATATCATTATTCATGATAGATATAAATTATTAAGGTAATTTTGGATGTACAGGAATCAGATTTTGTTTTATCAAAACTGCAATGAGATGATGTTTGTGATGACAAGGTTTTACTTATGATCTTATTGTTATTATTTTTATTATATTATCATAATTGGATAATGTCATGCCCCAGCCCGGAGCCGTGACACAGTCAATCAAACTTATGCCGGTTTACTTAACTGGCCCAAAATAAATCATTCATCATACAAAAAAATATTCGAAGCATAATAGTAATTTCCTAAATTCATACATAATATTAATTTAGTCTAAGTCTAAAACTGTCGCAGCAGAAATATAACGAAAGTACATCACTGTCAATAATTGTTTCTACGGGTCCTACGCCCATATATTACAAAATTCTTAAAACTTGTTCATTCATATGGAAATCATAAACAGAATTGAATCGTCTCAAAAGTCCGGTACAATATAGGGCTAGTCAGTAGCTTCAACATCTTCACCGTAGTCTTCCTTCGGTAAAGCCTCATCCCGTGGTTGGGAAAAATAGGTGGGAGTGGGACAAAAATTCTCAGTGGGTGTGGTGAATGTTTGCAAGTGGGGCTTATACTTTACTCAGAAAAATCGTTTCATGAATTTTTATACAAGAAACGTGCAATGACATTCTTATAACTTAATAGTTTTAGTAGTATTATTTAACAGTCAGTCCGTCAATTCTATATCAGTTGGTTGCGCACGAAGTGTAACGCCAACTCAGTATTCAATTAGTAAGTTGTGTGCCGTCACGACACAACCAGTCTGTCCTTATTTGGCAGAGAAGTGTTGATTAAACATCAACTCCCCAACAGTACACCTTATCCCTCCAATGGATAGGGTCGTAACCACTATCCCAATTGGCACGACGTCTCCACAGTGGAGCCAGCTAAGCTCGAAGATCGTCATAATCATGATTATACCCAATACCTACGACCCAATTGCCCGCTAGACTCTCCTATCTGGCTCGAGGTTGGGATTTGGACGATAGAGGCCGGTATGAGACTGTAGCCATACTACCCATCTCACACATGACTTATCCATTCCACAGATCAGTCAAACAATAGGACCAAAGTATTCAAAGACTCGCCGTGTCCGATATTCATTCAATCAGTCAATAGGACCTGAGAGTTCAGAGACTCGCCGCGTCCGATATTTAGTCAGTCAGTTCAAGTTCACGACATAGTTACCGGATGGGTAATCTAGCCGGGTATCTTATTCAATTAAATGTGTTATGCTGGAGTCCTTAATGAGATTTCGGATTATGCAGGCGAGTAAGTCGCCGTATTACTAGGACAATTATTCGGTATGAGAGTTTCGAATAAAATTCGGATAATAATTAAAAATAAAATTTTAATTAAATAATTATAAACTATTTTTAATATTATTAAAAATAAACTGAATTTAGAAAAATATAACTTTTATGACCTTGGTAAATTTTATTTAAAAATAAAATATTTTATTAAGATAGGAATTTTTATGCCGGGTTTTAAAATTCCATAAGTTTTGATCCCGGACTCAAAAAAAGGCAAGGTCAGTTTCTAATTTTTTAAAAAATTCTAAAGAATCATAATTTTAGGGTCTCGGGGTTGGAGTTACGAAAATTATAGGTCAGCCCCGAATTTCACCCATTTTATTATTTTGACCCGATACTTTTAAAAATGGATATATCATAAATTGGAAAATGTATTAACGAGATTCCAAGTCTAACAATTTCTTTGGGGCGGTGTGTATATGGGTTAAAAGCAGTTTCGTAAAATGTCCAGATTTAATACCATTTTTCTAAAAAATTCTATTTTGGCCTCAAAGGTAATTTTACCGTTAAGTGCTCGTTTCAAGCCCATTTCTCGTGAAATTTGAACCAAAGATTAAAAATACTATTTAAAATAAGTTTGTATTATTTTTGGTACAGTGGCTGCCCCTATATTTTGAAATTCACAGTTTAGTCCCTTAAAATTTGAAAAATATCATTTTGGTGTCTAAAGGTTCTCATATTCACATTTGTTTGTCCCAGAGGGTCCCAAATATTATTTATCTCATATACATTATTTTTACAGTAGTTTTTGTCCAAAATTTCGAAAATTTCCAGAAGGTTCCCACAGTTTTCAGTTTTATAACTTTTGGCCCTATATTTTGTCTTATTTGCAAAAATGGCCCAAACTCGATTTTGTTCATAATTTTGTATGTCTAGTATACTTATATAATATATAAAAATATATTTGTCATATTCTCAGTTATTTTGAATATATATATAAAAAGAAAGCCTAATAGCGTACAAAAGCAATTTTTTCTAAGCAAAATCACTTTTGGCTTAATTCCAAATACACACATATATATATTTTCAAAATTATTCAAGAAATATAAACCGAAAATTTCCAGAAATATATCATAAAACTTAACACATACATTCATGCCAAAAGAAAGCATATAAGCATACAAAAGCTATTTTTTTCTAAGCAAAGTCACTTTTACCATAAGTTCACATACACATATTTTTTTTTCACAAAATTTTTCCCAGAATTATCACTGAATGTTTTCCAAAAATATAAAAAATATAAATACATATATTCATGTCATTTCATGCAAAACTCATGAATTTTTAGAAAAGTTTCACCCACCTTAACTCTTTGTACTTTTGGTAAGAATGATTGTTAGAAATTTTTCTAACTGCAAGTCTACGGTGTCAAGTTTTAATATTGTGATATGAGTAGGGTTGTCGTATCCACAGGGAATGCGTGTATAAGTACCAAGTATAAATTACCTATGCTATATTTGACAGATCAATAATAGGTGGATGTCTCAATTTATAAATAAAAACAACTAGATATAACTAATCAAAATATAAACATCTAAATCTATGGGAGAATGAATTCAGAGGTGTGATGAATCTAGTTTTCCTTATATTATCAATATGGTATATCAATCACAAATTACCAATTTATAAGTCAAGATTTCTACAATAATCATTTCCTCTCTCGAGTGCCAAATGATTTTAGATCACAATTGGGAAATCAATATCTCTATAAAGATCACCAATTGAAATCTCAATAAAAACTATGAATCTTGGTTGATGACTTCAAAGGATTCACAAATCTCTCAATTCTATGAAATCCTAGGTTATGCTATTTCAAGGCCATGTATTCAATTACCTCTCTCAAGTGTTAAATCAAATACACCAAACACTCTAAATTATTGCTCAAGTAATTTAGAAGCAATAAATCCAAATAGCATAAATAGATTGGGAAATCTAGATTGACAAACCACAATATCAAAACATAAGTTCAAACATAGATTACATCATCCCTCTAGAATTATAAAGTTTAGCTCATGATGAAAATACAAATACCCATAATCAAATGAGAATGCATCTCAAATGATATACAAGAAACAACAAAGAAGGAATTAAGAAGAAATTAAAGAAGAATCTTATCTATTTCTAGATGATAAATGTCTTCAATCTTCTTCCCCAACTCTTTCCTTGTGTCTTGGTGGTGTTGGTATTCATCCCCAAGTGTCCTCCATCCCCTAGTTCAAGCCTACCATGTATCTATTTATAGTACCCTCCTTTTAGATCCAAAAATCGGACATTTCTTGTTTTGTCGCCACCAGTATGCTGCAGTCATTCAAAAATGGCTATGCAGCGCCAAAACACAAACCTGACTGCCCATTTTCGGTGGGCGCTGCGCAATACGCCGTAGAACACTCCCGGCGCTGCGGCACTCATTTTTAGCGCGGGCGCCTCTTCTATTTCTTGCAGCGCCTCTCTTCTTTGCGTTGTAGCGCCATCTAAACGTCCGAATTTGCTTTTTGTGTCTTCATAAGAGTTGTAGCCCAATCTCTTAGTTGTCCGTAGACACTTGAATCAGCTCAATATCAATTTTGTGGAGAGCGTTATGGCCAAAATACTAAAACCTGCCAGTGCTGGAAATTCTAGACGCGTTTGGACGTTTCTTGATATCAATTCCCTTCTTGTTTGATCATCTTTGCTTCTTTTGACATGAGACTCATTGCTATGACTCTAGACTCAATATACTTGGCCCGCAATATGTCTTGGCCACTCAAATGACTCGAAACAATAGAAATTAATGCCTAACCTATGAGATATAACAAAAACGACTCAAAATGCTCAAAAACAACACAAAACTCTAGTGTCGGAAGCCCAAATCCATGGTATAAAACCAAGTGAACAATGATCTAAGGCTTCTAGCTTTTACAAGCTTCCTCAAGTCCCCTTTATATTCTTAGGACAACCCCTATAAGGTCAAAGGTGATGGAAAAATGGAGAAAATAAAAAAAGAAATAAGAATAAGGTGTCATACTAAGGGAGTCTTACATTTATCTTGGTAGCTAGTCCTCTAAACATCACTTGAAGCTCCTTTCCCTTAGAATTTTTGGCCCACTTGCTTCTCCTTTGCTAGGATTTGGCCCATAGTGGTTGAGAGGAAGAGAATGATGTGTTTCTCTTTTTTTTTTTCCTTTTGGTGAGAGTTCTAAGTGTGGTAGTGTAAGGCAAAATGACCAAGTCTCCTCTCTGCTTACCCAATATGCCCCTCTACCTCTTAGCCATCATCATTTTTTTTGAGCTTGCAAAATTTTGGGTGGCTCAAGTCCTTGGGCAAGTGAAAGGTTTGGCATGCCTATAATCATTTTGTCTCCAAGTTAATGCCTTGTTCCCCCCTTTCCCCCTTCTTGGCCGCCCCCTCTCTAATTTCTCCTCTTTACAAACGCAGATTGAATGAAGATTTCTCATCATTAACAACTTCTATGAAGATGAAAAGTGTCATAAAGATTGAAGATAAAAGAAAGACGCAAAATGATTTGGTGTTTTTTGGACAATGGTTTTATGAGTTTTAAGTACAATTATTGTTATTTGGTTTGTTTGGACTGTTTGCGATTCCACCACGCATGTGGTTGTTTTCTTTTTACTGTTTTAGAACAATAATTTCTAATTGGTTTTATTAGGCTTCTTACCCAACTATGAACACTATTTTGGCGTTGAGATCTATAGTTTTGGATTGTTTTGTTTATGTTTTGTTTTATCTAAGTAGCTTGAATTATTGTCTTTCGATATTTCTTTTGACTTTGTGTGTCTTTGACCCTCTAAAGCTTCTTATAGATAATTTTTATTATGTAAAGGTATGAAGTTTTATATTTATTTACTATTAAATAGATTGTTGATTAGAATTCTGAATGTGTTTAAAAAAAGTTCAGGTTTCTGAAGAATATCAAGTTCGAAAAGCCTGAAGAATGCGCCTATGGGAATGATTCTTTTTTAGCTAGGATTTTCCTTTCATTGTTTTTGGATTTTGTATTGGTCGAAGAAATTTTTTAGTTAGGTATTTATATTTATTCGGAAATTTGTTTCTAATACTTTGAAATTGTAAATTTGAAAATTAATTAATGTAATTTTAATACATTGTTAGTTTTTTTTAAGTATTTGAACAGTACCTTAATGTTTTTTAATCAATGAAACCATTTTATGCTGATGGAAATGATTCTTTTTCAGCTTGGCTTAGATTCTAATCATTTTTTTGGACTTGTGTATTGCTCAATGAAATATTTTAGTTAAGTATTTATATTTATTTGAAAAATGTGTTCGTTGATGGGTGTAAAATATACGTGTATTTGGGGGCTTAAAATGATATATATTTGATGCATTTGCACGTATATTTAGTGTGTTTTACTTGGTTTTCTTAGAAGGGCATGATATTGCATATTCTTCTAACTTTTTACAGGAAACGGAGCTTAATCAAAGAAATATCAGTTGGAAGGCCCGAATAGGATTGACGCATGCGAAGAGAAGATCAAAAAGACGAAAAAACCGGATAAAAACACATCACACGGCCGAACCGTGAGGGACCACACGGCCGTGTGACATACCCGTGTGAAAAATGACATGTCCGTGTGAAAAAGGAAAGAAGCAGGGGACGAAAACAAGCTGCATGGCCGGACCGTGTGGGACCCACACGAGCGTGTGAGGTTGGGCTAAACAAAACTCACACGACCGTGTGAGGCTACACGGCCACGCCGTGTGGTACACTATCACGCATTTTTCCGGAGTGACAGCAAATTTATTTCTTTTTTTTTTATTTTTTGATTTTTCTAAAACTGGATATTCGGTCGCTACAATAAAATTGGAATGCGATGTTATTATAGCCTAAGTGTTTCGTAGTCAATACCTGAGGAATACGACCTTGCTTGCCATTATTCTATAAACTACATTGTACACTTGCAGTTGTATGATCCAAATTTTTTGGCGAACATTCGTATACTTTGTATTTATGAATTGAAAATTAGTTAATAAAATTCTTGTACATTGTCAGTTTTTTTTAAGTATTTGATCAATTACCATTATCATAAATATTTAAATTAACGGTGACATATTTTTATTGTGAAGTGGTTTTTTAATTTTTAGAGTCTTCTATAAAATTAAACACATAGCTCTATCAATTTTCAATAATAATTACTCAAAAAATAATTATTGATACAGATTATACTAATCTATTTGTATATATAAATGAAGACTCTTTTAACCAACATGATTCCTCTACAATCGTGTTGTAGAGTCAAGTAGTTTCTTATTTTGAGTCTTCTTTAGAATAATAAAACAAATAGATTTATAAGTCTTCCATTAAAAATTGAACACTTTATAAAAACTGAAGACTTATAACCAATATGATTCCATTACACTTTTTGTGTAGGGTCAAGTGGTTTTTTATTTTGAGTCTTCTTTATATTATTCTTATCATCATAAATAATTTCAAGAATTCCATAACTCAAGTATAATTTTTTATACAAAAAAACCTTGGACATGAAAACATACACAGATTCAGGTAAAGTATAACAATAAATATCATAAAAGGGTAAGTCACATCATAGTATTTTGAATTAGAAGATGCTGCCCATTTTATAGTTAATTATTTTTAGATAAACAAAATTTAGAACCAACACACAACAATCAATAAAAAAATAGCAGAAAAACTGGATTTATATAAAACGATTATTTGATAAAACAAAAAACAAACACTAGAAAATGGAACTACATTTACATAGAACATACATCTGATCCAACATTCTTTTAATAAACTACTATTTTTTTTAAAAAAAAATCGAGATTTATCTATCTATGTTAATTCTGTAAATATACTAAAGTAAACAAAGATACCATTTACTTATATATATAGATACTGTAACTATGGAAATAGTTTTTGATATTTTATTTTATATGTTTGCCTTTTTTGATTTCAAAAATCATTACATCTTCAATAATTCACATGTTTAATATAATTCTTAAGTCAAACTTTATTTTATGCATTTTTCAGTATAAAGATCTTACAAAATCTGATTCAATATACTAGAGAAATCCCCTCATTTAATTACATACACATACAAAAAATACAATTATTTTCAGTTTATAAAGAGTTCTCAGAACATGTTAATTAGCACACTTCATAGTTTATCAAAGCAAAATACACTGAAAAAGTTCAACAAAGTTTGATTAATTTACATAGTTTATAGCTTATAAGATACAAGAGACCCTATTCGACACAATGAGGAAACTTAAATGTCACAATGTAATTAGCAATAAACGAAAAATTGCTAACATATAAGACCAAGGTAATATCTACGTTTTAAGTTTTTGAATGATTTAAAGATCTTCTTTGTTTGCCTATTAGTTCGTAAATAATTTCTAATTATTCAGATTTATATAGAAAAATTTTAATAACTAAATCTATTTTTCAATTTAGAGTTTGATGTAAAATACTTATCTTTAAATGTTGAATTCCACGAGTATCAATTTCTTTTTGCATCAATATCATTGACATAGAACCTGTATCAATTTTGAGAAAAAACAGTTAACAGTGAATGATATTAATTTTATGTAGGTTTTAAGTCACATGTGCATATATTGAAATTAGTATACCTATTTTTATGCATGAGATCATCCTCACATATATCTCTTTTTTTATGTATTATCACATATCTTCAGCATCTTTAACCAAAAAAAAAAAAAGATGGTTGTTGAAAAAATAATTAAATTTATTTTGAAGTAATATACTAAGTTTAGTTATATCATTCATTTAGAGCATGAATTTTCTATCATAGAAACAAAGAATAAGCAAAAAATACTGAAAATTTAAGGCTATTATATGATCACAAATGTTTCCAGATACTTTAGAAATGATTAAATTTATTTAGAGCAGAATTAAATTGTAACTGCAATAATTTAATAAGAACCAAAGAAAACCCTAAAATTGTCGACAAAATATATAAGAATATCACACATCACTGCTATTCAGTCATATCACTTGGCAAAACACAAGTAAATAAATAGATGATAATGCCTAGAAAATAAAAAAAACAAGTACTTTAGGAAAATTTGTTTATCCAATTTTTTTTTTTCATTTAAAAATCTATATTTAGATTTTGATGTGAAATACTTATCTTTCAATACCGATTTCCACGAATTTGTTTTGTTTTCATCAAGAATTATTGACATAGTACCTGCATCAAATTAGAAAAAAAGAAGTTAATAGAGATATAAAAATAATAATTAAAAATATTTTGAATTAATAAAAAAACAAAAAAATAAAATTATTTAGAAATTATTTGCAATAAAATACTTATCTTCAGTAAATACTATTTTAGGTATAATCTTTATTTTTAAGTCTCAATGTAACCAGATTTGAAGTATATGTTATTTGTTCAAATGTTTATTTTAAAAATTTCACATTGTTGAAAATTGTATTAATTAATTCTCAATTCTGGTTCAAATTGTACAGGAATTAATGATTTGAATACCACAAATCTATGTTTATAGATGTTTAAATATTTAAAGATAAATTTGAAACCTTTTTTTGTCATATTCGAAAGAAAACAGAATAAATTTCAGAATTTTATTAACAAAAACAATACATGATTTCCGATTAGAAAAATTAGAAAAAACATATAATTAAACAATAGGATAGTTTTTTTTATATATATTTGTATATTTATTTTCATTTTCACCGATTTTTTCATATAACACAAACAAATATGAAACAAACATAAAATATAGAAAACTTATCTTTCTCATCGTCTGTACCAGATATGAACTTGAATGTGAGGAATTTCCAATCGAGTTTTGGTTTGAAATCCTTTGAACCAGATCTATACTTTTTAAACCTGGCTCTCAAGGTTCTGAGTATCAAACGGATTTTTTAATATCGTGTAAAAAGTTATGAAAATATATTTCCAACAATTAAACATCTTCTATAGATACATAAAAAAATTAAGAAAATTATTGAAGAGAAACTTATGGTTTTCGATTTTCAGAAAACTCCAGATCTACTAATTTTTCCAGATATATATATCCAGTATTATAATAAAATTTGAATAACAAAACTTATGGTTTTCGATTTCAAGAAAACTCTAGATCTAATAATTTTTTCAGATATATACCCACTATTAAAATGAAATCTGAAGAATAAAACTTATGGTTTTCGATTGAACAAAACCCTAGATCTAATAATTTTTTCAGATCTACATATTAACAATCTCGTTTTTCAGAAAAAAATACAATCTAAATATACAGAAAATCAGAAAATTATTGAAATGTTTCAGAAAATCATAGATCTATCATTTTTATACGAAAAATATACAGCTTACGAATATCAGTCGTAAGTTTTAAAAACTAAATCTGTCATATATTAAAAAAAACTCAGAAATTAAACCCGTGGAATCGTTTAAAACTCCCATTTCTACCATTAATCTCATTAGCACATAGGATGTTTGCCTCTATAAATATATAAAAAAACATAAAAAAAATTAACATATATGCATTTTCGACTCTGTAAATATATAAAAAAAATAACACAACAGGATTCTTCAAAAATTAAAATCGTGGAATGGTTTAAAACCCCCATTGTTTGATAAATGGTTTTATCATGATTTTGATGATTTTGTTTTTATACCAAAACAATGTTTTTAAAAGGTTGTCCAAATACTCCTAAATGATTTAAAATAGTTTTAATATTTTCCGGAGTATTTCTACAAGTTTATTTTCGATATAAATTGGACAACACATTTAATGATTTTATGTCAATGGGTTTTTACATGGAAACTTAGTTTCTAAATGTTGTCCTAATACTCTCGATTGGTCTAAAATGTTTTTACGAATTTTTCGGAGTATTTATTGGAATTTATATCGGACAACACTTTTTGTATTAATGTGTTATTTCATCAAAACTATATTTCTAATGTTGTCCTAAATACTCCCGATCGATTTAAAATGTTTTTACGGATTTTTCGGAGTATTTTTTGAGGTTTATTTTCAACAAAAATCGGACAACATTTCATTTTGGAGGTCGACAAAAAGCGCCAGGTGCACGGGAATGCATTGCACGAAACAGAACTTACGGAACTCCCAAAATGAGTCAGGGGGACCGGTCACCATGGTGGGCGACCGGTCGCACCCTAGGGCGACCGGTCGACCACCCCCTGGACCGGTCTCCCCGTTGATTTTTTGCTGCGTTCTTTTCTTAACTTAATAGTGCGCGACCGGCCGTGCCTCAAGTTTGACAAATGACAAAATTGACCGTTGTGCGTGACGACTTTTCCCTAAATTGTGGAATTGATTTCTAACAGCTATAATCTTGATTTTAATTGCAATTTTTTTGTAGATATCAGATTCCAAGAGGAGCCTATCAAGTAACAATCACCTCCTATAAATAGAGGAAGATTTGAAGCACAACAACATGAGAGAAAACTACAACACAACAAGATACACTCAAGAATACACTTGTTCTTACATTGTCTTATTTCTTGTTGTAATTTGCCTAGCTATTCACTTTCACATTCTTGAGGTCTAGGCTTTTCTTGATTACACTTGCACTCTATTGTATTATCAATTATCGAGTTGTAATCTTGAATTTGGGTAATCATTCAACACAAGATATCCTTGTGAGTGTTCTTGTGGTAAGAACACACTTGGGTGATCTAGGTGTTAGGTGTGAGAAGATTGTGGTAATCTTCTTGTTGAGGTGTTGAAGAATTTGGTATTCTTCAAGGTTGAAGATTGTGGTGATCTTCACAAGGTGCCGTTGGAGATTGTGGTAATCTTCAAGAGAGATTGTGGTAATCTCAAAGGTGGTGTTGAAGAAGAGTGTGGTGCTCTTCAAGGTGTTGTTGTAAGTTGGTGTTGTATTAATTTGTGGTAAATTAATAAATTTTTTTCTTTTTGAAATCCATCCGGATATCTTGGGGTGGTAGAGGATTAGGCCCTAGGTGGGTTGAACCTCTTTAAATCGCGTGTGTTGTTTACATTCCACACCTTTATTATTGTGTTTGAGCATTCGATTGCAAAAAGAGGGCGAAATCGAAAGATGGAGATAATCTATTCACCCCTCAGATTATCGTAGCGCTTGACTTACAAGTGGTATCGAGCCAAACTCTTTGGCAAGCTCATTTCACATCGCGAGTGAAGAGAAACGATCGACGGCTACAAACGAAGCTCATCTATCCGGCACCTCCACCACCAAGCCACCACTATTTGATTCCAAAAATTTTATTTTTTGGAAAGAAAGAATGGAATGTTATTTACAAGGTTGCGGGTTCGACATTTGGAACACCGTCATAAATGGAGAGTTCATTCCGATGAAAGATACACCACACACCAAAGAGCTCAATGATGAAGAGAAGAAATTCATCTCCTTAAATGGTAAAGCTCTTAATATTTTGTATTGTTCATTTACTAATTTGGAATATGAACATATTATAGGAATTCCATCGGCACATGAAGTATGGCAAAAATTAGAAGCCATCTATGGAGTATTTGCAAATGAAAGGAGTCAAACAAAAGCATCTACTTCTCAAAGGGATACAATGTCAAATCTAAGGAACAAGCCTCTTACAACTTCCAACTATGAAGAAGTTGAACATTGCTTTATGGGCATTGAAGAAGAAAATGAGGTATGTCTTAAGCCTTCTACTTCTTATGATATTGTTATTCAAAATGATTATAGTGATTTGCAAAATGATTTTGATGATCTTCAAGATGAATTCCAAAGCTTGCTTGTTAAGTACAAAAATTTGAAAAAGGAATTCAATATTTTGAAAAATGATAAGGATAGTTTATTTACTTCCTATGAATCACTATCATGTGCTCACACCACCACTCTTGATAAGGTTAGAAACCTTGAAATAGAAAAAATAGTACTCTTGTTGAGAATATTGAAGGCATGAAAAAGGATTTATTAAAATCCAACTTAAGTACCAACAAAATGCCTAATATTGTTGATGTTCATAATTGTGATAAAATGAAACAAGGACTTGATCATAAGCCTAATGTTGTTAATCATATGAAAAGGAATCAAGTCTATAAGCATGTTGGTCATTATGCTCCTAGAATTATTACATGCTTTTATTGCGGTAAAAAGGGTCATACGGTAAATACTTGTCGGGCTAGAAATAGCTCTAATTATTGTTGGAGACCTAAAAGTCTCAAGACTAATCCTAAAGGACCCAAGCACTTGAGGGTACCACAAAATAATGTTGTATTAGGTACCCGGCGGAATAATAATCGAAGAAAATTATTACCGCCAAGAAAACATCAAATGACCATTTCATTTGATCAAAGAAGGAGAAACTATTCTCAACAAAGCAAATTTCCTAGAAGAGGATACAAATGGGAAGAACATAATCCTTGGAAACGGCAAAGACATCATCAACAAGACGATTGTCAAGGAAGAAGAGACCATCAACAATGGGAAGGTAACAAACCTTGGAAATGGAGTGATCAAAGAAACCATCATCAACGAAGTGACCTCTCATGGGGAAGATATCATCAACAATGGGAACGGCACAACTCATGGAAACGGCGTAATTGGTAAACCGTATCTCCCCATTTAAAATATGCATTTTATCTAGTAAGTATGCATGTTTTTATTTGTGCCTATATTGCAAATGAGTTTTCAAGTATTTTTTTTTAATTAAGGTCTTCAATATATATTTGTGCTTTTAAAAGATTTTTGAAAAAGAAGACCTTATATGATGTTTTTAAAACTCTTGTGCATTTTTTGTAGACTAGAGTGTGTTATCATCTCCTATGGATTTTTATGGCATGAGCTTACTTGCGATATCTCTTAGCCTACACTTTTATCATTATGATTTGTGCTAGATTTGTTTTAAGTATTGTGTAGGATTTACATATTTTCACAAATGCCCATTTACGTCACTATTTGTCAAAAAAAAAAAAAAAAGGGCATAAATTATCGAGGTACGTTTACTTGTGTTATTCCTACTCTTATAGAACTCGATATATGTATTGTCATATGCCTATGTGCTTGTTTTTCATAGTATTTCATACAAGTGCCATTAAGAGGATTTTTAGATTTTTTGAAAGGCACTATTTGATATTTGATTGCACATATTTGCTTTGTCAACTCTTGTTCAAATACTTCTTTTAAATAAGGTCTCAACTATATGCTATCGGATTTTCAAATTTCAAAAGAGACCTTTTATAGCTTTCTTAAGCTTATTTGAACTTGCATGATTTATTAGATTCTTGATGATATTCTAAATGCCAAGTATGTGTTTCTTGCTTCATGGTCTATATATATATAGTGTCTCTTACTACTATGCTCTTTTGCAAGATATTTTGTGGTTGACAATTGAGGCATGTTATTACACTTGGGCTATTTTTCTTGCTTATATAAGAAATGCCTTTAATGAGTTTGTTGAGTTGTGTAGAAAAGAAAATACTCCAAATATTTGGATGTAAATGTTCTATTATGAACACCTTAGATCATTTGGATGCCCAATAGTGATGAAGAAGACAAATTCCTCAATTGATGCTTCAAGATGAAGATTGGTTTTTAGAATTGCAAGAGGAGCTAAAAAGGAAATGATACTTTGAAGATGATGCCATGTCTTTCATCACAAACGATTATAAATGCAAAATGGGCACTCCGGAACAAACTCGATGACCAAGGCAACATTGGTCGAACTAAGGCGAGGTTAGTAGCTCGAAGGTATTTTCTATAAGAAGGTAATTGATTTTGATGTAACATTTGCACTCATAACACATTTAGTAGCTATTTGCATTTTACTTGCCCATTCTTGCTTTAAGAAAATTTCAAGCTTTACCAAATGGATGTTGAATCCAATTTTCTAAATGGTTTTATTCAAGTAGAAGTCTATCGGGGTTTAAATTTTTCTAGGCCAAATGATCTTTGTAAAAGGCCTTGTATGGTTTCAAACAAGTACCCCATGTATGATATGATAGACTTAGCTATTTTTTGCTAAATGATTTTACAAAAAGGTAAAGTTGATACTACTCTCCTTGTTTTTTGAAAAAGGGCAAGATTGTTTGCTTGTGCATATTTATGAGAATATTTTTGGTGCTACTAATGGATATTTTGTGCAAGAGATTCTCCTAAGTTGATGTAGGTGAACTTGAGATGAACATGGTATCACATGATGGGAGAGCTCAATTTAATCATTGGACTTCAAGTTAATCAATGCCAAGTAGATGGTTATATTTCAAAAGAACTCTTGAAGGAGTTAGGCATTGAAGAAGGAAGAATCATCTCAAACTCTATGGCTACCAATGAAGAAATTGACAAAGGTTGAGAAAGGCATGTCGGTTGACAAACAAATTCGAGGTATGTTTTCTTATATTATTCCTATAGACCCGACATTCCATATGCCTTATGTCTATATGCTCGACTTCAAAAACTATCCCAACGAATCTCATTAAAGTGCCGTTAAAAGAAATGTTCAAATATTTGTAAGGCACTTCTTCTTATGACTTGTTTATCCAAAGCTTTAAAACGTTCTTATTTTTCGGGATAACAAGTCCGGTGAAAATTATTCAAAATATAGTTCGTCATAATCGAACTAAATATATTGAGATTCGAAAAACTTTCTAAGGGATTGCGTTTTTAACAAAAACTTGAGATGTGTTTAATTCCGTCTCAAGGATAACTCGCGGACTTTTTGATCGTTAACCGCCGAGTATTTTACCTCATTTCGAGCTTGATTATGACATAATGTATATTGAATGAGGTCTACGTTTGCATTTTGCACGTTTTTAAAACTTAGGAGCGAAAAATCGGATTTTTGGTTGAAAATTCGGATTTTGGAAAAAAACTGACAGAGGTGGTGGGTGAAAGGGTTGAGGGCAACCGGCCGCCCTCAACGTCGCCGGTCGCCCTCAACCTCGACGGTCGCATACTAGGCTATAATTTGGATTAAAATGGTTCTGTCTTGAGATTCGTCACTTTGATACATTTTGGCCATTTTTCGTCCCCTTTGCAAATTTCACACACAATTCACTCAAATGAGTTTTGATGCATGAATTATATATTTTGGGGATTATCTAGCTCGACTATCATCATCATTGCTAGTCTTTTACCGATTGAATGGTAAGAATTTCACTATCTTTAGCTCAATTAGGTTGAACCCTCGAGTTTGTGGCTTATATGTATTTTTCTTGATGTAATTCATATATGTTTGTGATGAGCTTATTGATTGTTGATGAATGATATTTGTTAAATTGTATTTGGTGATGAAAAACTTGGCTTGATTTCATTTACAAGGGCTATATATAACTTTTTCTATTTTTGACGCCCGCCAAGTGTTCGATAAAACGTTTCAATGAAAAAAATTCATCACCTACATGACTCTCTCGATTTCAAAAGTCTCATATATTTATAGAGATCATGTTTTTGCAAATCAAATGATTTTTCATAAGCTTCTACAAGTCGTATGATTCGACTCTTCTATTTGGTTTAAAAGCTTCAATGTTCAAATGGCTCGATACATCTGCATTTTTACTTGCGCACTTTGATAAGAATATATGATGTATTTATCGTGCTAACATTCTTTTGATGATTCCAAAGGGGAGAAACGGTTATAAGCTCTTTAGCTCAAAGAAGCTAAGATAAGCTTAACTAATAGAAGCTAAGCTATGGCTTCCTAAAGCCATAAGTTGTGTATAATTCTTGGTCCATTGGTTGTAGTATGGACGTATATATGTTTCTAATGATGTCTCTTTGAGGGGGAGCTTTTAAGTTATTGATACTTAAGCTCAATATCGAAAAGCTAAGATTTTAGCTTATGGTTAAGTTGCTTCTATATTACTCTTGTTGTGCATGTTGATAGGGGGAGCATTTGCTATATGTGTTTGATAATCTCTCTACTCCCATCCTTGTGTTTTTATTGCATGGAATGTTGTCGCTCACAACGGAAAGTTCCTGTTTACCGGTAAAAATGTTTTGTTTTCAAAATCGACCTCGTTAAAATTGTTTTGGTTTGTAATCATCAAAAAGGGGGAGATTGTTTGATAAATGGTTTTATCATGATTTTGATGATTTTGTTTTTATACCAAAACAATGTTTTTAAAAGGTTGTCCAAATACTCCTAAATGATTTAAAATAGTTTTAATATTTTCCGGAGTATTTCTACAAGTTTATTTTCGATATAAATTGGACAACACATTTAATGATTTTATGTCAATGGGTTTTTACATGGAAACTTAGTTTCTAAATGTTGTCCTAATACTCTCGATTGGTCTAAAATGTTTTTACGAATTTTTCGGAGTATTTATTGGAATTTATATCGGACAACACTTTTTGTATTAATGTGTTATTTCATCAAAACTATATTTCTAATGTTGTCCTAAATACTCCCGATCGATTTAAAATGTTTTTACGGATTTTTGGAGTATTTTTGAGGTTTATTTTCAACAAAAATCGGACAACATTTCATTTTGGAAGTCGGACCGGTCGACCAAAGAGCGACAGTACGGGAATGCATTGCACGAAAGTAACTTACGGAACTCCCAAAATGAGTCGGGGGACCGGTCACCATGGTGGGCACCGGTCGCACCTAGGCGGCACGGCCGACCACCCCCGGACCAAGTCTCCCGTTGATTTTTTTGCGTTCTTTTCTTAACTTAATAGTGCGCGACCGCCTCAAGTTTAATGACAAAATTCGGCCGTTGTGCAAACAGACAACTTTTCCCTAAATTGTGGAATTGATTTCTAACAGCTATAATCTTGATTTTAATTGCAATTTTTTTGTAGATATCGATTCCAAGAGTGAGCCTATCAAGTAACAATCACCTCCTATAAATAGAGGAAGATTTGAAGCACAACAACATGAGAGAAAACTACAACACAACAAGATACACTCAAGAATACACTTGTTCTTACATTGTCTTATTTCTTGTTGTAATTTGCCTAGCTATTCACTTTCACATTCTTGAGGTCTAGGCTTTTCTTGATTACACTTGCACTCTATTGTATTATCAATTATCGAGTTGTAATCTTGAATTTGGGTAATCATTCAACACAAGATATCCTTGTGAGTGTTCTTGTGGTAAGAACACACTTGGGTGATCTAGGTGTTAGGTGTGAGAAGATTGTGGTAATCTTCTTGTTGAGGTGTTGAAGAATTTGGTATTCTTCAAGGTTGAAGATTGTGGTGATCTTCACAAGGTGCCGTTGGAGATTGTGGTAATCTTCAAGAGAGATTGTGGTAATCTCAAAGGTGGTGTTGAAGAAGAGTGTGGTGCTCTTCAAGGTGTTGTTGTAAGTTGGTGTTGTATTAATTTGTGGTAAATTAATAAAATTTTTTTTCTTTTTGAAATCCATCCCGGATATACTGGGGTGGTAGAGGATTAGGCCCTAGGTGGGTTGAACCTCTTTAAATCGACGTGTGTTGTTTACATTCCGCACCTTTATTATTGTGTTTGAGCATTCGATTGCAAAAAGAGGGCGAAATCGAAAAGATGGAGATAATCTATTCACCCCCCCTCTAGATTATCGTAGCCGCTTGGACTTACACCCATTTCCACCGTTAAAATCATAGCACGTAGTTTTTTTCTCTGGAAATATATAAAACAAATTATATATATATATATATATATATATAGGGATTAGTTCAAATGAGACCAACCCTTAGGTTAGTCCATAGGAACAACATGGACTCTTGATTTAAAATTTTAAATGGTGTAGATCATTCTAGTTATTTTAGGCTAATAAGGGTATATTTGTACTTTCTATATCATCAATTTATTAAATAGGCGGGTTAATATCTTTAATTGCTATTTTTAAGGTAAATACAATTTTACCTTTTCAGTTGGCCGATTTTTAGGGAGAAAAAACGCATCACTTTATACCTGGTTTTGTTTTACCATATATTTAGTTTAGTAGAATTGTATACTTAGTTCAGTGGACTTGTATATTTAGTCATGTTTTATTGTATATTTAGTTCAGTGGATTTGTATACTTGGTTCAGTGGAATCGTATTCTTAGTTATATAAGTAGTTTAGTAAGTAGTTTTAGTGAATTTGTATACTTAGTTCTGTGGATTTGTATACTTAGTTCAATGGAATTGTATACTTAGTTATATAAGTAATTCAGTGGAATTGTGTATTTAGTTCATTATAATTGTATACTTAGTTAAATGTTTATGTATACTTAGTAATATTTTAAAATGCATAGTTAGTTCAATGTAATTATATACTTAGTTAAATGTTTTTGTATACTTAGTAATGTTTTAATGTACAGGTAGTTTAATGTAATTGTATACTTTAGTTAATTGTTTATGTATACTTAGTAATGTTTTAATGTGTAGTTAGTTTAGTGGAATTGTATACTTTTCATTAATTGTTGCATGATTCTGTTGCCAAATTTGAAAAATTTGCAGTTCTTATGAAGAAGGGAGAGAAAGGAAAGGTGAATCGCGTGATTATGGGGACGTGATCAATAACAGATCACGTCCCTAATTTGTAGGAGGCGGTTACCATATTTAGTTTCTTGAATTCCTATTTTACCCCTTCTAATGTATACTTTCATATGAATTGTTGTATATATTTGTTCATATATTGGCCATTGATTTATTTTTTTGATGGTGTAGATCTGTCTTATGGTCTTACCTAGAAGGGTGGTCTCACATGATCTCCTCCATATATATATATATATATAGATTGTTGGTTCTGGGTGAAAAAAATAGATATTTAGGAAGGGTGAAAAATAGATAGAATCAACATAACATAAAATGATGAGAACCGAGAAGAAAATGATGAGAACCGAGAAGAAGATAGTAAAGAAATAAATGAAAAATATTTCTGAAAAAGAAAAAATGTTTGAGAGAATATACTGGAAGTAAGAATCGAGAGGAGATGGATAACACACAAATGAATTGTGAAAAGCCTAACCAGCAAAAATGATCTTTCCACCTACTCAATAAATCATAGCCCTTCATTTGGACACGTGTCAAAATCGTGTGAACCCAACAATTCTCAAACCTATTGAAAGAACATTTTAGACTTGGGCTTTGGGCCGAAAATAACAAAAAATGCGTTTGATGTGGGCTTGGATTAAAATAAGAAATCAATTTCTGAATGGGCTTTTTATAGTATATATTTTGGCTTTATTGTAGAGTTTATTTATTTGTCTTTTTATGTGTATTATCAAATTATCAATCATCAATTCTTAATAATTCAATTTATTAAATATATTTAAATTTAAATTAAATTATTTATTTGTTTCTTTATTATTATTATTATATTATTATTATTGTTGTATATATATATTTATTTATTATAATTATTATTATTATCTAATTTAAAATATAATATTTTATTATTATTATTATATTGCAATATAATAATCAATTTTTTTCCGTATTACATTAGTTTATTATTATATATACAGATATTATTATATTATTATTTTTTTTAATTTAATATACAATTATTTAATTATAGTTTGATTTTAATAATTTGTTTTCAGGAAATATAACACTATTTGGAATAACGTCTTTTGAAAAAAGCTCATCAAGTACAATGGTTTATCCATTTTCCAACAGTCCACTTAGCGATATCACGAATGGTATGTTCAGTAATATTTTTATTTAGATAAAAAGAAATATACTTTTATATTCAATAACAATAATAATAATGATAATATTTAAAAATTATTATTAGTTTCGGGCACACGATTACTTTCTAGAAAAATATCATTAATCATGGCGTATCTAAGAATGGTACATCCGGGACATCCTCTTCGATGAGTTCGAAAGAAGCTGTAATAATTGATCTCACAGAAGATGAATTGAATGAAGCTCATATGACTTCAAATAATACTGTAGTCTATGAAAACTCTGGGGTAATGTAACTGAGATTGAGCTCATGTGTGACGTATTAAATTCTTCAAGTGATGGTGAGTGAAATTTTTAATAACTTTAAATCTCATATATGAGTTTATTAATATTATTTTATAGTTTCTAATTCTAATTAGTGTAAATATTATTTTTTCAGAGTATTGGGATATTGGGGATGCGAGTTATAAATGCGAATTCTGTGGAGTATTATTTTGGTTCGAAGAAAGACAGTTCTCCTATCCAAAATTAAAGCTTTGCTACTCTTCGTGTTGTTGACATGGAATTGTTCAACTTCCTCTCATCAAACAACCACCGAATGTTCTTCAAGATCTATTGTTTGGAGTTAGAAATAAGAGCAAACACTTTCAAGAGAATATAAGATCATATAATAATATGTTTTGTTTTACATCTGTGGGAAGCAAGATTGACACAGATGTAAAACAAAGGAAGATGTCCTCTGATTTTTCGAATATATGGACACAATTATCACCTCATTGGAAGTTTGTTGGCGTCGGATGGATCGATGCACAAATTCGCTAAACTCTACATATATGATACGGAAAATGAGATAACTCATAGGTTGAATTTTGTCAGGTTTATTTATTTTTACTGTTTGGCGTCTCTTTATTATTATCTTCTTACGTATTATGAATGCAATTGTGTTTAACTTTGAAAAAAAACTACTTTAATTTGTAGGCAAGGGAGTGACAATAATAATTTGCACGAAGTTATCGTGTTTGAATTGAAGAGAATGTTGGATGAAAACAATGTATTGGTCAAATCTTTCAGAATAGCAAAAGAAAAGATTCGAGAACATGGATTTTTGGACATAAAATTACGTTTGATTGGTAAACGAAGTACGAATGCTAGGAGATATATTATGCCAATGAGCAGTGAAGTTGCCATTTTGATTGTTGTTGATTTTGATCGTGCTTTAGGCGATAGGGATATTGTGGTTGAAACAAAATCTGGAGTTTTACAGCGGATAAATGAATTGAATGCCTCATATTTGGCCTTGCAGTATCCATTGTTATTACCTTATGGTGAATATGGTTTCAGAGAAGAAATGCCATTTTCAAGCCATAAGACAAATATACTGGTGGAAGAAGAACAATTAGTATGTGTGAATACTTCGCATACATATTACATGATCGAGAACGTGAATCATCGATTGTTTTGTCATCTAGGAGATTGTTTAAACAATTTGTTATTGATGTCTATACAATGGTCAGTCCTCCCGATTGAAATATATGCGTTTGAATCAGAAGAAGTTGCGTTGTGATATATAAAGGTTTGACTGATGATGTTTTGCGTGGGGACATTGATCCAAGTACTTAGGATAAATGCATTATATTACCTTCAACTTTCACCGAAGGTGCTCGATATATGATACAAAATTATCAAGATGCAATGGATATATGTCGATGTGTAGGTTATCCGGATCCGTTTATAACATTTACTTGTAATCCCAAATGGCCAGAGATCATTTGTTTTCTTCAGAAATAGAATCAAAATCCCGAGGATCGTCCCGATATTGTTTACAGAATCTTTAAACTCAAGCTAAATTCTTTGATCAATCATCTTCGATAAAATAAACTATTTTGGAAAGTAATAACAGGTTAATATTTATTTTTTAAATACGTTTTATATATGTTTACTAATATATTAAATATATCTTTATTTTGGTATATTGTCTCTATTTCTTATTATTTTATTATTATATTGCAGTTATTTATACGATAGAATTTCAAAAGTGTGGTTTGCCTCATGCCCATATATTGTTATTTCTGGCGAAAGAAGCAGATATCCAACTGCAGATGATATAGATCGAATTATATCAGCCGAAATACCTTACGAGAGAATTAATCAATGTTATTATGCTGTAGTAAGGGATCATATGATTCATGGTCCATGTAGTGATGTCAGGAAAAACTCACCGTGTATGGTTGATGGCCGTTGCACTAAATATTTTCCCAAAAAATTTATGGATGCAACGACTATTGATGAAGAAGGTTATCTGCATTACAGACGCAGGAATGATGGCCGAATATTTGGAAAAAAAAATGGTATGCCTCTGGATAACAGATATGTTGTGTCGCATAATCGTCAGTTGTTACTCAAATATGAAGCTCACATAAATGTGGAATGGAGTAACCAGACCAGATCGATTAAGTATTTGTTCAATTATGTCAACAAAGGAAATGATAGTGTTACATCGTCATCTTATATAAGCACCAACTATGAGGACTCGGGGAAAAACATTGATGAAGTGAGCATATATTATGTCTGTAGGTATATATCGTCATGTGAAACAACATGGAGGTTATTGGGATTTGAGATCCAATATAAATATCCTTCAGTTGAACGACTCAACTTCCATCTTTCGAATGAGCAGAATGTTATTTTCGATGATAACGATTGAATAGACGACATGCTTAAGAAAGATTCAGTTAAAGAAAGTATGTTTTTAACATGGATGGAAGCAAACAAAATATATCTCAAAGCCTGTGAGCTAACCTATGGTGAAGCCCTAACAAAATTCACATGGAAACCAAAATTTAGAAAGTGGATGCCAAGAAAAATGGAAATCAATAGGTGGAGTGTATTTCGTCCTCCAAGTGCTGGGGATATGTACTATTTTTGGTATCTTATCAATATTGTTCGTGGGGCTACGTGTCATGATGACTACAAGAAGGTCAATGGTATTCAACACTCTTCATACCGTGAAGCTTGCTATGTTATTGGTTTGTTAGAAAACGATAGAGAATATATTGACGCCATCACTGGGCTTCTGCAGAGAGCCTTAGAAGTTTATTTGCGTCATTGCTCTCATCTGAATCTTTCAGCAGACTAGAAGCAGTATAGGATAAGTGTTGGCAATATCTTTCTGATAATATTCTATATAGACGACGATGCCTTCTCCAACATCAAGGTACTAACTAAAGTATTATTATATGTTAAATATCATATATATTTTTCTAATAACATCATTCTAGATATCATAGTATTTTTTAAATTAGTATTATTTATCTAATATCGTATTATTTCTCTTACAGAACTGGTATTGAGTGAGAATGAAATAAAAATCTTGCTATGTTGGAAATTGAAGTTTTTTTGAGAAGTCGTGGCACGAGTCTACGTGATTTTGATACGATGCCATTTCTAGATGCGGACAATACTAGGAGTAGCCGAAACAAATTAATATACGACGAGCTTCGTTATGATCGTAAGGCTCTTTCGGTCGAGCACAAGAACCTCATTTCCAGACTCAATGACGAACTTTACTCTAAAATAATTACTGCAGTGGAATCAAATAAAGGTGGTATGTTCTTTATATACAGATATGGGGGCACATGCAAAACATTCTTGTGGAGAGCTTTATCTGCAGGTTTGAGATCGAAAGGAGAAATTGTGTTGGAACGCGGCATCGAGTGAAATAACGTCCCTTTTGCTGCCTGGTGAAAGGACTGCACATTCCCATTTTGTTATTCCTTTAAACCCAAATCAAGACTCAACTTGCAATATCAAACAGGGGAGTCTGCTTGCTGAGTTGATTATATATTCTAAACTTATAATTTGGGACGAAGCACCGATAATGAACAAGTATTGCTTTAAAGCGTTGGATGAAACTTTACGATCTTTTTTAAAATTAGTCAACCGCGGAATGAAGATTTACCATTTGGAGGGAAAACTATTATATTTGGTGGAGACTTTAGACATATATTACTTGTTATACCTAA
The DNA here is from genome assembly GCA_016081115.2 of Rehmannia glutinosa. NCBI lineage: Eukaryota > Viridiplantae > Streptophyta > Magnoliopsida > Lamiales > Orobanchaceae > Rehmannia > Rehmannia glutinosa. The sequence continues at coordinate 596,435 of JABTTQ020003124.1, forward strand.
GGAAAGTCGATAGGATATAGTTAATGCCACGATAAATTCATCGCACTTGTGGAAAGATTGCACAATACTGAGACTGACTAAAAACATGCGTCTTCAAAGCCTCAGTCAAGCCGATGATTATACAGATTTGGCGCAATTCTCAGAATGGATAACAAGCATCGAAGATGGAACAATCGGAGGATCTAATGATGGTTATGCCACTATTGATATACCTAAAGATATTCTTCTCGAATCCTCTGGTGATCCAATTGCAACAATTGTACAGAATACTTATCCAATGTTTAAAGTCCCCATTAATGATCCTACCTACTTGAAAGAAAGGGCGATATTGGCACCGAGCCTTAATGTTGTTGGGTCCATAAATCAATATATGACGTCTTTAAATTCATCGGAGGGGCAGACTTATTTGAGCTTAGATAACACGTGTAAATTTGATGCTAATGTTGACTTCTTGCATGATCTGCATACGCCATAATATTTGAATGGGATAAGATGTTCCGGTGTTCCTAATCATGAGTTGCATTTGAAGGTTGAGACTCCAGTTATGCTCTTGAGGAACATGGACCACTCAACTGGATTGTGTAACAGAACTAGATTGGTAATTACGAGGCTCTCCAAACATGTACTTGAAGATAAAATTCTCACTGGAACAAATGCATGTCAGAATGTGTTGATACCGTGAATGACACTGACACCGTCAGACCTCAGAATTCCACTCAAGTTTCAACGTAGACGGTTTCCTCTGATCGTTTCTTATGCAATGACCATAAACAAGAGCCAAGGACAATCTCTCTCCAATGTCGGTCTGTATTTGAAGAATCCAGTATTCAGTCATGGCCAACTATACATTGTTGTTTCCCGAGTCACCAATCGGAAGGGATTGGAAATATTAGTATGTGGTGAAGATGAATCAAAAAACAAACAAACGGCAAATGTTATGTACAAAGAAATTTTTCAAAAATTTGTGGTTATTAATTTGTTCGAGACGATGTTTGTACATTTTCTATTTTTATTTAATGTATAATAATATTTATATACATCCAATTGATATATCGGACACAACAAACCCAATATCGTAAGACACAATAAGTTTCATATTGTTCGACATTACACTCACTGTACATCGCACGGGTGTAACGCTAGTTTATCTAATGGTATCCACTATCTACAATCGTACAAATATAATATTATAATCAAATTACAATAATAAAAATGGACTCCATCATTATAAGCTTTTTAGATTATTATATACTTAAAATACTACTTCAAATCTAGTGAATCAAACATATTTTTCATTTCCAAACCCACATAAAGCTAATTTTAATTCATTCATCTAAACATAATTTTATTTTTCACATAAATACCAAAAAATTCTCAAAATTTATTTTTCAAAATTAGAAACTGGAAATGGACCAAGACAACATAACCTTACAAGACCTTAAATATTGATTATGTCAGCCCAAGTGGCTTCAAGCCTACTGCCTACCACAACACAAAAACATGATATGCACTCAAAAATTTGTTGTTGTATTAATTGAACAAGAGTCATAGTTTGGGGACCATACTTCAAACATCAAAGTCATATTTAATAACTGAAAATTGCCTACAAGTACAAGTATACTCATATTTTGGCAGTTGCAGCAATATAAGTTTCCATCAAACATTGACAATAAGAACCCTGGATACAATATTTTCTTGCAAGTAGACTGATGCCAGAAAATAAAAAATAAAAAGTTGAATCTTTATGCCGCAACCTAACTTTGTAGTCATATATGTTGATTAATCGATAGACGGTCGTTCATAGAACATTAAGATTCGGTAGTTTTTCATTGCTAGCCTGAGGCAACAAAACTGACATTTATGATATCTAGGGTTGTCACTGACTTTTTGGGGCTCATGACCAAAAGGAAAAAAAAAGGTATCTATAAAAAAAAGATACAAATAAATATTTTATATACGTACGTACAAACATGTTCAGACCAGTTACGAAATAAGACTAAGTTTCAATGTCTTGAAACTGAAAGAAAAAAACGTTTCTTTTTATTTTGATTTTAGAAGTTAGATTCATTTTTTAGTACAATTATGATAGCAATAGAGCTGTCAAAAAAACGGCTCGGCCGAAGAGCTTGACCAGATGGGCTGGTAGTAATAGGGACTAATTGGGCTACGATTTTGTAGGCCCAAAAAGACTTGGACCTATTTGGCCCAGCCCATTAGGCCCGAAACACCAGACTGGGCTGGAGCAAATCAAATGTATTTTTAATACATGGCCCAACAGGCCAGCACCGGGCCTGGTCGGCCTCGACAATTTTGACAGCTCTAAGCTAATGCCATTTGGTGTTTCTCTTTTATTTTTTGGGGCCCTATAAAACAATTTAATAAAATATGTATACGGATATATAAATACTTAATTAATTTGGGGCCGCTGAAAATCGAAGACCCTAGACTATCGCCCTCAGTGACTACCATGAGGGACGGCCTCCTGATATCTAATCTCATGCATTTTATCTTATCTTACAACTGCTTCTACCAAATAAAACATATAAATATGCTGCATTCTTTTTCAGTTTTCACTAATCTGCTACAAAATCACTTCTCATATGGGCATTTCTTGATTAACTTTGTTGGATCCTTTTGATCTTGAGTATTCTTCGTCTTCTTCTCTTTTGAATTCATATTTTTCTAGTTTTTGTGATCATTTTTCTTATCCTACAAGTTGTCAAGTTTGTGTGTTAGTCATTTAACTTTCAAATATTTATGTATTAGTCCCATAACTTAACAATTTCGCTTTTGATCCTATAATTTAATAAACTTCATCAATTTAGTTATATATAAACAATCTCCAAATTTTATCTTGGACTAGCTTAAAAGGGCATAGTCAATTACGACCGTGTGAGGTCCAACATGTTTTCGTACAGAAATTAAGCTGTTTGACACATGTTTTTATCTTAATTTTGATGATTTTATTTTTACACCAAAACAATGTTTTTAATTGTTGTCCAAATACTCCTAAATGATTTAAAATGTTTTTACTATTTATTCGGGGTATTTCTTCAAGTTTTATTTTAGATAAAATTGGACAACACTTTTAATGATTTTATGTTTATAAGTTTCTACTTCAAAACAAGGTTTCTAAATGTTGTCTAAATACTCTCGATCGGTTTAAAATATTTTTACTAAATTTTTGGAGTATTTCTTGAGGTTTATTTTCGACAAAAATTGGACAACATTTGTCTCGAGGTCAACCTGGCCGCCTTTATAGGGCAACCCGTGCACGAAGATGAATTTTGGAATAAAAAATGAGACGGACTTGAAATTGGCCGGTCGACCGGTCGATCAGAGGTGTCGACCGTCGACATCCCCGGCCGACCGGCACTGGCACTCGTTTTGAAACAGAACAAAACACTCTTGGTTTTTCATTAAGGGGGACCGGTCAAGGTATAGGTCGACCGGTCGAAGACCCCCTTGACCAGTCGCCCCGTGTTAAATTGTCGATATGTTCATTTCAATTCTATTTCTATGCGACCGGTCGCCCTCAAGTTTGACAGCAAAATTCTAACCGTTGTGAAGCAGACAACTTTTCCTTAATTTGTGGAATTGATTTCTAACAGCTATAATCTTGATTTTAATTGCAATTGTTTTGTAGATATCAGATTCCAAGAGGAGCCGAGCCTATCAAGTATCAATCTTCTCCTATAAATAGAGGAAGTTTTGGAGCAACCAATACAACCATTGAGATACAACACAACAAGATACACTTCAAGCAAACACTTGTTCTTCATAGTTATTATTCTTGTTGTAATTTTGCCTAGCTTATTACTTTCACATCCTTGAGGTCTAGGCTATTCTTGATTACACTTTGCACTCATATTGTAATATTCATTATTGAGTTGTAATCTTGAGTTTTGGTCATCATTCAACACAAGACATCCCTTGTGAGTGTTCTTGTGGTAAGAACACACTGGGGTGATCTAGGTGTTAAGTGTAAGAAGATTGTGGTAATCTTCTTGTTGAGGTGTTGAAGAATTTGGTATTCTTCAAGGTTGAAGATTGTAGTAATCTTCACAAGGTGCCGTTGGAGATTGTGGTAATCTTCAAGAGAGGTTGTGGTAATCTCAAAGGTGGTGTTGAAGAAGAGTGTGTTGCTCTTCAAGGTGTTGTTGTAAGTTGGTATTGTATTAATTTTGGTAATTAATAAAATCTTTTTCTTTTTGAAATCCATCCCGGATATATTGGGGTGGTAGAGGATTAGGCCCTAGGTAGGTTGAACCTCTATAAATCAACGTGTGTTGTTTACATTCCGCACCTTCTATATTGTCTTGGCTTGTTTTGTTCGAAAAAGAGGGTAAAATCGAAAAGATGGAGATAATCTATTCACCTTCCCTCTAGATTATCGTAGCCGCTTGGACTTACAAGTGGTATCAGAGCCAAACTCTTTGGCAAGCTCATTTCACATCGCGAGTGAAGAGGAACGATCGTCGGCTACGAATGAAGCTCACCTTTCCTAAAAGACTCCACCACCAAGCCACCTCGATTTGATTCCAAAAATTTGGCATTTTGGAAAGAAAGAATGGAATGCTATTTACAAGGTTGCGGGTTCGATATTTGGAACGTCGTCATAAATGGAGAATCCATTCGGATGAAAGAAACACCATACTCCTCCAAAGCTCTCAAGGAGCTCAATGATGAAGAAAAGAAAACCATCTCCTTAAATGGTAAAGCTCTCAATATTTTGTATTGTTCACTTACTAATTTGGAATATGAACATATTGTAGGAATTCGATCGGCACATGAAGTATGGAAAAAATTAGAAGCCATCTATGGAGTATATGCAAAAGCATCTACTTCTCAAAGGGATACAAGATCATATCTAAGGAACAAGCCTTTTACAACTTCCAACTATGAAGTAGTCGAACAATGTTTTATGGGCATCGAAGAAGAAAACGAGGTATGTCTTAAACCCTCTACTTCCTATGATATTGTCATTCAAAATGATTATAGTGATTTACAAAATGATTTTGATGATCTTCAAAATGAATTCCAAAATTTACTAGTTAAGTACAAAAATTTGAAAAAGGAATTCAATGTTTTGAAAAATGAAAAGGATAGTTTATTTACTTACTATGAATCACTATCATGTGCTCACACCACTACACTTGACAAGGTTAGAAACCTTGAAAAACAAAATAGTACTCTTGTTGAGGATATAAAGTGCATGAAAAATGATTTATCAAAATCCAACTTGAGTACCAATAAATTGTCCAATGTTGTGAATGATAATTGTTGTGATAATTTAAATAGTGAACTTGATTATGAGCCTAATATTTTCAAGCATATGAAAAGGAATCGAGTTCCTATGCATGTTAGTAATATTACTTGCTTTTATTGCGATAAGAAGGGCCATACGGTAAATACTTGTCGGGCTAGAAATAGCTCAAATTATTGTTGGAGACCTAAAAGTCTCAAAGCTAATCCCAAAGGACCCAAGTACTTGAGGATACCACAAAACAATGTTATATTAGGTACCCGTGAAATAATAATCGAAGAAAATTCATACCGCCAAGAAAACATCAAATGACCATTTCATTTGATCAAAGGAGAAAACACCTTCAACAAAGTCATTTTCCAAGAAGAAATAATAATCAAAAATGGGATGAACAAAATCCTTGAAATGGCAAAGACATCATCAACAAGATGATTTTCCAAGAGAAAGACACTTTCGAAAATGGGAAGGCCACAATGCTTGGAAATGGAGCAATTGGAGAAACCATCATCAACAAGAAGATTTTCAAAATGGAACAAAATCCTATTTAAATATGCATTTTTTTCCTTTGCATGTCTTTATTTGTGTCTTTATTGCAATATGAGGTTTCATATTTTTAAAATATAGGTCTTCAATATATTTGTGAGTTTCAAAATATTTTTGAAAAGAATACCTTGCATGATGTTTCTAAAACTCTTGTGCATTTAATTAGACTTATGTGGTTTATTATCTCCTATGTAGTTATATAGCACAAGCATGCTTAAGATATCTCTTATTGCTTAGCCTACACATGTATTATTGTGTTTGTGCAAAATTTGGTTGAAGAATTGTGTAGGATTTACATATCTCTTTCAATGGTTATCTACTCGTAATATATCAAGAGAGATATGAACTATCGAGGTACGCTTATTATTGCTATCATAAACTCGATACATGTTATGTCATATGCCTAGGTGCTTATTTTAATAAGTCATGCATTTTATTGCACATATAAATGCCATTATTCTTGGATGCTTATGTCAAAGCTTTTGTTCATATGATTCTTGTAAATGAGGTCTCAACTATGTGCTCTCGTATTTTCATATTTCAAAAGAGACCTTATATAACTTTCTACAAGCTTATGTGAACTTACATATTGTATTATATTCTTGATGATTTTCTTTAAGCATAGTATGTGTTACTTAAAATAGTGTATCTATTATTCAATATTACTATGCTCGTGTGCAAAATATCTTGTTAAGATTTTGCAGAAATTTGTGATATTTCGCAACAAGTTTGATGAACAAGACAAGGTTAGTAGCTCAATGATATTATCAAGAAGAAGGTAATGGTTTTGATGTAATATTTGCACTCATAGCACATTTAGAAGTTATTTGCACTTTACTTGCCCATTCTTATTTTGAGAAAATTTCAAGCTTTACCAAATGGATGTTAAATCCAATTTTCTAAATGGTTTTATTCAAATAGAAGTCTATCGAAGCTTAAAATTTTTAGGCCAAATCATTTTTATAAAAAGGCCTTGTACGGTTGATACAAGTACCCCATATATAGTTTGATAGACTTAGCTATTTTTGCAAAATAATTTTACAAAAGGTAAAGTTGATACTACACTTCTTGTTTTGAAAAAGGGCAAGGTTGTTTACTTGTGCAAATTTATGTTGATAATATTTTTGGTGCTACTAATGAATATTTGTGCAAGATATTTTTCCAAGTCAATGCAAGGTGAACCTAAGATGGTCATGATAAGGGAAGCTCAAATTTGATCATTGGAATTCAAGCTCAACAATGCCAAGAATGTGATTATATTCCACACTCAAAAGAAGAAGTGAGGCATTGAAGAAGAAAGAACCATGTCAACCAATTTGGCCACAAATGTGAAAATTGACAAAGGTTGAGATAGGCATGTTGATTGACAAACGGATTCGAGGTATGTTTATTACTCCTTAGACTCGACATTCTATATGCCTTATGTTTATATGCTCGACTTAAAACAATCCCAACGAATCTCTTTAAAGTGTCGTTAAAAGAAATTTTCAAATACTTGTAAGACACTTCTTCTTATGACTTGTTCATCCAAAGTTTTAAAACGTTATTATTTTTCGGGATAACAAGTCCGGTGTAAATTTTATTGTTTAAAATATGGTTCGTCATAATCGAACTAAACATATTAAGATCCGATATTTTTTAAGGGATGGCATGTTTTAACAAAAACTTGAGATGTGTTTAATTACGTCTCAAGGATAACTCGCGGACTTTTTAATCGCTCACCGCCGAGTATTTTATCTCATTTCGAGCTTGATTAAGACATAATGTATATTGAATAAGGTCTACGTTTGCATTTTGAACATTTTTAAAACTTAGGGGCGAAAAATTGGATTTTTGGATCAAACTTCGAAATTTGCAAAACAGAAAGAAAGAATTTGAAGGGGCAAGAGAGCCGAGGCCGATCGTCGCTCGACCCTCCAACCGGTTGCCCCTGCTGGTTTTTCAGAATAAAATGCTTTCTGTTTCCAGACTTAGTTTTTTGGCGTTTTTCTTCCTTTCTTCGTCCCATTGTCATTTGCACACACAATTCACTCCAAATGAGTTTTGTTGCATAAATTACATATTTTGGGGATTATATTGCTCGTTTATCATCATCATTACTTGTCTTTACCGATTGAATGGTAAGATTTCTACTCCTTTATCTCAATTGAGTTGAACCCTTGAGAACTTGGCCTATATGCATATTTCTTGATGTAATTCTTATATAATTGTGTTGTGATTGATGATTGTTGATGGATGATATTTATCAAATTGCTTTTGGTGATGAAAAACTTGGTTTGATTACATTTACAAGGGCTATATACATCTTCTTTAAAACTTGACGCCCGCCAAGTGTTCGATAAAATATTTCAGTGAAAAATTCATCACCTACATGATTCTCTCGATTTCAAAAGTCTCATATATTTATAGAGATCATGTTTTTGCAAATCAAATGATTTTTTATAAGCCTCTACAAGTCGTATGATCGACTATTTCTTCCTATTTGGTCTATAAGCTTCAATGTTCAAAATAGCTCGATACATCAGTTTAGTTGCGCACTTTGATATAATTATATGATGTTTTTATCGTGCTAACATTCCTTTTGATGATTCCAAAGGGGGAGAAACAGGTTATAAGCTTATTAGTTCATAGAAGCTAAGTTAAGCTAAACAAAAGAAGCTATAAGCTATGGCTTCTGTAGGTCCCAAGGGGTGTGAGTGTAAGGTTTAGGAGGGGGGGTTGAATAAACCTTACCAACTTTTCGATTTAGTCCTTTTAAATATTCGAGTTAATACTTCACGGTGAGTCCTTGATGGATGGCTAAGTTAGTTAATCGCCAGAGTTAGTTACTCAGCAGACTGATCGAAATTTGTTGATAGAATAACTCGATTGTTTTGATCAAGACTTAAGTCGATGTGATTTGTTTTTTTCAGCGGAAGACTTTACACCCTTAAATTTGGTTTAGTACTTAGAGATTATCAAGTGGATAGCAAATTTTATCAGCAGAGTTAAATAAGTAAGATGCAAAAATTAAAGTGCTGAAATGTAAATGACACAATAAGTTTTTATAGAGGTTCGAAGATGGGGTAATTCTTCTACTCCTCTCTTCTCCAACTCCTGGAGGAATCCACTAGGTATTGATCAGTATACAGAGTGGTAACAGTCCAGATACAAGTCTTGATCACCCACTTGCTCAAGCTCTTTGGATTTGATCACGAAGCCCTCCAAAAACATGAGACTGGTTCGACCTTGAACCTTTCTACAATCCTCCGTGGAATGCGGACTTTGATTCTTCAACAATTTCCTCTTCAACTCGATTGAAGTTATCTTTCCTTCACGGTGAGTGTTGGATTGATTTTCTTCGTAGTGTAGGCTTGAGGATTAATCTTGAATTATTTTAGAATATCTTAGGTTACGATTCAAATGTATACTTGAATATTCGTGGTTCGAGTAACCTTCTCTCGTAGTCATTCCTCGGCCTTTTATAGTGATCATTCAAAAATCGCCCGTTGAAGAGATAGGCTTATTTTTGAAAGTCACTTGTGGTCGTTGGCTTGTCTTGTTGCGATCCTTGAAATTGCCACTTCCTCGTATGAATTGTTCTTGACTTTTCGTAGTTCGACATGGTGCGTGCTTCCCATCGTTCATTCCTTTTGCACGCAACGGGGACTGAGCACTTCGAGAAAGGTAGTATGGAGGTATTACTTGTTTAAGTAATTCCTTGATTTTACGCAAACGGATCTCTTCCGATTATCTCGACTTGACCGCATTTCCTTGTTTTCCTGTGTGACTTAGAGTCGCCTTCCAATCATGGATGACTCTTTTTCACACTTCAACTTGAGACTTGGCTATCTTGAGTTGACTTGACGATACTCTACTCACCGCATCTCACCGCTCCTTGATCGAGTTCCGTCTTCTCTTCTTTGCCACACTCATTGTCTTGCAGTGAGTCTTCCTTCTAGTCTCCGGTTGTCTTCTTGCATGTTTAGGCATAGTGACGATTTAACTCACTTGACCAGCCCTATTTATTACAATGCGGTTTACAACGAAAATGGGGTGCCAACTTCCTATTCTAAGTTTTACATGGCATTCATCAAAATCTAAACAATAAATTTCCCAACAATTTCCCCCTTTTTGATGATGCCAAAACTTAAAACATTCAAAATGAAAATAGCAAAGATACATACAGATAGTGCATTCACAGAGAATGTATGCGTAGAATCAATTATTTTATTGATCATAACATTCTTGTCCTTTACACAACTGTTTACAAGGTGTATCAGAGCAAACATCTATGTCTACGCAAAAATAGAGAATTTACAGATTTATTACAGAAGACTTACATAAAATGTATTTACATAGTAAGATACATGAAGGGGTGGACAACAACACTTCATCTCCTTCGCTGCCTCCTTCTTTCATCTTCTTGATTCTGTCATCTTGGTCTTCTTCTCTTTTTCTCATCTTCACTGCCTTCTTCTTCTTCTTTTCATATGCTTTCCGGGCAGCCTTCATCTCTTCTTAGTCTCTCTTGTCTCTCCTCCCATAGCTGAGTTTGTCTTTTATTTTCTTCTTCGATTCTTTTCACATACTCAAGATTGTTTTTAGCCACTTGCGGATTGGCTACTTGGTCAAGACGGCACCATGAGATCCCTCCTTTCTTGCCGGATCTATGTACTCAATGTTTTTGGGCGGAGGCCTGGGTCTCAAACCTCTTCCTCCACCACGCTTCTTCTTCTTCTTCCTGCGGGCGTGTATTGTCGGGGTCTTCTTCTTCCCGGTGAGTGACTAGCGGAGTGATTAGCAGAGTGATCCGGTAGTCTGTGGCCGCTTGTCGCCTTCTTCACATAGCGTGAGACCCTTTTCCCGATAAGTCCCAAGCTTGAGCCATGGACATGTTTGCAAAGTATCCTTGGATGCGGCGTTTTAAATTCATCAATCGATCTTGGCTCGATTCCGCATCCGAGATGGCATAAGTGTCTCTCTTTCGGAATGCCTCCATGTTGTTTCAAGATATTCATAACTTGGGCATCCATTCTTCCTTCCACTTCCTCCATCCCTACTTCAATTGTCTTTCTCTTTTCGGCCCATAGATATAGAAGAGTGTTGGAGTGGCGAGTCATGGGAGTTTCCGATAATATCGGTGTGACAAGACCTTGTTGGGGGTTTGTGCAATCATCAAGGTCACATCTCTCGATCCTTCCCCTCAACAGACTTCCCTTTCTTTTCTCTTGAAACTTCCTCGTTGTCTTTCCTTCACATGCTCCTCCTTCTCAACTTCGGATCTCTTCGCTTTTAGGTATTCCTCTTCCCCCTTTTTGGCATCATCAAAGGAGAGAGGAACCCCCGAAACAAACTAGCGAAGCGAGTAAAGTCGAGTCTGCGATAGTCAAGTTCGCCGAGTCCTGGCTGCGGAGTATGCGGCGTGAAACTCGGGAGCGAGTAGCGTTAGATTCAGCTATAATTAACTTCATCTCGGCCCATGAGAAGGCTGAATTTTCGATCCATGTGTTCTTCCATACGCAGGAGCTCATTCTTATTTTGCTCGCGCATCAGCTTGATCTCAGCAGTGTGATATTCATGCATGTGCTCAATGTGTTCTCTCAACTTTGTCTTTGCATCAGCATTCTCAGCTCGCCATACCAACAGCTTGTTGAATAATATTTTGAAATATCTAGCTTGTTCCACGCGCATTGTTTCTTCGTTGTTGCCACCACTCCCCGATTCGACTATTATGCCTCTCAAGTCAGCAGTAAGGTTGGCATATCTGTTATCCAATCTCATGTCCATCGAGGCCTGATGCCTCTCCATCCGTTCAATTTCAGCAAATAATGCTTTGAACAGCTCCCAAACTTCAGATGTTCTCTCTGTTGTAGCGATGGCCAAGCAGCGTCAAAATCATAGTCAATTTGGAACAATGGTATCGATGGAATGACAGGATCAGTCGTCCGTGGAAGCGAGATCTCTCTCTCGACTCTTCGGGAGGTCGGGTACCTCCGGAGAGAAGGGAAATGATTCTACAAAGGGATGATCACGAAACTGGAATTTGTTCAATGATGAGTGGTGCTCGTGAAGTTCCTTGTGGAGTCGAACCCGCTGCGCAGCTTGGGAGCTGCGCAGTGATGCACTCTTTGTTGGTGGGGTCTGTTGTGAAGTTGACCTTGACTTTTCGAGCCTCACTGTCTCAACAGCCTTCGTTGGTCTCGGTGGTTTTTCCACGTGAGCCGATCGGTCCTCGGCCTTATCGAGCGTCATCGGACGATGATGAGATTTCCATTGGTGGCTCATCAAAGTTGAAAGTTTGACGAGTAGTCTTGAGGTCGACTTACTCGTGGTTGGAACATCCTCGGTGAGTCTTTTGGATCGATCCACGAGGGATGACTCAGCCTTCATCTTCTCCTTCCGATCCGAGAAAGGTTACATCGGGATTATCCTGGGAATCGTGAAGCGCACTTATCTCCTTTTTTGATGGATCAATGATAGCGGGGAGGGATGTTATGTACTTGACTTCTTTACCCCGGAAGTCTCAACCTCCCGTTGGCCTTCATTACCTCCCTACAGTCTCTCAACGGCGAGGCCTTGGACATCCCTTTTCGACGAGTCGTCACTGTCTTAGGGTCTTCTCGCGGTGGCATCCATTGGAGTCTCAACTCCATGGATTGCACTTTCGTTGCCCCAGTGTTAACTCCCGGTGGTCTGTTCCTTCATGTGCCTCGACCGCATCGCAGCGTCATTAGCCTTCTTCGAGCGATTGGCACCTCGGTGAGACAGTCTCAATCGCCGAGCCTCGTTGATGACAATTTTCTTGTGTACTTTGGGTCCATTCCTTCTCCACTTCTCCTCTTAGATTCATTGTGGAGTCAGTTGCAAAGATCCTCGACCTTGCCGCTGCGGTGGAGGGAGTTTCCCCTCGGTGGCACACCGGTGAGTGACTTGATTGGGGACACTCGTCTCGGACTCCGGATGTTCCCATTGAGTATTCACCGTAGTTGGGGCAGGTGGTAAGACACCTTCATTAGGGGGTTGGCTGTTTGGGGTCCCCACTATCCCGGTTTCATCGCCGATTCCTTTAATTTCTTCTTCCGAGTGAGTGGGAAAGTGGTGGCAGCAACAACGGTGGCAATATCGCACCACTCCCATTGGGTCTATCTCGTTTGTGTGTTTTGGAGGACTCTCCTGGTCCCTCCATCATTCTTTGCTCATGAAGGATCCTGGATTCTTCCATTGCTTCTTTGATTTGCAACTCTTTACGGGCGAAAGAGGGTCCATGTCCTCATCACTTTACGATAGGGCGTTAAGGTGAGGATGTGTATGCTCGTGGTGCTAGGTGATAGGGCGGATGTTGGCCTTCTCACGTGCCTCTGCGTCCTCATTGCTTTAGCCCGTTCATTTTCTTTTCGAATTTCAAGTATATTTATGCAATTATCCTCGTCGAGGGCTTGCAAAGACCTTTGTGTCCACCTCAAGAAATCAAGAGTTCTTCTTCCTCAAGAATGAACTCGGATGTTGAAACCGCACTGGATAGGCTCGGCTTCCATTTTATCCACTCGCAGACGATTTTGGATGTCGGATACAATGGAGAGTGCATGATTAAATCGTCTTCATCATCCTCTTGCGCCCTCGTTTCCGGTATTGAAAGTAGCAGACATTTTCGCTCAACCCTTTTGACCTGCATTACGGTGGAGAAACAACCCATCCTAGGTGACTCGGTTGCCTCAGTGTGCCTTGTTCTCATTTGTTCTATCTACACTGGTGGGTCATCGAGTTGCCTCTGCTGATCAGCCTCAACAGACTTAGCCGTTTCATCAATCACGTCTGGAGACTCTACTTCTCCAGCAGACTCGGGTATCTTTTCGGTGAGTGACGGACTCGGTCGGCTTTTCAAGCTCGTAACGCTTGAAAATTCTTCTCCTTCTTCTTGTTTGAACCAGAGGGATTTACGGCTCGACAAGGTTTTTCTCGAGTCTTGGGGCGGGCGGGCGTGGCTTTGTTGTTTGCTTCGAGGAGCTGGTCGTCTTGGCTTATCTGTTCTCCTCTTCTTAATGATCGGAGAAGGTATTTGGGATTCTTTCTCTGCTGCAGGCTGCGGGGGGAGACACAGCTGCGGGCGGGTGACTCCGGCGGCTGCAGGGCGGGGGCATATTTGTTTTTCTTTGTTGCGAGAGCAAATGATCTTCTTAGACTACAAGGGCGGCCTTCTTCTTTCTTTGGTGGAGGGGAGACAAATTGTATCTTGGTCAGTGATTCCCCCTCACTCGTGATCGCCTCTCTTAGTGTAGGCTCTCTTCTCGTGCGCTAGAGAGGTTTGATCTGAACATCCTCTTGTTTACATGGAACACCTTTCCATGTCGAAGAGGGACTCCTTTTACCTCCATCAGCCGGCCAATCACCAGACCGTATCCTAGAGAACCTCCAAACATTCCGCCCTCCTTGAAGGATTTATTTCTACATTCAGCGCAGAGTCTGCTTTTGTTGAGACAAACTCAGCCCAATTCACTTTCTTTTCTTCAATGATCGCAGCCATTACGATCAATTTCGCTTTGGGAAGTTTGTCAAAGCTGCCAAAATTGATGTTTATTCAATTGGCCACGATGTCCAACAGTTTGTGGTAGTCCTCCTTGGCCACCTCTTGTTGTTGTGTAGACTATCTTTTCAAAGATAGTCGGTCTTGGCTATTTCCTTCAGCAAGCAGCAGCCAAGTCAACATCGGCCGTTGATTTACGGTGCTCCTTCCGCCGGTAATAATGAGCGGTGTTACGCCAAATCCTTGGCGGTGATGATGAACTCCTTCCGTGAACAGAGGATTTGATCCCTCATCGTGAATCTTAGCATTCACGTAGAACTGTGCGACCTCTTCCACATAGGTCATCGGAAAGTCCATCGTCAGAAATGGTTTTAGCCCAGTCATTTCGAGTTTTTCAGCGATCTTCTTTATGAGGGCGTCATCGGACCCTTGTTTGACCATACCCTCGAAATCCACAGTAGACCCGGTATGGATTTGCTTTCCCATCTTAACTAGATGCCATTTTTCAGTATTTCTCCGAATGAAACTTAGAAGATGATTTGAAGATTGATAGGGTTTTTGAGAGAGTTTTTGTCTTTGCTTTTGAGAGAGAAATGAACAGTTTGTGTGAGAGAAACGGACGAAAATGGTTTAAGTATGGTTCCTGAAAGGACGTGCGGGTGGTTTTTGAAATGTGATCGAAATCAACGGCTTAGATTTTGCACGCCGATTAGCATTTAATGTCTCGTATTTAATGCGGCAGCATTTATATCCAATCATAAGCTCGGTGTGCAGCTTTTGCCTGTACACATCATCATTATGCTGACGTCATTCTTAAAAACATTCCCGCTTAGTAAAAACGACTGCGTTTTTGTCCCTTTTCTCATAAATGACTCGGCTTTAACCCTTAGCCGATTTAACTCTTCTTCTCACAGATTCTCTAGTGACTCATTTTGTCACTAACTCAGACATCCTGTCTTTCCGATATGGTGATTCACTTAGCCGATTTGAGAGTTGACTCTTTTCGTGTTTCATTTCTTTTCTTTGAGTCTTCTCGAGTGTCATTTCACCAATTAACCCTAACTCATGCTTGAGTTCTTGAATCTTGACTCACATAATGGTTTGTGAATATGTCACCCAATTTGTTTATCACCAAACATATTCCAAGGTGATGTCCTTCTTTTCAACATGATCTCTTATGAAATGATACCGACATCGATATGCTTTGTTCTTGAGTGCAACACAGGATTTTGAGTGATTGCAATTGCACTTGTGTTATCACATATGATTGGAATTTCCTTTTCTTCAACTTCATAGTCTCTCATTTCGTCTTTGTCTCATCCATAGGACTTGGGCAATGTTTGCCAAAGATCTATGTATTCTGCCGCCCAATTTTGTAGAGGTGGCTATTGAATTTTGCTTTTTGTTAAAACCAGTGAAATTGTTTCCAAGCATTTGACATGTGCACGAGGTGCTCTTCCGTAACCTCTACATTCAAGATAGTCCAGTCGAATAGCCAATTAGCTTGAATCCACCTTCCTTTGGATACCATAAACCAACTTCTTGGCTTCCTTTCAAATATCTCAAGATTCTCTTGTCAGTCATGTGGCTTTCTTTTGGAGCAGATTGAAATCTTGCACATACACCTACAAAGAAAGGTGATGTCCGCCCGCTTCTTTGTGAGATAAAGCAATGATCCAATAAGTGCTCAGTATCTTGTTTGATCTGAGGCTTGCCATCCGCATCCATATCCATTTTGATCGATGTATTGAGTGGTATTTTCACGAGAAGACTTCTCTTCCATACCAAATTTCTTCATTAAATCTCTGGTGTATTTTGTCGACTTATGAAGGTTCCATCCTTCAATTTGTTTCACTGGAGTCGAGGAAGAATGTCGACTCTCCCATCATGCTCATTTCGAATTTGCTTTGCATGAGGTTTGAAAATTTATCACATGACTCTTTGTTTGTGGATCCAAAAATAATGTCATCCACACATATTTGAACAAGCAATATACTCTTCGCATTTTGAATTCTCAAGAGTGTTCTATCCACTTTGCCTTTTGTGAATCCGTTTTGATCGGGGAATTGTGACAGAGTATCATACCATGCTCGGGTGCCTGTTTCAATCCATATAGAGCTTTCTTGAGTTTGTATACCTTATCTCCAAGAGTCTTCTCGCTCAAATCCTGGAGGTTGTTCAACATACACTTCTTCTTCCAATAGACCATTAAGGAATGCACTCTTTACATCCATCGATATACAATAAAATTTCGGTGAAATTTGCATAGGCAAGAAACATTCTTATAGCTTCCAATCTTGCTACAGGGGCAAATGTTTCATCAAAATATATCCCTTCTTCTTGGCAATATCCTTTGGCTACTAATCTTGCTTTGTTTCTTACCACTGAACCTTCCTCGTTCATCTTGTTTCTGAACACCCATTTAGTGCCAATAACATTTTGATGGGTGGGTCTTTGAACTAATTCCCATACTTTATTTCTTTCAAACCGATTGACTCTTCTTGCATAGCTTGAATCCAATGTGTGTCATCCAATGCTTGTGACACATCTTTAGGCTCTATTTGTGAGATAAAGCATGTGAACATAGCTTCTTGTTGAGTTTTGGATCTTGTTTTGACACCTTCTCTCATATCTCCAATGACAAGCTCGGTGGATGGTCTCTCGGCCATCTTACATCAGTTGGAGTGAATTAGCTGGATTCGATCGTCTTTTGTGTGTTGCTTTGATCGACTCTCTCGTCATCACTTAGTGCAGATTTTCCATTTGTTTTTGAGACATCTATCTCATCTTCATACGAGTTTATAATTCCGGCTTGACCTTCAGCGTAGGGACTCTTTTCGCATGGTTGGTTGATTCAATTTTTATCATTTGATTCTTCAACGTCTTCTCCATTTACATTTGGCTCATAGAACACCACATGAATGGATTCTCGTAACCATAGTCCTCTTGTTGAGTACTCTGAGGCTTTGCTTTGGTGAGTATCCCAAGAAGATACCTTCATCAGCTTTAGCATCAAAAGCCTTTAGATTATCTTAGCCATTGTTATGGATGAAGCATTTACATCCAAATATTCTAAAATATGCAACATTTGGTTTTCTCCCTGTCCAAATCTCATAGGGAGTCTTTGTCAGCTGTCTGTTTATCATGCATCTATTTTGAGTGTAGCATGATGTGTTTATTGCTTTCCCCAAAATCTTTTAGGTAGCCCTGCTTGACTAACATGGTCCTTGCCGCTTCTTTGAGAGTTCTATTTTTCTTTCGCAACTCCATTCTCATTTGTGGAGTCCTTGCCGCAGACAATTCATGACCAATACCGTTTTCTATACAATATTGAGTTATTATACCATTGACAAACTCAGTTCCTCTGTCAGATCTTATTTTGATAATGGTTTGGCTCTTCTCATTTTATATCCTCTTCATCAGCTGTGGTAGTTTCTGTAGAGTTTCTTTCTTCTTACACATGAATATTGTCCATGTATATCTTGAGTAGTCATCTACTACCACCAAGGAGTATTTCTTCCCACTTATGATAGCTGGTTCGACTGGACCAAATAGATCCATATGTAGCAGATGTAATATTCTTGTTGAAGATGGACATGTCTTTTCTTTGAATGATGATTTGATTTGTTTTCCCTTCTGACATGCGTCACATATACTCTCCTTCTTGTATACTGAGTCTGGGAGTCCTTTCACAAGATTGCTTCTGGCAAGCTTGTTAATCATTTTGAAATTCAGGTGACTCAGCTTCTTGTGCCACAGCCAACTTGATTCAGCTGTGCTCTTTGCTAATAGGCAAGTGTTTGGTGTTGCAGTTGACCAATCTACTATATACATGTTCTTTTGTCTGCATCCCTGCAACACAACCTCATTGGATTCAGTGTCCTTGATTTGGCATATTCCCATGTTGAATCCAACATTATAGCCTTTGTCACAGAGTTGGCTAATACTCAGCAGATTGAAATTGAGTCCTTCAACATATGCAACATTTGTGATTTCTAATCCATTTTTCTTGATGGATCCAATGCCTCTTATTTCTCCTGGAGCTTCATTTCCTCCAAATATGACTTTTGCTCCTTTGACTTCCTTGAATTTTGACAGATTTTTCTTGTTTCCTGTCATATGTCCGGAACCCATGTCCATGTACCAGGTTCCTTGGCACTCACTGTTCCTTGAACCGCAATCAAGGAAATTAAGTTTTAGGTACCCATACTTGTGCGGGTCCTGAGGGGTTAGTATTGTAAGATGATCCAACCAACTTTATAGCCAAATGATTTGGCTCTAAGGGGTTGCCATCTATCAGTGCCATAATCATAATTAATTTTGGCAAATTGCTTGGGAATTCTAGGTTCATACAGCTGTCTCTTTTGTTTGTATGCCTGTATATGTGTTTTAGCAATTGCCTTCTTTGGGTAGTTGTGATATCTCTGAGTGTAGTGCCTAGGTGCATATGTGTGCTGATAAAAGCTCTTATGCCTTTGGAATGGCTTTTGCTGAGTTCTAGGCCTTTGCCATTTTGGCTTATATTCCTTAGGTCTTTGCTGATAGTTCACATTATTCCAATCAGCTTGGCTTGGGTATTTTCTACCATTCCCATTATATGTATTTCTTTTATAGAACTTCTGGGGTGTTTGGTAGCTCTGTTTCTTCTTTACAGAGTATTTCCTGTTTGGAGTTTGCTGAGGAACTCGGCTGGATTTCTTCTCAGTTGTCCTCTCAGCACACTCAACTGGTTGTTTTCCTTTTCCTTTATAACCAAGGCCAGTTTGTTTGTAATTGTGCTTTGGGATAAATGTGTGTGCACTATTTGGAGTTTTGGATTTTTGAGATACTTCATTGCTAGAAGATCCTTTTTCCAAAATCACTTTTGGAGCTTGACATAGCACAGAGGAATTAAATCCTAAGCCTGTCTTGTCTCCACATTCTCTTTGACTCATAATAAGATCATCCAATGATTTAGATGCCTTAGTGAATGACGCAATCACATTTTTGAGGTCATTTTCCTCTTTTCTATAAAAGCCTATTTCGCTTATTATTAGCTTAGCATTTTCGGTCTTTAAACTTTCATTCTCATCACTATTTGACTTAGAGTACTCGGCTCCTTAGTTTTGTGAGTTTTTTAGCTCTTAGACTCTTGTTTTCCTCATTTAGTAGTGTGTGTGAGGATTTAATGTGTTCAAAATCTTTCATCATTTTGCCTAATGAATCATAAAGATCGAGTGGGTGATGAGGTGTGTGTGTCACGATCACTATCACTAGAATACGAGTGTGATGAGTTAGAGTGTACCTCATCTTCTAGGTCGGAGTTGATCTTGTTCCTTGGCCATCAAACGGATCAAGGCTTCTTCTGAGAATCACTTGAGTAGTCGGCTTCACTACTCTCAATCATCATTGTGTGTCTCTTGACTGGGTTTGTCTCAAATAGATTCAGAGCCAACATTGCCTTTTTCTTTTCTTGTCTTCTTTCTCTCAAGACCTTTCTTTCTTCTTCATTCATGTATTTGTTGACTACGAGGATATGGGCAATCAATGGCATAGTGACTGGTTGCCTACTGGTTCCCAAAGATAGATTTTCAACCTTTTGATCAGCTCTTTCCATTCTTGGATTTTCGGCCCTTTGATATTGACTTTTTGATGCTCTGTTCTCTTGGTTGGCCTATCTTCCTTGACTTGGATGAGCCGAGTGTCTTCTCGGAGGATTCGCCTTGACTCTCTTGTAGTTCTTATTGAAGAACTTGTTAAACCTTTTAACCATCGGGCTATTTCTTCTTGGTCAATGACCTCTTTGACCTCGCTCTCTTGCCATCCTTAACAATTAGAATAAAATTGTTTTGGGTACAACCTGTCTCTTCCTGGTCTTTTCTTCTCACTCAAATTCGTAGGCTTTGAGATCCGAGAATAGCTCATGGTTGGATGTCTTGGATAGGTCCATGGAGTGTCTCATGGCCATGACTTTCATATCCTACTCGGTTGGGAGACTTTTTAGAATCTTCATACACATTTCTTCGTGTATATTCTTTTCCAAGTGCGAGATAGCTCGTTGGTAATTTCGTGAATCGAGCATCCAGTTGATCCAGGGTCTCTCCCGCAATCATTTTGAAATTTTCAAATTTTCAGACCACCGATAATTTATTTTCCTTGATTTGCTCCGAGCCTTCACAAATCAATGTTAGCTTGTCCTGCATTTCTTTAGCCGTTTTGCATGATTTGACTTTATTGAACATGGCTTTGTCCAAGGTTTTGTAAAGAATGTCCTTGGCCACATTGTCCGATTATATCTTTTTTCTGTCATCATTTGTCCATTCGGTTCTTGGTTTTTCAACCATCGGCCTAGAGCAACATCCTCTTCACCTTCAAATTGCAGCTCTCCTTACAGATGTGTTCACTTTTAAAATTTGCGGTGGCCCATCCTCTATCACTATCCACATCTCATCATGTAATGCCGATAGTTGAGCACTCGCATACGAATTTTCCAATCATCAAATTCTTCAATTGTGAACATAGGGATGCGTGTCAAATTTGCTTCCATGATAATAACTTTTGATGATAAAAAGAGTTTTGAAAACTTAAGTACTAAAAGGACTTTGAAAAAATTTGGAGATCTAGTTCAAGAACTAACCGGTGCGGAAGGCTCAATGAACCAACCGCTCACGATACCACTTGTAGGTCCCAAGAGGTGTGAGTGTAAGGTTTAGAGGGGGTTGAATAAACCTTACCAACTTTTCGATTTAGTCCTTTTAAATATTCGAGTTAATACTTCCTGGTGAGTCCTTGATGGGGCTAAGTTAGTTAATCAAATAGAGTTAGTTACTCAATGACTGATCGAGTGTTGATAGAATAACTCATTGTTTTGACTAAAGACTTAACTCGATTGTGATTTGTTTTATTGGAAGACTTTACACCCTTAAATTTGGTTTAGTACTTAGAGATTATCAAGTGGATAGCAAATTTTATCGGAGTTAAATAAGTAAGATGCGTAAATTAAAGTGTTGAAATGTAAATGACACAATAAGTTTTTAAAGAGGTTCAAGATGGGGTAATTCTTCTACTCTCTCTTATCCAACTCCGGAGGAATCCACTAGGTATTGATCAAGATACGAGTGGTAACCATGTGTCAGTCTTGATCACACAAAGTGACTTGATCCTTTGGGACTCGCCCGAGATGCCTTGGTCACGCGGTGGCTTCTCGCACGACTCGGCCTTCTTCACAGGCGGTTGTCTTGCTACTATGACCCACTTGCTCAAGCTCTTTGGATTTGATCACGAAGCCCTCCAAAACTTGAGACGGGTTCGACTTGAACCTTTCTACAATCCTCCGTGGAATGCGGACCCTTGATTCTTCAACAATTTCCTCTTCAACTCGATTGAAGTTATCTTTCCTTCACGGTGAGTGTTGGATTGATTTTCTTCGTAGTGTAGGCTTGAGGATTAATCTTGAATGATTTTAGAATATCTTAGGTTACAGTTCAAATGTATACTTGAATATTCGTGGTTCGAGTAACCTTTCTCGCAGTCATTCCTCGGCCTTTTATAGTGATCTTTCAAAAATCGCCCGTTGAAGAGATAGCTTATTTTTTAAAGTCACTTGTGGTCGTTGGCTTGTCTTGTTGCGATCCTTGAAATTGCCACTTCCTCGTATGAATTGTTCTTGACTTTTTGAGTTACGACATGGTGCGATGCTTCCCATTTGTTCATTCCTTTTGCACGCTCGGGACTCGAGCACTTCGAGAAAGATAGTATGGAGGTATTACTTGTTTAAGTAATTCCCTTTGATTTCGTCAACAAGCAACGGATCTCTTCCGATTATCTCGACTTGATCGCATTTCCTTGCTTTCCCAGGTGACTTAGAGTCGACTTCCAATCATTGGATGACTCTTTCCGTCACTTCAACTTCGAGACTTGACTATCTTGAGTTGACTTGACCGATACTCTACTCCTACTGCATCTCATTTGCTCCTTGATCGAGTTCCCATCTTCTCTTCTTTTGCCACACTCAATTGCCTTCATAATGAGTCTTCCTTCTAGTCTCCGATTTTGTCTTCTTGCATGTTTAGGCATAGCCGACTTAACTCAGCTTGACCACCTATTTATTACAATGCAGTTTACAACGAAAATGGGGTGCCAACTTCCTATTCTAAGTTTTACATGGCATTCATCAAAATCTAAACAATAAATTTCCCAACAGCTTCCTAAAGCCATAAGTGGTGCATTATTCTTAGTCCAATTGTTGTATGAAGGACATAAATACTTGTGTAATGGTGTTTTTGACCGGGGGAGCTTATAAGATTTTGTACTTAAGTACAATTTGTAAAAGCTAAGCTTTTAGCTTGTGGTTGATTATTTGAACTATACTCTTGATGTGCTTGATGATAGGGGGAGCTTGTGCTTATTCTTGAATATATTTTCACTCCCTTATTTGGTTGCTTATGTATCTTGGAAATGTTAGTCGCTTCTAAACGGTTAGATGTTTTTACCTGAAAAACGTTTTAAAAATTGTTCCCCTAATATTTCTAAAAATTGTTTTGGTTTGTAATCATCAAAAATGGGGAGATTGTTTGATACATGTTCTTATCTTAATTTTGATGATTTTATTTTTACACCAAAACAATGTTTTTAATTGTTGTCCAAATACTCTTAAATGATTTAAAATGTTTTTACTATTTATTCGGGGTATTTCTTCAAGTTTTATTTTAGATAAATTGGACAACACTTTTAATGATTTTATGTTTATAAGTTTCTACTTCAAAACAAGATTTCTAAATGTTGTCTAAATACTCTCGATCGGTTTAAAATATTTTTACTAAATTTTCGGAGTATTTCTTGAGGTTTATTTTCTGTCTCGAGGTCAACCGGTCGCCCTATAGGGCAACCCGTACCTGAAGATGAATTTGGAATAAAAAATAAGACGGACTTGAAATTGGGCGGTCGGCCGGCCGACCAGGGTGTCGGGTGAGTGGCGTCGGCCGACATCCCGACATCCTGTCGGATTTCTGGGCACTTGTTTTGAAACAGAACAAAACACTCTTGGTTTTTCATTAAGGGGGACCGATCAAGGTATAGGTCGACCGGTCGAAGACCCCCTTGACCGGTCGCCCCGTGTTAAATTGTCGATATGTTCATTTCAATTCTATTTCTGTGCGACAGGTCGCCTTCAAGTTTGATAGCAAAATTCTAACTGTTGTGCAGCAGACAACTTTTCCTTAATTTGTGGAATTGATTTCTAACAACTATAATCTTGATTTTAATTGTAATTTTTTTGTAGATATCAGATTCCAAGAGGAGCCTATCAAGTATCAATCTTCTCCTATAAATAGAGGAAGTTTTGGAGCAACCAATACAACCATTGAGATACAACACAACAAGATACACTTCAAGCAAACACTTGTTCTTCATAGTTATTATTCTTGTTGTAATTTTGCCTAACTTATCACTTGCACATCCTTGATGTCTAGGCTATTCTTGATTACACTTTGCACTCATATTGTAATATTCATTATTGAGTTGTAATCTTGAGTTTTGGTCATCATTCAACACAAGACATCCTTGTGAGTGTTCTTGTGGTAAGAACACACTTGGGTGATCTAGGTGTTAGGTGTAAGAAGATTGTGGTAATCTTCTTGTTGAGGTGTTGAAGAATTTGGTATTCTTCAAGGTTGAAGATTGTGGTAATCTTCACAAGGTGCCGTTGGAGATTGTGGTAATCTTCAAGAGAAATTGTGGTAATCTCAAAGGTGGTGTTGAAGAAGAGTGTGGTGCTCTTCAAGGTGTTGTTGTAAGTTGGTGTTGTATTAATTTTGGTAATTAATAAAATCTTTTTTCTTTTTGAAATCCATCCCGGATATACTGGGGTGGTAGAGGATTAGGCCCTAGGTGGGTTGAACCTCTATAAATCAACGTGTGTTGTTTACATTCCGCACCTTCTATATTGTCTTGGTTTGTTTTGTTCGAAAAAGAGGGTAAAATCGAAAAGATGGAGATAATCTATTCACCCCCCCTCTAGATTATCGTAGCCACTTGGACTTACATAAGCAACCCCTTAATAAACCTCTTTTGAACGAAACTACCGCTCCGGGTGTGATGGTTCGTACGTAAAGCCACCAGTCAGAAAATTATTTCCCGTAGATCTTTTCCAGGCGGCTCCTTACCACCCAACTTCTCCATCAGGGAACACGATCTACAAGTTAACCGACTCCTTCAATAACGACTCAGCATATCCTTGGTTCGTTTCCTACCCTAAGTGTACAAAGTACTAATTCACAACAGATTGTCCAATAAAAATATAGAATACCATGTTGAAACAAAAATCTCTTTTTTCTTATTACGAACTAAAAGGAAAATTTATTACAATTGTAATTGCATTTTGGGAGGAAAAACCTTGTTTAATTAGCCTCTCATAGAGTAGACTCCTTCAAACGATTGTTGTTTGCGGTGTTTGGCTTTCTCGGAAAAAAAAGGAATAATGGGACATATAAATAAGTCGAGGCGAGAATTAGATTCTCTATCCGCAAGACGAAATTGCCCCATACACAAGTGCTAACGGCTCATGTAATCGTCTCTAAGATACAACGACTTTCAAGTTTGACTTAGCAGCACTTGCAAAAGTTAAATACATTGAACAGAATTGTGTTTAGAACTTTCGAAATACAGAAAAAAAAAAGAATGAGATAATATGTTGAATATGCAGATTGAATAGGATGAATATGAACATCCTAGGGGTCTGTTTATATAGACATCCGGAGGCCCTTTCAGAACAGGTGCATCCTTTGGTCCGGATCATTTGGACTGTTGGATCGTGCCTTCTGATCAACA
The DNA here is from genome assembly GCA_016081115.2 of Rehmannia glutinosa. Taxonomy (NCBI): domain Eukaryota; kingdom Viridiplantae; phylum Streptophyta; class Magnoliopsida; order Lamiales; family Orobanchaceae; genus Rehmannia; species Rehmannia glutinosa. Next base: position 621,553 of record JABTTQ020003124.1, read on the forward strand.
GACACAATCTGATGGTCCAGATCACATCTCTACCGAAAGTACACAAGCTTCTGCATGCACCCCTGCACATTAAACATATGCGTCAAGTCAACGAACATGCGCATCCAAATCAGTGCCACTGCGTGCCACATGTCGCCATCTGGACGACTCTTCCAAGTCACTGCCACCTGAGCTGCACTGCTACGTCACTGAGCCACTAGACCGAACTCTGGTTTGATTTTTCAAAAGTTTAAGGATATATGCATATGCGTACGTGCGAAGTGCAAAGTGCTCCTCTAAAGCACCCAATGCGACTATGTACGACGTGCGCATGCCCGACTCTGGCTCCGGCTCGGACGGTGCTCCGCACCATCCTTGATGCTATTTGGTCCACTAGGGTGTACCATAAGGAGCTCTATATGATTACTCCTTATTAGTGGTGAAGTTCTATATAAACTAGTCAAACATTTATTATGTTTCCATTTGGGATACGATTTCACATATTCCCACTCTTTTATACTCCTTATATAAAAGGCATTTAAGTGGCTAACTTTATGCATTAATTTCTCATTCACCAGAAATTGGTTTTGAGAAATTCAAAATGCTTAATTCAACTACCCGCGGTGTAGACTACGATTATATCATTTATTTTCCAAAACTAATAAATGATTTCACTTAAATAATTGGTCAAAATCGGGTCAGAACTCATTTTTATAAAACCAATTTCCAACAACTATTACACACTATTTTATTTTCATAAATTAAGGAGGTTATTATTCGATGTCTTAAGTTTCCTTAATGACTTGATATTTATATAGCCGAGTGCAAACTTCAAATCTGAATTCCAATTCTTGTTAATAAACAAGATGTCATTTCATACGTCTCTCAGCATTATTAGATACATCTTAATGAATATATTTTATTTACATAAATATAATAATTTATTTTTAAAAGTTCTTATAAACCTATGCTATGATACCATTTTCAAGCACTTGATAAACATTGTAAGATTGAAATCATATAGTAAATTTTAAACTCAAAAGACCCATATGTGCAATGTCTTAATATATAGGACTAAAAATAAACAAAGATGTAACTTACAGGACCAGAAAACTAAAGCTTCAAATCATATAGAACTAAATATTAATTTTTGATAAATTCTTAGGATTGTATCCAAACCTTGTCATGATAAAGGACCAAATCTCAAAATATGCCTAATTAGAGGATGAAATTTTCAATTTTCCCATTAGTATAATTTTGTGGTGACATATATTAAATTGCCTAATTTTTTTGCTCATGGATATGGCTTATGCATGATACTATCCACTCTAAAACCCTCATAATTATACTTTTGGATTAACATGCATGGTATGGGACATTATTCGTGTTATGTAATGGGTTCGACCCACCTGGGCTGGCCCTGGAGGGCGATTGTTGGCACTTATCATCGGTATCATTATTTGCTCGAGAAACGGATCTCGCTAAGTAGAGCCCACAAATTGGCCGGGCCAACCAGTATATAGGACTAGGATGAAACTCAATTTTTAGGAGAAATTACAAAAAATATTTGCTTTTTGATAAACATATCACAAAATACGCTCTTATCTTTTGTACCCATTTTTTTTTTCATTTTTTACAATCCTGCATATTTTTTGATATTTATGTTTTTTTTCAGTTTTTTTGTTCTTGTATTGCTTTAAATGTAATATATGTTGTTTCGATGTTGTTTAAATTTTCTTTTTGTTGTTTCGATGTTTCAAAACAACTTTTACCTATTTTTTATGTTATTGTTCATGTATTATTTTGTACATTGTTTCTATTATATTTATGTTGTTCTATAATATTTTTAATGTAGTTCTAATAATTTTTTTTGTTGTTTTCATGTAATTTTCATTGTGTAAATACAATTTTTACCTATTTTTAAACTCTTTTTATTTAGTGTGGTGCTTTTAATATTTTTTACGTTGTTTCTGAGTTGTTTCCATATCGTTTCAATGTTGTTATGATGTTTCTTTGTTGTTTCCACGTAGTTTTCGATATCTAAATACAAATTTTACCTATTTTTATGTTTTTTTTGCTCATATGGTGTTTTCATATTGTTTCAGGTTTATTTTATATTTTTTCTTGGTCGTTTTCATGTTTTTTATATTTTCATGCATTGGATTAAAAATTGAATTGTGCTTTTTTATTCATGTTGTTTCTATAATATTTTTAAATTTGATTGATTTTAATATGTGTTGTATTATGTATACACTTCTTGATTTTTTTATAAGATTTCGAGTACAAAATAGATTATTTAACGAGAGCAAAATTTATTTTTTCACTGAAAATTTATTAGAAGAAGCATGTTTGAAAAATCCTGAAACAACAACGTAAAAAAGTCTAGAAAATTTGGCCGGAGCGTAGATTTGTCCAACAAAAAGACGGGAGCGTAAATTTATCCAAAGAAGTATCGAGAAGCGTAAAAAGCTATCATTATCTCCGAAAAGTTGGGCAATTGTGTCCATTTCCCTAATTTTTAGCAGCATAAAAAGGACCAAATCAACTTTGGCCCGCTCAAACAGTTTGAAGCATGACAAGTCCGAATGGCCCGATCAAAAATATACTTATTAGGCTATGTTGGGCCACAAGAAATGCGACCCGACATAATTTCGGCTCGGTTCGACTATACCCGATTTTTCACTTTGCGCCCGCACATCTTTATCAATTATCACTAAGGACTAACAAACTCGACAACCACCTCATGCTCCCTCGCTACCTATTATGCGACGCTAAGAGTATGAGGAAATAAAATTGCGCATTTCCTAATAACTGTAACTTTTGGCCTAAAGATAGGTGCAAGGGCTGAGGGAGGGAGGGCCACTCCCCCCCTCCCCTCTCCTCTTTACTTTTAAAAAAAGTTACACTACAAATTTTTTTTAAAAAAAATAAATTATAATTTTTATAATTTTCGTGTATGGGCCCACCCAGTTTTCGTGTATCGACCCACCCTATTTTTATACCTGGCTCCGCCCTTGGATAGGTGCTTGATCCTAGATGTGTCAAATGGGTTGGGCCATTGTTGCCCCAATGGGCTAATGAGAATAATTAGAGCGGATTAGACCGAAACTCCATTGAGTCATTATTTTTGGAGCCTAACCAACCAACCCAAACTTTTAAAATATAAGTAAAAATGCACTGGGCCAACCGAGTGATCCGACTTTTTGGATCAATGACGGGGCCAAATACGCCGGATTTTTTTCATGTTTATGAAATTGCTGCCTTGACCGGCCTTATCATCGGGCCGGACTGGTTTTTAAGTTGTACTTTGTCTAACAAGCTAGAGGAGTAACACGGACACGCATGATAAATTGATAAGCATCTTTTCTCGCCTCTTTTCCTCTCTTTCTTTTTTTTTTGTTTCTAGCGTGTGGGGGTCTCCATCAGGTAAAGACCGATGGTTAAAAACCTAGGATACTTGCTTTTGTCCGTAGATATTTGACATTTGACAGTATTACCAGAAAATAATTGACAGTTGAGTACATCTAAAGTAGTACTTGATGGGGGGAAAAGAAAGCATATGCTTCTTCTTGCACTCACACTTTTCAACACCCCATCAATTAATTACTGCTTTTTTAAGGCTCTGGACAAAGATAAAGCATACATATATGCATCAATCAGTTGGATTCTTGTACGCTTATAAGTAGTTACAAATGTTATACTACTACTAGAAAAATACATCCTCCTCAGCTTTTATTTTCGGTCAAGGTCCAAAGCAGTGGCGGATCCAGAAATTCGAAAATGGGGGTACAATAAATTTTAAACTAATCGTAGTTAGATTCTACAATTTTTTTTTGGGAACAAAGTATTTGTAGGGGGAAGGAAATGTGGGAAATTGTGTAAAAAATATGTAAGATATTTTGATTTTTTTGGATTTTAGTTGTTAAAAATACCATTTTATATAAAAATTGGGGGTACAAAATATTATTAATATTATTTTTTAAACTAATTTTTTTATTTTTTTTCCAAATTAGGGGTACAGTTGTACCCCCAAATTTACAAGTGGCTCCGCCACTGGTCCAAAGTAGTTAGATATGTTATACTATTCCTAACTAAACATAGGACTACGGTAACTATAACACAAATTTTGTATCTGTAAAATTACAAATACGAAAAATAATACAAATAATACTTTGTATTGAATCAAAAGAAATAAATGTGAGTTACAATCTCTATGAATCCTCTGATTCTTCTTTTCAAGAATAAAATATTCGGGATTTGAGAATTTGGAGATGGACCCTCCAGTTTGATCTTCTCCAAACTTGAATTTGAATTTGAATAACGTTAATTCGATGGCTTGGATATTTAATCTCGAATCAAACATAATGTATTTGACAATATTTGACTTGGAAGTTTGTTGATGGGATCGATCCTTCAATCTTCCTCTAAAATAGATTTGATATTCAATAACGTTGACCGAGGGCTTGGTAGCTTATTCCCGGATCAAAGCTATGATTTGAGCAGACTCTGCGATGAATGCCTTGAACACCGTGGACTCCTTGAATTTGATCTTCTTGACTTGAGAGAATTTTCTCCACCGCTTTTCTTTCTTTGATTTTTTTCTCTTCGAATTGTGTCTATGAATTATGAAGAGGGCCTCTATTTATAGGTGTGTGATGTGGATTCTTGCCATATTGTTGGATGGAATGGGGCGTTTCGATTGGCCAGTCATGATTTGTCTTGCATATATTGCCATAATCAAAAAAAATATGATTTGATTTGGTTTGACTAGATTTATTTACCAAAATATTGGTAAATCACTTTCTTATGTGCAAGATCTTACCTTAATGGCCAAGATTGAAGATTTCGATATTTGACTATATTTGGTAATAAATTTAGGTGTCTACAAATGCCCCCTCGCGATTTGTTCACGGACAACATGTCATGGAGTGAGTGAATCACGAAATTGTTTCACTTGGGATCAATTTGAAGCACATAGATAGTTTATACTCATATCAATGAGCTCTTGAATTTGTAGATAATTTATACTCATATCAGAGAGTTTTTGAATTTGTAGACAGTTTATTCTCATATCAAAGAGTCTTCATTTGAGAATATTGATAGTTTATACTCGTATCAATGAGTATTCTCATATACTCTTGGCAGATGCCATATAATTGGTTTATGTTATCACTTCGTCTTATTTCCTCATTTCCATACCCCTTCGCCCAATTCACACATATATCACTCAAAATATTTTTCTCTTGCAAACTCTACTATATTTGGCTTCTACAGTGACTATATTACACATCTTATTCTTTTTTTTTTTGGAAACGATAGAAATATATTCATAACTCAACAAAACTTACACTGCCAACTGGCAAAATGGCCACCTTGAACATACATACATTGATACATGTCAAGGGGATAACTCCGTACGAGAGGTATAACTACTGTAAATCGAGGGAGCAAAACAAAAAAAACAACTAAAAACACAAAACAAGGAAACTAAACCACCTCCAAAAGGAGGACTAAGGCACTCCTCAAGGGAGACTACCCAACTCGAACAAATTCGGGCACGAGCTACATCACGCACTGCAATACAGAAATTACTGACCGCCTACGAGATTCGCAAATCAACCGGTAAAATAAAAACTAAAAAAAAAACAGAAACATGGTTGGGTAGTCTCCTCTTTGTAGCTCCGACCTACCCGGCTCCAACTCGAACAAATCAACCGCAGCCCATCACCTACCCGGCTCCAACTCTCCTCTTTGTAGCTCCGACCTCCGACTTGCCTCCACTCTCGATCGGAAAATCCGATCACCTCCGGATAACACAAGAGATATGCCTTCATTGACTTCCACCATAAAACATGGTTGGGGAAGGGAGGGGATAAGGGGAGGAGGAGGAGGAGGAGAAGGGAGGGGGAGGAGGAGGAGGAGAAGGGAGGGGGAGGGGAGGGTGGTGGGAAGGGAAGGGAGAGGGAGGGGAGGGGTTTAAGTTTTAGGGTTTGTAGAGAGAAGGAGGAGGAAAAAAATAGAGAGAGAAAAGAGTGTTTGCCTTACACATCTTATTCATCTTCCACAATGATTGGTAAGATTTGGCTTCACTTTTCTCATCTCAATTGGGTTGAACTATTAACTATTTTTCTGAAATCTTTGGCACTTGAAATTGGTGAATGCTTGTATTTATATGATGTAAATTTTGTATATTATTGGATTATAGCTATAGAACTAGGATTGGTATTGAATTATTTGGCTTGATTTTATATACAAATGGCATATGCATCTTTGTTTTCATTAATGCATGTCAAGTGTTCGATAAATTTTCTCAATGAAAATTTCTTCTTTTGTATGCTCGTCTTGATTATAAATGATTCCAATCTACATATTGGTCATGATTATGTATCTCTCCCATGTTCTTTAAATGAGCTTATTAATCTTTGTACTTAAAGCATGATATTGTCATGATAATTGCTCGTTTTTATCCCCATGTGCACTTCAATATCTATCTATTATGTTTTTATTGTGCTAATCGTCTTTTTGATGATTTCAAAGAGGGAGAAAAATAAAATAAGCTTGTAAGCTAATGGTAAGATCAAATGAGCTAGAAAAAAAGCTCAAAAGCTTGCAGAAAAAGCTCAAAAGCTTGCAGAAAAAGCTCAACGCAAAAAGCTAAAAGTTGTGGAATATTGTTGATCCTATTATGTCTAATGACTTATTTTTTGACAGATGGAGCTTACTTATTTTTGACAGGGGGAGCTTTTAAGCTCTTAAACTTTTTAAGCTATTTGTGAAAAAACTAAGCTTCTAGCTTTTAAGTTATTTGCTTCTATGCTTAATTCATTGCTTAGCATGTTGATAGGGGGGCTTATAAAACTTGTTTTGAAAAATCATTGCTCCTATCTTTATGTTTTTCATCTTGAGAAGTGTTGCTTAAAATGGATAGTTGATTTTAACTGGAAAAACTTGTTTCGTTTTAAATTCACTCTCTTCAAATAATTTTGGTTTGTAATCATTGTGAGTGTAAGGTTTAGAAGGGGGTTGAATAAACCTTACCAAATTTTCGATTTAGTCCTTTTAAAAGTTTGAGTTGATACTACACATACACGGTGTGTCCTAGGTGGACAACCAATTTAGTTAATCGGTAGAGTTAGTCACTCAACGGACTCGATCGAGTTGTTGATAGAATAACTCATTTGTTAAGACCGAATTGGCTCAAGCGTGGTTTGTTTTATTTGGAAGACTTAACACCCTTAAGTATGGTTTAGTAGAGATTTAAAGTTTGATTTAGTACTTAGAAATTATCAAGTAGATAGCAAATTTATCGACAAAGTTAAGCAAATAAGATGCATGAATTTAAAGTCTTTGAAATGTAAATGACACGATAAGTTTTTATAGAGGTTCGAAGATGGGGTAATTCTTCTACTCCTCTCTTCTCCAACTCCCCGGAGGAATCCACTAGGTATTGATCAAGAGTATACAAAGTGGTAAGCAGTCCGAGATACAAGTCTTGATCACACACGGTGACTTGATCCTTTGGGACTCGATCCGAGACGCCTTGATCACTCGGTGGCTTCTCGACGACTCAAACTTCTTCACAATAGAATTGCTTTGCTACTACTGACCCACTTGCTCAAGCTCTTTGGATTTGATCACGAAGCCCTCCAAAAGCTCAAGACTTGGTTCGACCTTGAACCTTCCTACAATCCTTCGTGGAATGTGGACCCCTTTATTCTTGATAATTTCCTCTTCAACTGATTGAAGTTATCTTTCCTTGACAGGTGAGTGTTGGATTGATGTTCTTCGTAATGTAGGCTTGAGGATTGAGCGTTTAATAACTTGAGAATATTTCAGGTTACAAAATGTTTCTTTCTTGCTTGTATTCAATTCTCAGATGGTCAGGGTAACCTTCATAACCTTTTCTCAGAGTTATTCCTCAGCCTTTTATAGTGAGCTTTCAAAAATCTGCCCGTTGAAGAGATAGACTTATTTTTTAAAGTCACTTGTGGTCGTTGGCTTGTCTTGTTGCAGTCCTTGGAATTGCCATTTCCTCGTATGAATTGTTCTTGACTTTTCGAGTTCGACACGGTGTAGTGCTTCCCATTGGTTTATTCCTTTTGCACGCTTCGGACCGAGCACTTCGAGAAAGGTAGCATGGAGATATTACTTGTTTAAGTAATTCTCTTGATTTCTGCGGCAACGGATCTTTTTCGATTATCTCGACTTGACCGCATTTCCTTGCTTTCCCAGGTGACTTAGAGTCGACTTCCAATCATTGGATGACTCTTTGTCACTTCAACTGAGACTTGGCTTATCTTGAGTTAACTTGATCGATACTCCTCTCACGTGCATCTTAGTTGCTCCTTGATCGAGTTCTTGTCTTTCTTCTTTGCCATACTCATTTGTCTTGCGGAGAGGAGTCTTCCTTCTAGTCTCCGAGTTGTCTTCTTGCATGTTTGGGCATAGCCGACTTAACTCACTTGACCAGCCCTATTTATTACAATGCGGTTTACAACAAAAAATGGGGTGCCAACTTCCTATTCTAAGTTTTACATGGCATTCATCAAAATCTAAACAATAAATTTCCCAACAATTTCCCCCTTTTTGATGATGCCAAAACTTAAAACATTCAAAATGTAAATAGCAAAGATACATACAGATAGTGCATTCACATAGAATATATGCGTAGAATCAATCCTTTTATTGATCATAACATTCTTGTTCTTTTACACAACTGTTTACAAGGTGTATCAGAGCAAACATTTGTCTACACAAAAAGATAGAGAATTTACATATTTATTACAGAAGACTTACATAGTATGTATTTACATAGTAAAATACATGAAGGGGTGGACAACAACACTTCATCTCCTTCGCTGCCTCCTTCTTTCATCTTCTTGATTCTGTCATCTTCTCTGGTCTTCTTCTCTTTTTCTCATCTTTCGTCTGCCTTCTTCTTCTTTTCATATGCTTTCCGGGCAGCTTCATCTCTTCTTAATCTCTCTTGTCTCTCCTCCCATAGCTGAGTTTGTCTTTTATTTTCTTCTTCGATTCTTTTCACATACTCAGCATTGTTTTTAGCCACTTGCAGATTGGCTACTTGGTCAACCAGCCAAAGAGATCCCTCCTTTCTTGCCACGGATCTATGTACTCAATGTTTTTGGGCGAGGCCCAGGTCCGAAACCTCTTCCTCCACCATCGCTTCTTCTTCTTCTTCCTCTCGGGCGTGTATTGTCTTTGGGGTCTTCTTCTTCCCGGTGAGTGACTAGCGGAGTGATTAGCAGAGCGATCGGTAGTCCGCCGCTTGTCGCCTTCTTCACATAGCGTGAGACTTTTCCCAAGACAAGTCCCAAGCTTGAGCCATGGACATGTTTGCAAAGTATCCTTCGAGATGCGGCGTTTTAAATTCATCAATCGATCTTGGCTCGTTAAGGCATACGAGATGGCATAAGTGTCTCGCTCTCTTTGGAATGCCTCCATGTTGTTTCAAGATATTCATAACTTGGGCATCCATTCTTCCTTCCACTTCCTCCATCCCTACTTCAATTGTCTTTCTCTTTTCAAACCATAGATATAGCAGTGTGTTGGAGTGGCGAGTCATGGGAGTTTCTTTCGATAATATCACCGATAAAGACAAGACCTTGTTGGGGGTTTGTGCAATCATTAAGGTCACATCTCTCGATTCTTCCCCTCAAGACTTTCCTTTCTTTTTCCTTGTAACTTCCTCGGTTGTCTTTCCCTTCACGATTCTTCCTCCTTTTCAGCCTTCGAGGATCTCTTTAGCGCTTAAAGTATTCCTCTTCCCCTTTTTGGCATCATCAAAGGAGAGAGGAACCCCCTGAAACATATCTTGCAAGCGGGAAGTCGAGCACGTTGATAGCCGAAGTTCGCCGAAGTCTCACGGAGTATGCGGCACGAAATTCGAGCGAGTAGCGTTGGACTCTGCTTGAAATTAGCTTCATCTCAGCCATGAGAAGGCTGAATTTTCTATCCATGTTTTCTTCCATACGCCGGAGATCACTCTTATTTTGCTCACGCAGCAGCCTTTATCTCAACGGTGTGAGCTTCATGCATGTGCTCAATGTGTTCTCTCAATTTCGTTTTTGCATCGCATTCTCACTCTCCATACCAGACTTGTTGAACAATGTTCGGAAATATCTAGCTTGTTCCACACGCATTGTTTCTTCTTTGTTGCCACCATTCCCCGATTCTCGATTGTTATGCCTCTCAAGTCGCCAGCAAGGTTGGCATCTCTGTTATCGATCTCATGTCCATAGAGGCCTGGTGCCTCTCCATCCATTCAATTTCAGCAAATAATGCTTTGAACACCTCCCGAACTTGAGATGTTTCTTCGTTTGCGGTGACGGCCATGCAACGTCAAAGTCATAGTCAAATTTGGAACAATGGTGTCGATGGATGGAAGGGTCGAGTGCAGTGCGGAAGCGGGCGAGATCGTTCTCTCGACTCTTCAGGGAGATCAGGTACTCTCAGAGAGAAAGGAAATGATTCTACAAAGGAATCATCACGGCCAATTGGGATTTGTTCAATGATGATAGGGCGCGTGAAGTTCCTTGTGGAGTCGAACCTCATCGCACTTGGGGAGCTGCGCGCGATGGACTTTGTTTCATTGGGGTCTTTTGTGAAGTAGACCCGACTTGCTGAGCCTCACTGTCTCAAGCTTCGCTCGTCGGTCTCAATGGTTTCTCCAATGGAGTGGGTGGTCCTCGGCCTTATCGAAGCGTCATCGGACGATGATGAGATTTCCATTGGTGGCTCACCATCAAAATTGAAAGTTTGACGAGTAGTCTTGAGATCGACTTGCTCGTGCTTGGAACATCCTCGGTGAGTCTTTTGGATCTGTCATGGGGATGACTCGACCTTCTTCTTCGTCGCCGCTTTTGATCCCGGAAAAGTTACATCGGGATTATCCGGGAATCATGAAGCGCGCTTATCTCCTTTTCGAGATGGATCAATGATAGCGGAGGGATGTTCTCTACTTGACCTCTTTACCCCGGGAAGTCTCAACCTCCCGTTGGCCTTCATTACCTCCTCGTAGTCTCAAGCTGCGGCGAGGCCTTGGACCTCCCTTTCGACGGTGTCATTTGTCTTAGGGTCTTCTCGTGGTGGTATCCATTAGAGTCTCAACCCCATGGATTGCACTTTCATCGCCTGCAGTGTTAACTCCAGGGTTGTTCCGTCTCGTGCCTCGATCGCATCGCAGACGCGTCATTAGCCTTCGAGAGCGGTTGGCACCTCCGAGACAGTCTCAATCGCCTCGAGCCGTTGATGGCAACTTGCTTTGTGTAATTTGTGTTTGTACCTTCTCCACTTCGCCTCATAAATTCATTGTGGAGTCATCTGCAGCATCCTCCGACCTTGCTGCGGTGGAGGAGTTTCCCCTCGGGCGCACCGGTGAGTGACTTGGAATGCGGTCACTCGTCTCCAAACTCCCATTTTTTTCTACCGAGTGTTGTAGTTGGGGCAGGTGGTAAGACACCTTCATTAGGGGTTGGCTCGACTGGGGTCCCCACTAACCTTGATTTCATTGCCATTTCCTTAAATCCTTCTTCCGAGTGAGTGGGAAAGTGGTGGCAAAGAACAACGGTGGCGATTTCTTTCGCACTACTCCCATTGGATCAATTTCGGTGTGTTTTGGAGGACTCTCCTGGTCCCTCCATCATGCTCTTCTCATGAAGAATTCGGATTCATGCATTGCTTGCTGCATTTGCAACTCTTCGTCGGCGGCAAAGGTCAGGTCCAGATCCTCATCATCGCATGCGATAAGACATCAAGAGATGATGTGTGTGTTACGTGGTGCGGTGATAGGGCGGATCATCGGCCTTCTCACGTGCCTCGGCCTTCCTCTCGTCTGTCTCTCCTTCTCCTTATCCTTGAAGATCTGCAAGATATCTTTTTTTTTCTTCATCCGATCTTGAGATCACGAGCTCACCCAAGGAAGTTCAGCAGTTCCTCTTCTATAAATTCAGGCCGTTGGAATTGTGCTACAACTTTAAGGTTGCAAACCCAAGTGCAGGTTTTCTCAAGTAATAAATTTCTCGGGAGTCCGAGGTCGATCCACAGGGAAGTTGATGGAAGTTTACAGGATATTTCTTATTTAAAGGATGAGTAAATGGTTTTTTTTTTACTAGTAAGAATATTTTTTTTTAGTTACAAGAAATTTAATTAATAGAAATGTTGAGGATTAGGGATCCACTCTTGATTTCGGATAAAGGAATGATTATATTTTTTTACCTCTTAGATTGCCACTATTGGAATCCATACACAAAGAAGGTTCCAATGGGAAGATATTATACATATAAATCATGCAATGAGGTAATCATGTTATATCATCAATTAGAATTTATCTTATAACATCAATACTTGTTTATGGGATCAAGTATTTATGTATTCTTTTTGTCTACAACAAATCAAGGTATCCACATTAGTAGTCGGTTGAAATAAAACCAGATATTTAACTAAATGGAACCAAGTATTTGTTGTGCCAATAGATATACATAAATCAAGAAACACCACCAAACAAAAATGTATAAGCTAAAAACAAATTGATGATACAAACAATGAAATTTAATATGAATCTACAATCATTCCTTATCCTTCATCAAGAATTTCACCCCATTTCCTCAACAAAATAAACTTAGAATAACATGAAAAAAATAGAGAAAACAAAAGATTGAAGAAAAACTAAAGCAAACATTTTATAAAATACTAGAAATCTTACTATAATTTAAGAAAAGCAAGAAAGAAAAATTCTTTTGAACTTTGTAACTCTAACTTCTCTACACAAAACTTGCTCTTGGCTAATGCTAATGACCTCTATTTATAGCCAACTAAAAATCAATTTACAATTATTTTTTCTTTATTTTTATTACAAGTAAGAAAATAAGGAAATCAACACCAACTTTGCCACCTTCTTTGACTGGTCATTTTGTCCATGATATCAGCCATCTTTGCTCAATTTTCTTCCACAAATCAATTATCACATGAGTTGGCTTGAATTTCCAACTGATTTCATTGAATTTGAACAACCATGGGCCAAGATATGGTTGAATAATTGAGATGTGGTTGGCATACGGGATTGACTAGTGCAGCAGCCTCTTGGATTTTTATAAATTCATCCAATACAAATCTGACTTTGGGGTCTTCATCAATGTTGTAGCTCTATGATTTGTACATACTCAGTAAAAATTTCAGATACAAACACCTTGTATTTTTCGAGTTATGTCCAAAATACCAAACTTGGTCAAGTCTGGAAATTAAATGAGCACCCTTCAATCCTCATTTTATGATGAATTTTTTTATCCAAGAAAATATCATTCCAAACTTTGATTTTTGGTTTCAATCTCTCTGAAAACTTGTAAATGAATGGATTGTGAATCCATATCTTCAAGAATCATCCCAAAATCATGTCGGAAATGAAAGTTATGCTCGTTGATCCAAACCTGCACTAAAAATTGCTTCCAAATACAATTCTTTGTTGATTTCCTATTTTATTCCTAACATATTAATAATACTATAAATTCATTTTATTAATAATATTAATAAGGTAAAATAATAATATAAGCCTAAAATAATTATACATTTTTAACGTTCATCACACCCCCCAACCAGCTTATTACTAGTCCCTAGTAATTAAAGCATAAAATAATACAAAAGAAATTTGATGAATATGGCACGTTGATCATTTTTTAAAAAACAAATTTATGAAATAGTCTAACAATCAAAAAGTTTATGGTCAGTCATCATAGATGCTATCAAGAATAAATATTATAATTTTTTATATCATTTTTTAGAGAAGAAATATTGTGTATATATGCACAAAACCACCGTTTCATTTCACAAACCAAAATACATTAACTTCAAACTTGATCATGAAAAAGCCTCAACTCCATATCCTCACAGGTTAGTGTTTGTTGTGTAAATTGGCGAGGTGTTCACTCTTGGAGTTGGAAAACAGTCAAAACTCTCAAGGAAATGGCCAATATGATTTAGGACAAGCATTCAAACTAAAATTGAGCATAAGATAGGTAGTTATAAAATTTGAAACACCTAATTTTTTCATACCAAATTATGTCTTGAAATTTCATTGGTTTAGAACTGCAAACAAAATGATAATATTTTTTTATATATTTTTTCTTTTTTTTTCTTTTTTTTTCTTTTTTTCTCTTTTTTTTTCTTTTTTTCTTCTTTTTTTTTTTTTTTTTTTTTTTTTTTTTTTTTTTACAACATCACTAACTATGAACAATACTCATCACAAATTATGTAATGGAGTATTTTTACAACATGACTAACAATGATAACATAACAATGAAGAATACTCATCACAAATTATGTAATAGAGTATTTTTAACATAAATTGACAATGTGGGTGTTAACCAAATCATTTCTCCACATGTAAGGTAGAATATTTAAGTATTTCAAATCACAACATAACCATTTCAAACGACCAACTAAAGTTCGGAATGCTTGTTTTCTCAAACTCACCACTCATTCACAAAAGATGTGTGAATATTAAAAATAAAATACTTTATCATGATCAAACTTTCAGTTATATGTATCACAACCAATCTTTCCACAAAACTTAGAATGTGCACAAAACACTTTCTTTTCTTCCTTTTTTTTCTGTAGTTTTTTTTTATTTTTTTTTTTAATTTAATCAAGATAGCATCGTTGAATTCAACAATAAGACTATTTTCATGTTTTGACAATTCACAATTTATTTTTTTAAAAAAAATTCACAACATGCCATGTTTTGAAAAGGGAATTACTAGAAAGATAATAAAAATAGGGATGCGTCTCAAGAATATCAAAATGACATTCTTTACTCTGCCATCAGTGTTGTTTTTTATTTTAATTTTTTTTTCAAAATCACACATTGTAAATTAGGAAAAAAAAAAATAATATCAATTATCCCTTCCCCCAACTTATCTAAAACATTGTCCTCAATGTCAAAAATAAATAGGAAAGTAAGGTTTAGAAGATATTACGATGTATGGCTTTTTGAAATGAAAGTAGAAGAACACAGTAGTAATTATACCCGTGAAAGATAAATCTCACAACGCCGAGACAAATCCAATTTGTGTTTTTACTTCTATCCTCCGACCAAACAACATGAGCCACTTTTGGATCGGGTTCAAGAACAAATGTTTGGAGTTGATCGATTAGTTCACTTGGTGTTGTTGCACAAATTATGATTTCGCGGCGAGGCGGTGAAATAAAACCTTTCTCGGCGGCAAAATCTATAAAAGACAATAAACCATCAAAGAAACCATTAACATTAAGAATACCTATAAAGCTTTTGGTGAATGTTGAGTTGTGCCCAGGAGATCACTTGGAATAACTCCTCCCGGTGTACCAAAACCACCAGGTAAGGTGATAAAGGCATCTGCATTATGCATCATATTCACCATTCTGTCTTGCATGTTTGATACTCTTAACTCATCTCCAATGGTTTGCCGGTGATTTGTCGGACAACTAAAGGTTTCGGGATAACTCCTAAGACTCGACTCCTCCCAAATAGGCGAGAACCAAAGAACACGCCCCATTAACCCAAAACTACCTCCCCGTATACTAAGTTAATGTGCTTTCGCTCTAAAAATTTACCGAGATTATCATTTTGCCTCAAGAAACACAACTGTCTTTCCCAGGATTTGCACCACGTATCACAACCTTTGTTAATTCTACGGGAAGAAGAACTCTCCATTTTTTTCTCTCTTTTTTTTTCGATATAATGAATGATGTAAAAGAAAGGGTGAATGCAACGCTATTTATTGAGGTATGAACAGGGAATGCAACAAAATGTGATTATTGGAACTTTTATTTTGTCAAAAAGTTTGAAAATAAAGACAATAAAGTCAAAAAAAAATGCTAACATGTGAAGGAACGAGAAAAGTAGTTGTGATTGTGGCTCACATCTTCCTCCTCGGTTTTACGCCCGTAAAGCGGCTTAAACGCCCTCTATGGGTCGGGATATGCTTCCCATCCAATTTTCTTATAAATTGGCAAACGGTCTTTTAACGTCGATTCCCAAGACAAAGATCACGTTCTTCTCGAAATTGGAGCCATAATCGGAGAATTTCACGATGCACAAATGCACAAGGATGCGTATCAAAAGTCCATAGAATGTTATCTAAAGACTCCTTACTCATCCATCCTTTATGAATTGAATTTTGTCCTCTCGATTTAAAACCATACCTAAAGAACGACATCTTGTGTCACAAGTCCATCGAGCACATTTGTGACACACTTGTAGTCTTTTGGCCCTTCGTTTTTTTTGAATATGAACTTTTTCCAAGACCAGGCAAGCATTTAGTAGGAGAAAATGAAAATTCTCCTGCTAATCTTACCTTTGCTTCAATTATCCAACGTACATCTTCTGGAATGCCTTTATTCATAAACATTCTTAACCTTTCTAGCCTGGCTTTGTATATTTTCAAAATTTCATTTGTAGAAAGAAAATCAAATCGCTTTTTGAAAGTGGGGGGAATTCTTTTATCCATTTTTTTTTTTTAAATCTAAATGAAAGAGAATGAGAAAACAAAATTATGTACAAATATCAGTGTTTGTGGGAAACTGATGAGTCCGACTTAATCGTCACGGAGTACCGTTATCCGCCATTTAACCGGGAAAATAAATAATTAAATACTACAAAACACACACATTTATAAGAAACAAATATATTCACTAATTATAACAAGGATTATAAAGAAAAAGAACTTCCTCTGGAAGGAATTGATTTTCTAGAAACAGTTTAAGTCTTTGTCCATTAACTTTGAATACATTACCATTTCTAGGATTCTCAATGTCCATGACTCCATACGGATATATATTTTTCACAATAAAAGGACCACTCCACCTTGACCTTAATTTTCAGGAAATAAATGCAATCTTGAATTATAAAGCAAAACCTTTTGACCAATCTCAAATGTTTTTCTTGTAATTTTATTATCATGAAATTCTTTGATTCTTGCTTTATGAATTTTTGAATTCTCGTATGCATCATTTCTTAATTCTTCAAGCTCATTGATTTGCAATTTTCTCAATTTGAAGCATCGTCAAGATTGAAGTTAAACATTTTAATTGCCCAATAAGCTTTATGTTCAAGTTCACTCAGTAAATGGCAAGGTTTTCCATAAACTATTCTATAAGGAGACATTCCCAATGATGTTTTAAAAGCGATTCAGTATGCCCAAAGTGCGTCGATAAGTCTAAAAGACCAATCTTTACGATTCGGGTTAACGATTTTTTTCTAATATTTGTTTTATCTCCCTATTTGCAAGTTCAACTTGCCCATTTGTCGTGGGTGATAAGGGGTTGCAACTTTATGTGTGATTCCATATTTTTTCATTAAAGATGCAAAAACTTTGTTGCAAAAATGTGTTCCCCCATCACTAATAATGACTCGAGGAATTCCAAATCGACTCAAAATATTTTCTTTTAGAAATTTTATCACAGTTTTATGATCATTGTTTCGACAAGGAATTGCCTCGATCCATTTTGAAACATAATCTATTGCGACTAAAATGTAAATAAAACCAAATGATCTTCGAAATGGCCCCATAAAATCAATACCCCAACAAATCAAATATTTCAATCACCAAAATAGGATTCAAAGGCATCATGTTTCGTTTTGAAATTGATCCTAACTTTTGACAATTTTCACAACTTTTGCAAAAAGCGTAAGTATCTTTGAAAAGGTTTGGCCAATAAAATCCACATTGTAAGATCTTTGCACTGGTTTTCTTTACTGAAAAGTGACCACCACATGCTTCAGAATGACAAAATTGAATAATGCTACCTACCTCATTGTCGGGTACACATCTACGAAAGATTTGATCTGGACAATATTTGAAAAGGTAGGGATCGTCCCAGTAAAACTTTTTTACCTCATTCAAAAACTTCTTTTTATCTTGTGAATTCCAATTTGATGGCATCATTCCTGTCACAAGAAAATTAACAATATCTGCAAACCAAGGTACTACAAAGAACATTGAATAGTTGTTCATCGGAAAAGTATCATTGATAGGTGGAGTTTGAAATGAATCATCACAAATAAGTCTTGATAAATGATCAGCTACCACGTTTTCTACACCTTTCTTATCACGAATGGTAATATTAAACTCTTGGAGTAAGAGAATCCACCTAATCAATCTTGGTTTGGAATCCTTTTTTGACAAAAGATATTTCAAAGCTGCATGATCACTGAAAACGACAATTGGTGAACCAACAAGATAGGATCGAAATTTTTCCAATGCAAATACTACGACAAGTAATTCTTTTTCGGTGGTTGAATAATTGATTTGAGCACCATTCAAAGTTTTACTTGCATAGTATATTACATATGGTTTCTTTTCTTTTCTTTGCCCTAAAACAGCTCCAACGGCATAGTCACTAGCATCACACATTATTTCAAAAGGTAAAGTCCAATCAGGAGGTTGGATTATTGGGGCGAGATGTAAGCATGCTTTTAAGTTTGACAAAAGCATTTTCACAATTTTCGGTCCATTCAAAACCAATATCTTTTGTTAGAAGATTACACAAAGGTTTAGATATTATACTAAAATCTTTGATAAATCTTCTATAAAAGCCAAGACATGCCCTAAAAATGATCTTATCTCCTTCACGATTTTGAGTACAGGTAGATTGGCAATTAATTCCACTTTGGATTTATCTACCTCAATACCTCTTCTTTGAAATAATGTGTCCAAGAACAATACCAGTTGTTACCATAAAATGACATTTTTCCCAATTAAGCACAAGGTTCTTTTCTTCACACGATCAAAACCTTTTCTAAGTTTAACAAACAATCTTCAAATGATTCACCAAAAATCGAAAAATCATCCATAAAGACTTCAAGAAAACGTTCAACCATGTCACTGAAAATGCTAAGCATGCATCGTTGGAATGTAGCTGGTGCATTACATAATCCAAAAGGCATCCTTCTATATGCAAATGTACCAAAAGGACATGTAAAAGTTGTTTTCTCTTGATCTTCAAGTGCAATTTCAATTTGATTATATCCGAATATCCATCTAAGAAACAATAGAATTTATGACTGCAACTCTTTCTAAAATTTGATCCATAAAAGGTAATGGAAAATGATCCTTTCGGGTGGCGAGTTAAGTTTCTGTAGTCAATGCACACACGCCAACCAAGAATGGTTCTAGTTGGAATCGATTCATTATTTTCATTTTTAACCATTGTAACCCAGGACTTCTTCTAAGACAACATGAATAGGACTTACCCATTTCTTTGTCGGAAATAGGATAAATTATTTCATTATCTAAGAGTTTAATAATTTCATTCCTCACTACTTCTTTCATATTAGGATTTAGTCTTATTTTGCATTTCTCTAGATGGTTTTGCATTTTCCTCTAAATAAATATTATGTGTGCAAATCAGGAGGACTAATACCTTTAATATCGACAATAGTCCACCCTAAGGCATTTTTATGCATTTTCAAAATCTCGATCAACTTACTTTCCGATATGCATCAAGTTTGGAAGAAATTATTACAGGCAAAGTTTCACTCTCACCAAGAAAAGAGTATTTCAAATCGGATGGTAAAGGTTTCAAATCAATTTTTGGAGCTTTTATGCTTGAAGGAATAGGTTGCACTTCGATGATGATAACTCTTCAATTTTTGGTTTCCAAAAATGGTTTTCTAGTGTTTGTAAAAATCCATTGGAGACATCAAAACATTTCATATCACAAACTCTCTCATTTTCAAAACATGTTTGATAGAATTCAAAATAATTATTGTGATGAAATTTTCGTGAACAATTTCTTCAATTAAATCAACTTCATGTAGTTCGGTATCATCTTGGGTTGTTTGCAAACATTGAACACATTTAATTCCAAAGTCATATTTCCAAAAGATAATTTCAAAATACCATTTCTCGAGTTAATCAATGCATTTGAAGTTGCAAGAAATGGACGACCTAAAATGACGAGGAATTTGTGTTTTTGCATCTATAACCGGTGAGTATCCAAAACAATGAAATCAACGGAAAATAAAACTTGTCAATTTGTACCAACACATCTTCTACTATTCCTTTTGGAATTTTAATTGATCGATCAGCTAGTTGGAGTACAATTGGAGTTTCTTTAAGTTCACCCAAACCTAGTTGTTCATAGGTGAAAAAGGTAGAAGATTTACGCTAGCACCAAGATCAAGTAAAGCACGTTCAATTCTAGTGTCTCCTATAATGCATGAAATTGTTGGACAGCGGCTGGATCTTTGTACTTAGGTGGAGCAAATTGTTGTATAATTGAACTCACACTTTCGATTAAAAATGCTTTTTCTTCACATGATGTTTTCTTTTAATTGTGCACAAATCTTTCAAAAATTTTGCATAAGGTGGGACTTGTTTGATTGCATCCAACAAAGGAATGTTAATTTTGACTTGTTTAAAAAGCTCAAAAATTTCAGAATTTGAGTTCAATTTTTGAGTTGGTTGCAATCTTTGAGGAAAAAGGCGGAAGGTGAATATGTTTCATCATTTTCAAACTTACCTTTATTCAACTTTCCTTCTTCATCATCACAATTTTCATTATTCATTTCTGAAGATGAATTTAGAACTTTCTTAGGATGAATTGTTTTATCAACAATTTTTCCACTTCGAAGTGTTGTGACTGAATTGGCCTCATTTATTGGATTTTCACCTGAAGTAGAAGCACAACACTGCGTAGAAGGATTAGGTTGAGGTTGAGCAGGAAACTTACCCTTTTCTTGAATTCGCAAAGAAGCTGTGAGTGTTGAAAGTGAGTTCTTGATCTCATTGATAGCCTGAGAAGTTTTATTATTGATGTTTGTTTGTTCATTCATAAATGCTTGCAAAGTCTCCTCAATTGATTTTGCATGTGGGGATGGATATGAAGGAAAATTTGGTGGCTTTTGTGAATTTATTGGTTGAGCTTGATTATTATCACGCCAACTGAAATTAGGATGATTTCTCCATTGTGGATTGTAAGTTTCAGAATATGGAGATTGAAAAGGTTTTCTAAATCCATTCATGACATTTGCTTCAACAGGAATGTGAGGACAATCATTAGTTGAGTGTTCTTTAAGTCCACAAATTTCACAAACTTTTTTATCTTGCACAGATTTAACTTCTTTTACTTTTTTAACTTCCATGTCATCGATTCTTTTAGCCAAAAGTGCAAGTCTAGCACTTAAACTATCTTCTTGAGTAAGATTGAGTTTTCCTTTATTTTCATCAACACTATGCCAAGATTGAGAATTTTTACGCCAAATAGTCAAGATATTCTAGCGCTTCATCGGGTTCTTTATCAAGAAATTGACCGTTACACATTGATTCAATAAATTGCTTAGTTTGATTTAAACCTTCATAAAAGAAGTGATTATACGCCAATTTTCAAAACCATGATGTGGCAGAATTCAACAACTCTTTAAACTTTTCCCAACATTCAAAGAAAACATCTTTAGGATTTTGAGAAAAATTAAATTTGTCTTTTCAAAGAATTTGTTTTATGAGTTGGAAAGAATTTTTTCGTAAATTGGTTTGCATTTCTTGCCATGTACCAATTGATCTAGGTTTTAACGAGCTAAGCCAAGTTTTTGCTTTATCTTTTAAAGAAAAAGGAAACAATTTGAGCTTAACAATTCGATCGTGCAATTTTGATCATCAAATGTGGCACATACTTCTTCAAATTCCTTTAAATGTAAATATGGGCTTTCAGAATCCATACCATGAAAATTAGGAAGTAAAGGTATCATGCCTGGCTTAAATCGAAAGTTGTTTGCATTTAGTGGAAAAATGAAACAAGAAGGAGTAGAATTTCGAGGAGGTTGCAAATAATAACGCATATTATGCACTTCTTGATTTTCCACTCTTTCCATCTCATTTTGAACAATTACTTCTTCAGCCATAATTGGTGTGTGTGGAGGTGAATCAAAATTTTTTATGAAATTTTCTGAATTATATCTAATTAAACGGCGAGAATTTGGACTACGACACCATGTAAGCATATAAACACACAATATTTACTGATGATATATATACAAACACGGAAACCTACCTTGCCTTCCCGCACAGCGCCAAAAACTTGCTACAACTTTAAGGTTGCAAACCCAAGTGCGGAGTTTTCTCAAGTAATAAATTTCTCGGGAGTCCGAGGTCGATCCTGAGGAAGTTGATGGAAGTTTACAGGATATTTCTTATTTAAAGGATGAGTAAATGGGTTTTTTTTTTACTAATAAGAATATTTTTTTTTTAGTTACAAGAAATTTAATTAATAGAAATGTTGAGGATTAGGGATCCACTCTTGATTTCGGATAAAGGAATGATTATATTTTTTTACCTCTTAGATTGCCACTATTGGAATCCATACACAAAGAAGGTTCCAATGGGAAGATATTATACATATAAATCATGCAATGAGGTAATCATGTTATATCATCAATTAGAATTTATCTTATAACATCAATACTTGTTTATGGGATCAAGTATTTATGTATTCTTTTGTCTACAACAAATCAAGGTATCCACATTAGTAGTCGGTTGAAATAAAACCAGACATTTAACTAAATGGAACCAAGTATTTGTTGTGCCAATAGATATACATAAATCAAGAAACACCACCAAACAAAAATGTATAAGCTAAAAACAAATTGATGATACAAACAATGAAATTTAATATGAATCTACAATCATTCCTTATCCTTCATCAAGAGTTTCACCCCATTTCCTCAACAAAATAAACTTAGAATAACATGAAAAAATAGAGAAAACAAAAGATTGAAGAAAAACTAAAGCAAACATTTTATAAAATACTAGAAATCTTACTATAATTTAAGAAAAGCAAGAAAGAAAAATTCTTTTGAACTTTGTAACTCTAACTTTCTCTACACAAAACTTGCTCTTGGCTAATGCTAATGACCTCTATTTATAGCCAACTAAAAATCAATTTACAATTATTTTTCTTTTTTTTTATTACAAGTAAGAAAATAAGGAAATCAACACCAACTTTGCCACCTTCTTTGACTGGTCATTTTGTCCATGATATCAGCCATCTTTGCTCAATTTTCTTCCACAAATCAATTATCACATGAGTTGGCTTGAATTTCCAACTGATTTCATTGAATTTGAACAACCATGGGCCAAGATATGGTTGAATAATTGAGATGTGGTTGGCATACGGGATTGACTAGTCAGCAGACCTCTTGGATTTTTATAAATTCATCCAATACAAATCTGACTTTGGGGTCTTCATCATTGTTGTATCTCTATGATTTGTACATACTCAGTAAAAATTTCAGATACAAACACCTTGTATTTTTCGAGTTATGTCCAAAATACCAAACTTGGTCAAGTCTGGAAATTAAATGAGCACCCTTCAATCCTCATTTTATGATGAATTTTTTATCAAGAAAATATCATTCCAAACTTTGATTTTTGGTTTCAATCTCTCTGAAAACTTGTAAATGAATGGATTGTGAATCCATATCTTCAAGAATCATCCCAAAATCATGTCGGAAATGAAAGTTATGCTCGTTGATCCAAACCTGCACTAAAAATTGCTTCCAAATACAATTCTTTGTTGATTTCCTATTTTATTCCTAACATATTAATAATACTATAAATTCATTTTATTAATAATATTAATAAGGTAAAATAATAATATAAGCCTAAAATAATTATACATTTTTAACGTTCATCAAATTGTTCCCTTGATCGACTCAATTTCCACTTCCTCCACTCTCATGAGGCGATTTTGGATGTCTGGGTAAGGTGGGGATAGGATCATCACATCACTATCATCTCTATCGGCTTCTTCTTGTGTCTCGGTTGTGCGAACTACGGTTGTGTCTTCAATTTGCCTCTGCTGATTGCCTTGGCCAGACTTAGCTATTTCATCTATAATATCCGGAGACTCTACTTCTCCAGCTAGTCTCAGATCTGCTCGGTGAGTGGGTCGACTCGCCCGGTTTCTCAAGCTCGGAGTGCTTGATGATTCTTCTTCGTCTCCTAGTTTGTACGGAGGGACCTCACAGTGAGAGAGAGTTTCTTCAGTCTTGGGCGGGGCGTGGGCCGGTGTTTTTTTCGAGGAGTGGCCGTCTTGGCTTATCGATTCTCCTCTTTTTTGATCGGAGAAGGTAGTTGAGAGTCTTTCTCGATCTTTCTTCTTTGGGCGAGAGACACGATTGCGGGGGCGGGTGACTCGGCTGCAGGGGCGAGGAGCGAGGTTTGTTTTTCTTTTTGCTGCGAGAGCAGGATCTTCTTAGCAGTGCGCAGGGCAAGCTTGATTCTCTTAGCTTAGCTGCAGGGGCGCTTTCTTCTTTGGTGGAGAGGAAACATTTGTATCTTGTGGTCGGTGATTCCCCCTCACTCGTGTCGACTCTCTTGGCGTAGGCTTTTTTCATGCGCCGGAGAGGTTTGATCTCGAACATCCTCTTGTTTACATGGAACGCCTTTCCATGTCCAAGAGGACTCCTTTCACCTCCATCGGTAGGCCAATCACAAGGCCATATCCTAGGGATCCTCCAAATGCACCATCTTCCTTGAAGGATTTGTTCCTACATTTACGGCATAGTCTGCTTTGTAGACAAACTCCTTTGATTTATTTTCCTTTCTTCAACGATCGCGGCCATTACGATCAACTTTGCTTTTGACGGATTGGTCAAAGCCGCCAAATTTGATGTCTATGCATTTGGCAACTATGTCCAACGACTTGTGGTAATCCTCCTTCCCGACCTCTTGTTTCCGTGTGTAGACTATTTTATCAAAGATAGTCGGATTTGGCTACTTCCTCCGGCAAAGCCAGTCTACATCAACCGTTGATTTCGATGCTCCTTCCGTCGGTAGTGAGCGGTGTTGACCAAATCCTTGGCGAGAGATGGTGAACTTCTTTTCGTGAGAAGATGACTTTATCCCTTCATCGTGAATCTCGGCGTTCACGAGAAGCGTGCGACCTCTTCCACATAGGTCATCGAAAACTCCATCGTCGAGAAATGGTTTGGCCGGACGTTTGAGCTTTTCAGCGATTTTCTTTATGAGGGCGTCATCGGACCCTGTTTGACCATGCCCTCGAAATCCACGGTCGACCCTGTGTGGATTTGCTTTCCTAGCTTGACAAAATCATAGGTTGATGCCATTTTTCAAGATTTCACCGAAAAAGAAACTTAGAAATTGATTTGAATACGATAGGGTTTTGAGAGAGTTTTGCCTTTGCTTCCGAGATAGAAATGAACCGTTTTGGTAATATGTGAGAGAGAAAGCAGACGAAAATGAGTTAAGTATGGTTTCGAAAGGACGTGCGGGTGGTTTTGAAATGTGATCGAAATCAACGACTTAGATTTTGCACGCCGATTAGCATTTAATGTCTCGAATTTAATGCGGCATTTATATCCGATCATAAGCTTGGTATGCGACTTTTTGTCTGTACACATCATCATTATCTTGACGTCATTCTTAAAAACATTCCGCTTAGTAAAAACGATTGCGTTTTTGTCACTTTGCTCATAAATGACTCGGCTTATCCCTTAGTTTGATTTAACTCTTCTGGTCACGAGTTCTCTCGAGTTACTCATTTGTCACCAATTCGGTATAGTTGTCTCTCCGACATGGCCGATTCATTTAGCGATTTTGAGAATTGATCCTTTTTCTCTTTTTGTGTTCCATCTCTTTTCTTTGAGTCTTTGAGTGTCATTTTCACTCGATTAACCCTAACTCATGCTTGAGTTCTTCAAATCTTGACTCACATAATGGTTTTGCGAATATGTCATTAAGAATTTTTATGAGGTTGAGATATATTCCAATATGATGTCCTTCTTTTTCAACATGATCTCTTATGAAGTGATATCGACATCGATATGCTTTGTTCTTGAGTGCAACACAGGATTCGAGTGATTGCAATTGCACTTGTGTTATCACACATGATTGGAATTTCCTTTTCTTCAACTTCATAGTCTCTCACCTTTGCCTCATCCATAGGATTTGGCACAGCCGTTTTGCCCATGACTATGTATTCGCTTTTGTATGTAGAGGTGGCTATTGAATTTTGCTTCTTGCTAAACCGGAAATCACTGTTTCCAAGCATTTGACATGTGCCTCGAGGTGCTTTTCTGTCAACTCGCATCGAGATAGCCAGTCGAATAGCCAATTAGCTTGAATCCACCTTCCTTTGGATACCATAAGCCAACTTCTTGGCTTCCTTTCAAATATCTCAAGATTCTCTTAGTTCTTTGTCATATGACTCTCTTTTGGAGCGATTGAAATCTCGCACATACACTACTGACAAAGGTGATGTCCGGCTCGTTTGCTTTTGTGAGATAGAGCAATCATCCAATAAGTGCTCTATATCTTGTTTGATCTCTGTGCTTGCCATCTCGCATCCATGTCCATTTTGGTGATGTATTCATTGGTATTTTCACGAAGACTTCTCCTCCATACCAAATTTCTTCATTAAATCTCGGTGTATTTTGTTTGACTTATGAAGGTTCCATCCTTGACTATTTTACTTGGAGTCCAAGGAAGAATGCCGACTCTCCCATCATGCTCATTTCAAATTTGCTTTGCATGAGGTTTGAAAATTTTTCACATAGCTCTTTGTTTGTGGATCCAAAATGATGTCATCCTCATATATTTGAACAAGCAAGATACTCTTCTTGTCTTGAATTCTGAAAAGTGTTCTATCTACTTTTCCTTTTGTGAATCCATTCTCGGTTAAGAATTGTGACAAAGTATCATACCATGCTCTCGGGTGCCTGTTTCAATCCATACAGAGCTTTCTTGAGTTTGTATACCTTATCTCCAAGAGTCTTCTCGCTCAAATCCTGGAGGTTGTTCAACATACACTTCTTCTTCCAATAAACCATTTAGGAATGCACTTTTTACATCCATCGATATACAATGAAATTCTTGTGAGTGCATAGGCAAGAAACATCCTTATAGCTTCCAATCTTGCTACTGAGGAGCAAATGTTTCATCAAAATCTATTCCTTCTTCTTGGCAATATCCTTTGGCTACTAGTCTTGCTTTGTTTCTTACCACAGAACCCTCCTCGTTCATCTTGTTTCGAACACCCATTTAGTACCAATAACATTTTGATGGGTGGGTCTTTGAACTAATTCCCATACTTTATTTCTTTCAAACTCGATTGACTCTTCTTGCATGGCTTGAATCCAATGTGTGTCATCCAATGCTTGTAACACATCTTTAGGCTCTATTTGTGAGATAAAGCATGTGAACATAGCTTCTTGTTGAGTTCTGGATCTTGTTTGACACCTTCTCTTATATCTCCAATGACAAGTTCTCGGTGGATGGTCTTTCACCATCTTACATCAAAGTTGAAGTAAGTTAGTGGATTGATCGTCTAGCATTGTGTTGCTTTGATCGACTCTCTCGTAATCACTTATTTGCAAATTTTCCAAATTGTTTTTTTGAGATTTAGCTATCTCATCTTCTTCTCGAGTTTACAATTCGATTTCGACTTTAGCATAGGGATTTTTTCTCGTATGTTTGGATGATTGACTTATCGGTGACTCTTCAATATCTTCTCCATTTACATTTGGCTCATCGAATACCACATGAATGGATTCCTCCGCAACCATAGTCCTTTTGTTGAGTACTCAGGCTTTGCTTTAATTTGAGTACCCCAAGAAGATACCTTCATCGCCTTTAGCATCGAAAGCCTTTAGATTGTCTTTGCCATTGTTATGGATGAAGCATTTACATCCAAATATTCTAAAATATGCAACATTTGGTTTTCTCCTGTCCAAATCTCATAGGGAGTCTTTGTCAACCGTCTGTTTATCATACATCTGTTTTGAGTGTAGCAAATTTGTGTTGATTGCCCCAAAATCTTTTGGTAACCCCGGCCTAACATGGTCCTTCTTTGTTTCTTTGAGAGTTCTATTCCTTCTTCTCGCAACTCCATTCTCTGCTTTTGTGGAGTCCTTGCTGCAGATAATTCATGACCAATGCCATTTTCAATACAATACGAGTTATTATCCCATTGACAAACTCGGTTCCTCTGTCGATCTTATTTTGATAATGGTTTGGCTCTTTTCATTTTGAATTTTCTTCATCATTTGTGGTAGTTTCGAGAGTTTCTTTTTCTTCTTACACATGAATATAGTCCATGTATATCTTGAGTAGTCATCTACTACCACCAAGGTGTATTTCTTTCCACTTATGCTAGTTGGTTCCTTTGGGCCAAATAGATCCATATGTAGCAGATGTAATATTCTTGTTGAAGATGGGCGGGTCTTTTCTTTGAATGATGATTTGATCTGTTTTCCCTTCGACATGCGTCACATATACTCTCCTTCTTGTATCTGAGTCTGGAAGTCCTTCCACAAGATTACTTCGGCAAGCTTGTTAATCGTTTTGAAATTTAGGTGACTGACTTTTTTGTGCCTAAACCAACTTGATTAATTTGTGCTCTTTGCTAATAGACAAAAAGGTGTAGCGGTTGACCAATCTACTACATACTTGTTCTTTGTCCGCATCCTTGCAACACAACTTCATTCGATTCAACATCCTTAATTTGGCATATACCCATGTTAAACCCAACATTATAGCCCTTGTCACGAGTTGGTCGATGCTTAGCAAGTTGAAGTTGAGTCCTTCAACATATGCAACATTTGTGATTTCTAATCCGTTCCTCTTGATGGATCCAATGCCTCTTATTTCACCTGGAGCTTCATTTCCTCCAAATATGACTTTTGCTCCTTTAACTTCCTTCAATTTTGACAGATTTTTCTTGTTTCTGTCATATGTCCGGAACGACCACTATCCATGTACCAGGTTCCTTGGCACTTGTTTATTCTTGAAACTGCAATCAAGGAAATTAAGTTTTAGGTACCCATACTTGTCAGGTCCTGAAGGGTTAGAATTGTAAGATGATCCAACCAACTTATAGCCAAATGATTTGACTCTAAGGATTGCCATCTATCGAGTGCCATAATCATAATTAATCTTGGCAAATTGCTTGGGGATTCTAGGTTCATACAAATTTTGTCTCTTTTGTCCGTATGCCTGTGTATGTGTTTTAGCAATCGCCTTCTTTGGGTAATTGTGGTGTCTCCGAGTGTAGTGCCTAGGTGCATATGTGTCTTTGATGAAAGCTCTTATACTTTTGGAATGGCCTTTCTTTGAGTTCTGGCCTTTGCCATTTGGGCTTATATTCCATAAGTCTATCGATAGTTCACATCATTCCAATCACTTGGCTTGGATATTTTCTACCATTCCCATCAAATGTATTTCTTTTATAGATTTTCCGGGGTTTTTGGTAGCTCTGTTTCTTCTTTACATAGTATTTTCCATTTGGAGTTTTGAGAACTCGATGAATCTCTTCTCATTGTCCTTTCAAAGCGCACTCAACCGGCCGTTTTCCTTTTCCTTTATAACCAAGGCCGTTTGTTTGTAATTGTGCTTTGGAGTGAATGTGTGTGCACCATTTGGAGTTTTGGATTTTTAGACTCTTCATTGATTGAAGATCCTTTTCCAAAATTACTTTTGGAGTTTGACATAGCAGAGGAATTAAATCCTAAGCCTGTCTTGTCTCCACATTCTCTTTGACTCATAATAAGATCATCCAATGATTTAGATGCCTTAGTGAATGAGGCAATCACATTTTTGAGGTCATTCTCCTCTTTTCTATGGCGAGTTATTTCGCTTTATTAGCTTGGCATTTTCAGCCTTTAAACTTTTATTCTCATCGACTATTTGACTTAGAGTACTCGGCTCCTTAGTCATCCGTGAGTTTTGGCTCTTGAGTATTTTTTTCCTCATTTAGTAGTGTGTGTGAGGATTTAATGTGTTCAAAATTTTTCATCATTTTGCCTAATGAATCATAAAGATCGAGTGGGTGATGAAGTGTGTGTGTACGATCACTATCACTAGAATATGAGTTTGATGAGTTAGAGTGTACCTCATCTTCTTGGTCAAGGTTGATCTTGTTCCTTGGCCATCAAACGGATCGGGCTTCTTCTTGAGTCACTTGAGTAGTCACCTTCACTACTCTCGACTCAACTATGTCTTTTGACTCAAAGCATTCTCTGCAGACCCAACATTGCCTTTCTCTTTTCTTGTCTTCTTTCTCTCAAGACCTTTCTTTTTCTTCATTCCGTATTTGTTGACTACGAGGATATGGGCGATCAATGGCATAGTGACTGGTTGCCCTCTGATTCAAAGATAGATATTCAACCTTTTGATCGACTCTTTCCATTCTTGGATTGTCACCCTTTGATATTGACTTTTTGATGATCTGTTCTCTTGGTTGGCCTATCTTCTCTTGACTTGGAGGAGTGAGTGTCTTCCGGAAGATTCGCCCTTGCCTCTCTTGTAGTTCTTATTGAAGAACTTGTTGAACCTTTTAACCATCAGGGCTATTTCTTCTAGATCAATGACTTCTTTGACCTCGGCTCTCTTTCCATCCTTAACAATTAGAGCATTTGTTTTGGGGTACAAATGACTATCTCTTCCTCGATCTTTTCTTCTCGGCTCAAATTCGTAGGCTTTGAGATCCGAGAATAGTTCATGGTTGGAGGTCTTCGATAGGTCCATGGAATGTCTCGGTGCCATGACCTTCATTTCCCATTCGGTTGGGAGACTTTTTAGAATCTTCATACACATTTCTTCAGTGTATATTCCTTTCCAAGCGCAAATAGCTCGTTGGTGATTTACGTGAACGAGCATCCGTTGATCCAGGTTTTCTCCTGCGATCATTTTGAAATTCTCAAATTTTTGTACTGACTATTGATAATTTATTTTCCTTTATTTGCTCTGAGCCTTCACAAATCAATGTTAGCTTGTCCCAGATTTCTTTAGCCGTTTTGCATGATTTGACTTTATTGAACATGGCTTTGTCCAAGGTTTTGTAAAGGATGTCCTTGGCTACATTGTCCAGGTTGTATCTTTTTGTCATCATTTGTCCATTCGATTCTTGGTTTTTCAACCATAGTGGTCTAGGAGCAACATCCTCTTCACCCTCAACTTCAGCTCTTCTTAAAGTTGTGTTCACTTTTAAGATTTGTAGTGGCCCATCCTCTATCACTATCCACATCTCATCATGTAATGCTGATAGATGAGCCTGCATACGAATTTTCCAATCATCAAATTCTTCAATTGTGAACATAGGGATGCGTGTCAAATTTGCTTCCATGATAATAATTTTTAATGATAAAAGGAGTTTTGAAAATTTAAGTACTAAAGCGGACTTTGAAAAATTTGGAGATCTAGTTCAAGAACCGGTGCGGAAGGCTCAATGAACCAACCGCTCGATACCACTTGTAGGTCCCAAGGGGTGTGAGTGTAAGGTTTAGAAGGGGGTTGAATAAACCTTACCAAATTTTCGATTTAGTCCTTTTAAAAGTTCAGAGTTGATACTACGATTTGTGTCTAGGTGGACAGACCAATTTAGTTAATCAAGAGTTAGTCACTCAAACACTCGGACCGAGTGTTGATAGAATAACTCAAATTGTTAAGACCGAATTAGCTCAATCGTGGTTTGTTTTCATGGAAGACTTAACACCCTTAAGTATGGTTTAGTAGATATTTAAAGTTTGATTTAGTACTTAGAAATTATCAAGTAGATAGCAAATTTATCAAAGAAAGTTAAGCAAATAAGATGCGAGGAATTTAAAGTCTTTGAAATGTAAATGACACGATAAGTTTTTATAGAGGTTCAAGATAGGGTAATTCTTCTACTCCTCTCTTCTCCAACTCCCGGAGGAATCCACTAGGTATTGATCAAGTATACAAAGTGGTAACGGTCCGGATACAAGTCTTGATCACACGGTGACTTGATCCTTTGGGACTCGATCTGAGACGCCTTGATCACTCGGTGGCTTCTCGTGCGACTCGGCTTCTTCAGGCAGGGCAATGCGCTTGCTACTACTGACTCACTTGCTCAAGCTCTTTGGATTTGATCGAAGCCCTCCAAAAGCTTAAGACTTGGTTCGACTTGAACCTTCCTACAATCCTTCGTGGAATGTAGACCCCTTGATTTTTCGGTGTTTTCCTCTTCAATCGATTGAAGTTATCTTTCCTTCACGGTGAGTGTTGGATTGATGTTCTTCGTAGTGTAGGCTTGAGGATTGAGAATGTTTGATTTTCTAATAATTGCTTGAACGTTGTTTGGTTGGTCTCAGAACTTGTGTCACTCTCTTGTTTTTTTCTCAAATAAACTCCTCGGCCTTTTATAGTGATCTTTCAAAAATTTGCCCGTTGAAGAGATAGGCTTATTTTTGAAAGTCACTTGCGATCGTTGGCTTGTCTTGTTGCGATCCTTGGAATTGCCATTTCCTCGTATGAATTGTCCTTTCACCTTTTCGAGTTCGACACGGTGTAGTGCTTCCCATTGGTTCATTCCTTTGCACGCTTCTCGGGATCGAGTACTCGAGAAAGGTGGTATGGAGATATTACTTGTACAAGTCTTCATCACACACGGTGACTTGATCCTTTGGGACTCGATCGAGAGACGCCTTGATCACTCGGTGGCCTCGTGCGACTCGGCTTCTTCACAGGCGTTTGTCTTGCTACTACAGCCCACTTGCTCAAGCTCTTTGGATTTGATCACGAAGCCCTCCAAAAGCTCAAGACTTGGTTCGACCTTGAACCTTCCTACAATCCTTCGTGGAATGTGGACCCCTTTATTCTTCAGTAATTTCCTCTTCAACTGATTGAAGTTATCTTTCCTTCACAGGTGAGTGTTGGATTGATGTTCTTCGTAATGTAGGCTTGAGGATTGAGCGTTTAATAACTTGAGAATATTTAAGGTTACAAAATGTTTCTTTATTGCTTGTATTCAATTCTCAGATGGTCAGGGTAACCTTCGTAACCTTTTCTCAGAGTTATTCCTCAGCCTTTTATAGTGAGCTTTCAAAAATCTGCCCGTTGAAGAGATAAGCTTATTTTTGAAAGTCACTTGTAGTCGTTGGCTTGTCTTGTTGCAGTCCTTGGAATTGCCATTTCCTCGTATGAATTGTTCTTGAGCTTTTCAGAGTTCGACACGGTGTAGTGCTTCCCATTGGTTTATTCCTTTTGCACGACGCGATCGAGCACTTCGAGAAAGGTAGCATGGAGATATTACTTGTTTAAGTAATTCTCTTGATTTCGTGCAACGGATTTTTTCGATTATCTCGACTTGATTGCATTTCCTTGCTTTCCCCAGGTGACTTAGAGTCGACTTCCAATCATTGGATGACTCTTCTGTCACTTCAACTTGAGACTTGGCTTATCTTGAGTTGACTTGACCGATACTCCTCTCACCGCATCTTACCGCTCCTTCAATCGAAGTTCTTGTCTTCTCTTCTTTGCCATACTTTGTCTTGCAATGAGTCTTCCTTCTAGTCTCCGGTTGTCTTTTTGCATGTTTGGGCATAGTGACTTAACTCACTTTGACCAAAGCCCTATTTATTACAATGCGATTTACAACAAAAAATGGGGTGCCAACTTCCTATTCTAAGTTTTACATGGCATTCATCAAAATCTAAACAATAAATTTCCCAACAATCATCAAAAAGGGGGAGTTTGTTAGATCAATGTTTTATTTTGATTTTGATGATTCCATATAAATGAGGTTTATACCAAAACAATGTCCTCAAATGTTGTCCTAATACTTCAAAATATTTTCAATGATTTTTACTAAGTTTTTGAATTACTTTTTGAACTTTATTTTAGACAAACATCGGACAACTTATTGTATTGAGGTCGACCGGTATCCCTATAGGGCAACTCATACCTAAAAGTTTGTCAAAACAGAGAACAACTTGTATCCTGGAAATGGGGAGAGCGACCGGTCGACCCCCAAGGCGGACCGGTGTGGTTGACTGGGGGTTGATCGGTGCCTGAAGAAAATTATTTTTCCTAGTTTCTTCTCTGTTTCAAGGTCGAACGATCACAACCGTAGAGCAACCGGTCGCCCTACAGTGCAACCGGTCGCCCTAGACGTGACCGGTTGACCCCCCACAACAACTTGTGTCAAAATACTTTTCAACAGCTTTAAAATTCGAATTTGTTAGAAGGCGATCGGTCGCCCTAGTGTTGTATCAGTAGAAATTATCTGTTGTGCAGACACTTCTCATGATTTTAAGGCTTTATCTTTTATTAATCAATTCTTAGAGTTGTTTGATCTTTGTTTTGCAGAAATTACTCAATTAGGAGGAGCCTATGCTGGAGATTGCATCTTGGAACTCTTCTATAAATACATGAAGGCTTGAAGGATCAAATACAACATAACACAACACAACACAAGTATATAACACAACACAACAAGCAAAACTTAGCAAATTTTTAGTTCTTCACTTTCAACATACTTGTTGTAAAAGCCTAACTTTATCATTTTCATATTTTGCTTATTAGGCGACCCTTTCTTGATTACACTTGCACTTTAAAGTTGCATACATCATTCGAGTTGTAATCTTGATTGTTTCAAATCATCCAAAACAAGACATATTTTATAATGCATCGCATCTACTAGTAATTTTACTTACAAAAGAAAATTAAATACGTCGTATTACGTTCAGATTGACTTTGGTGAAAATGTATAATTTTATTTGCCTAGAAATTGATAATGATATTTTATATTTTGAATTATAATGTAAAAAGTAACACATTAAAAGGAAAATAAACTAAGGTTTTATAAGAAAGATTAAAATGAAGAATTTGTAGTATAATTTTATTGATAATATACTTAACCAAATTAATTATTTATTTTATGTGGATAAAAAATTAGAAAAAAAGGTATAAAATAAATGTATAAATATATGATTTATTTTTAACTTTATGTAGCAAAGTGAAATAACGTAAAGTTTAGGGGGATAAAGTGCAAGTCAAACAAAGTTGAGGTGGTAAAATGTAACAACTTTTTTAAAAATTTGAGACAATGACGATTTTGCCCATCACTGCATGCACGAGCTGAAATATTTTGGGAATATTCCACCGGCGTTGGACAATATATGGCATTATGCAAAAATTATGGAGTTCAGGGGGTAAAGTGTGACCCGAGAAAGTTTAGGTAATAACCTCCAAAAACGCTTATAGTTTAAGGGGTAAAATATAATTATCTCGATTAATATATTTATCTCTTCAAATTGGGTAAATCTCACTTTACCCCTTATGCTCTCATTGAATATCAGTTTACCCTATTGTACTTTCAATTGTATCACTTTACCCCCTTATACGATTGGTTTATCACACTTTACCCTGTATATAATTTGAATAGTATGATATTTAATCTGTCTATTCCTTTATTAAATGACATAATTGTCGCTACTATTATTTTAATTTAACAATAGCATCTGTAATAGCCCGAATTTTTATGCCTTAATAAGAATTTTATTTATCATGTTATTAGTTTAATTTATGGAATAATAATGGAAAATTAGGAATTCATTAATTATTTTATCAGATAGTTAATTTGTTAAATCACAGATAATAAACGAGTATTTTTTTTAATCAGACTGACAGTTTAGTTAATCCGGGCCTTATAATAAATAATTGGACCTTTACTTAATTTAGAGTATTAAATATGGACCATATTGTAAGTGAGTTGATTATAGGCCCATGTTCCCTAAACCTAGTCCAATTAGGAGTAGGTTAAAACACAAATATAAGACACGTAAAACACACATTGAGAACACACATAGAAGACGCCTAGGAGGGAGCAGAAATCGGCCAGAGAGAAGAAAGGAGAAAAGAGAAGAAAAAGAGAGGTGACTTCCCCAACGCGATTGATTCAAAAGAGACATGAAAAGAATTTTACTAACTCTAAATTGATCAGGCAAGTAATCTTTCTAGTCTCATATAGAATTAGGGTTTAAGTTATGATTATTGATTTCTGTGTTGGATTGAACAGACTTGCTGCTTAAATTTCATATATTGATATAATTGTATGAATTAATTATATAATTTCCCTACGTGAATGTTGACAGGCAGATTACATGATCTATGGTTTAACAAATAATTGTTAAGAAACCCAAATCATAGGAAATGGGTGTCTGCAGAGTTGTGTTCTAATGCATGCATATTTATATGAGAATCCTTACTCTATCTTCATTGGTCCTTGTGATGCATGTTAACTGTTGTGAGGATTAAAAAGGAAAAATTGTGTAGCTGTCAATTGGTTTTGATTTACCTGTATGTTCATCATTAATCACGTTATGCTTGTAAGTAATTATTAAATGTAAAAATTGCATGATCCATACACCTTTTGGCTTTACATGAGCTAATACCTTTTAATGCTATAATTAGTTGTGAATCAGTAGTCTCAGCATATGCGTTGGGCACTTTTCTATCCTTGAATAGACTATGGTTCATTTTCTTGATGTTTTCCCTCAACTAATTGGATGTGTAGGGTTTTCCCTTGATTAATTGAATATATGGTTTTCTCCTAACTAATTGAATGTAGGGCTTTCTCTTGATTAATTGAATATAAGGTTTTCCCCTAACTAATTGAATGTAGGGTTTTCCCTTGATTAATTGAATATAGGGTTTTCTCCTAACTAATTGAATGTAGGGTTTTCCCCTAACTAATTGAATGTAGGGTTTTCCATTGATTAATTAAATATAAGGTTTTCCCCTCACTAATTGAATGTGGGGTTTTCCCTTGACAAATTGAATATAGGTTTATCCCATAACTAGTTGAACGTAGGGTTTTTCTCTAACTAACTGAATATAAGATTTTTTCCCCAATTAATGTTGAGTACCTTTAATGTAGGTTAATCATCCTTTACATGTTTCAAGTGATGTTTACTTCTAATACGTTTGCTAGTTAATGTGATTTAATTATTATGGTTATGCTCTTTAAGTTTATGTTCGTATCCCATTGAAGTTGCATCACTTAGGTTCATGCATCATCTTAATGTATGTTCATAGCATTTTACGAGCATACAAAGATTAAGTCAAGTCAAGTCATAAAGTATAATATTTTTCAAAAGAAATGGGTGCACATTGTTCTATGATGCAGGAGTGAGTGGGAAATGGGCGCGGGGGACCGACGTTCCGACCATGTGCCACTTGCGGCTAATGTTAATGTTCAAGGAAAAAGGGCCTTCGGGCAAAACGAATGGAAATGGGCCTTCGGGCAAAATATTAATCGGGTTCCAAATAACAAGGCCCACTACGACCCTGATTAGAACAATGTGTTACCAAGTGAGCTCGCGTCCTAAGAATGTTTTATGAAAATAAATGTTTGATAAATGGTTTCATGTGATTTTGATGATTTTGTTTTTACACCAAAACAATGTTTTTAAAGGTTGTCCAAATACTCCTAAATGGTTTAAAATGGTTTTAATAATTTCCGGAGTATTTCATCAAGTTTATTTTCGATATAAAATTGGACAACACATTTAAGGATTTTAAGTCAAAGGGTTTTTACATTGAAACTATGTTGTCCTAATACTTCCAATTGATCTAAAATATTTTTACTATTTTTCGGAGTATTTATTAGAATTAATATCGGACAACACTTTTTGTGTTAATGTTTTATTTCTTCAAAACTATATTTCTAATGTTGTCCTAAATACTCCCGATCGGTTTAAAATGTTTTTACGAATTTTTGGAGTATTTCTTGAGGTTTATTTTTATCAAAAATCGGACAACATTGCATTTAGAGGTCGCCGGTCGACCAAAGAGCGACCGTGCGAGGAGCAAAACATCGAAATAGAAACTTTGATCTTCATTTTTTGGTCGGTCGACCGGTTGCGGTGGGGTCGACCGGCCGAGGTACACGTCGCCGTGCCTGCGT
The DNA here is from genome assembly GCA_016081115.2 of Rehmannia glutinosa. NCBI lineage: Eukaryota > Viridiplantae > Streptophyta > Magnoliopsida > Lamiales > Orobanchaceae > Rehmannia > Rehmannia glutinosa. The sequence continues at coordinate 659,248 of JABTTQ020003124.1, forward strand.
GTAAAATGTTGTTACGATATTTCAAACTTTATTTCGCGACGATGGTTCGCCCTTAAGTTTGATGAAAAAAATGTAACCGTTGTGCGTGAGACATCATTTCCTTAATTTGTGGGATTGATTTCTAATGACTCTTTTCTTCAATTGTCTTGCAATTTTTTTACAATTCATGTCCCCAAGAGGAGCCTATCATGTACAAGACATCTTCTATAAATAGAGGAAGAATTGAAGCAACACAACATGAGAGAAAACTACAACACAACAAGATACACTCAAGAATACACGTGTTCTTACATTGTCTTATTTCTTGTTGTAATTTGCCTAGCTATTCACTTTCACATCCTTGAGGTCTAGGCTATTCTTGATTACACTTTGCACTCAAATTGTAATATTCATTATTGAGTTGTAATCTTGATTTTTGGTTATCATTCAAACACAAGATATCCTTGTGAGTGTTCTTGTGGTAAGAATACACTTGGATAATCTAGGTGATAGGTGTAAGAAGATTGTGGTGATCTTCTTATTGAGGTGTTGAAGAATTTGGTATTCTTCAAGGTTGAAGATTGTGGTAATCTTCACAAGGTGCCGTTGGAGATTGTGGTAATCTTCAAGAGAGATTGTGGTAATCTCAAAGGTGGTGTTGAAGAAGAGTGTGGTGCTCTTCAAGGGGTCGTTGTAAGTTGGTGTTGTATTAATTTGTGGTAAATTAATAAAATCTTTTTCTTTTTGAAATCCATCCAGGATATCTTTGGGGTGGTAGAGGATTAGGCCCTAGGTGGGTTGAACCTCTATAAACCGACGTGTGTTGTTTACATTCCGCACCTTTATTATTGTGTTTGAGCATTTGGTTAGAAAAAGAGGGTGAAATCGAAAAGATGGAGATAATCTATTCACCCCCTCTACAGATTATCGTAGCCGCTTGGACTTACAAGTGGTATCGAGCCAAACTCTTTGGCAAGCTCGTTTCACATTGCGAGTGAAGAGGAACGATCGTCGGCTACTTAACGAAGCTCATCTTACCGGCACCTCCACCACCAAGCCACTCTATTTGATTCCAAAAATTTTATATTTTGGAAAGAAAGAATGGAATGTTATCTACAAGGTTGCGGGTTCGATTTATGGAACATCATCATAAATGGAGAATCCATTCCGATGATAGACACACCACACACCTCCAAAGGATTCAAAGAGCTCAATGATGAAGAGAAGAAAATCATCTCCTTAAACGGTAAAGCTCTCAATATTTTGTATGGTTCATTTCCTAATTTGGAATATAAACATATTGTAGGAATTCGATCGGCACATGAAGTATGGCAAAAATTAGAAGCCATCTATGGAGTATTTGCAAATGAAAGGAGTCAAACAAAAGCATCTACTTCTCAAAGGGATACAAGTTCAAATCTAAGGAACAAGCCTCCTACAACTTCCAACTATGAAGAAGTTGAATATTGTTTTATGGGTATCGAAGAAGAAAACGAGGTATGTCTTAAACCCTCTATTTCCTATGATATTGTTATACAAAATGATTATAGTGATTTGCAAAATGATTATGATGAACTTCAAAATGAATTCCAAAGCTTACTTGTTAAATACAAAAATTTGAAAAAGGAATTCAATGTTTTGAAAAATGATAAGGATAGTTTATTTACTTCCTATGAATCACTATCATGTGCTCACACCACCACACTTGACAAGGTTAGAAACCTTGAAAAAGAAAATAGTACTCTTGTTGAGAATATTGAAGGCATGAAAAAGGATTTAGCTAAATCCAACTTGAGACCAATGATATGACCGAAATTGTTGATTATTGTGATAATTCGAAACTAGAACTTGATCATAAGTTTAATGTTGTCAATCATATGAAAAAGGATCAAGTCTCTAAGCATGTTGGTCATTATACCCCTAGAATTATTACTTGTTTTTATTGCGGTAAAAAGGGTCATACGGCTAATTCTTGTCGGGCTAGAAATAGCTCTAATTATTGTTGGAGACCTAAAAGTCTCAAAGCTAATCCTAAAGGACCCAAACACATGAGGGTACCACAAAACAATGTCATATTAGGTACCCGGCGAAATAATGATCGAAGAAAATTTATACCGCCAAGAAGACATCAAATGACCATTTCATTTGATCAAAGGAGAAAACATTTTCAAAGCCAATTTCCAAGAAGAAGATATAATCAAAAATGGGAAGAACATAATCCTTGGAAATGGCAAAGACACCATCAAGATGACTTTCAAAGAAGAAGAGACTATCAACAATGGGAAGGTAACAAATCTTGGAAATGGAGCAATCAAAGAAGTCATCATCAAAGTGACTTCTCAAGGGGAAGATATCATCAACAATGGGAACGGCACAACCTGGAAATGGCGTAATTGGTAACTTTGTATCTACCTATTTAAATATGCATTTTATTTTGTTATTATGCATGCTTTTATTTGTGTCTTAATTGCAAAATGAGTTTTCAAATATTTATTTTTTAATTAAGGTCTTCAATATATATTTGTGCTTTTAAAATATTTTTGAAAAAGAAGACCTTATATGATGTTTTTAAAACTCTTGTGCATTTTTGTAGACTAAAGTGTATCATCATCTCTTATGGATTTTTATGGCATGAGCTTACTTGTGATATCTCTTAACCTACACTTTTATCATTATGATTTGTGCTAGATTTGTTTTAAGAATTGTGTAGGATTTACATATTTTCACAAAATGGCCATTTACGTCATTATTTGTCAAGAAAGGCATAAATTATCGAGGTACGTTTACTTGTATTATTCTTACTCTTATAGACTCGATATATGTATTGTCATGTGCCTATGTGCTTGCTCTTCATAGTATTTCATACAAGTGCCATTAAGAGGATTTTTTTGAAAGGCACTATTTGAAATTTGATTGCACATATTTACTTTGTCAACTCGTGTTCAAATACTTCTTTTAAATGAGGTCTCAACTATAGGCTATCGGATTTTTAAAGTTCAAAAGAGACCTTTTGTAGCTTTCTTAAGCTTATTTGAACTTGCATTCTTGATGATCTTCTAAATGCATAGTATGTGTTTCTTGCTTCATGGTCTATATATATAGTGTCTATCTCTACTATGCTCTTATGCAAGATATTTTGTGATTGATAATTGAGACATGTTTTTACACTTGGGCTATTTTTTTTTTTTTGCTTATATAAGCGATGTCGTTAATGAGTTTGTTAAGTTGTGTAGATGAGAAATGAAGTACTCCAAATATTAGTTACCTCAAAAGATTTGGATGTAAATGTTCTATTATGAACACCTTAGATCAATTGGATGCCTATGATGATAGTGATGAAGTAGACAAAAAGGGTATTCCGGAACAAACTCGATAACCAAGGCAACATTGGTCGAACTAAGGCGAGGTTAGTAGCTCGAAGGTATCTTCAAGAAGAAGGTAATTGATTTTGATGTAACATTTGCACTCATAGCACATTTAGTAGCTATTTGCATTTTACTTGCCCATTCTTGTTTTAAGAAAATTTCAAGCTTTACCAAATGGATGTTTAATCATATTTTCTAAATGGCTTTATTCTAGTACGAGTCTATGTAAAACAACCTCCGGGGTTTAAATTTTTCTAGGCCAAATAATCTTTATAAAAGGCCTTGTATGGTTTCAAACAAGTACCCCATGTATGGTATGATAGACTTAGCTATTTTAGCTAAATGATTTTACAAAAGGTAAAGTTGATACTATTCTCCTTGTTTTTTGAAAAAGGGCAAGATTGTTTGCTTGTGCATATTTATGAGAATATTTTTGGTGCTACTAATGAATATTTTGTGCAAGAGATTCTCCTAAGTTGATATAGGTGAACTTTAGATGAGCATAGTATCACATGATGGGGGAGCTCAAATTTCATCATTGGACTTCAAGTTAATCAATGCCAAGAAGGTGGTATAAATTCACAATCAAAATATACAAAAATATCTTTGAAGATATTAGGCATTGAAGAAGGAAGAATCAACTCAACCTCTATGGCTACCAATGTAGAGAGTAACAAAGGTTGAGAAAGACATATCGATTGACAAACAAATTCGAGGTATGTTTTCTTGTATTATTTCTATAGACTCGACATTCCATATGCCTTATGTCTATATGCTCGACTTCAAATTATCCCAACGTATCTCATTAAAGTGCCGTTAAAAGAAATTTTCAAATATTTATAAGGCACTTCTTCTTATGACTTGTTCATCCAAAGCTTTAAAACGTTCTTATTTTTTTGGGATAACAAGTCCGGTGAAAATTATTCAAAATATAGTTCGTCATCATCGAACTAAACATATTGAGATTCGAAAAACTTTCTAAGGGATTGAGTTTTTAACAAAAACTTGAGATGTGTTTAATTCTGTCTCAAGGATAACTCGCGGACTTTTTAATCATTAACCGTTGAGTATTTTACCTCATTTTGAGCTTGATTATGACATAATGTATATTGAATGAGGTATACATTTGCATTTTGCACGTTTTTAAAACTTAGGGGCGAAAAATCGGATTTTTGGATCAAATTTCGGATTTCCAATCAAGAAGGCAGGTGGGCCGGGCGAGGCGACCGGTCGCCCACCTGACTCGGACGGTCGCCCATGCCCTGGACCGGTCGCCCTAAGCAATTTTTTGGTTAAAATCAATTCTATTTTCCAGACTTAGCCATTTTGGCGTTTCTTTTCTCTATTTTTGTCCCCTTTGCAATTTTCACACACAATTCACTTCAAATGAGTTTTGATGCATGAATTATATATTTTGGGGACTACCTAGCTCGGTTATCATCATTGATGCTCATCTTTACCGATTGAATGGTAAGAATTTCACTCTCTTTAGCTCAATTGGGTTGAACCCTTGAGTTTGTGGCTTATATGTATCTTTCTTGATGCAACTCATATATTTTTGTGATGAGCTTATTGATTGTTGATGATTGACATTTGTTAAATTGCATTTGGTGATGAAAAACTTGGCTTGATTTCATTTACAAGGGCTATATATATCTTTCTCAATTTTTGACGCCCGCAAGTGGTTCGTAAAAACGTTTCAATGAAAAATTCATCACCTACATGATTCTCTCGATTTCAAAAGTCTTATACATTTATAGAGATCATGTTTTGCTTATCAAATGAGTTTTCATAAACCTCTACAAGTCGTATGATTCGACTTTTCCCTCCTATTTGGTTTATAAGCTTCAATGTTCAAATCGCTCGATACATAGGTTTAGTTGCGCACGATATGAATATATGATGTATTTATCGTGCTAACATTCTTTTGATGATTCCAAAGGGGAGAAACAGATTATAAGCTCTTTAGCTCATAGAAGCTAAGATAACGAAAAGAAGCTATAAGCTATGGCTTCATATAGCCATAAGTTGTGGATCATATTTAGTCCACTTGGTGCATTATGGTTATGTATGAATCATGGTCCATTGGTTGTAGTATGGACTTATATACGGTTCTAATGATGTTTTTTTGACGGGGGGAGCTTTTAAGTTTTGATACTTAAGCTCAATATCGAAAAGCTAAGATTTTAGCTTATGTTGAAGTTGCTTTTATACTACTCTTGTTGTGCATATTGATAGGGGAGCATTTGCTATATGTGTTTGAATATCTCTACTCCCATCCTTGTGTTTATATTCGTGGAATGTTGTCGCTCTCAACGGATATTTATTTTTGACCGGAAAACTTGTTTTGTTTTCAATATCGCCTCTCAAAATTGTTTTGTTTTCAAAATCGGCCTTGTTGAATTGTTTTGGTTTGTAATCATCAAAAAGGGGGAGATTGTTTGATAAATGGTTTCATCATGATTTTGATGATTTTGTTTTTACACCAAAACAATGTTTTTAAAGGTTGTTCAAATACTCCTAAATGGTTTAAAATGGTTTTAATAATTTTCGGAGTATTTTCTCAAGTTTATTTTCGATATAAAATTGGAAAACACATTTAATGATTTTAAGTCAAAGGGTTTTTACATTGAAACTATGTTGTCCTAATACTTCCAATTGATCTAAAATATTTTTACTATTTTTCGGAGTATTTATTGGAATTAATATCGGACAACACTTTTTGTGTTAATGTTTTATTTCTTCAAAACTATATTTCTAATGTTGTCCTAAATACTCCCGATCGGTTTAAAATATTTTTACGAATTTTTCGGAGTATTTCTTGAGGTTTATTTTCGTCAAAAATCGGACAACATTGCATTTAGGAGGTCGACCGGAAGGCGACCGGTACAGGAGCAAAACATCGAAAGCGAAACTTTGATCTTTATTTTTTGGTCGCATGCGACCGGTTGTTGGGTCGACGGTCGAGGTACACGTCAACCGTGTCGCCTGTGTAAAATGTTGTTACGATATTTCAAACTTCTATTTCTGTGACCGTCGTGTCTTAAGTTGATGGCAAAAATGTAACCATTGTGCGTGAGACATCTTTTCCTTAATTTGTGGGATTGATTTCTAACAGCTCTTTTCTTCAATTGTCTTGCATTTTTTTACAGAATTCATGTCCCCAAGAGGAGCCTATCTGTAAGTCCAAGCGGCTACGATAATCTAGAGGGGGGGTGAATAGATTATCTCCATCTTTTCGTTTTCGCCCTCTTTTTTTAAACCGAATGCTCAAACACAATAATAAGGTGCGGAATGTAAACAACACACGTCGATTTAAAGAGGTTCAACCCACCTAGGGCCTAATCCTCTACCACCCCAGTATATCAGGGATGGATTTGAAAAGAAAAAGAATTTTATTAATTACCAAAATTAATACAAATTCAACTTACAACACCTTGAAGAGCACCACACTCTTCTTCAACACCACCTTTGAGATTACCACAATCTCACTTGAAGATTACCACAATCTCCAAACGGCACCTTGTGAAGATTACCACAATCTTCACCTTTGAAGAACACCACACTCTTCAACACCTCAACAAGAAGATTACCACAATCTTCTTACACCTAACACCTAGTTCACCCAGTGTGTTCTTACCACAAGAACACTCACAAGGATATCTTGTGTTTGAATGATGACCACAAATTCAAGATTACAACTCGATAATTGATAATACAATAGAGTGCAAGTGTAATCAAGAATAGCCTAGACCTCAAGAATGTGAAAGTGAATAGCTAGGCAAATTACAACAAGAAATAAGACAATGTAAGAACAAGTGTATTCTTGAGTGTATCTTGTTGTGTTGTAGTTTTCTCTCTTGTTGTGTTGCTTCAATTCTTCCTCTATTTATAGAAGATGTCTTGTACATGATAGGCTCCTCTTGGGGACATGAATTACGTAAAAAATTGCAAGACAATTGAAGAAAAGAAGGTTAGAAATCAATCCCACAATTTAGGGAAAAGGCATCTGTTTGCACAACGGTTAGAATTTTCTTTGTCAAACTTGGCGACGTCGCGCACAAATAGGCGTTTGAAAGTGAGAAAACACATTTACACAGGCGACCGGTCGGCGGGTCCGGCCGGTCGACCACTATGTCCAAATGGTCGAGCAGAACCAAAAAACGAGTCCAGAAAGTTCTGTTTCAGAAAATGCTCCCAGGTACCGGTCACCCGCCGGTCGACCGGTCGACCGCACCGGTCGCCCACTTGGTCGACCGGTCGACCACACCGGTCTACCACCCTGTTGACCGGTCAACTTGGCCTTTTTGACAAATGGCTTATTCAACATTTTCACAATTTTCGGGTGCACGGGATGCCTTATAGGGCGACCGATTGGCCTCAAAACAAAAGTATTGTCCAATTTTATATTGAAAATAAACTCAAGAAATACTCCAAAAAAATAGTAAAAATATTTTAGACCGATCGGGAGTATTAGGACAATATTTTAGAACCATTGTTTTGGTGTAAAAACACATTAACACAAAATCATCAAAAGTGTTGTCCAATTTATATCGAAAATAAACTTGTAGAAATACTCCGGAAAATATTAAAACCATTTTAAATCATTTAGGAGTATTTGGACAACCTTTAAAAACATTGTTTTGGTATAAAAACAAAATCATCAAAATCATGATAAAATCATTTATCAAACAATCTCCCCCTTTTTGATGATTACAAACCAAAACAATTTGACAAGGCCGATTTTGAAAACAAAACAATTTTAGCGGTAAAAAGAACTATCCGTTGTGAGTGACAACATTCCATGCAATAAAAACACAAGGATGGGAGTAGAGATATTCAAACACATATAGCAAATGCTCCCCCTATCAACATGCACAACAAGAGTAATATAGAAGCAACTTCAACATAAGCTAAAATCTTAGCTTTTCGATATTGAGCTTAAGTATCAATAACTTAAAAGCTCCCCCTGTCAAAGATACATCATTAGAACCGTATGTAAGTCCATACTACAACCAATGGACCATGATTCATACATAACCATAATGCACCAAGTGGACTAAATATGATCCACAACTTATGGCTTTATGAAGCCATAGCTTATAGCTTCTTTTCGTTAAGCTTATCTTAGCTTTTATGAGCTAATGAGCTTATAACCTTTTTCTCCCCTTTGGAATCATCAAAAGAATGTTAGGACGATAAATACATCATATATTCTTATCAAAGTGCGCAACAAAACCGATGTATCGAGCTATTTGAACATTGAAGCTAATAAACCAAATAAGGAGGTAAAAGTCGAATCATACGACTTGAAGAAGCTTATGAAAACTCATTTGATAAATGAAACATGATCTCTATAAATATATAAGACTTTTGAAAACAAGAGAGTCATGTATGTGATGAATTTTTCATTGAAACGTTTTATCGAACACTTGGCGGGCGTCAAAAATAGAAAAAGTTATATATAGCCCTTGTAAATGAAATCAAGCCAAGTTTTTCATCACCAAATACAATTTAACAAATATCATTCATCAACAATCAATAAGCTCATCACAAACATATATGAATTACATCAAGAAAAATACATATAAGCCACAAACTCGAGGTTCAACCCAATTGAGCTAAAGATAGTGAAATTCTTACCATTCAATCGGTAAAGACGAGCAATGATGATGATAGTCGAGCTAGATAATCCCCAAAATATATAATTCATGCATCAAAACTCATTTGAAGTGAATTGTGTGTGAATTTTGCAAAGGGGACGAAAAATGGCCAAAATGTGTCAAAGTGACGAATCTTTGAAAACAGAACCATTTTAATCCAAATTATAGCCTAGGGCGGCCGGTCGAGGTTGAGGGCGACGGTCGGCGTTGGCGACCGGTTGCCCTCAACCCTTTCAGCCCTTTGTCTCTCGGTTTTCCAAAATCCGAATTTTCAACCAAAAATCCGATTTTTCGCCCCTAAGTTTTAAAAAGCGTGCAAGATGCAAACATAGACCTCATTCAATATACATTATGTCATGATCGAGCTCAAAATGAGGTAAAATACTCGGCGGTTAACGATCAAAAGTCCGCGAGTTATCCTTGAGACGGAATTAAACACCTCTCAAGTTTTTGTTAAAAATCACAATCCCTTAAAAAATATATCGAATCTCAATATGTTTAGTTCGATTATGACGAACCAAATTTTTAATACGAATAACCAGTATATTAGATGCGAACTTGTTATCCGAAAAAAATAATAAACGTTTTTAAAGCTTTGGATACAACAAGTCATAAGAAGAAGTGCCTTTCAAATATTTGAAAATTTCTTTTAATGGCACTTTAATGAGATTCGTTGGGATAGTTTTGAAATCGAGCATATAGACATAAGGCATATGGAATGTCGAGTCTATAGGAATAATACAAGAAGACATACCTCGAATTTGTTTGTCAACCGACATGCCTTTCTCAACCTTTGTCAATCTCTTCATTGATAGCCATAGAGGTTGGAATGATTCTTCCTTCTTCAATGCCTAACTCCTTCAAGAGTTCTTTTGAAACGTAACCATCTACTTGGCATTGAATGATTTGAAGTCAAGCAAGAAATCATGCTCATTTCAAGTACACCTTGCATCAACTTAGAGAACCATATCTTGCACAAATATTCATTAGTAGCACCAAAAATATTCTCATAAATATGCACAAGTTTAAACAATATTGCCCTTTTTCACAAACAAAGAGAGTAGTATCAACTTTACCTTTTGTAAAATCATTTAGCAAAAATAGCTAAGTCTATCATACCATACACGGGAGTACTTGTTTTAAACCATACAAGGCCTTAAAAACAATCATTTGGCCTGAAAAAATTTTAAACCCGGAGGTTGTTTTACATAGACTTCTTCTTGAATAAAACCATTTAGAAATTTGGATTTAACATCCATTTGGTAAAGCTTGAAATTTTCTTAAAACAAGAATGGGCAAGTAAAATGCAAATAGCTACAAAATGTGCTATGAGTGCAAATGTTACATCAAAATCGATTACCTTCTTCTTGAAAATACCTTCGAGCTACTAACCTCGCCTTAGTTCGACCAATGTTGCCTTGGTCATCGAGTTTGTTCAGGAATACCCTTTTTATCTTCTTCATCACTATCATCATAGGGTATCCAATTGATCTAAGGTGTTCATAATAGAACATTTACATCAAATATTTGGAGTACTTCATTTCTCATCTACACAACTTAACAAACTCATTAATGGCATCGCTTATATAAGCAAGAAAAAATAGCCCAAGTGTAAAAACATGCCTCAATCACAAAATATCTTGCATAGTAGAAATAGACACTATATATAGAGACCATGAAGCAAGAAACACATACTATGCTTTTAGAATATCATCAAGAGTCTAATAAATCATGCAAGTTCAAATAAGCTTAAGAAAGCTATAAAAGGTCTCTTTTGAAATTTGCAAATCCGATATCATATAGTTGAGACCTTATTTAAAAAAGTATTTGAACAAGAGTTGACAAAGCAAATATGTGCAATCAAATATCGAATAGTGCCTTTCAAAAAATCTAAAAATCCTATTAATGGCACTTGTATGAAACACTATGAAAAAACAAGCACATAGGCATATGGCAATACACAAGTAAACGTACCTATGCCTTTTCTTGACAAATAATGATGAAAATGGCCATTTGTGAAAATATGTAAATCTTACACAATTCTTAAAACATATCTAGCACAAATCATAATGATAAAAGTGTAGGCAAAGAGATATCACAAGTAAGCTCATGCCATAAAAATCCATAAAAGATGATAACACACTTTAGTCTACAAAAATGCACAAGAGTTTTAAAAACATCATATAAGGTCTTCTTTTTCAAAAAATATTTTAAAAGCACAAGTATATATTGAAGACCTTAATTAAAAAATAAATATTTGAAAACTCATTTTGCAATTAAGACACAAATAAAAACATGCATAATAACAAAATAAAATGCATATTTAAATAGGGAGATACGGGTTACCAATTTCGCCACTTCCATGGGTTGTGCCGTTCCCATTGTTGATGATATCTTCCCCTTGAGAAGTCACTTTGTTGATGATGACTTCTTTGATTGCTCCATTTCAAAGGTTTGTTGCTTTCCCATTGTTGAAAGTCTCTTCTTCTTTGAAAATCATCTTGTTGATGATGTCTTTGCCATTTCCAAGGATTGTGTTCTTCCCATTTTTGATTATACTCTCTTCTTGAAATTGGCTTTGTTGAGAATAGTTTCTCCTTCTTTGATAAAATGAAACGGTCATTTGATGCCTTCTTGGCGGTATGAATTTTCTTCGATTATTATTTCGCCGGGTACCTAATATGACATTGTTTTGTGGTACCCTTATGTGTTTGGGTCCTTTGGGATTAGTCTTGAGACTTTTAGGTCTCCAACAATAATTAGAGCTATTTCTAGCCCGACAAGTATTTACCGTATGACCCTTTTTACCGCAATAAAAGCATGTAATAATTCTAGGAGCATAACGACCAATATGCATAGTGACTTGATCCTTTTTCATATGATTAACAATATTAGGCTTATGATCAAGTCCTTTATCACAATTATGAATATCAACAATATTGGACATTATATTGGTACTCAAGTTGGATTTTAATAAATCCTTTTTCATGCAATCAATATTCTCAACAAGAATACTATTTTCTTTCTCAAGGTTTCTAACCTTATCAAGAGTGGTGGTGTGAGCATATGATAGTGATTCATAGGAAGTAAATAAACTATCCTTATCATTTTTCAAAACAATGAATTCCTTTTTCAAATTTTTGTATTTAACAAGTAAGTTTTGGAATTCATCTTGTAGCTCATTGTAATCATTTTGCAAGTCACTATATTCATTTTGCAATTCATTGTCATAAGTAGAGGGTTTAGAACTTACCTTGTTTTCTTCTTCGATGCCCATAAGACATTTTTCGGCTTCATCATCGAATTTGTAAGAGGCTCATCCCATATTGTTGGATTTGATGTTGTATCCATTTGAGAAGTAGATGCTTTTGAGTTGCTCCTTTTATTTGCATATACTTCATAGATGGCTTCTAGTTTTGCCATACTTCATGTGCCGATCGAATACCTACAACATGATCAAATTCCAAGGTGGTAAGTGAACAATGTAAAATATTAAGAGCTTTACCATTTAAGGAGATGATTCTCTTCTCTTCATCATTGAGCTCTTTGAAGCCTTTAGAGGTGTGTGGTGTATTCTTTGTCGGAATGGATTCTCCATTGATGACGGTGTTCCAAATATCGAACCCGCAACTTTGTAAGTAGCATTCCATTCTTTCTTTCCAAAATATAAAATTTTTGGAATCAAACCGAGGTGGCTTGGTGGTGGAGGTCGGAAATTTGAGCTTCGTTCGTAGCGATCGATCGTTTCTCTTCACTCGCGATGTGAAACGAGCTTACCAAAGAAGTTTGGCTCGATACCACTTGTAAGTCCAAGCGGCTACGATAATCTAGAGGGGGGGTGAATAGATTATCTCCATCTTTTCGTTTTCGCCCTCTTTTTTTAAACCGAATGCTCAAACACAATAATAAGGTGCGGAATGTAAACAACACACGTCGATTTAAAGAGGTTCAACCCACCTAGGGCCTAATCTCTACCACCCAAAGATATCCAGGGATGGATTTGAAAAGAAAAAGAATTTTATTAATTACCAAAATTAATACAAATTCAACTTACAACACCTTGAAGAGCACCACACTCTTCTTCAACACCACCTTTGAGATTACCACAATCTCACTTGAAGATTACCACAATCTCCAAACGGCACCTTGTGAAGATTACCACAATCTTCACCTTTGAAGAGCACCACACTCTTCAACACCTCAACAAGAAGATTACCACAATCTTCTTACACCTAACACCTAGTTCACCCAAGTGTGTTCTTACCACAAGAACACTCACAAGGATATCTTGTGTTTGAATGACGACCACAAATTCAAGATTACAACTCGATAATTGATAATACAATAGAGTGCAAGTGTAATCAAGAATAGCCTAGACCTCAAGAATGTGAAAGTGAATAGCTAGGCAAATTACAACAAGAAATAAGACAATGTAAGAACAAGTGTATTCTTGAGTGTATCTTGTTGTGTTGTAGTTTTCTCTCTTGTTGTGTTGCTTCAATTCTTCCTCTATTTATAGAAGATGTCTTGTACATGATAGGCTCCTCTTGGGGACATGAATTCTGTAAAAATTGCAAGACAATTGAAGAAAAGAGCTGTTAGAAATCAATCCCACAATTTAGGGAAAAGTCGTGCTTTGCACAACGATTAGAATTTTTTTTTGTCAAACTTGAGCGGCCGTCCTACGCACAAATAGACGTTTGAAAGTGAGAAAACACATTTACAGGCGGCGGCCGGTCGGAAGTCCGACGTCGACCCTATGTCGGCCGGTCGAGCGAGAACCAAAAACGAGTCGAGAAAGTTACATTTGAGAAAATGCTCCCAGTGCCGGTCACCGCGGCCGGTCGGCCGGTCGACGCACGGTCGCCCACTTGGTCGACGGTCGACCACACCGGTCTACCACCCTGTTGACCGGTCAACCAGCCTTTTTCAAAGCAAATGGCTTATTCCTTATTTTTTCACAATTTTAGTCACGGGATGCCTTATAGAGGCGACCGATTGGCCTCAAAACAAAAGTATTGTCCAATTTTATATTGAAAATAAACTCAAGAAATACTCCAAAAAAATAGTAAAAATATTTTAGACCGATCGGGAGTATTAGGACAATATTTTAGAACCATTGTTTTGGTGTAAAAACACATTAACACAAAATCATCAAAAGTGTTGTCCAATTTATATCGAAAATAAACTTGTAGAAATACTCCGGAAAATATTAAAACCATTTTAAATCATTTAGGAGTATTTGGACAACCTTTAAAAACATTGTTTTGGTATAAAAACAAAATCATCAAAATCATGATAAAATCATTTATCAAACACTATCATGTACAAGACATCTTCTATAAATAGAGGAAGAATTGAAGCAACACAACATGAGAGAAAACTACAACACAACAAGATACACTCAAGAATACACTTGTTCTTACATTGTCTTATTTCTTGTTGTAATTTGCCTAGCTATTCACTTTCACATCCTTGAGGTCTAGGTTATTCTTGATTACACTTTGCACTCAAATTATAATATTCATTATTGAGTTGTAATCTTGATTTTTGGTTATCATTCAAACACAAGATATCCTTGTGAGTGTTCTTGTGGTAAGAATACACTTGGATGATCTAGGTGATAGGTGTAAGAAGATTGTGGTGATCTTCTTATTGAGGTGTTGAAGAATTTGGTATTCTTCAAGGTTGAAGATTGTGGTAATCTTCACAAGGTGCCGTTGGAGATTGTGGTAATCTTCAAGAGAGATTGTGGTAATCTCAAAGGTGGTGTTGAAGAAGAGTGTGGTGCTCTTCAAGGGGTCGTTGTAAGTTGGTGTTGTATTAATTTGTGGTAAATTAATAAAATCTTTTTTTTCTTTTTGAAATCCATCCCGGATATACTGGGGTGGTAGAGGATTAGGCCTTAGGTGGGTTGAACCTCTATAAATCGACATGTGTTATTTACATTCCGCACCTTTATTATTGTGTTTGAGCATTCGGTTAGAAAAAGAGGGAGGAATCGAAAAGATGGAGATAATCTATTCACCCCTCCCCCCTCTAGATTATCGTAGCCGCTTGGACTTACAATAAAGACAATGTTTTAAGTATGAATGTGAAAGGTTTTAAGTAAAGGAAACGCAAGGTTTTGCAAAGTTATAGATGTAAGATATTGCATTAGGCAAACATTAATGCATGAGATTACTTGTTGAGCTCCTTTAGCTCATTCCACGAATGTTGAATGTTTTCAGATGAGAACCCAT
Source organism: Rehmannia glutinosa (assembly GCA_016081115.2). NCBI lineage: Eukaryota > Viridiplantae > Streptophyta > Magnoliopsida > Lamiales > Orobanchaceae > Rehmannia > Rehmannia glutinosa. The sequence continues at coordinate 674,497 of JABTTQ020003124.1, forward strand.
ATGAGGAAGGAGATGACACAACGCAGTGACTCGGAAACCCATGTTTCTCATGATTTCATGTCTTTCAGTGTCTCTTATTTATAAAGTTTGACTTTTTTTGTTAATTAAATGTCGAATGTCATTTTATTTTCAGAACGAATGTTTTTGGACAAGTAATTATTTCAGTTAAGTAAGATTTTTATTATTCCATATTTTTAAATATTCTTCAGAGTATTTCTATTTTAGTTTCTTATTTACGCATTAATATTCAACAAGCTAGAAATGGCGCTACAACATCAACTAGATATAATATTTTTTTGGAAAACTTATTTGCTATTTATTAAAATTAATATAGTTCCTATTAAATAACTATATTGTAGGTTATTTTCTGTAAATTAATTTATTCGTACTTTTTTTCATAATAAATCTAAAAGTTATGTATTATATTGTAAAATAACATTTTATATTAAAAAAATTAACCACTAAAATGACTATATTTTTTCTATTTCGCATAGTTTTCTTAAATTGTGATTATTCAATCAATTATTGAAAAATTACTAATAATATTTAAACATCTTTAATAAAATTATAATATATTATATAATTTTAAGTTTGTGATGAATAATAAATTAAAAGTATAAATGTATTAGCTAATTGAATTAATGAGGACTATATTAAAGTTAAATAATTACCAACTAAATGTACACTACAAGAAAAAATCAAATTCCAACGAAATAATTCCAATGGATTTCAAAATTCCAATGGAAATTCCAATGCTACAACATACCATTGGAAAATTTCAATAGAATGTCCAACAATAACCAAAACCATTTGGTACTGTTGGAATATTTTTTCCATTGGAATTTCCATTGGAATTTTGTCATTCCAACGGCCATTATACCAATGGTGCTTTTCCATTGGAATTTCCGTTGGAATCGATAATTCCAATGGAAATTGGCCAAATACCAATGAATTTTTTCCGTTGGAATTCCCTTGTTTTCTTGTACTGGTAAAATATAATAGATTTTATACTAAGTGTTAATTAATTAATTTGTGAAAGTTAATTGAAAAAATAAGTACAAATTTATTAATATTAAATTCTTCTAAAATGATTTTTTTATTTAATAAAATTGATAGGTAAGGATAAAATAATCATTGTTTTGAGTATATGAGTATAAAATAATATTTTAAAAGCATAAGAGGGTAAAGTGGTACTAATTAAGAGTATAAGAGGGTAAAGTGATACTTAAGAAAAATATAAGGGACAAAGTGCGATTTACCCTTTCAAATTTAAATAATATATAGAAAGAGGAAGGGGGTGGGGGTGGGGCTGGGGAAGGGGGAGGGACCAATGTAAATTTAACAGACTGTCAAAAGGTATATATTGAGTTAGTTTTCAAAACATAGTAATGAAAATCTAGTACATTTGGGTAAAATCTTTATATATAACTCGTTCGGTTCTTACACCAAAACAAGTACTGAAGAGATAAGCCTGCAACTTAAATGAAATGATATATTGCACTGTCACTGCAAATGGAGATACTTTCATTTATTTTTCCCCCTAAAATGCATCGCTGTCTAACCTTACCATTGGCATTGACAACTATGTTGTTTGATGTTAATATTTAATTTATTTAATTCAATTCATGTTTGGCTTGATGTTAATATTTGTAAGAAAATAATAGTGTTTTTCTTCTAAAACAATTTATATGAATCGAAAAATTCGAATCGGTAAATTTGCAAAGTAAGCAAAATAAAGATTGGCAGGAATCATGTGTTCAACACGATACCTTTAAAACAGATTTGTTCCCTATTATGGACGTATATTTCACAAGATAAGACGAGAAAAACCGGATTACCTATTTCGGCAAACTGAAAATTATGCCTGAAAATTATCACCAAAAATTAAATGGCAAGGATTTTGAAGGTATATGTAATTGTGTGTTTTTTAAATGTGAGAAAATAGTAATATTTATAGGTATAAATATGACCGTTCACAACCAAAACTTTGACCTTTATTATTGAAAAGGTCAAAAATAAATTTTCCTTTTACTATTAATAAGGTCAAAACAAAACTTGTTATTTACTATTTAAATTTGTCCGTTACTATTACAAGGGTCAAAAACTAAATTTCTTCAAAATTTTCCAACAATATTTACATTTGATTTAATTCATGTTTGACTCGTGATATGAGAATGCGTATTACCACTACTAAATCAGGTCGGGTCGGATCTTTTCGTTTTTGTAGGTGATTCAAGTTTGAGACAATAATTTGAATTCATGAGATGATTTGCAAAACAAACCCACATAACTCTGATCGGATCATATTCTGAATATGATTTTCGATGTTCAAGTCATGTCGAGGCCTTGAAATCGCTAACATCAAATTAAAGAGTCAGGACAGTTAAGACCTGGTCATACTTGACTTTAAAATCAGTTTTGGTCAACATAATAAAAGACACGTAAAGTGTTTTTTTTTTATAAACACGTAAAATGGAATTAAAATTTGGAATTTCTTGTATAAATTTCGTTAATGTTTGTATGATTGATAAATTTAGTCTTTATGCACAGTGTAGGTTTTGGTGTTGTAACCAAGTGATGCAATACTGCTTTTATAGAATCTGGACGGATTTTATGTCAGATTTAATGTTTTGATATTAGGTATATTTTCTATTTTATCCATGTTGCTGGAAATCTTGGATTACCTAATCATATTTGATTCAACCACTGTCATTTATTTTTATTTAATCACTTTCTTTTTCCTTGTGTATATATCATTCACCCACAAAGAAAATATTTTGTTTTGCTGACTTTCCTTTGTGTAGCAAGAATTAAACGGCTTCTAGAAATCAGGGAGAGTTTAATTGTGATGGTCTACAAAAGGCAAAGTCAGTTTTTGAAGAAAAATGCAAGAAATTAAATATATTGAGATTATAATTCTTTTTTACGAAAAACATTTGTTTCACTTTATTTATTCTTCGGGAGAAGAAGTTGAAGATCTATAGTATGGATCGACTCAACCATTCAAGGTTTTTGAAATTGGAGGGATTCCAACAGAGTTGAGTGCTTGGAAGAAACTTTCAGAATTAGTTGAATACAAGATTTGGTAGAACTTTAAAGAGGGAGTCTTCATTTATTCGTAAATCCAGTTGTATTTGTAATTAACTCTGTTTTCCTAATAGTGGATTGTTTCTTCTCTTGGCGTGGCCTAGTGCATTAAGACTGAGGAATCTAAGCACGTTAAAAATCATCGTATTCTTTTATTTCCGCTGCGTGAGTGTGTTGTTTGTTTCAGTGTTACAACATGTACAACACTATTCGAATCTGTGCTTTTTACTGATATTAAGGCCTCATATTATATCAAACTTGATTTTAATACTATATATAATAGGAATAAACCCAGCTGCAATCTTGTAAGACACAGGTACTCAGTGTCACCTGAGAAATAGAAATTTATTTTTCGCAATTAGGGTTAGGAATAGTAATACAATTTGCATAAATTAGCTTGTTTGTTTAAATATTAATTAGGTGGTTTCTTTGTTGACTGTATTTTAATCTTTTAAATTGAAGTGTGAAACCACCAATTAATAGCGCTTAACTTAATCATTTTGAAATATATGTTATTGATTATGTGTGATTAATTAATTTTAAGTTCTTTCCTAGTTACAGCCACAATATGAACAATTATTGGAAATATACAAATTGATTAAGACTCCTGCTTGGGAAGCCCCAATGCTTTATTATTTTAGACTATGCAAAAGGTTTAAAATAAACTCTATCACTACAAGAAAAATGTCTAAATAAACTAAGCAAAGGGTTCAAAATAAACTCTATATATCACTACAAGAAAAATGTCTAAATAAACTAAGCAAAGGGTTCAAAATAAAGTCTATATATCAATTCAAAGGTTTGATTAGCAATTGCGCAGCGTAAATCCCATGAAACTAACACATTATTTTCCTTCACTTGTTTCGCATCTAATTAATCAACCACCATATATATAAGATAAAGGCGTCCAGATCCCATGTTCCATATTTTTATTCCACTGTATCGGATGAAGATGGCACTTGTACATTTATGACAACATCTTGTAAGTAAAATAGAAATATTGGACATGAAATCTTATTATTTCGTATGTAAAATATACGTGACCTAAAGAATAAGTACGTAATTCCACACCTTCATACAAACACAAATTAACATAATTACAATACATGATCCTTCATTTTCTTCATTACAACACAATAATACAAGAGTACAACTACTAGGAGAATTAAGATCAAATTATTTGGCACGTACTAAAATCCACAGATGTGTTAATAACTATATTATATATTGGTGGAATCGATCGATGGTGATTGTGACACATGATGGATGGATGGATTAGCGCCTTCTGGCAGCAGTTTCGCGCTGGCAATTGAAGAAAACAGCAGCAACAGGGAGACCTAAATCGTTATCATCAGCGAATTTCCTGGTATTGAATCGATCTCTACAATTAGGACTCATCACAACATGACCGCCTTGTCTCTTCTTCTGTTTGAACAGCACAAATGCAAACCTGTGGATCCCTATGTTTGGCCTTGGCATTTCATAGCTCACTACTTCTTTTCCTGTATATATTTAAATCATCATATAAAATCAATTATTATATATATATATATATATATACTTCAACTAATTAAAATTTGTGGCAAATAATAAAATTTATTAATTTCATGCGTACCGAATGAGGAATCTGTGGTGCCTGGGATGTCTGTGACTATCCTGTGAGAAAGTTATGTTTATGTCAGTAAAGTAATTAAGATGAATAGCTACTGTAATTATCATGTGTAGTTATGTCAAATATTTTTTATTTAGTAATTTGTATTTTTTTGCTTCCAAAATAAGAACAACTATCATAGATATATAGAAATAATGTCATAGTATCAGTAAGTTGTATTTTTTGTTTCCAAAATAATCTTTAACATTTGCACTTTATTTGTACACCTACAAATCCATATATTATTCATTTTCATGTTTGTGTGGACTAGTTTTCGACCAATATATCAAGATTTTTATTCCATTTTATGTTTCGTTTTATACTCATGTGAATTGTGTAAGTGTCATGTGTACTGAAATGACATCATCATGTACATGTCAATTATTTTGGGATGTATCTCGTACATGTTAATACAATGTTTTTCCTTAAATCCTTTTACTATTGTGTCTAAGTAGTATTATAAGTTTAAAAAGCATACCAGTGCAAGTGCTCCCTGAGATATGGATCACTAGGACCAGGAACATCAGGGTCTGTCATAATCTGTAACAAATAATATTTAAACAAGGTAATTAAACAAAGTGACAATATATATAACCTAAAATTTTGTCCACTAATTAAATTTAATGACAACAAATTCTTATCACAATAAGAAAAGTAAAGAAACTAATTATATAAGAAAAGAATGTGGTTGGAAGATCGAACAAAAAATAAATACCAGAGTGAAAAAAGATCTCATATCACCACTTTGAACCTCAACCCTAGGTTTAATGGTGACAGATGAAGGAAAAAGCTCATGCCCATTATACACCTGCTTGTTGGAGTTGTAAGTCACACACATTTTAACACTGGTTGAGAAATTATCCACTACATCTCCAATCACTCTACCAATTACAAGGGGATTAATGGTTGCCATTTTTGCCTTATGTATATATATGATCAAGAGGAATATCAAAGAGAGAAAACAAAAGATGATATTTATGCTGAGAATGGAATAGCACAACCCATATATTTATAGTGGCAACAAGGAACCATAGCTAGCTGAGCAACTAGCAATGAAAGTAAATTGGGGTTTCAAGAATTGGGAACAAGGGTTGTTTTTGGAAATTTTGAAAAAACTAGAACGTAAGTAATTGAATTCGTTGTTTGCGATTCAATCAAAGAAGGCATGTAGATCGGCTTAATCCTGGCTATGTGGGTCCACAGTACGCTGCAAATATGTATACTCGATACAATCAGCGGGATTTGTTCGTTGTTCCAATTACAATCAAATGAGACTTGTAGATGAGCTTAATCTAGCTATGTGGGTCAACAGTTACACTGCAAATAAGTATACTCGATCCAATTTATGTGTACAAATATTTGAATTATATTTTGGCCAATATTTGTTATCAGTTATAAAAAGATGATTTGACATGCTAGTACTTCTCTCTCTTTATCTCTCTAGACTCCTTAGGTGTGTAGGTTTTAATTTTCCACCATTTTGTAGGATATTCATCTTTGAATTCCTTTTTTATTGTTAAAAAAAGGCAATGGGAAATTGGAATTTGGAGATACTGTTTGGGACATCTGCAGCTACTAAAAAGGGTTGTGACCTTTGGTATTTAAGGTATAAAAAGGAGAAACACTCAAAGTAGTTTAATTGAGAATAAATGATAGGCTCAAGGGCATATATAAAGGAACTCTAATGGTGGGAGGTCATTTCAAGAAAAAAATAAGAAGAATAAATTTTTGAGTTTTTAGCTATGTCTGAACTGGCTAGTGGAAATGGGGAGAAAAGGGTTAATTTCTTGCTATAAATAGAAAGCCCTGATGCTCTATTTTCTTCACTGTCCATTCATATAGTTGAACTGGAGTTCTATACCTTGATTTCATATTATTTCCTTTTTTTCCCCTGCTAGCTATAGGCTTGCTAGAGCTCTCTGATGCTTTTCTTCTTTTGCAGTTTTTTTTTATTTGGTATGTTTAATTTTCTTCTGATGCAACTCTAGTACTTTAATAATGATGAACAGCACATGTGTAGTCTCTGATTTGTTTTATTTTTATTTTTATTTTTATTTTTTAACATCAGATGTTAACTTCTCAAAAAATATAGGTAGTTTTGGCATTTTCATAAGTAGTACCCCTAACAAACAAATTAAAATGATTTGTTATCAATTTTTCAAAAACAATTTTATATATTGAACATGTGCAGTCTATGATATATTCTGATATATATAGAAGAGGTAGAATAGTTATTTTACTTTGCAGTATAAGAATGAGAGAAAGCCCTTTTTGTTTCTGAGAGAAATTTTTCTCTTTTATGTATATCAAGACTCAAGAGAGTAATGTGCTGATGTGATAATCTCTCTCTATTCAATATTAAATACGTATTAAGAGCAAGAAAGTTAGAGAAAAAAAAATAATTTGTAATTGTGCCTTTGAGAGAGATCTAGATATAGAGTTTCTTCTAAATTTAACAACGCAAATATTCTTATTTTTATCTGGCATTTTAAGGGAAAATAATTTATTTGGTCATGTAACTTGGACAACTTTGAAATTTAGTCCTCCAAGTATTCATACACCTTTAAAATATATAATTGGACATTTTGTCATATTTTGACCGAAATTATGTTATTCTATTGGAAATTATTGACTATGACCGATCCGAACAAACATGTCAAAAATCTGGGAACTTTATGTGTCAATTTTTGGTGATTTGACGTGTTAATATTTGCGCCAAATCATCAAAACTTCTAAAGTTACTAATCACGTTAGCACTTAGCACCCATCTATCATAGTTAGCAATTACGGTAAACTTACACAATTGCGGTCAAAATCGGACTAAATATCCAAATGTTAGAAAGATTTTAAACCAAAATTTAAAGGTGATTACTTATAGGCTAAATCACCAAGTAGTCTAAAGTTACAGGACGAAAAAAACTACTTTTGCCGGTATTTCAACACAAACATGCAATGTTGTGTCCTTTTTGTGCTAACATGGCGCCTTGATTACTGCCTTATTCTCTTTGCTTGCTAAGTGCGCACTTGTACTATTAATCTGACAAAATATATCTCAAATTTTATTCATATTCAAATAAAGTTACAGTTTTAGTTCAATTTCTAGATACCAGCCCAACTGCCCATGTTACAAAAAAAGATCCATCATAGGAGTTGTAATAATAACTAGTAACAATTAATAACTTTCTCTTGGCCATGTAGTACTATATACTGAAACTAAAGTCTGAAAATGCATCATGATTTGTACTTGTAAAAAACTTCTTGCAAAATTGATCCTTTCTTCCATAATACAGTGAGACCATATAATTCATATTTGCTCCACTATATGAGACAGGATAATGATGAAAACTATAGGGAATCCTTTTGATTGGTTGGAATAACATTTCATAATGTCCAAACATCACTTTTAATTTTATTCCTGGTAATGTGATTAGATTCTTCCATATCTTCAAATAAACTTCTTAATACTAGTTATTATTTTTGTTTGTTTTTTTGTTTTGTTTTTTGGCTTTGGGAAAGAGCCATTTGTAATATATAGGAGTAGCCCATTACATTATGTTTGCATGGTAGCCTAAGTATACTAGCCATATATAATTATATATAAACACTTTTGCACAACAAAAGGAAAGAAAAATTCCTAGATTTGACATAAAAGGGTTGATTCTTGATTCACATTTGCACTTACTAATTTTTTACTATAATTAATCACTAGTCATTTGGTTGTGACCATGAGCTCATTCTTGATTGACATATATTACAGTTTTTTTATTTCATATTGCTGCCTTTTCAATTAATATAAGAATATTTATGGGTACTTTAATTTATCATTGCCATGAAATTATGAAGCAAACATAATTTAGATTAGGCTGTGGCCATGGACAGCATTTACACTAGAAGGGTTGTATATTTGATTTCACAAGAGGGGGACGTGGAAGGGTGGAGGGTAGGGATGTGCTCGAACACATTATTGTTGAAACATACTTGAAATTTTATTGAGTTTTAAAAATTCTGCTTGAACTTGATTCGATTATTTATTGAGTTTGTTTTAACTTTACCCGAAAAAAATAATCAGTAAGTATAAGAAAAACAAATTGTAGATCAAATATAAAAAGAAAAATTAAAGACAAGTTTAAATCAAGTTATAACTATAAACTAATTTATCAAAAATTAATTTTCTTTAGAAACTTTTTATTTTTTTTGATATGAAAAGAAAAGGGAAAATTGCAAAAATTAGTATTGTAACTTAGAGGTGGTGTCGAAATTGGTGTTGTTCGTTTTTTTAATTTTTTATTTAATCTTATTAAAATGCTCAATTTTGGTCCTATTTTAGCCATACTTAGGGGTGGGCATCGGGTCGGGTTTTCGGTTTTCCGGGTTTTCGGGTCGGGTACCCGATGTGGTCGGGTTGCAAATATAACTACCCGACACCGATCCGAAAAAATCGGGTACCCGCTAGTCGGGTTTCGGGTATTTTTTATTTTTTTTAGATTTTTTTTGGGTGGTAAAATCATGTTGGGCTTGTAAATATATAAATCTTGTTGGACTTTTAGAGGAAACATACAAAATTTCAAATAAATATTTTATTTAATTAAGATTACAATACTAGAAATTACAAGGCCAAAAATTAAAATTTCAAACAAATAATATTCAAACAAACATTTCATTTAATTAAAAAAACATTAAAATATGAGATTTACACGGTTGCGATTCCACAAACATTAAAATTATACATTTTTTTTAACTAAACAAACATTAAACATACACAGTTATAATTCAACAAATATTAAAATTACACATTTTTTTAACTAACCAACATTAAAAATTACACAGTTGCAAACTTACAATTTACAAACATTACACAATTAACACTTAACATTACACAATCAAATTGGTCTTCAGTCAACAGTTGTGGGTGGGTTTCTAATTTTCACTTTTTTTTTTAATAATCGGGTACCCGAACGGGTATTCGGGTTTTCTAAAATACCCGAACCCGACCGTATTTTGAAATCGGGTTTCGGGTAACCCGATACCCGATATTTTCTAAAAATACCCGACCGATCGGGTATTTTCCGGTCGGGTCGGTCGGGTATCCGAATACCCGACCCCGAATGCCCACCCCTAGCCATACTGCTGCAAATCAACCAGAAATTGGCCTGTGAGTCCAAAAAATTGGGGATTTTTTTATTTTTGATGATTTCGAATGACCTGTCAATCCAATTGGTTAACACGGTATGGTGAACTATTTGATAAAACTCTAGACCAATTGGACTATCAGGTCACTAAAAATCGTCGGAAATAAAAAAAAAAAAATCCCTAGTTTTTGGGCCTCACGTGCAAGCCACATGCAAATTTACAGAGGATTCGTAACATTTTGGGGAAAATAAGACCAGAGCACTTCTAATACTTACATGACTATTAAATTTTTTAAAACAAACAAAACAAATTTTGACACCTCCTTTGAGTTAATGGACTAATTTGCAATTTGACCCAAAAATATATTATAATAACTCCATATACACGTGGCGAAATCGGGTTGAATGAATCCATTAAAGATGACGCCCCCCACCCCTCCCCTTGGCCCCCCTCATAACTTCTTAGGACAATATATTAATCATTTTTCTCTATAACAATTGGTGGAAAAAAAGAAGTACGTGTCAATAAAAGGAGCTCCAACAAAAGCTTCCCCGCCATTGCATGAACATATTATTATTAACGTTATTGGTTGCGAAAATTATAAGTGCATACTTTTTTGCGGTATATGTTTCTGACAGATAGTCGTTCTCAGCCCACTCAAGTCATGATATATGCACGCGTATTGTGTATCTCCCACTCTTTACTACATATTTTCTGTGTGAACAAAAAGACTTTAAAGCCATTAGTGCTCAGTTTTAAGGGAAGAAAACAGAGCAAATTTCACATCATATGATGCTAAGTACTTTGATGAATGAATTTTTTTCAAGTTTAAACATGGGTCTAAGAATAGAATAAATGGGGATATGGGCCTGTCCGAATTGTGTAAACTCCATCGCATGCATGTTTTGTTGTTTGTCGTGTTTGGTTTTTCGAAAAATTAGACTGATAGAATAACGGGGAATTTGAAGTCGAGGCTAGTATTAAATACTATTTCGCAAGCGAAATTGCCCGTACAAAAGTGTTAACGTTTGAGGCAATCGTCTCTAAGATGCAATAACTTTCAAGTTCGCCTTAGCAACACTTGCAGAAGTCGAACTTGTTGGAAAATTGTGAAGGAAATTGCACATTTGGGGTGCGATTTTCTTGGGACCTCGATTGTCTAATGACAAAGTAAAAGTCGATTCTTGTTCTACTCAGAGAACATTAAAATCGAATATTTGTTTGTCCAAAATGGTGTTTGGATGAAGGAGAAATTAAAGCTTAAAGATGATGTATTTGAATTAATTTAAAAGAAGAAACCATGTGGGTTTGTCTTCTTTTAAAGGTGGGTTTGTCGCGTGGGAAAACAAAGCGCATTTTAGACTAGTATATATAATGTCACCTTTTAAGTACGGTGTAAGATTATATTGCATAGAGGCTCTCTCTACACGCTCGCGGGGGTGCAAATCACGGTGCAGTTCGAGCTCCGAACCACTGACTTGTGTGCGAGCGCGACCTGCGTACACGAATATCGGACCAAAATCGAGCCACATAGTTTAGCCTATGTTTTTACATAATTTTTATTTTAATTTAATTATATTTGTACAGCAGCAGCAAATTAATTCCTACTTGTAACATCTGATTTAATTTTGAAATTAAATCTGTAACAGCAAATGTTTAAATTTCTCAGGTTCTGTATCAGCTTATAAATAGCTGAAATTCCAGCAGTTCAAAACACACTCTCAACATCTGCACTTGCTATATTTTCCTACATATTGTTCTGAAAAATCCATTTGGCCTCCTGCATATTTTGGTGATATTATTCAGGCATTTCTTCAGTTCGCCGGATAGAAAGGTAGTCCGGTTATCCCGTCTTATCCTGGAAAACAGACGTCCAGAATAGGGGACGAATCTATTTTAAGGATAGTGTGTCAAACACACGATTCGGGCCATAATTTCTGTTTTTCAAATTCTGGAATTTGGTTTCAATAAAATTTTCGAGTTTTTGCAGCAAATTGTAATTTCCAGTTCTACTGAATTCTGAGTTTTGTAAACTGTACTGCGGTATTTTTGCAACAAACTTACAACAGATTCCTTTTATTAAATATGTTCAGTACAGTTTTATATAAAAGTATAAAATTCGGCTTTTGAATTTCCAGTAAAGTACTTGTTTTTGATTAACTGGTAATTCACACTTCTAAAGTCCTTCACTGGAATTCAAATTTTGAACTATATTATTTTAGTTCAATTCTGTATATGCATGTGATTATGTGGCTGGTACTTGCATCAGAAGTGTGTTAATTTTAAAATATAAAGTGGAAGCAATCTTTATATTGTTTATTCATTATCTGGACAAATTGTATTCAGAGTTTCTAAACACATGCAATTTGATTCACTTCTGTTAATTTTGGTACAGTAATTATTTATGTTAGCAGGTAGTAAGTACTTTTAGACTATTGAATTCTGGAATTGCTTTTTGGATATTAAAATTCTTTTTGATAATCGATTAGTGATACTGTTGCTGTTACCGTATGACATCGTATACTGATATTGATCTAACCTGCAGTTGCCATGATATTGGTTTAACATATTGTTGTCTGCGTACATTAACATTAAATTGTTGATTGGATTGGTTCGAATATTATTGTGAACTAAGATAAAAATACCCGTGCTATTTTGGAGAGGAAGGAAATCACATTGGACCTTATAATAAAATTTGAACAATTTAATTTGTTCTTATTGGATTTGTTCCGATTAATCGAAGCACTGAACTTTGATTTGTTTTTCAGAAATGGCTTCTGATGATTTGAACTCGGGAGTTCCGATTGTGCCTAATCTAGTTGTGCCCAATCCCGTAGTTAATCCTGTTGTGCCTAGGATAGTGGCTAACCCTATTGTTAATGTGCCGGTGAATCATGGTGAGAAACCGGAGAAATTCAACAGCTTGGATTTCAAACATTGGCATCAAAAAATGTTGTTCTACTTGACTACGTTGAACCTAGCTAGGTTCTTAACTGAAGATCCTCCTAAGTTGAGTGAGGATGAAACAGATGTTCAAGCCGTTCACGCGGTTGATGCTTGGAATCATGCAGATTTCCTTTGTCGGAATTATGTAATGAATGGTTTAGTAGATCCGTTGTATAATGTTTATAGCTCTAAACGAACTGCTAAAGAATTGTGGGAGTCATTAGACCACAAGTATAAGTCTAAGGATGCGGGGGCTAAAAAATTTATAGTTGGCCGATTCTTAGACTTTAAAATGATTGATTCCAAGTCTATAATAAGTCAAGTGCAAGAACTTCAAGTGATTATACATGATATTCTTGCTGAAGTGATGTTTTTGAATGAAACTTTCCAAGTGGCTGCAATAATTGAAAAATTGCCACCTGCTTGGAAATATTTCAAGAACTATCTGAAGCACAAACGAAAGGAGATGAACGTTGAAGATCTGATTCTTAGGCTTCGGATTGAAGAAGATAACAAAGGTTCTGAAAGGAAAATGTTCAATCCTATGGCTGCTAAAGCCAATGTTGTGGAGCATGGCGAAGCTCCAAAGGGAAAAAGAAAACTGGAAAAACTGGTAAAAGGTTCAATAATTGGGGACCAAAAGGAAGCATTTCCAAGAAGAAATTCGAAGGAAAATGCTTCAATTGTGGCTGCAAGGGTCACAAGGCTTCTGATTGCAAGAAACCGAAGAAGAACCGTGAGGCTAACATGGTTGATGACATTTCTAAGGAGGTGTCCGATTTGAATCTTGTTGCTGTGATTTTCGGAGGTGAACTTGGTGGATTCAAACCCTAACCAGTGGTGGATTGATACTGGCGCTACCAGGCATGTGTGCTTCAATAAGGAGATGTTCAGTACCTTTGAGGCTGTTGAGAATGGCGAGAAACGGTATATGGGAAATTCTGCCACTTCTGACATCAAAGGTCAAGGGAATGTGGTTCTAAAAATGACGTCTGGAAAGGAGATGACTCTCACGAATGTATTATATGTGTCAGATGTCCGTAAAAACTTGGTGTCTGGATCGCTTTTAAATAAGCATGGTTTTCGTGTTGTGTTTGAGTCTAATGTTGTAACTTTACTCAAAAAATGGAATGTTTGTAGGAAAAAGGTATGTAACTGATGGGCTATTTAAGCTCAGTGTAATGGTTGTGAAACCAAAAGGCAATAAAAATGAAGAATGCTTCTGTTTACTTGCTTGAGTCTTCCAATTTGTGGCATGGTAGACTAGGACACGTTAATTATGATACTTTACGTAGATTAATTAACTTAAACTATATATCAACATTCCATATTGATTCCAAGTACAAGTGTGAAACTTGTGTTGAGTCAAAGTTAACGAGGACATCATTTAAAAATATTGAAAGAAATAATGAACCACTTGATTTAATTCACAACGATGTATGTGATTTAAAATCAACACAAACACGTGGTGGTAATAAGTACTTTATTACTTTTATAGATGATAACACAAAATTTTGTTATGTGTATCTTCTTAAAAGTAAAGATGAAGCTATAGAGAAATTTATTCTCTATAAAAATGAAGTTGAGAATCAACTCAACAGGAAAATAAAGGTGCTAAGAAGTGATCGTGGAGGTGAATATGAATCACCTTTTTTTCAATCGCGTGCTCAACACGGAATTAGACATTACCCAAACAACAAAGCACCTTATTCACCCAGTGAGAATGGCATTGCGAGCGGAAAAACCGTCATGATTAAAGAAATGATGAATGCCATGTTATTAAGTTTCGCTTGCCTCAAGAACATGTGGGGGAAGTCTTTTCTTGATGCCTAATTACCTTTTAAATAAGGTACCCGTGAAGAGACTAGACAAAAGTCCTTATGAGATATGGCAGGAAGAATGCCATCCTACAAATACTTACGTGTGTGGGGTGTCTTGCTAAGGTTGTTATACCAACACCTAAAAAGGTGAAGGTAGGTCCCAAAACTGTTGACTGCATATTTATTGGATATGCACATAACAGTGTTGCTTATCGGTTTCTTGTGCATGAATCTAAAGTTGAAGATATACACAAGAACACGATAATTGAATCGAGAAATGCCTCGTTCTTTGAAAATGTATTTCCATGCAGATCGAGAGAAGAAGCAAGCTCTTCTAAACGGATAAATGATTCAATAGAACAAGAGCAAGAAGAAGAGGTAGAAATTAGACGCAACAAACGAGCTATGATAGAAAAATCTTTTGGTCCAGATTTTCTAACCTACATGCTGGAAAGTGAACCTCAAAGCTATAAAGAAGCTATAACTTCTTCTGAAGGACCATTATGGAAAGAGACCATAAAAAGTGAAATTGATTCCATCTTGCAAAACCATACCTGGGAACTAGTGGATCTTTCTGAGGGAAGTAAACCACTAGGTTACAAATGGATTTTCAAGAAGAAAATAAAGGCGGATGGAACAATTGATAAGTACAAGGCTAGACTTGTAATTAAAGGTTACAGACAAAAAGAAGGCCTTGATTACTTTGATACGTATTCTCCAGTTACGAGAATAACATCTATTAGATTGGTACTTGCAATTGCCGCATTGCGAAATCTTGAAGTACATCAAATGGATGTAAAAACTGCCTTTCTAAACGGAGGTTTAGAAGAGGAGATTTACATGGAACAACCTGAAGGATTCTCTGCACCTGGGCAAGAGAACAAGGTTTGTAAACTGGTCAAGTCATTATATGGCTTGAAACAGGCACAAAATAATGGCATGAAAAATTTGATAATGCCATGAAAGTGTGTGGATTTAAAATAAATGAATGTGATAAATGTGTCATGTTAAAAACACCGAAAATGGCTATGTCATTTTGTGTCTTTATGTAGCGACATGCTTATCATTGGAAGTAATGATAAAATAATTAAATCCACTAAAGATATGTTGAACTCGAGGTTTGACATGAAAGACATGGGTTTAGGCAGCGACGTGATCCTCGGGATAAAGATTTCTAGAACTTCAAATGAATGACACTTGATCACCACATTATGTGGATAAGATTCTAGAAAAGTTTAGTAAGGATGACACGTCATTAGCTAGAACTCATATAGACACGAGTCAACATCTATCGAAGAATAGAGGTGAGGCCGTGTCTCAATTGGAATACTCACGAGTCATAAGAAGTCGATGTACTTAATGAGTTGTACAAGACGAGGCATTGCTTATGCGGTGAGTAAATTGAAATGAGATACACGAGTAATCAAAGACATGAACACTTTGGAAAGGTATAGTGAGAATACTAAGGTATTTAAGATACACTCGTGATTTTGGATCGCACTATACAAGATATCCTGCTTTGTTATTGAAGGATACGGTGATCTAATTGGATATCTCGATATTAAAGACTCTAAGTCTACAAGTGGATTTGTATTCACTTTGGGTGGTTGACCATATCATGGAAATCTTCTAAGCGGGACGGTTATAGCTAGATCCACAATGGAGTCCGAATTTATAGTTTTAGACAAGTGTGGAGAAGAAATTCGAATGGCACCTAGGAACTTCTTAGAAGATATTCCAAAGTGGCCAAAGCTTTGTGCCGACAATTTGTATACGTTGTGATAGTCAATCAGCGATTGGCAGGGCACAGAGCAATATGTATAATGGTAAGTCTAGACACATTCGTCGTAGACACATACCATTAGACAACTACTCTCAACTAGTGTTATCTCTATTGACTATGTGAAGTCAAAGGATAATATAGCGGATCCGTTAACCAAAGGGTTAAATCGAGAGTTAGTTGCAAAATCATCAAGAGGAATGGGACTTAAGCCTCAGGAAAAATGAGTTGATACAATGGAAACCTAACCTAGTTGACTGGAGATCCCAAGATCTAGGTTCAAAGGGACAAACTAATTGTAAAAAGACTTTAGGATCACTGTGGGGGATTTTTCCCTTGTCCATTCCTTAACAGTGAAACATTTGGCTTTTAATGATTCTTGTGCGTCGGTAAGCCGAGTTGAGTAGTGCGGGCTACTCTTAAAGAAGAATCACCTATGTGAGAGAGAAGTAGGGCCGTTTCGAAGAGAATTGTGTGAGGCTCAATTCTTAGAACCTCTTGCAGAACCAGGCGTATGTTCAAGGCCATGAATGAACATAACAATGAGAACTGAAGTATGTTAGGAAGAATCCTGTGTGAGGTATATCATCTTTTACACAAAAGGCATAACAGTTCAAAGACATCGCGTCTACTGATCAGCTAGTAAAGTAAATATATTTTCACAAAGGAAGGTTCAAAGGGTAACACCTACCTATCCTATGCAGGGTTCAACTGTTGGACTTTATCACCAAATCTTTGTATCCTCGTTATTTCCTTCATGTGGGGGATTGTTGGAAAATTGTGAAGGAAATTGCACATTTGGGGTGCGATTTTCTTGGGACCTCGATTGTCTAATGACAAAAGTAAAAGTCGATTCTTGTTCTACTCCGAGAGAACATTAAAATCGAATATTTGTTTGTCTAAAATGGTATTTGGATGAAGGAGAAATTAAAGCTTAAAGATGATGTATTGGAATTAATTTAAAAGAAGAAACCATGTAGGTTTGTCTTCTTTTAAAGGTGGGTTTGTCCCACATGGGAAAACAAAGGCATTTTAGACTAGTATATATAATACCACTTTTTAGTAAGGTGTAAGATTATATTGCATAGAGGCTCTCTACACGCGCGCCCCATGGGGGTGCAAATCACGGTCCGGTTCGAGCTCGAACCACCGACTTGTGTGCGGAGCGACTGCGTACGAATGTTGGACCGAAATCGAGCCACATAGTCTAGCCTATGTTTCTGAAATTTTATTTTCGAAATTAAATTTGTAACATATTTTATTTTTGAATTTAATTATATCCATCAATGACTGAGAAATTAATTCTACTGTAACATCCGATTTAATTTTGAAATTAAATCAGAATAAAGAAATGTAATTGATGTGTAACTGACAATGTGCCTTTAAATTTCTCGAGTCTCAGTCGCTTATAAATAGCCGGAATTCAGTGATTCAAAACACACTCTCGACATCCGCACTTGCTATATTTTCCGCATATTGTTCAAAAAATTCCTTTGGCTTCCGCATATTTTGGTGATATTATCCGAGGCATTTCTTGATTCGCGGATAGAAAGGTAGTCCGGTTATCCCGTCTTATCCCGGGAAGCAGGCGTCGAGAATAGGGGCGAATCTGTTTTAAGGATAGTGTGTCAAACACACGATTCGGGCCATAATTTACATTTTCAAATTCTGGAATTTGGTTTCAATAAAATTTTCGAGTTTTTGCGCAAAGAAATTGTAATTTCCAGTTCATCTGAATTCTCGAGTTTGCAACAGAACTTACGGCGAACACAAAAGATTTCAGAACTTTTGAATTTTATAGGTCGTGTCTTATGATCAACGGCCGCAATCGATGGTCCGGATCTCATCTCTTAGAAGTTCCACAACCTTCAGATGCACCCCGCACACTAAAGCGGATGTGTCTAGTCGGCAAATAGGCACATCCATTCCAATCGAAGACTTCAGTATCGCCACATGGCATCTTCTCGACGATTCTGCCAAGTCATTGCCATGTGAGTCACATTTTCACGCCCCAGCCACCGGATCAAAACCTGGTTCGATTTTCAAAACTTTAAAGCTCATCAAAGCTTCTCGTGGGCGCTTCTCGGACGATCATGCCAAGTCATTGTCACGTGAGATGCCTTGTGACGAGCCACTGGGGATCAACCCTGGTTCGCTTTTTCCAAAATTTTAAGACTTCTCAAAGCTCCTCGCGAGGATGCACGCACGCCTAAAGCGGCCAATGCGACTAAGTGCAACGTGTGCGGGCAACACCGTCCTCGATGCTCTTTGAGCTAGCCGAAGGCTAGCCAAAATTGACTTGGTCCACTAAGGTGTACCATAAGGAGCTCCACATTATTACTCTTTATTATTGATGAAACTCTATATAAATAAGTCAAGCATTTGATATGCTTTCCATGTGGGATATGACTTTCCATATTCTCATCCTTTTATATTGTCATATATAAAAGCCATTTATGTGGCTTATATTATGCATTAATTTATCATTCACCCGAAATTGGTTTGAGAAATTCAAAATGGTAAATTCATCTACCGCGGTATAGATTACGATTATATAATTTATTTCTCATAACTGCTAATAAATAATCTCACTTAAATAATTGGTCAAAATTGGTCAAAACTCATGTATTCTAAACCAATTTCCAACATGTTTCTTGGTCTAGCCCGCAAGAGTTATCTTTATTTGGTTCACATCATCATTTTTATTCATGATTTAAAAATATATATAACGTTTAATTTTATTTCATAGTTTGGGGGACAAAAAATACGTACAAATAAAAAATAAGTATAAAATATTATAGTTTTATTTTGGTTCAATTCGGTTCAGTTCGACTAACAGAAAACGGAAACGAAACCTGAAGTTTTGGAAAATAAAAAACTGAAAATCAAATTGAAATTTTCGATTGGATTAAATCTATTAGCTGAATTATGTGCACTCCTAATCTCAAGTAAAAATTACGATAATTTTAAATTACACCTGCAAATTACACATAAATCACTTCCAGAACTTGTATTAGCCCAAAAAGGGATAATTTCATATCTAGTACCCAAACTTTACTTACTTTTTGTTTTTAGTACCTCATGTTCTCAACTCATCACATATAGTACCCGATGTTACACTTTTTAATGAGCGTTACTACTTGACGTTAGTTGACCGTCTTTGACTAACGGATTGACCTGCAATTGTAGGTTTGGAGGTGAAAGAACCTAATCAACCAGTTACAACATTCATTTCAGTCCCAAAAGCCAAAATACACAAGTTTTGTTCCCCCAAATCGATCCCAAACCCTAATTCCTTAATTTGAAAGCCTAATTCAATCTTACCCGTAAATTGACCTAAATTTTTACTCCCAAATTGGTTCCTACTTGATTCGGGACCCCCAAATTCGTCACCTAGTGAAGAGTTTAATGAAATTTTATCTTTGGGAAGCAAATAAGGTGCGGAGATTTTGGACGTGTTGTAGCTGCAATGAGGAATTTGTTGATGCATGTTCTTTTATGCAGCATGTCGTGCATAAGCATATGAGAGCGGGGGGTCGGAACAAAATTCGGCAATTGAATATTAGCCGCAATTGAGGAGGGTAGAAAGTGCCGCCGAGGACGGTGGTGAAGTTTGGGGTGTTGTTGAGCGCGTGGATTGAACTCGAACTGTAGTAGGCTTCAAGTTTGTGGGATTACATTTATTTTTTGACTTTATGTTAAAGAGCAAATTAAGTTTATACCTTAATTTATACCTTGTTTATGATTTTTGTGAATGGATTTTCTGGGTTTTTGTTTGGGCAGACACATGGTGGCCGGTGGGCAGTTTTGTGAATGGATTTTCTGGGTTTTTGTTTGGGCAAATTAAGTTTATACCTTGTTTATGATTTTTGTTTTTTCGGTTAAGTTAAAAGTAATTTTTTTGATTTTTTATCTGGTTAAAAATATTTTAAAAATGAGTAAATATTGAATTTTGTACTTTTTTTATAGTAATTTATCAATTAATCAAATTTTAATTTATAAAGTATAATCATATTGATTAAAGTTGTGCAATTAAATTTCAAATGTAACTTTTTCAGAATTACAAAAAGTGTGTAGGTTTAAGCTATTGATTAAGATAAAATATTATTAAGATAAATCAATTAGAAATAAAAAATAATTTTATAACTAAAATATTAATTTTAAATAAAATATAATTTATATTATTATTAATAATTGCAGAAGATAATTATAGTTCAATTTGAGTAATTTTCACTCATTTTTGTTCATATTAACTTATTGTAACAGTCACCAAGTCCAAATTATCCCAACAAGCTTTAAACAAAAGATTACTGTTGTAGCAAGTTTTCGAGGTTGCATTTGATGTGACCAACTAACGGTAGGTAGTGAGGGTGATTAAAACGTGTAACGTTGGGTACGAGACTTGATTAAGTTGGAATATAGGATATCAAAAGCAAAAAATATGTAAACTTGGGGTACTAAGTCTGAAATTATCCCGCCCAAAAACATGTAAACCATTCTCAACTACTCGTTGACAAATGAGTAACCATTAGTAGAAAAGGCAAAGCCCATTTTCTCAAAGTAAGCCCACTACTTGTTCATGTTAGAGTTTGCCTAAAATTTCAATCATGTTTAGCCCAAAAACAAATTTCTACTTTGTCAAACCGAAATGAAAGTCTACTAACTTGATATTATATGGATTATATGGCAACTGTATTTTAAAGGGAAAAAGGCGATTAAACTTGAATCATCTATGTGGGAAAAATTAAAAAATAAAAAATAAAAGAACTAAAATTAGCTTAAATAATATTTTTTTACAAAAAAATAAATTACAAACTAGAACATATACATAGGCACAATTAGGGGTGATCATAAAGTTTAAAAAACCGCCTGGACCGCCCGAACCGCACCAAGCCACACAGTTCATATTAATTTATTATGACCAAAATCGCGATTTAAAAATTAGATAGAAACCGCACCGCTTTGTTGGTGCGGTTATGGTTTTAGGTTTTTAAAAAACTGTCAAACTGCACCGCACCGCATCTCTATAATTTAGGGTAAAATAAAATATTATTATTTAGTATTTAGTTAAATTGGTAAACAATAAATATATCAAGAACTAATGTTATGAATGATATAATTAGATTCGCACTTTGTATACTATAAACATAACGCATTTTACATTCTTTCAATGTTGTTACAATGCATTATGTTTTGCATCAAAATAAAATAACATTACATTGCATTACATATTAAATATAACTGAAATAAAAGATATTGCAATGTGCATTTTATTTGTAAAATACATTTTGTTTTTAAAAAAACACGTTTCAGTTATAATATATTTTTTTGCCTTTTCCTTTAAAATATCATAAGAAAATTATATTGATTTATCAATTATATAATATTTTTGTTAATTAAAATAGCAAAACCGCCCGCAGCCGCTTAATGCCGCACCTTCGGTTTCACTTCATAAGATCGCAATTCGGAAAATATTATATAACTGAACCGCATATAGTAATTCGGTTTGAAATTGACTCAAAAAACCAAAACCGCACCGCGATCATCCCTAGGCACGCTAGTCACTTTTTTCTGATAGCGAGATGTGCATGACGCACCGGTGTTATGGTAGAGAGGCCGCTTAACGTACAATCGATCCTCGGCCTAAAGAAAACAATTATATTCGACCCCCAAATCTAATAATAGTTGGTAGAGTTCCCACCATTTTCACCAGCTCGCATATGCCCAAGGAGCAATTTATGGAGGAGATTTGAATCCTGCCTCCACCAATAGTCCTTATTCTGATAGGAGATGGCACAGGAAATGGCACATATAGAATATTTTTAGACAGAGACATAAACCAAACAAAATGATTCCAATATTCGAATAGACCGCAAAGGGATATATCTTTATCCAATTACACTTAAATTTGACCAGCAGCAAAACAAAAGAGTGTGAACTAAAGAGTTGCAAGTAACATGGTGATAACAAAATTAAATATCATTGCTTGGAAGAAACAATTTTCAAATGCTGAAGGGAAAAAAATGGTTGTAACACCAGCACTTCGGATAGAGCGATAAAAGTGTTTTATTTTCCCTCTTAAAATAAAACTAGTTTCATTCTTCGAAAAAACGTCAATTTTACATATCAAATTTTATTTATTTCATTTATAACATACCATTCTACACAACACTGTATGTTTCAGGTATACACCTGATATTAGGGCCGCAAGGATCGTCGCGACACGGCCACTACGTCGCATCCTCCCTGCATTGCTGCAGCATGTTGGTTTCTCCAGACAGACTGTTCTTGCCGAGTGGGAGTTATTGTACCCCCCGTAAAGGATATCAAGGCAACAATTCCATTCAATTTCAATGGTCAACAGACTTGAATAGGGAGAAGCTCCTAAACTTCTTCATTCTAATATACATACATTAAATACCAACCCAATCAACACACATGAAAATGAATTGCGATGAGTGACCCCAAAAACAAGGTCTAAGCAACATCTAATCTGTTCTCCATTTGGAAAACATATGAATGCTTAAGCCATTGGTAGTCATTTGTGATGTTTATTTTTTTTCTCCTTCCTCCTTTTTTTCTTATCTCTCGACTTTTCCTTTGATTTGTGTTTCCTCGAGCCTCTCTTCGCCTTCCTTTTCTTGTATTGACGGGATTCATCATCCGATGATTCACTTGACTTCAAATAATAAGGCTTCTTTGGGCCAAGTAAAACACTAGCTTTCTTCTTCTCCTCATCAGTGCTTTCGGACATATTTCTTTTGGAATCTGGACAAGATGGAAGGTATGGACCAGTTTCATCCATTCGTGATCCAACAGCACCTCTGCCTCGTTTGGTCCTGCCATTAAAAAATAATAATAAGTGAAAATAGTCACAAAAATTAAATGAAGTCTAAAATGGGAGTTGCCAGAAACCAAATTGTATTCGAAACAACATGAATGAGATATGTTGAGATGCTGTTGAGATGCTTATAAGTGCTAGTTATTAGTTGTCATTATAGAAACACACCTAATTCACACACCTTATTACTGCTTTATTTGTTACCTATAAATACACTTGTAATTACTCATTTTACACATTAGAGAATAAAATGCAGTTACAAGTTTTCCCTCCATCACTGTTCACGTGTTCTGTGCATGATTCTTCATGGTATCAGAGGTTTTTAAACTCAAGATGAAGCCTGATGGCACTATTGAGAGGCATAAGACTAGACTGGTGGCCAAAGGATATGATCAAGTCTATGGCATTGATTATATAGACAGTTTTTCTTCTGTTGCCAAGTTGGTGACAGTCAGGTTGTTGATTGCTCTTGCTACAGCTAAAGGATGGTTTCTCTCCCACATTGATATTAATAATGCCTTTTGCATGGCTACTTGGAGGAGGACATCTATATGATACCCCCTGAAGGTTATACTAAGGCTGAGGGTGGACAGGTGTGTCATCTCAAAAGAAGCCTGTATGGGCTTAAACAGGCCAGTAGACAGTGGAATACTGAATTTTGTCAGAAATTATTGGCTTTTGGTTTTGCTCAATCATCTCATGATTGTTGTTTGTTTGTTAAAGCTCATTCCCAGTCCTTCCTTGCTTTGTTGATATATGTGGATGATGTGCTCATCACTGGTTCAGACATGACAGAGATTGATTCTCTTAAACAATATTTGGATTTCTCTTTTCACTATAAAGGATTTGGGTGCAGCAAAATACTTTCTGGGTGTTGAGATTGCTAGAGGTGATTCTGGCACTTATCTTAATCAGAGGAAATACATCCTTGACATTCTCAAGGATACAGGTCTGTTACTCTGCAAGCCTGCTGCAACACCTTTTCCTCAAGGTGTGAAATTGGTTGGCATGGCGGGTACTCCTATGGCTGAACCTGACAAATATAGAAGGCTTGTGGGTCGCCTTCTTTATTTGAATTTTACTCGTCCTGACATCACTTACTGCGTGCAGCAATTGAGCCAATTCATTAACAATCCTTACTCTACTCATTAGGACTCTGCCCTGCATCTTTTACGTTATCTCAAGGGTTGTCCTTCTAAGGGGTTGTTTTATCCAGCTCAGTCTCAAGGAGGATTGGTTGCCTATAGTGATGCGGACTGGGCATCATGTGCAGGCACTCGGCGATCTTTGACTGGATTTTGCATCTTTTTTGGCGATGCTTTGGTGTCTTGGAAAACCAAGAAGCAGAACACTGTGTCCCGCTCTTCTGCTGAGGCTGAGTACAGGGCGTTGAGTGCATCCGTTTGTGAGCTCCAGTGGATTGCATACTTGGCTGCAGATCTTTCACTTCATGCTCCTCAGCCTATACCATTGTTTTGTGATAATCAGGCTGCATTGTACATAGTTGAGAACCCGGTTTTCCATGAGCGCACCAAGCACCTCGAGATAGATTGTCATTTGGTTCGCAACAAGTTCAAGGAGGGCTTCATTTTACCTCAGAAAGTGGCCTCTTCTCAGCAGTTGGCAGATGTGTTTACAAAGGCTTTGGGTGTTAGTCAGTTTCAATTTTTGATTTCCAAGTTGGGCATGAAGGATCTTCATTGTGGCCCAACTTGAGGGGGGGAAGTTGAGATGCTGTTGAGATGCTTATAAGTGCTAGTTATTAGTTGTCATACTAGAAACACACCTTATTCACACACCTTATTACTGCTTTATCTGTTACCTATAAATACACTTGTAATTACTCATTTTACACATTAGAGAATAAAATGCAGTTACAAGTTTTCCCTCCATTACTGTTCACGTGTTCTGTGCATGATTTCTTCAAGATAACATACCTGGAATGTAAAAATTCGCCGACCTCATCATCCCTTAAACCTTCATCCTCCATTTGATCAAGGTCCTGAATATACCTTTTCTTTGAAGCGGGAGAAGCACTTGTACTTATTTCCACTTCATTGGAGCTGCTACTTCTACTCCTGTGAGATTCACAAGCATCCTTGTAATATCTCTCAGAGCGGCTTTCATTTCTTGCTCCTCTAAGCTTATTGTCCAGCTCTAGCTGTTTCTCCCTTAGTCGCCACATCTCAGTTACATAATATCAAGGGGAACTAGTGTAAGATAAAATGTCTAAACCAAGAACAAATAATAATAGGATTGCCCAGAAAAGACAATCCTGTTTTGGTGCAATTCTATGTACTAACAAAAGCTACTCAGAGTCTTATATTCTCTACTTTCCACGCTACACCAAAAGACCCAAAAAAGGAAACAGTAAAAATCACATACCAAAATAGGTTTGACCTAGACGTTCCGACCACTAATAATCATGGGAACCTAATTTTTGTTTGGCAGATGTCTAAAGTAACTTTGGCTTCTTTCAGTGCATGTGCGATTAACACAATTTCCTGTTTCCATTACCTTGTCACTATAATTCTTGTACAATCAGGCACTCAGATAAAAGAGAGTGCAAAATATAAGGCTAAAATATGCATCGTATTTTGGCTGTAGAAGGTAAACTATGACTGAGAAACATAATAACTGAAAAAACAATAAGGAAATCAAAAAGGAAAACCGAGCCTAAATTCAGACACAATGTCAAAAAGCTAGAAGTTTTTTATCAGCAGACAGAGGTACAAGACCAGCTATTAACAAAAACTTATAGTTGTCATCAACTCTGAAGAAAACAAGGAATGATATTTTATGCAGATAAATTCTGAATTTGTGGTGCATTATGCCTTTCAACTCATAAACCTAATTAAAGATTTCTTCGTCAAGCTTTAATTCAGTAAACAAAAAGAGAAAAAGAAGGCCGATGACATAGTATTCACTTGAAACTTGAGTCGTCCTTTTTGCTCCTAGGTGTCAGATAACCAATCCAGGGGTAATTAAAGACAAAAAACCAACTCCGGACAAGCCATTCTACCTAAAGGATCTCTCTCTCTTCCATCCTTAATATAAACTATTGTTGTCACATTCGACATGTATAATTAGGTCATTATTGAATGACGGAAATATGTATTCAGGACAAAATTCTGCATATTTTTGGAAACAAGGTAAATCCGATCTGACCCAAGAATTTCATATATGAGCACATCCACCGGAACCAACATCATTTATGTGAAACCAGGACCTTCATTTAACAGTGAAGAAATCAACAAATATTTACGTTATCGCCAGAATTCCGTTACAAAAAGAGAACATTTATTGCAGTCAAAACTAACCTTGTTGAACTCAACGTACAGTTGCTGTCAGGAAACGAGAATTGGGCCTACTCCTAACAGTGGGTTGACAAAGATAAGCAAGAGCACCTTCGCTCTGAGCTTGGCGACGCAATTCTGCTGCCTCTTTCATAAGAATGGCAGCTATTCTGTTTTCCGTCTCCAAATCCATATCGAAACGTCAACACAAGAGGTTGAGTAAGAAAAAAATGCAAAACTCTCCTGCATAGTAGAAGCAATATTGTTACATGTTTACATATCAAAGATGTTCAGCTAAAAATCGTTCACATGCCAACATCCGAGTAGGAATATTTCACCAACGGTATTAAAAATCCATTATTTAGGTAAAATGATCACCACTCTTTCCTTGCTCTTTTCTAGTTTTGAAAATAAACTATTTAAAAAAATAAAAAACATAGAAGCCCAACTAGACTAACATGAAAATGAAGGCGAATAAATGGGAAAAAAATTATAGCATGTAAATTTCAGTGAAGAAAACCAGAAAATATTCAACAACAAACACGTCCCTTAATATATAAAACTCTTTCCCTACATATATGCAAATTTACAGGAACACTTTTTGAAATTTATGAACATGAACGGCTCAATATGATACGTCGCACAACAGGAATAGAATTGTTATCCTTTTAACAAATCAAAACAAAAATTAGATGATAAAAATTTCAGAATTTGTATTAATCGAAATAGGTTTCGGAAATGGACTAACCTGAGATTTTACTGGGAAGTGATCGGATAGATGTGTATCCGTATGTGTTTAGTCGATGAGAGAGTGAGTTTTATAACAATTCGTGTGGATGTGTATGTGATGTGTTTCCGACAAAAACCCCGGATAGAGAGAGAGTGAAACTCAATTGGAATTCCGACGAAAAATTAGGGCTCATTGGGTCAATCGGGGTTATATTTGTCATTTAGTAGATTCTGGAAGGGATGTGTTTGGGAATCCGAAAGATTTTTTTTTTCCTTTTCTTTTGGTGGTCTTTTCGTTTTTAGACTTTTGAGGTTGGCTTTCAAATGAATCAAATGTTAATAAGATTATGTATTAAAAAATAATATAATTTGAATTTAGTGTAATGTTTAATTAAATATAATTATGGGGCACAATGTCGTATGTACTTGTGTTATAATTAAAATAATAAGTCACTGTTAGTTATCATGCATAAATTTCTATTTTTAAATACGTGTAAATGTATTAGTTGCTACTTGCTACTACAAAAACTTTATTATAACACACAAAATGCATTTCGAGTCCAATTATATACTTTAACTAAATGAAATTAATAATTGGAAACAAATAAATCATTTTAATTCAACTCATATTTCTAGCCAAATAATGATAGTTTTTTATATATTTTTTCTAAATCAAATTTTATGTGGCTATATGCTTAACTTTTTTCCGAATTTCGGATGTGCCTTGGACTTGGGGAGAACTCCCTAGATCCTAGAAGTATCAAATGGACCGGGCCTGGTTGGCCCGGTGTCGGCCACTAAGTCAAAGAGAAAAATCAGGGTGGACCGGGCCAAATTCCACTGTACCATTATTTTTGGAGCTCAGACTTCACCATACTTTGAAAATATATGTAAAATACACTGGCCCAACCCAACATTAAGGCATATGGGCCGGGTCAGTATTTAGTAGTGTTGATGAATAAATGAGGCTGTTTAATCAGATCTGTTAAATATATTGTATATATTTTGTAGTCAATGCATATAATTAGCTTTCTAATTATTAGCCTATAGTTATGTCTAGAATTAGCTTGCTAATTATTAGCCTAAAGTGATCCCTATTGTTAGTCAATGCATATAATTAGCTTCCTAATTATATATTTAACATGATCGATCATTGAGATTCATTTAAATTCGGTTTGGGGATGAAAATTAGTTCTAAGTAACTCGAACTGGGCCCAATCTTGTTGTATGAAACTAGTCCCAACTCCGAAGTTCCAGCCCATTTTAAATTTTTCTTAATTTTAAAACTTTTTTTAGATAAATAAAAATATATAAAAGAAAGAAAAAAATTATGATCACAAGCCGATTAGGTAGCAAAGAAAAAACAACACAAAATTTCAGTAAAAACCGCAAAAATAACTTAAAAACGCAATTTAAGTGAAGAGTGTTTCTGTCTCAAGGATTTTCGAGTGATATTGTCATTTATTGTTTTTGCACGTGCTCGAGTATCGTCTTGATGGTCTGATGTATCTTGTGGAATGTCGGCCCAGGATACTCGAGCTACAATGTCCATATTCTTCATAGCTTCTGAGGGAGCACATGAGTGAATGACAAGCGGAGTAGTTGAAGAGTCGCCTAACTTGGTCTTTAAAGCTTCTGATTTGTCTTGTTCTTCTTCATCTTGCTCTTCGTCCTCCGCCATATCGGATCACCTCTTTGGGGCTATTGCCGCCATGGCGTGAAAGCTCTCTGAAAGTTCGGTCGAATTAAAACCTTCCGAAGGATTACTAGGTTTTAACACATAATTACTAACAGTAACCACGGTCTCAATGGCCTTATTTAAGTCAGCCTTCTCCTTGTCAACCAACTGATCAGCCTGCGCCTGATTATGAACAGTATGTGATGGTTGAGGTTCGTAGACCACCAGCGAACGCTCCTTGTTTTCTTGAGCATCTTTATCATTGTTCTTAAGCCATGTCGTTTCCATTGTCTCCATTTGCCATGCAATTCCCCACCATCAAAATCGTATGATTTTCCTCGCATCGCTGTTGACGATTGACATTAAGTTCCTCAAAGATATCGAACGAGTTCCGGGTCGCAATACCCGATGTGGAAGCTCTGTTATTCGGGTTGTCTTTCGAGGGTCGTCCCTTTTTGTTTTTCACTTGTACCCAAGTTTTACCCACCTCCTTATCCTTTTTAGCCGGAGACCTCCCCCTATTAAAGTGTCTGCCCGCCGAACGACTATGGGTTTTTTTTGGTTTTTTTGTAATTATGAAACATCTTTGGGTTTTTTGGTTTTTTGTAATTGTGAAACATCTTTGGTGTTAGAGAATTTTCTAACCGCAAGTCTACAAATGTCAAGTTTTAATATAGAGAAGTAAGGTTGTCGAATCCACAGGGAATAATTATCAAATTATCGCTAAGTACTATATTATAGTAGTCTAACTTTATTTAGAAATTCAATAATTGATGGAGTTGATTATACTAAAAATACTAAAAATAAATTAAGACTATGAAAATATCAATGAGTTTATCCAAATGATTAAATGAATTTAGAGGTATGATGAATCTAGTTATCCCTTATGTTGTCAATATGGTTTATCAATCATCAATTATCAATTTATAAGTCAAGATTTCTACAATAATCATTCCCTTTCTCAAGTGCCAATGATTTTAGATTCAATTGGGAAATCAATATCTCTAGAAAAATCACCAATCAAAATCTCAATAAAAGCTATGGTCATGTATGGTTGTGTTTCCAACCCCTTTTTCCAATTTCCAACTATTAGGAAAATGGGTTTATGTTTGTTTCAAAAGTTTTTCAAAGAGAAATGAAGTCATTTCAGATTTTCACTTTTTATGGAAAATATTCTTTTTAAAACACAACCAAACAATTTTTCATTCCAATTACGCAAAACCAGGTAAAAATACACTACAATCACGCAAAACCCAGGTCAAAATTAAATTTGAAAAACTATAACCAAACATATTCTCATTTTCAAACGAAATTCGGACAACAAACCAAACATATTCTCAATTCTCACACGAAAACCAATAAAGTTTGAAAATTCATTTTCCAACACTAGAAACTGAAATTGAACTTGGAAACACATCCATACATCCCCTATGAATCTTGATAAATGACTTCAAAGGATTCACAAATCTCTCAATTCTATGAAATCCTAGGTTATGCTATTCCAAGGTCATGTATTCAATTACCTCTCTCAAGTGTCAAA
Source organism: Rehmannia glutinosa (assembly GCA_016081115.2). NCBI lineage: Eukaryota > Viridiplantae > Streptophyta > Magnoliopsida > Lamiales > Orobanchaceae > Rehmannia > Rehmannia glutinosa. Next base: position 704,995 of record JABTTQ020003124.1, read on the forward strand.
TCAAATACATTCAAACAATCTAAATTATTGATCAAATAATTTAGAAGCAATAGATCCAAATAGCACAAATAAATTGATAGATCTAGATTGACAAACCACAATCTCAAAACATAAGTTCAAACATAGATTACATCAATCCTCAGAATTATAGAGTTTAGCTCATGATTAAAGAAAATGAATCCATGAAAATACAATAATACATCTTACAAGATATGAAGAAAAGTAACAAAATAAGAACAAGAGTAGAGGATCTTCTCTATTTCAGATGATAGAAGCCTCCAATCTTCTTTCTCCAAATTCTTCTCAAGATGCTCAAATCCTTCTTCCTTGTCTTGTAGTGTTTTTATTCTCTTCCCAAGGGTTCCAAGATGCCCTCATTTCAAGCCCCAAGGATGGTATTTATAGTACACAAAAGTCAAGAAGGGGTAGGTGAACATAGGTTTTTTCGCCCCGGCGGCACTGGGCGCCGTGCAGTAATGGCGCATGGGCGCCAGCAATCTCGCCCGCTTTATCGCGACGGGCGCTGCGGCACCCGCAGACGCTCGCTAACTCTCGCTAGGGCATGCGGCGCCCATCATTTTTCCGACAATTGCCGCCGCGCCGCAGCTGCCGGGCGCAGCTAGCCGCCACCCGATCAACAATATCTTCGCGGCGCTGCAGCGCCACATGCCCGCTTCCGAACTCTCATTTCGTCACGGCGCCAGAGGCCGGTAGCGCTGCAGCCTTGCCGCCCGTCTTGGCCAAAGTGCGATTTTTTCCTTCTTTCTACGCGATTTCTTCTTTCTTCAAGCCGTTTTTCACCGTTTTCTTCATTTCTCGGCTACCAAATCAGATTGACTCTACATCGACTCTAATTGAAATAAATAGGACTCTAACGACTCTAAAAACACCCAAAATAAAACCAAATTCTACTCTAAAATATCAAATAAGTTGGTAAAATACCAACTTAACAAATACCCCCAAACTTAAGCTATTGTTTGTCCTCAAACAATTATAACTCCAAAATGAAAGACAAACAAAACAACAACAAAAGCAACTACAAAACTCCATAAACCAATAAAATTTGTCTAAAAACTCATTTCACTATCAATCAAGCATGCATTTTATCATTGTGATCAAAAGTGTTGAATATTCATGAAAATTCCGTTTACATTATTCAAATTGATTTACGCAATCAAATGTTATCAAGATGATCCACTGCTAAGTATCAAAATATAATGACTACCGGATTCCATAGGCTTGTTATTCCACTAATCTCCACTAATGTAGGCTAATATAACACATGGATCAATAGGACTTCCAAAGCTTGTAATGTGGCTTATGGTCGGGTATGAAAATTTAGGATTAAGTGGCTCAACTCACCCAAACACACAATTACCTCTTCAAATCACCAATTGCCAAACAAAATGGCTACTTTCACTCTTTGTTGAATTTTCAATTATTCTCCCTTTACGAGCCTCCATTTTCAACAAATTTTTTTTTATTTTTTTATTTTTTTTTATACACCAATTTTCGAAACCCCCAAACTTAATCTTTTGCATATTTTAACACATGGGGTTTCATATTTTCTTGTTCTCGGCAATTTCATGCGAGTGAACATCTACCTTACTTATCACATCCTCCTCAACCTTCAATAATTTTATGTGTATGAGTGATGGGTAATTAGGATTTTCACATGTAAGCTCAAGGTAAAAACATTGGTTGCCAAAGAACAGGGGTAATAGGCTCAAAAGGGGACACTAGTGAAATTATATCGTACAAAGGTAGTCATTTTGGCTCTAGCTTTTATTCAAAGATGGCCTAAATCATTTCCTTATGTTATTTCACCCAGATTTCGCCTCAATTAGTGATCAAACAAGTTCTAGAATCCGGTGGGATCATACAAGCAACACTCGACTTCATTAATCATTTTCAAATAATTTAATGAATTATGCATGAATATGAAATCAATGAAGCAAAATATAGATCACTACTTAAAAGCATGCTTTCGTGACAGTTCAACTCGTGATCAACAAATCTACTTAGTCATGTAGTTCTATAGTTCAACAAACTACCCGACTCGACTCAACTCGAATTTTTTTTTTTTTAATACGACTCAAAAGACACAAATCTGATTACACCCCCAAACTTAAATTGAACATTGTCCTCAATGGAGAGTGAGAAAACTTTCCACGATAATAGGAGCGCCTAGGACTCCTCATCGGAGTCGTGTGGTGAAAAATGAGCAATAGGACCGGTGGTGGTGGTATTGGGAATTGGGCTGCGGGTGTGTGGCTATATATCCGGGCAAGTACTCGGTTGTGCTCATTCTCATATTCTTTCTCGTGCCGCCTCGTGACGTTGCTCGCCTACAAAAGCCCTTCTCAATTCTCGCATTTCGCGAACTAGTGCGTCTGAAGGGTTGTTATCGTGATGTGAGCGTCTAACGAGAGCGTCTTGCCGCCGAACCGGATGGAGTGTCTACATTCTGTGGTTGGGCATGAGTGTCATGCTCAATAGCTGGTAGGGCAAATTCGGGATCAAGAATATATCCCGCACCTTCGGATTAGCACACCGCCGCCACGTCTCATAAAGAAGCAATAGTAGCAGAATCATGGGTCCCTTAGATTTTCCAATGGCTCGGAGCTATCCCATGTAACACTCTCCTCTTTACATAACCCACAAATTAAACTCGGTAAGATTAGTCCCCTATTTTGGGTTGTAGCATTTTGTTATGAAGGGACGTTGCAATAATTACCGGGTCGAATTGTATGTCAAGAACTATGGCATATAGAAGATGAGCTCGTTCTTAGTTACATCACCGACATGCTTGGTTGGTATCAAGTTGTTGCATATGAAGTGGTACCAAGCTCGTCCATATCGACTAAGACTCGTGTGCGAAAAGCGAAGAGACCTCCCACAACTTTTATATGACGCGTACCACGAGTTCCAGGCCGGCATAAGGTATTACAAATCTCCTCCATACTCGGTGGTTGCGAGATAAATTCAACGTACGGTGAGTGATCCACTCCGGAGTCCATAATATTCTCTTATCGCTATTGAATGAGTGTATACCTTGTTTACTCCACGCACGAAAACCTACGAGTTATAGCCATTTTTGGTCTTTGCATTTGCATAAAACTCTCGACTATATTCGGTGCGAATGGTCAGGTTGTGCACAAAGTTTTTTCCATTGCTTCGATGTATCATTTGTGCAAGTTCACCATCATTCGGCCCCGGTTGTAACCCCCGTTCCGCGGTTATGCTCTTTGTGCTTAATTTCTCATAAAAAAGATTTTGTGCCTCTAAGCTTATGAAACGACTAGTATCATATTCCTCGGAGGTACTCGCCACCTTTTTGCCCTTGCTTGGGTTCTTTGTTCTTGGCATTGTAATTGATTTGAAAATCACCTGAAAATAACACAAGCAAAATAACACGTAGAATGCACCATACGAGTTAGGGATTAGGAATTTTACAACAACTCAAGAATTATGCATTTTTGTCATCAATTCATGATCAATTAATCTTTAGTACACAATGATGACAAGAATCAAATGCCTAGGTGTAATAATTTTCATTGAGACATTTTAACAAACGCCTTGTAGGCATACATGCAAAGAAGAGATGAACACCAACTTTGAAATTCAATTCATGCCCATTTTTTAACACCAATCAATTCAAGCACAATATTATTCATATATCATCACAATTTATCAAGAAGTGATCAAGAATTTCGAAATTATAATGATATTGAAAATTCTCACATTTCAACCCTAGGCAAGAAAAATGAAGAAAATTGGTGTATAATTGAAGCTCACTTACCCAATAGAAGAAGAAGATGATTTTGATGATCAACTTGTTCAATAGCCCACTTGAATGATGTCAATTGGAAGAGTGAGTGGAATTTTTATATAAGATAATGAAATAGCTTGCGGGTTTGTGTGTGATGTGTTTTAAAAAAAACACAAGATTCAGCCTTTAATATTGCCCCCACCAGGCGGTAAGGCCACAGAATATAGGTTAAGGCCAGTACCTAAGCCCGATGCCCAAAATTTTTCTTCATCTTGTTGTCTAAGGCCTGGGGTGTAGTATTTCCAGTAATGCATTCGCCGCCAGTATTTTTTTTTTATTTTAAATTTAAAAATCACAATTTAACTAAAAATTTAAAAATCACACACAAATTAATTCACACACAAATCACACCAAAATTCAAATAAACACCCAACAAACTAAAAAAATAAAATCACACAAAAATTCGATCACACGAAAATCACTTGGGTTGCTTCCCAAGAAGCGCTAAATTTATAGTCAATAGTTAGCGGACTCAACTATTCGTGCTCAAGAAATTTCATCACCAAGCGGAAGATTTAAAACCTTCCTTACTTCGTTCGAAATAATGTTTCAATCGTCGTCCATTCACTTGGAACGCAATTCCCATCGTTCCTCTTAACTCGACAAAGACCATACGTAAACACACGTTCAACCACAAATGGCCCGGACCATCGTGATTTGAGTTTACCTGGAAAGAGTTTCAATCGAGAGTTGAACAATAACACTTGTTGACGGGTAAGAATTCACGCCGCAAAATCATTTGATCATGCCATTTTTTCGTTTTTTCCTTATACATTTTGGCATTTTCATATGATTCTTGATTTAAATTCTTCCATTTCATTTAATTGAAGTAATCGGTTTTCACCGCCTCTTTCAAGTTAAAATTCAATTTCTTAATTGCCCAATAAGCTCGATGCTCAAGTTCAACCGCAAATGACACGTTTTACCAAACACCAATCGATATGGTGACATACCAATGGGTGTTTTATAAGTCGCGGCGATAAGCCCACAAAGCATCATCGAGCTTTTGTGCTCAATCTTTCGATTAAAACTCACCGTTTTTTTTTCAAGAATTTGTTTCACTTCACGATTGGAAATTTCGGCTTGACCATTAGATTGAGGATGGTAACCAAGCGCAATCTTATGACGATACCAAATTTAGCAAGAAGGTTGTTAAATAATTTATTACAAAAATGCGTGCACCTTCATCACTTACAATAGCTCGAGGAGTACCGAACCGAGTGAAAATATGCTTGTGCAAGAATTTGAGTACTACCTTAAGATCATTTGTTGGTGTAGCAATCGCCTCAACCCACTTGGAGACATAATCAACCGCAAGCAAAATGTACAAGTTTCCATAAGACGGGGAAATGGCCCCATAAAGTCAATACCCCATACATCAAATAACTCCACCTCCATTATGTTTGTTAAAGGAAGCTCATGACGCCGTAAAATATTACCAACCCTTTGGCATCGATCACAAGTTTTCACAAAGGCATAACAATCCTTGAATAATGTTCCAATAAAAACCAGATTGTAGTATTTTGCTGCTTATTCGGGTTGGCCCGAAATGTCCCCATAAGATGATGAATGACAATGTTGAAGAATCTCTCCAATTTCTTCCTTAGAACACAACGGCGAATGATAGAATCCGCGCATCTCTTGAACAGTAACGGATCATCCCACAAATAAGACTTAACATCATGTAAGATTTATTTTATTTTGGTGTGAAGTCAAGTCCGGTGGCAAAACTCCTCCCGCGAGGTAATTAACAAAATCTGCGTACCAAGGTAATGATGTCTCAAGACGCATAATTTGTTCATCGGGAAACGGGTTCTTTTATTGGACTCTCAATCACCTCGTAAGGTTGCTCAAGGCGGGATAGATGATCGGCAACCACATTCTCGCTTCCTTTTTTATCTCGAATCTCAATATCAAATTCTTGCAAGAGCAAAATCCATCGAATTAACCGGGTTTTGCATCCTTTTTGGAGAAAAGATATCGGATTGCCGCATGATCCGTATAAACAATCACCTTTGTACCCACCAAGTAAGCTCGGAATTTATCAAATGCAAAAACTACCGCCAACATCTCTTTTTCTCGTGGTGGTGTAGTTTTGTTTGGCGTTGTCCATGGTCTACTTTGCGTAGTAAATAGCTTTAAAAATTTTGTCTCGCCTTTGACCAAGAATGGCACCACTGCATAATCACTTGCATCGCACATGAGCTCAAATGGTTGAGTCCAATCCGCACTATCATAATCGAGTGAAATAAGTGCCTTTTTTATCTGTTCAAATGCCTACAAACACAACTCATCAAAGCAAAAGATAGCATCTTTTTCAAGGAGATTACAAAGTGGTTTAACAATTTTTGAAAAATCTTTTATGAATCTCCTATAAAATCCGCATGCCCTAAAAGCTTCTTATGCCTTTCACATTTGAAGGTGGGGGTAGCTTTTCAATAGTCACAACCTTCGCCTGTCAACTTCCAAACCTCGTACAAGAAATACGATGTCCAAGTACAATCCCTTCTTTGACCATAAAGTGACATTTTTCCCAATTAAGTACAAGATTAGTTTTCACAACGTTGCAAAACTATAGATAAGTTATGCAAACAATGGTCAAAAGAAGTACCAAAAAGCAGAGAAAAATCGTCCATAAAAATTTCCATGATTTCCTCAACCATACCATGAAAAATCGCCATCATACACCTCACGAAAAGTAGCGGTGCATTACATAATCCAAATGGCATCTGCGAAATGCAAAAGTACCATATGGACATGTAAAAGTAGTCTTTTCTTGGTCTTCGGGGGCAATGGCGATTTGATTGTATCTGAATAGCCATCAAGAAAACAATAATATTCGTAACACCGCCAACCAACTTTGTCCAACATTTGATCAATAAAGGGGAGGGAAAATGATCCTTACGAGTAGCTTTATTAAATTTTCTATAGTCAATACATACTCGCCATCATCGTGTGACGGTTCGTGTAGAAATTAATTCATTGTTATCATTTTTCACAACTGTCATACCTCCTTTTTAGGGACAACTGTCTTAGGACTCACCCATGAACTATCGGAAATGACATAAATAATACCTGCCTTTAGCCACTTTAAAACCTCATTTCTCACGACTTCTTTTCATTGCGGGATTAAGTCGTCTTTGGTGTTCAATAGATGGTTTATAAGATTCTTCCATTAAAATTTTGTGCATTACAATGGAAGGACTTATACCTTTCAAATCGTAAATATACCAACCCAAGGCCGACTTATGTTCACGAAGCACACGCAACAACTTATCCAATTCGGATGAAGATAATGAAGCGAGAAACAATTACCGGGTAAGTTTTATCTTTTCCCAAAAATGCATATTGAAGATGTTAGGAAGTTCCTTTAGTTCTAAAGTACCTTTCGGAATATTTTCAATATTGGCATTTTCTCGATGCTTCCTTTTGTTTTTCTTTTACAATTTCTTTAGCCTCAAGGAAAGAATAAACTCAAGCAAATCAATATCATCACTATCTTCCTCATCATCACATTTCATTATTGAATTAATCAAACAATGTTCTAACGGATCTTTTAAATCTTGTTTTATAACTTCCGTTTGATCACATTGTTCGATTTTATCAATAAAATGACATGTGTGAGGTTTCTCTTGAAATTTCATTGCTTTATAAATGTTAAACAAGACCTCATCATCATTTACTCGTAATGTTAACTCTCCTCGTTGCACGTCAATTAAAGCTCGCCCAGGTTCTAGAAAAGGTCTCCCAAGAATCAATGGCATTTCATGATCTTCCTCCATATCCAACACCACAAAGTCCGCCGGAAATATGAATTTATCCACTTTGATCAACACATCTTCAATCACTCCTCTTGGGTAGGTGAGTGATCTATCGGCTAATTGCAATGTGATGGTGGATGGCGTTATTTCTCCAATGCCAAGTTTCCTAAAAACAGACAACGGCATAAGATTAATGCTAGCACCTAAATCACAAAGAGCTTTATTAAAATAAGAATCACCAATAGTGCAAGGGATAGTGAAACTCCCCGGATCTCTTAATTTTTGTGGTAGCTTTCTTTGCAAAATGGCGCTACACTCTTCCGTGAAATTGACCGTCTCATATGCCTCCAACCTTCTCTTTCTCGACATCACATCCTTCATGAATTTTGCATAGTTTGGCATTTGCTCGAGTGCATCGGCAAAAGGGATGTTGATGTGAATTTTCTTGAATATTTCCAAAAACTTGGAAAATTGAGCGTCCAACTTTTTCTTCTGAAATCTCTGTGGAAAAGGAAGAGCATTTGGTAACACATTATCATAATTGGAAATTGGTTTTACCTCAATTTTTGCTTTTCTCGATTGCTTATCAATGCCCTCTTCATTTTGGAGTGTTTGAGCTTGCTTCGGTTCTTTGGTGGCATGAGCAGCATCTTTGGTTCATCATATTCCGCCCCACTTCTCAACTTAATGGCCTTGCAATGTTCCGTGGGTTCACTCGGTGTTACTTGGAAACGTATCAACTTTTCGCATTGTGAATTAATAGCGTGGCCAATTGACCCACATGTGTCCCCAAAGATTTGAGATGACTTTCAATTGTTGTAACCCTTGAACCCAAATTTTCTATGTTAGAATCGGCCTTGTTCATCCTTGCTCTTGATTCTACAAGGAATGAACTAAGTAATTCCTCCAAAGATGGCTTTTGTTCTCCCACGTGTGTACTCGCACTTGCTTGATTCCGATATCCGGAGGTGGTTGCAACACATTTCTCGTATTGCTATATGAGAAGTTTTCATGATTGCGAAGTCCCTGGGATGATAATGTGTCGGCAATTGATTCCCTCTATTGTTGAAACCCCGATTATTCACATAATTCGCTTGTTCCGTATCGGGATTCACAATTTCTTGACTTATCTCCATGATCGCCTCCGATTGTTGTTTTCCCACGAACTTAGTGTAGCAATTTGCTTTGACAAGGTGGAAATTTGAGAGGCCAATGCGGACATAGTATCAAGTTCAAGAACACCGGCAACTTTTCTTGGCTTAGATCTTTCAGACGGCCATTGATAACTATTGGCGGCCATTTCTTCGAGTAAAAGCATGGCTTCACTTGGAGTTTTAGCCATCAATTTACCTCCCGCTGCAGCATCTATAATAGTTCTTGAATGCCCATCCATACCATTGTAGAAATACTGAACCTTTTGCCAATCTGCGTACCCGTGTTGTGGACACCTCCTCAATAATTCTTTGAATCGCTCCCAAGCTTCGTAGAGTGGCTCAAAGTCGAGTTGATGAAATTGAGCAATCTCACTTTTCAATTGAAGTGTCTTACTAGGTGGAAAGAATTTTGCCATTAATTTTTCAGTGAGATCATTCCAACTAGTGATACTTCCAGGTGGAAAGGTTTGAAGCCACTGTCTAGCTTTATCACGAAGTGAAAACGGAAATAACCTCAACCGAATAGCTTCATTGGGGACCCCATTCATTTTGATAGTGTCACATATCTCGAGAAAAATAGCCAAATGAGCATTCGGGTCGTCTACGGCACTACCCCCAAACTGATTTTGTTGCACCATATTTATTAGGGCCGGCTTCAATTCAAAATTATTCGCATTGATAGGTTGGCGAACAATGCCCGAATAGTTTTGATTTGTGGTTGGTCGAAAATAGTCCCGAATGGCCCTTTCCGGTGGTGCAACAATAGGTATGCGGTCTTCATCATCACCAATTCCTGCCATTTTTGTGAATTCGATTCTTCGTGCGACTCTAATCTTTCGAAGCGTTCTTTCAATTTCTGGATCAAATAAGATTAAATTAGCACTTTTATTTTTTCACATCAACAAGAAAACACAAAAATGACAATGACCCTATTGTAATAAAAGAAACCAATCTAAATTAAAGTAAAACTACTAAGTAATAATATTAGCGCAAATAAGATGAATTATTCAAGCAACGGCGCCAAAAACTTGTTAGAGAATTTTCTAACCGCAAGTCTACGGTGTCAAGTTTTAATATAGAGAAGTAAGGTTGTCGAATCCACAGGGAATAATTATCAAATTATCGCTAAGTACTATATTATAGTAGTCTAACTTTATTTAGAAATTCAATAATTGATGGAGTTGATTATACTAAAAATACTAAAAATAAATTAAGACTATGAAAATATCAATGAGTTTATCCAAATGATTAAATGAATTCTAGAGGTATGATGAATCTAGTTATCCCTTATGTTGTCAATATGGTTTATCAATCATCAATTATCAATTTAAAAGTCAAAATTTCTACAATAATCATTCTCTTTCTCAAGTGCCAATGATTTTAGATTCAATTGGGAAATCAATATCTCTATAAAAATCACCAATCAAAGTCTCAATAAAAGCTATGAATCTTGATAAATGACTTCAAAGGATTCACAAATCTCTCAATTCTATGAAATCCTAGGTTATGCTATTCCAAGGTCATGTATTCAATTACCTCTCTCAAGTGTCAAATCAAATACACCAAACAATCTAAATTATTGATCAAATAATTTAGAAGCAATAGATCCAAATAGCACAAATAAATTGATAGATCTAGATTGACAAACCACAATCTCAAAACATAAGTTCAAACATAGATTACATCAATCCTCTAGAATTATAGAGTTTAGCTCATGATTAAAGAAAATGAATCCATGAAAATACAATAATACATCTTACAAGATATGAAGAAAAGTAACAAAATAAGAACAAGAGTAGAGGGATCTTCTCTATTTCTAGATGATAGAAGCCTCCAATCTTCTTCTCCAAATTCTTCTCAAGATGCTCAAATCCTTCTTCCTTGTCTTGTAGATGTTTTTATTCTCTTCCCAAAGTGGTTCCAAGATGCCCTCATTTCAAGCCCCCCAAGGATGATATTTATAGTACACAAAAAGTCTAAGAAGGGGTAGGTGAACATAGGGTTTTTCGCCCCCAGCGGCTGGCTGACTGCGCCCGTGCAGGAGCCATGGGCGCCAAAGAATTTATCCCGATTTATCGCACGCACGGCTGCTGGCTTTGCAATAGCGCCCATCATTTCTTCCGCACAATTGCCGCCCAGCAGCACCACCCGCATCAACAATATCTTTCTCCCGCGCCAGAAGACGGGCGTTGGAGCCTATAGCGCCCACATGCCTCGCTTCCGAACTCTCATTCCTCGCCACGGGTATTTGTGCGCAGGAGGCCAGTGGCCGAGGTTGCAGCCCGCCCAAAATCAGCCAAAGTGCGATTTTTCCTTCTTTCTACGCGATTTCTTCTTTCTTCAAGTCGTTTTTCACCGTTTTCTTCATTTCTCGGCTACAAATCAGATTGACTCTACATCGACTCTAATTGAAATAAATAGATCAGAATTGACTCTAAAAACACCCAAAATAAAACCAAATTCTACTCTAAAATATCAAATAAGTTGGTAAAATACCAACTTAACATTTGGGTTTTTTTTATAATTAGCCAAAACCTCAGGGGTGTTTTTGTAATTATCCCGTTTAAGTAATATGAAATTGCTTAATTGCAGTTTTAGTCCTTTATGGTTGACAGTCTTAGTCATGTAACTTCCTGGTGTCTCAGTTTCAGTCATAGATGATTTTACTCTTTAGTTAAAATAGGAATCACGATTCTGTAATTTTTAATGGTCTGAGGTATTTTTGGTATTTGCTAAAGTGCAAGGGTGTTATGGGAATATGTGAAATATTGAAACATCTAGTTAACATCAAAATCGCACAAGTCGGAACTTGTAGGACCAATATTACACAAATTATAACTTACGGGAGTAAAATTGCACAAAATCAAAATTTTACTGTATCAAAATTGCTACCTAAAATGTTTACAGGATGAAAATTGCTAGCTCTATATAGTTACGGGACCAATTTTGCAATTAAACAAATACTGTTTATTTGTTTGAATTTTCTTATCAAAAAAATTGGGAATAGATCAAAGCCAACATTAGAAAGAAAGACCGAGAGACGTCAAGTGTCAAGGAGTCGAACTAGCTAAAATAGTATATATTTTTGTCGATATTAAAAATTGTTTGTTTGATTATTATTTGGTTGTTAATAATAAGTTTTAATTGGTCGAATACGGAATGTCGAATGATCTTGAATAACTTGATTTTGGACACGATGCTATGCTCCCAATGGAGATCACCCGCACGGGTAATGTATATATATATATATATAGTAATCAAGTCGAGTTTTAAATTTTATCAAACGAAATAACTTTTTTCGAGAGGTCTTATATGAGATTGTTCCCTGGATCTAAATTCATGTGACGATACTAAGAAATACAAAACTATGAATTATTTCCATGGGTTATGGTTCAAGTTGAAGCCCTGTATATTATATCAGTGAAATAGTTTCATACAAGTTTTTGTGATTTTTTTTCCTTTTTTTCTTTTTGGTGGGGAGTGGGAAAAAGGTGATAAGAGTATTTCTATTTGAGTGGATTCATAAGCCTAACTTGAGGCAATCTCTTGACTACAAAAATCTCTCCACACGTAGGAGACTCGACGCATCAAATCTACATTTTTACTTAATGCTAAGGATTACATTATATTTCATATTTGTCATCTTAATACTTTATATTTTCAAAAATTAATTTTAAATATTAAATAAATACACAATTTTCGGATAACTAGAATATGAAATATTACTAAATGAAAACGCGATCAACCGGTAAGCGAACAATCGAAAAGTTGCACGATCAATCACGGCATGAAGAAGAACTTCCTTGCTCAACATTGGGTGTGATGGCAAGTAGCGTAGAGGTTGTTATTCAATTTTACAAAGATCTGAGGCTCAGATTAGGAGGAGCAGCTGTTTTAAAAGTGAAATCTTATTTTAATTCTGCAATAAAATCCAAATTTTAGTTTATCTCTGTACTCAGTTGGAGAGAGGGCAAACTTCCCCTATTAAAGTTGATCTCTAGTTTCACAAGTTCATCAAAGAATCAATGTTCTGAAAATCTGAAAATGTACAAATCTTTAAACTGTGTTTCAGAAATGGATTCTGAAGGAATCTACAAGAATTTTGTTCTTCGGGTTAGTCCTCATCACTGCTGCATTTGCAGTTCTAGGGGATAACTTAAATATTTTATGCTGCTAATTTTTGTTCATACAGGTTATAAAGGTTTCGATAAGCACTTGATAGAAATGCTGCAAGGTATGTACATCCCATATTTTCGCCTACCATAGTATAAAGCCATAATTACAAAACACCACTGAGATTTAGCATAATTATAAAAAAAGCTCTGGTTATCTTTCAAAATTACAAACACCCCCTTGAAGTTTGTATTTACTTAACAAATATCCCCTCCTTGAAGAGTGATTTGTAAGAGAGAAACAAATATCAATGGCGTGTTAGTAATTTTGAATGATAATTGGATTTTTTTTGTAATTAGGTTAAACCTGAGGGGTCTTTTTGCAATTATCCCTACTTTAAATTTTGCATTTCTTGATGACTTGCTTCTACCGATTACTTTTTAAACCATTTAAATCATGTCCATTATGTCCTCCAGAACACCTGTGAAATGCCCACTTTCAGCAATTTGAAAACTATCTGGAGTTCAAAATCAAGAGTAGTTTTTGTGATTATCCACACAGAAATGAATAAAAATGAAACAGATGCATGGATTACTTGAACAAGGAAAATCAAATCTCCTCTTCAGAAACATTCTATTATAAAAAAGGGTAAGTCATATAATTCTATTTCTCAGACATGCTTGAAAGACCTTCTCAGGATAACATTCGGTAGCTTTTTAATATTTATACAGGCTTGTTTCAACTTTCAACAAACAAGGAAATTACCTCTTTCCTCATTCCTGGTCAAAAGCTTGACGTTATACACGAAACTTCACCTGAAGTTTCAGAACTAAAGGAGGCCGGAAAGATAACTGGAAATGCTCCCCCAGCCGATGATGCTGCTTCTCTCGGTCATCATCGCGTGGACGGCGGCCAATTACAGTTGCTACAGAGCCAAACTTCCACAGCACACATTTAACAAGGACTTGCACTAAGAAACTGAAATAGGTGATTTTGACATTCTAAGTTTGGTTTGCCATGTCTGGTTGTTCAATTATTTGTTGAATTGTATTTGTTTCTTGCGATTGTTGTTCAATTTATTTATGTATTTTCACCTTCCCATATCTGTGGTACAGAGTTTTTCGTTTGGAAGGTATAACAATCATCAAAATCGTGTATTCTTTTTTTATGCATGTAATACAAAAACTTAAAGTTGAAACCAATTATTGTGTGTGGCTTGCCGCACAGATCAGTCTTTAAATTTCTTCATGGGAATAATGTCCGTCAGTCATTTGTATTCTAAAAACAATTAAACCAGGTAACTTGTGAAACCAAGTAAAAGGAAATGCTTGTGGATAGATTTGGCAGAAAGAAAGTAGCAATAATTGGCAATTGCTTAGAGTCGTATGATATATTAATTTTTATGCTTTTTTTTTGTTTTCCTCGATAGATAAATCGCTGATCATGGTTACTCTATAATATTATATAATCTGTTAAACTAATTAAAGATTAAACAACTCACTTCTCTAACAACTTAAGCTTTTTTAATATAGAATCAGAGTCAAACCAAACAAGATGTCCAGAATTCGAATTTCACTGCCACTCGTAAAAATGTTTCACGTGCAAGGCTTCATAAATAACTTGCCTTGCGTGTGGGGGGGCGTGTTAGACTATTAAATATTAAATGGGTCACCTCTCTAACGGAAACTTTTAGATGAGGTGGTAATTTAATATAATCTAAAAAATCAGGATACAAAACAAAATATATTTGAACTCAAAGCATAAAAAGGCAGTCCATGTAAAAGAAACTGTTGGATCTTCCATTTATGGCAGTTAAAGAAATCTGTCTGATCTTCCATTTATAGCAGTTAAATAAATCTAGGACACAGTCTAATAGCAATTAACAAAGAGCAATAGAGAGGAAGACAATAGTGGAGACCCAGATAGAAATATACCACACCAATTCATTTAGGAGCATTTTCCTTGAAAATACACTTCAACTTATCAGTTGCAGCAACAAGTTCTTGTGATATTCCTGGTTCATTAGCAGAATGACCTGCATCTGGAACCACCTATACAAAGGAAAATTTTAAAATCACGAGTTCTGAACAAGCAAACAAGAATTCTTTTTTTTCCCCCTCCCCAAAAGTATTTCAATGCAAAAGAAGACAATAATATTTCAGAATGCAGCAAGGATGTCATCATGTAAGGAGAAACGAGAGGGGCTCTCTCTCCTCTTTCTCTCTGTGTCCAAGTTTTGTTAGTGCATGTCCATGTGTGTGTGTGTGTGTTCATGTGAGTCAGCATGTGTATATAAAACTCTGCAAAAAGAAACTTAATTGACGTAAAGAGAAAATGTTGCCCAAAAAATGATCCCTATTTTCATATCGTTTAGTCGGTCCTTTTAATTCCTAGGCACCCATCATATAAATTTAAGCTTTCACCATACGATTCGAATATGTTCTATCTTCACAAAGGTGTCCAAGATGTGAAAAGTGTATTTCTTACTCTGAGATCAGCCTCTGGCCAAGCCTTGTGAAGATCCCAAGCTGACATCAGAGGACAGCAAACATCATATCTTCCCTGCATCAGAAATTAAAGAATAACTTTTGTCATGTATATGTTACACTTTTGATTTTTAATTTTTTTCTTCCCTTCGGGGGTACCTTCACAGCTGTTAAAACAAATAATATGATTATTTTCAAGAACAAATATTTGGAGATTGAATATGAAATGAAATATTTCTTTAATAAAATAGCTGAAATTGGAAAGAAAAAAAAAAGTAAAAGAAAGAAGAAAGAATACTTTTTGTAGGTTGTAATAGCAAGAACTCCATGTATGCAACAAAACATATTTAAATCTCTCTAAAAACATAATAATTGGACCAAAATCAGTACATCCTTCACATGAAGAGCTCTTGTACTCTGATTAAGGATTTGCTAAAGTGAATATAGGAAGACGATAAGTTTCTGAAGAAATATATAGGCTGCAAGGAACCAAAGGTGACACCAAATATACAGTGCTCTTTTTCTGAGCAGGAAGCAACAAAGTTTAACTTCAAACTATTGGTTCTCGAAAGAACTTACCATTTGGAAAATTTGGTGTATACAAATAGCACAACATAGGCCACTATTCTTCACATATGATAAATGAATTCATACAGTTTATATATCCATCACTTTATTTCGTAGAGGGAGGTGTGGGTCCACTGTCCACATAAAACGGCCGGACAAGTTTAGTATACAAACCTGCACAATTACAGTTTTGATATGCTTTATTTTCTCGATGTTATCCAACAGGTATGAGTCTGAAGGAAAAAATCCTTTGTTGACAAAGTAGTGGTTCTCAATCCTTGCAAAAGCCTGACAAAGACATAAAAAGTTCATGTCATGGACAAATTCCAACAATTCTTTGCTCCATCACATCACTGAGCAAGAAGAACTATACAAACTGGATAGGAGTCAATATTATACTGAGAAACTAATAGAAGAGCTGGCAATAGTATCAAGTAGACTATTCAACTACACTAGTTTCAAACTACCACAACAAATTTGAAATAATATTTATTTTCCTCTTTCTGCCTGATAGTCTACCGGAATGGAAAAAAGTTAAAATAAAAAATAACAACACTTAACGTCATCTTTCAATGCAGAAATTATTTATCGTTGATTCGATAGAAAAAAAAAAAGATCAAAAGCAATAATGGAAATTAAAAAGTACTAAAATTAGTGCGGTCATTTTAAGTTCTAGTGCCTATCCAATAAGGAAATTTAGAGAACTTGGAAATGTCAACAACAGCACGGCCACTTACATAAAAGGCCAAACATCATAAGCATGAAATACAAGCATCCAACTAGCTCTTATAAGCATTCGAGTCGATATAATGGATTTCAAGCCACAGAAATTCTATGATATTGAACCTCTTGGAAACATAGAACTTCAATTTCTCCCCTGTTTTATAATCCCACATCATTTTCATCTAATTTTATCTGAGAGTAATGATGAGAATATTGACAAGACAGTTGCAGTTTTCTCACATGTTTGTCCTTGGACGCATTTTGAGCATGGATACTATCCTTTTTACTTGCACAAAATAAGAAAGTTGCCTGCCGTGGAAGAGAAAGTTGTACATGTGTAATTGTTAACTGGAACATATGTCACAGCCACTTTCGGAGAATCAACAAAAACTTGTGGCATATAATTATATTATTCAAATCATCAAAATTAATTCAACAGAAATTTCAAGGTCTGAAGAAGATAATGACAACGATTTCGATTACGGTCTTTACGCTGGCATCTTCGGAGCGCAAACCGTACAGATATGTATTTAGAAGATCAGTCATGTATTCTGTACAATAGTTTCCCATTTTTTAATGCCAAGAGAGAGAGAGAGAGAGAGAGAGAGAGATAACATGATAGTTTCTTTTTCTATACAACAGTTTCTATACAATAGTTTCTAAACAAATAGAGTTAACATAAAATTTCGGACTTTTTTCAGATAAACATGAGAAAACCATGCTGACCAGGTGCCACTGCACTCACCAAGCAAAACTCATCATCATCTCCTCGTTTTATGCTTACTTCATTTGGCAGAAGATGGGCTGTCATCATTTCCCATTTGGTCCATGCCCTGGCAGCTGCATACTAAATCATTAAGAAATTCAGATAAACAAAGAATTGGTAGGGGGGGGAAACCAAAATGTAAAAATATATAATTAAACCAAAAGGGTGTTACATAAGTCATGTTAATTGTAGGGTTTTCCGTAAAACAACCCAATGTTATCCTGGTGTTGATTAGTTTTATTTGTGATGAAAATTGAAAAATCAGTTCGTTCACGTTGCCATTCAAACTTTTAGCACATTCAACATAATACACACGCATACAGAAAATAGAAAGATGGTAACATCAATTGACCCAGCCAATCTTCAAAACCACCATTCTTATGACCCAGCCAATCTTCAAAACCACCACCATTACCATTCCCAGCACCACCGCCAACCCCACTTTATCCACCATCACCCCCAACAAGCATCAGCAAGTTAAATAAGATCTCAACATTGGTTTATTCTGCTTGTTTCCATGGATGATGGTGTTCGTTTTTAGGGGATTGTTAAAGGGGGTAGGCAGTGGTGGTGGGATGGCAATGGTGGTGGTTCTATATGCAGGTAGCAGTTGGTTTGAGTATTGTTTGTGATGAACCTTAGAAGGCAAAGGCACGTATAAATAGCCAAGTTCATACAATTCTAGGGGTAAAATCTGTAAAACAAAAGTCAACACGAAAAATGCATGAGCACCATCTGTCTCAAATGCAATAAAGCAAGAGCATGATCTGTCTCAAATATTTGTAACGTTTTTCCTCTTTTATAAGCTTTCTATCAAGTCAATAGAGGATATCTAGAATTCAGGTACAAAAGCACCAAACCATAATCAAAGCGGAAAACACTCGAGCATGAGCTGTGACAAAGATTTTTTAATGCTTTCGCTCCAACAACTTTCTACCAAGTCAATAGAGTATATCCAGAATTTAAGGAACAAAGAATTCAAAACGATTGTTAAAGCGGGAAAGCACACGGCATAGCACTCTCAAAGATTTTGTAACCGTAGCGGAAAGCACCCAAGCATGAGTTGTCACAAAGATTTTCTAATGCTTTTGCTCCAACTTTTTACTAAGTCAATAGAGTATATCCAGAATTTAAGAAAAAGAGTGCAAAACAATTGTTAAAGCAGAAAGCACACGAGCATAGCACTCTCAAAGATTTTGTAACGCTCTCAATATTTCTAAAACTTTCTATCAAAGTCATCTTTTCCTTGTAAAAATACGAGATGACTGAACTCCTCAAATCATCAAAGAGCCATACATAGTCCACACTTATTTACTAGTGTCGCATCCGAAATCTGAAGAATTTAATGCAAATTAATGAAAACTGAAATGAGAAAGATATGCATTAAAAGTTTTCCATAGAACGAGAAGAGCTAAAAATTTAATATTTAGACCGATTAAAATTCCCAAAAAATATCCGATTATTCCTAATTAAATTATGTTATTGAGTTATACTTTAACAAATTAAACATTAAGCACTTTTTCAAGTTTGAATTGTCAGGCTCATTGATAAGTCTTGCAACACCAAAATTGCATCCTTGAAGTGCTATCTGCTTGTAGTAGCCTTATTCCGAGAGGTCCTTGAACAAGATGATGAGGTCAGACATAAGCAGGAGGCAGTGTTTCAAATACTGTACCATGCCGGCGGGTTGAACCGCTTATACCGTATACTAGTGATTGGTCCGGTCCGGTAAGGCCCTAAAAACCATTTTTGCGATTAAACCGGTCAAAACCGACCAAAACTGGTTCAAGACCAACCAAAACCGGTTCAAAGCCGGTTAAACTGGATTTAACCTATTTTATTTTTTTTTCCTTCATTTTTTTCACCTTTTTTTGTAATAAAAAATGAAATTATAAACTTAATATTTAATACATTTATGTCATATTTCAAATCAAACAAGAATTCAAACCAATTATTCAATATTTATGTCATGATTCAAATTAATTATTTTCTAACTAAATCAAACAAGAATTATAATCAATTAAAATATTCTAAATTTGGACAAATCTCTATAATATAAGCATAGGTAATCAATCAACTAATTACATAATCAAAAAATGAGAAATTAACTAAATATATATATTTTTTCCTTTTATATTAATACATTATTAATATTTTATATAATATATTTTATAAAAACTGGTAAAACCGAGGTTGAACCGCTACGCTGGCTTGGCCGGTTTGATCACCAGTACGGTATTTAAAACATTGGCAGATTATGACGTCACTTCCACATTGGTTCTAATGCAAATTAAGCTAATATTTGCGAAGGTTTGAGCAGCTAATATTCAACAAAACTTAGCTTTGGGCATCTAGGGATAATGGCTTTGGTTTTAATAACAGTCAAGACTAACTGAACCGAACCAAAATTTCGATTAACCAAAATTTTTAACCGGATACGGAACCGAAATTTCCAGTTCAGTTCGGTTAACAATTATTATTTCGGTTTAGTTATTTGATTAGCCGAAATTTTTGAAAATAAAATGAAAAAAGTTGCTGAAAGTAAAAAATGTTTCAAGTACTGCTGAAACCAAAAAATGCAAGGGCTAGTTGCTTTTTTTGAGTTTCTTTCCTTTTTTCGGATTAGTCTCTTCAAGAGGCATATCACTACTAAATAGTAATTGAAATGAAAAAAAGCTCACCGTCACATATTCTCTAATAAACCAGGTTCATAGTAGCTTTGAAAAAATTGTAAGTTGAATGAGAGTTGTCTCCCGTTATGGAGAGATTGAAGAGAAAGATAGACAGGAGTCTGAGAAATGGGACTTTGAGACAGAAGTACTGAACTTTCGAGAGAGAGAAATGAGGATCTAAAACTAAAAGCAACTCTTTTTAGTTATTAATTAAAAAAAAAGTTCGGTTTTCGGTTCGGTTTGGTTAACCGAACCCTAAAACCGAAACTGAACAGAAAACTGAAATTTTAAAAATAACAAACCAAAAACCAAACCGAATTCGGTTCGATTTTCGGTCGAGCTGAATTGTCGGTTTCGGTACAGTTCGGTTCGGCAGGTTAACCGAACTGTGAACACCCCTAGTCAAGACTAGTGGATTGGCTACATGTGAGTCCTTAATTAGACAAACTCGGCAGGACACATCTTCCCTTATAGATGAGCCATCCAGCAACAACATTCTCTGCTCCAAAAGGGCACAAAATAGGGCCTTCCTAAAGTGCCTCAACAAATGAAATATTTTCAGTATGCTTCACTACAAAACTTGTGGCTCTTATGGAAGAACATCCAGGAGCAACAAGCATCAAAATAAATAAACAAAATAAATAAAAGGAGAAAAAGAATATAAAGAAAGCAAAAAATTTAGTCTTACTTGTGTTTCCTTGTCATTGGAGTTTAACCTCTTGTGGTAAGCATCAACAAAACATCCTCTTTCACTTTCTGGAATAAGATCTCTAAATGGCTCCCAAGCTACCAATAAACAGAAAAAAGAAAAACTTTCACCAAGTTTAGATCTCCAGCTACTCCAATCAGCATGATGAGAACATGAAAGAACTATTTACCCAACACTACTATCCAAATTTTTCGATCAACAAGAGCTTTCTTACACATTCAAGTAGGCGGAACTAAATATAATGTAAGAGATTAACATGGATAGAGCATAAAAAACCTCTAACCTACAATAATATGGTAACTTAGAAAGGGTAGCACACTTGCAGACATTTTTTACAAGTTTTGCACATGACAAATATTTGGTAAGAACCCAGACTCGTCATTTCATATATAGACTTAGAAGGACAAGTTCCATCTAAATTCCATTAACATATAGAAAGGAATTAGGATATAAGTTTGTTAAAATTTAAAGCTTTTACGGCACAATCAGAACCCTGCAATAAGCACTTTCTTAATTTTATATCATAAGCACCAATCACCTGATCTATTTCAAATTAAACCCCATAAGTTTCCATTTCAAATAAGCCAGTGCAACCATACTTGAGATGCACTGTTAAGAAAATGGAAAATGGAAAAAGGAAAAAGAAGAAAGAAGAAAGAACAAAGCATACCATCAGGGAATATTGCAGCAGCTCCACCCTCATAAAACCAATCAATTTCTTTCTTGCGCAACAGAAAAATGCCTCTCAATACCATGCCAGTGACCTTAAAAAAGGTGGTAGAATGATAATCCACTATCAGTGCTAAATATTGATATCACTTTTCTTTCACAATAATATCAAAAATAAAACCAGGATCCCGTTAGAAACAAGTATGAAATTGAGAAGTAAGAAACCTTGTCAGGATGAGATTCACTATATGCTAGAGCGAGTGTGCTTCCCCACGAACCACCAAAAACCTGCAAATTCACGTCGATTGGAATGACATAAAGTAGCAATACCCAAAGTATCAATAAGAAAATCTTTTACCAGCCATTCTGGAATTTTTAGGTGATCTCTTAGCTTTTCAATGTCCTCAATAAGGTCCCAAGTAGTATTCTCCTCCAGAAAAGCATGAGGTGTACTTCTACCAGCACCTCGCTGAAACGAGTTCACAAAAAATGAGACACACTGCACTAGTTAGCTTCCTCGTAAACCAAATAGTCCAGATTATAAACCTGATCAAATAAGATGATCCTATAAAAATTAGGATCAAAGAATTTCCGGTTACTAGGTGAAGTCCCGCCTCCTGGACCTCCATGGAGAAAAACCACTGGCTGCAAGAATTAAAGATAATAAAAAAACTGCATAAAGTTGAACATAACGCACATAATTTGATTTATAACAGTGAGATATTCATTAATGCTGAACCCCGCTAAATATAGTTATGTTACGGGCTGCTGCTGCTGTTATCTCCTGATACCTCTGAAAGACTCCATCAAGTCATGGTAGAATTGCATCAGGCAATCAAGTTGGAATAGACATAACATACAGAAAACCTTATAATATTATGAAGCTAGCATCTCTTTGTATTAATGCGTAAAGTTTAGTCAATGGATACTGTAACAAAGAAATTAAATAGTGGGCAACCACTGAGTACCATATGCCTTTTCAAGGAGTATTCCCAACTCATGCAAAGCAAGTCTCAAGTACTCATTCGAGCAATAGGAAAATGAATCACATGATCAATTTCATTCCTTAAGCATCTTAGTTATGTCACCTATGAGCTTTGAGCTTAGGATACTTATACTCCTTCATATGAAAAGAAAACCTATTATTTTTTCTCTTTTAAGAAGAGGCAGTCCATCTCGATCCAATGTTAAATTAATAGGACGAATTAATGAAAATAATTGTATTGAATGATTTGCCTGAAGCCATCAGCGAACTACAAGGTCTTCAGGTCGATACACGTGCACAACTAGTCTAATGAGCTAAAAGAAATTGCATATTTCCATGTCTTACTCAAAACCTTCACCTAAGGGCAATTTGATATAATTACAAAACTCCGACCATTTGTCAGTGCCTTGGCAGCATAACAGACTTACAAACACCCTATCAAGTGGCTTTGACCTAAGCTAAGAACTTATACAGACGACATGCACAACCATTCTTGACAAGAATAAATATAACAAATATTAGGAAGATGCAAAGCTGAGAAAACTCACGTAACCGTCTGGATTCCCGGATTGCTCATAATAAATTGTGTGAATATCTGAAACCTTAAGAAAACATGTACTGTACGGCTCTATATCCGGGTAAAGACGGCGACTAATTTCAGGAAACAGTTCCTTCGGTTCCATAGTTTCAGGGCTTACTTGCAGTTCACTGGTATAGTAATCAAGTTTATGACTTTGACTTAGCAGAACCAAATTCCTTCTTCCTGCTTACACCCATTACAAAGTCAATCAACCAATACGTGCAAGATCATCATTAATTTCAAAACAAAGACTGTAATTAACCCTATACATACAGAAAAGGAAAAAAAATAAAAAAATAAAAAAGCGGCAGTCTAGAAGACAAGGGGGAATAAACATATTGCTTTTAATCCAGAGGACGTAAAATAGTTTCTCTTACGATGTTAGACCTGAATCAAATAGCATGCGATGCCTTGTGGGTATAAACGGGTAAGCTTATCTGCAGCAGTACAACGTTGTACCGAGTGATTTTAGGCATTTTTACCATTTATTGATAGACGAAATACATGTTTTGTTTTAATACTTTATCTGGGTACAAAAATCTAGATCCTTTTTTCCCCCAAGAATCTTGTGTTGATTTGAATCGATAAGGAAACAAGAGGAAAACTTTATTCAATACACTAACTACACATGATCACAACTTTTCAGAAATTTACACACACACACACAGAGACAGAAAGAGAGAGATAGAGAGAGACCTGGGGTTTTGCAATTCTTGTTTGGAAAAAAAGAATGCAGAGAAGAAGTGCGAGTGAGAGACAGAGGACGAGAAAGAGTGTTTGGAATTGGGAGTATGGTTGCAACCCCGTGACTCATTGGATTTTGCCGACTACCAAGAACTACAATGCGAAAAAAGCGTCCTATGATATTTCCATTTCCTTTTCAAATTTCCTTTTCAAATTTCTCTTGAGTCTTGAAGGGTTACATGTGATTATGAAGATGATCAATATTGATTCCAAATTACCCAATTATTTAATTAACTGGTTGGTGCATTTGGATCATTATTTGTCTTCATCCAGTTACAATCTTTTTTCGCCTGTCTTAATAATAATAATAATAATAATAATAATAATAATAATAATAATAATAATAAATCAAGCATTTTGGAGGTACATCATAATATTTGCTATATACAAGTTCAAAAATTGTTCCATCTCTTTTTTTTCGTAACGATAGCATTTCATAAATCAAAACTCAAAGAGTGTCATTACAACTAAATTCGTAGTCAACGGGATAAGGAACCAACAAGGCCATTACACAAGCCAATCGGGAAATTGATCAAACCAATTCAAATTTGGATCACCATCAAAAGCTAAATTAGCAAGACGTCTACACTTAGAAAAGCAAATAGAGTCTTGAAATTTAAAAGCCACGTGCTCAAAGAGGAAACATAACAAGTAGATGTCTTCGGCTATCTTTGTACTTTCATTCTCGAACCCGTTCTTGCAATCAAGTCGACAAGTGATATCCTTATCATCTACATATATGTCCAAGGTTTGAGCATCATATTTTCCAGCCAAGCAGAGCGCATTCTAATCCCGAGATAGAGTGCTTCCTTTGGATGCTTGAACGACTCCCCAGAGTTAGCCCACACACGAATTAGAACACCTTTATCATCCACAATCCAACCTCCAAGCCCAAACCAGCCCACCGCACAAAGACGACAACCATTTTGATATATCCTACCATGTGAGAGTTAGTTTTGAAGTCCTAGTGCTTTGAGAGTCTCAAGCAGAGGCGGCATGACCTCCGATCTTATTAATGGAGAGGAATTCCTGCCATTTGAAGATAGCTGCTTGAACTATCTCGAATTCCTGGCATCTTTTTTTATGAAAAACCCAAAGGTTCCGTGTTTTCCAAAGCCACCAGAGTATGTAAACTGAGAGTTGGATTCTATCATGTGCACAATCTACAGTTTTAATACCACAACATTGAGCCCACCAATTTTTAATGTTAAAACCAGCAGACCATGTACCAGACCATGTTACTGGAGCAATTTTCCAAACTAAGAGGGCTCTTTTGCATTGAAAGAATAAATGGTCTGCAGATTCTATTTCATCACCACACATAGGACATCTAGGATCAACTTTCATACCTCTTTTGCAAAGAGCAGCAGCAGTAGGGATACCATTTTGAATAAGCCTCCAAAGGAAGTGTTTGATCTTGTTCTTGACATTCAATTTCTAGCATGTTTTCCAGAATTGATTGGTGGCCATTGTTCCCTTGCTAGTTTGTGTCCATCTGCTCCATTGATCAATCAGTGAGCGAACTTCCGGTAAGTAGACAAATGAAGCATCCCTTTTTCTCCAAGTGCCAACACGTTTATCCTTGCCATTTTCCAGAGAAATAGGGACCTGCAGAATTTTTTTAATATCCTCTAAACGAAAAAAAATCATCGTGATTTTGATCCCAATCCAAACCATTATCACACATTAAATCTCTTGCCCGGACAGATTACAATCGGGAGGCTTGGGACTAAGCGGTTTAAAGTTAGGAGAGGAGGGTATCCGAGTGAATCCCTGATTCTAATAGCTCTACCATCTCCTAATTGGTATCTCAAACCCAATGAAAGTGTTTTTTTTTTTTATTTAAGCCAACTCTTCCACACCCAAGAATCCCCACTCTTAGGCTCACACAAGCCCCCTTAGGAAAGTATTTAGCTTTAAGAACCTTACTAATGAGCAAATTAGGTGAGTTAATAATCTCCATAATTGCTTAGTGACCAGAGCTTCATTAAAGAGAGATAGATCCAAAAAACCAAGGCCCCCCTGTTTTTAGGCTGAGACAATTTATCCCAAGCAACCCAAGAAATTTTTTCCCCCCATTACAAGAATGTCCCCACCAAATATGCACGGGGATATTGAAACACGACATAACGTAATTGGGATAGCACTAATAACTGCTTTCAGCAACACTTTCTTGTCGGCGGATGACAAGAAGTGATTACTCCAGCAGTTGACTCTCTTTTGGACACAATCCACCACAAATTGAAAAACATCTTTTTTAGATTTAGCAATAATCATATGAAGTCCGAGGTATCTAGATTGGATTTGTTCAGTAATGCCACCAAGAATATTACACACATCAAGCTTAAGCTCCTGAGTAGCATTTTTACTAAACATCACTGTAGATTTCTCAAGATTAACTTGTTGACCAGAGACTTTACAAAATCTATCAAGAATTGTTCGAACACTTAGGGCTTGAAAAAGAGACCGCAAAAAAGATAATAGAGTCATCCGCAAAAAGAAAAGATGAGTCATGACCGGCCCATTTCTACTGATTTTTATCCCTTGAAAAAGGTTACACATTTGTGCATGGAAAATGAGATTATAGAGAACTTCGGAAAGGATGATAAGCAGGTAGAGGGAGAGGGGGTCTCCCTGCCTAATACCTCTAGATGTGGTGCAATACCCAGAAATTTGACCATTCACATTAAAAGAAAAGGAGGAAGAGCTGATGCATTTAAAGATCCAATTCACAAAGACACAGTCAAAGCCAAGTTTGGTAAGCACTAAGCAAGAAACCTCCATTCCACTCTATCATACGCCTTGGACATATCCAGTTTAAGAGCCATGTATGCTTTTTTACCTTTTCTGATGCTTTAAGAAAATGGATACATTCATGAGTAAGAACAACATTATTAATAATTTGCCTACCGGGGATGAGAGCAGATTGATTGACACTAATGCAATGCGGCAAAAGAGGTTTCATATGATTAACGATGACTTTAGAAATGACCTTATAAATAACCCCACACAAACTGATAGGTCGAAAATGGGACATATTTTTTGGATCTTTGATCTTGGGGATAAGAATGATGACAATATGGTTAATGCTTTTGAGAAGCTTATAAGAAAGAAAAAAATCTTTAACAACATTACACAGTTTTTTTGAGATAATATGCCAAAAATGCTGAAAGAAGATAGGATTCATACCATCAAGACCAGGTGCTTTATAGGGGCTAAGCTCAAAAAGGGCCTTTTTGATTTCCACCTCATCCACCTGACGAGTGAGTGTCTGGTTCATTGAGGATGTAATCACTTGGGAGATACCTTCCAATATGTACTGGTCCTGCTCTGGATTGGAAGTTCTAAAGAGATTCTGATAGTATTCATCCACTTCATCCTCCACCTCAGTTTGGGTAGTGCACACTGAACCATTGCTTCTGACCAAGTTCTCAATGCAATTTCTTTGCCTTCTTTTGACTGTACAAGCATGGAAAATTTTGGAATTCCTATCACCATCTTGCAACCATTTAATCCTAGCTTTCTGGCTCCAATAACACTCTTCTTCCTTGTAAGCTTTGTCCAAAACTCCTCTAAGGCTGGTCCATTCTTTCCAGTTTTCAGTACAGCCTTCCAATTGGATCCCAGATAGTCTTTTTTTGCATTTTTCAATAGTCACAACAGAATTTGTTCTTTTATCTTTGCTCCAGTTAATCAACCCCAATCTGCATTGACTAATATTTTGTTGCAACTGAAACTGCATGGTTCCTTTGCCCTCTGAATTCCAGGCCTGGTCCACAACCATCTCAACCCCTTGCCAATGAAGCCACCTTTTATCGAAATAAAACCTTTTTTTGCCACTAAAGGTAGATGGAGAGGTATCCAGTAAGAGCAAGGCATGGTCAGAGGATTGTCTGACAATGTGTTGCACCCATGCCTTTGAAAATTTGATCAACCAATTGGGGGTCCAAAAAATCTGTCGATTCTTTCCTCAACGAACCCTTCTCCTTCTCGATTATTAGCCCAAGTAAAAGGGTGCCCACAAAAATCAATCTCCCCCATCCCTAGATTCTCAATGAATTGATTGAATTCACCACAACTAGTAATACTTCTAATCCTACCCCATTCTTATCTCCAACGTGAGAAATGTCATTAAAGTCTCCCCCCATAGTCCACCACTGCCCCCATTTGCTCTTTGTTGTATTCAGGTAGGACCATTGATCTCTTCGATACACACTTATCCGTACTTGCATAAGCAAAGACAGGCCATATACTCTGCTCCGAATCCTCCAGCCTGAATTCAACTTCAAAACAAAACTGAGAACTAATGATGTTGAGAACTTGGACACTCTGGGCCCAAAAAACTGCTAAACCCCCACTTCTACCCACCGGGTCAACACAAAACCATCTGTCTCTAAGTCGCATTTTCTTAAAAACTGATCCCACAAAAGCCTTTTTTTTTTGTTTCACAAAGAAAAACCAAATTCGGGAGGTGGAATTTAACAACCTCCTTGAGTTGAGAAATTGTAGATGGCCCTCCCAATGCTCTACAATTCCATGAGCATGTCCTCATTTATAACTTTGGGCCCAATTTAGGCTGGCCACCTCCACCTTTTCCGACGACAAGTCCTCAATATCCGTAGTTATCATACCTCTGATCTTTTTACAATTACTGACCCCATTATCCTCCAAGTCATTCATAAGATCAAAATTCCTCTTGGTTCCCCCCCTCTCTGAAACACAGTTGATAGAGATCTCTATAGGTTTGGGCGTAGGCCCTTTTCCTCCAAATGTTTTCATAATTTTCCTTTCTTGTTGCACTTTTACTTTGCAGTTA
Source organism: Rehmannia glutinosa (assembly GCA_016081115.2). Classification (NCBI taxonomy): domain Eukaryota; kingdom Viridiplantae; phylum Streptophyta; class Magnoliopsida; order Lamiales; family Orobanchaceae; genus Rehmannia; species Rehmannia glutinosa. The sequence continues at coordinate 733,572 of JABTTQ020003124.1, forward strand.
ATATTTTCCCCAGTTGAAGTGAGGTTTAGAATTTCCTTAAAAGGGGTTTTATTTTCTTTACTTGGACTGGATATCAGAATAGGGGTTGGGGTCCACCATCATCTCATTTTCTTTATTATCCACACCAAGAAGAGCATCTCCCTTAGTATCAATTCCATCCTTCTCAGTCGAGTTCCAGCTAATCCCCTGCCTAAACGCACCAGTCTCATAATCAGAATGCAAGGGCTGATCTCTACTGCAGTTTCCAGCATCAACCTTAATTTCCTTATTTGTCTCCACTGCACTAGGCCCATCAGTCTCCAAGTCAATAGCTTTCTCAGGTATCACAATCTCTTCTTTTTGCTTCCTCTAACTTTCATATTCATTCCCTGTTCTGGCGGGTTTATTTCCTGATCTCGAAATTCCAAGGTCTGATGCTCGTAGCCACTCTCCGAATTGGCCCTCATTGAGATTATTGTTCTCAATATCCAGTTTCCTCATCTGACAATTCCTTTTTGTGTGCCCAATATGACCACAATAAAAGCAAAAGCTTTGAAGGTTCTCATACTTGAATTCCACCCAATAAGCATCTTCATTAAGCTTGATATTGGTACCTCTCATAAGTGGCTTGTCCAGGTTCACTTCAACCAGAATTTTGATATGTTTTCCTCTTGAGCTACCTACCTCCGGGATATGAATATCCTTAAGCTTGCCAAATTTGAGCCCAATTTTTCTGCCAGTATCAACACTAAGCCAATGGAAAGGGATGTTCCATAATTGCACCCACAGCTCCACGGTTTTGAAAGCTTCAGGATTGTTAATAACCTCCTCAGACCAATCACGAAGAATGATGTACTGACTGTCAAAACTCCAGGTTCTGCCCCCTCTAACTCTGATTTTGTCCTCTCGAGATTTGAATATAAATTGGAACAGGTTTTCTCCAATTTCGCACACAGTAAAGGGTTCATTGGTGTGCCAAATATTATGGATAGTATATTTGAAGCCTGAGAAATTTATTTTTTTTGCCCCAAACACCCTACCAATCAGACTCTTCTCACACTCCACACGGCTGACAACCACATCTTTTGAGTCTAAGGTGATATCCTCATTTTCCTCTGTAGTCAAGGGAAACTCTTCAATCTTTCTTCTAAACCCAGATCCATATTGGAAGGTATCTCAACCCTCAGATTAATCCTCAATGCTCCCAGATCTCACCACCTAGATAAGAAGAAAAGCCAAAAAGGAAAAGGAACCAAAAGACAGAACCAGATGGGGACCAAAATATTTGAAAAGGAAAAACTAAAAAAAAGAACCAGAAAAAAACGCAAAGAAAGTCAAAGCACAGTTAATAGATAACAATGGTAGGTAAGGGGTGGTTAAAATTAATTGTGAAATCAATGGAATAGTACTCAGGAGACTTTCTATATTAAAACCAGCATTAAACGTAAAAAAACATGCGGCTCTTAAAACCAGAAGGTACCCAAGGCTCCATGTATTTAGTGGTCCACCATGGAGGAATCTTCCAAAAAGTGTGAACAAACCAGACACAAGGAATCAACAGTAAAGGACGGCTGAGAAGAAACAAGGAAAAAACCAAAAGAACACAAAACTAGGGTTCCCTCATAGAGAGAGAAAATATCCACTCCTACCAAGGAGACTTTTGTATATGCTCAAAAAAAAAAAAAATTGTTCCATCTCATGGCATGTAATGTTTGGTATCACTACACTAACTATAAAAAGGCCAAAAAAATAAGTCTTACCCCAGATAAAAATCATCAAAAAAATAAGTATTACCCCAAATGCCATCACACAAAACTCAAAAAAAAAAAAAAAAATTGAGACAATAGAAAAACTAGAAAATTAACAAAATCCTAAAAAAAATACTGGAATTCTCAAAAAGTTTTTCAAAAGACGCATGCAAAAAATTTAGAGAAATTATATGAAGTCAACAAATTTCAAACAGATAACATATCCATAAACTGTTAAAAAAAATACTTTAACCGAGAGAATGTAACCTTGGACCTTCTTCAAACTTCTGCAAAAAAAAAAAAAATCATGTGAATGGGAGTTTTCTTCTTCTTTTCCTGGTTCGACAACCACTGTGCCGTTCCTTCATTGTTCAGAAAGTGAAAAGACGTGAGATATGTTTGAAAGTCAATCACGTCCTAAAATTGCGGGCATGATCTAGTCCATATTTACTCATAAATAATACAATTATCTTTTTATCCTTAATTAGAAAATGACGCATTGGGGTTAATTACTATATTACCCTTCAAAACGTTTAAGGGTTTTTAATTACCTAAAATAAAGAATTAATCATATCCATCCAAAATAAAAAATAAATGGTTCAAATCAATCCCTATGGTCTCACTGCATGATGGTCTCATTTGAACCAATACCTATTTAAATATATGTATATAAATTATACTTCGATTTTCGGCTCAATTTTAGTGTTAGACTAACCGAAAACATTACTTATGTGCACTCCTAATCTCTAATTATGCTAAATTTTAAATTGCAAATTGCACACAAATCACTTCGGTTTTGAACTTGTATTGAGCCCAACATGTAAAACCCATTCTCTTCTCGTTGTAAATTAGTTCCAATCCTCATCTCCTTCATAAAATGGGCTAACCATTAGTAGTAAAGGCCAAGCCCATAGTATCTTCTTTCTTAAAGTGAGCCCACCTTTTGTTCATGTTAGCGTTTGCATAAACTCCAACTAATCTTTTACCCGTGCATCACACGGGGTGTGTATTTGTTAAGTGTTTGTTTTGTATTGTTACAATATATTTTTTTAATATTTCTATAATTTCTATCTTCTGCATTTAGGGATGGTAACATCTCGGGTGGAACCATCCTCGTTGGTAACCTAATAATATGGGATGGAGAATCCCCGATTAATTCAGAGATGTGAGCAAAAATGGAGATTTTCAATTTCTCTAGAATTGAGAATGAGACAGAGATGGTATTTATATCCCCGACCCTTCCTATTCTAATTGAATAAAACGGGAATTCTCTGTACCCATCACCGTTCCCCGAATATGTATATTGTATTTATCTATTAATATTAATTCTATTTATAATGTATTATTTTATTAATTCTAAAACTTAAACCCAAGAATATTTATAATTTACTTATTCTCATTCTTTATTCTACAAAATATGGATTTATGTTATCTATGTTTTTCTTTTAAAATAGTGATTGCAAAAGGTTTGAAATTTCAAAAAATAAAATGTGAAGACAATTAATTTGGTTATAAAACATTCGATTAAATAAGAAAAAATAAATCAATATAAACATTAAATAATATATTTAAATACGGAATATTTAGTTGTGTGAATATGAATTGTATCTATTTATAGAACATATTTGTCTATAAGAAAGTAAAAGTTTGAAAAATATTTTAACTGCCCAATGTTGATTTTTTTACTACACAAATATTGAATATTTAATAAAGTGTATTTCAATACAATCAATAATAAAGTCATTTCAAATTCTAATATTTTTTGGTTTAGAAAGCTAGACAATTATCAAGATTATTAAAGGGATTAAATAAAAACCATGCTTTATATTTAACAAAGCAATTTTAAGTAAAATAAAATATTTCAAGTAAAAATAAAAATATTTTATTTTAATATATACACATATATCAAAAAATTATCAAACAAACAAACTCATATATAATTTAGAAGTCCCTCAAGGGGTTGAAAGAAGAAACATCAAGAAAAGCGGCAAATCGCGGGGGAAAGAAGTTCGAAGGATCTGAAGGCGATGTTCATTTGAAACCCTCGGCCAGTCAAGTCACATCGGATATTCTCAACAAGCTACCCGTGAGATTACCTATCGAGAAAGGCTGCGGTGGCCATGGAAGATAAGAGAAAGGTCATCGGCCGCATTTGAAAGGGTAGGTGAGAATACGTCGGCAAAGAGTGGAAGAACTATTAAAGCAAAGACATGGTGGTCTACTAGTAGGTTAGAAAACGTCATGATAGAGCCCCAAAGAAGTAATGTCGGATGCGAGGTCCGAGCAAGATCTATGGAAGAATTTCAAACCTTGGAAGGTGAAGGCTACTTTGAAGGAATGACCTTGACTCGAAGCAGCCTGGGAGTTGTACTTGGAAAAAGTGCGGAAGTGTGCAACAAATGTGAGAAGCAGCAGAGTGCAAACAGTCATCATTTGGTAAATCAGGCTCATGTACAATATACTCCTAGAGGAAGAGAGAAGAGTCGAAAGGGAAGATAAAATGGCACTGGAAGAAGTTCTCAATATCGGCCAAAGCCGAAAGATGTCACTTTTGTGGACCACTGAGAAAAGGGGAATCACATACTTGGTTGGCCATGACCATCTTGAAAATTTAGAAGTCGCTCGAAAAATTGAAGAAGCAAAGAAGAGGATGGAAGAAGAAAGTGCGAGCCACCGTGAGTGGGAAGAAAGCAACGGGCGGATGACCTCATTGCAAAGCGATCTTATGAAAAGAAGAAAAGAGAAGAAGAAGAAAACAAAAGCGAGTAAGGATGAAGAGGAAGAGGAAAGAAAAAGAAAAGAGTTGATTCTGGACAAGGAGAAGAGCTAATGAAGAGAGAGAAAGGAAGCAACAAAGGCGTTGAAGTGTTGTCAAATCCCTTCATGTATTTTGTGTAAATACATCAACGTAAGTTTTTCAGTAATAAACTTAGTGAATTTCCTGTAATTTTCACTCGAATGTATCTTTGTATCTTAGCTTAGATATACTAGGTTTTGACATGTATACATTTATATTGCTTTGATCTTGAATGTAAATATTATGCTATGTAAAGGACAAGAATGTTATGATCAATAAAGATCTATTTTAAGCATACATTCTTTATTACCGCATTGTCGTATGTATCTTTCTTGTTTCTTTCTTTGAATGTTTTTAAGTTTTGGCATCATCAAGGGGAAATTGTTAGGAAATTTATTGAGTAGATTTTGATGATACCATGTAAAACTTAAACTAGGAAGTTGGCACCCAATTTTCCTTGTAATTTGTATTGTAATAGATAGGTGGAAAAGCCGTGAGTCAATCGACTATGCAAGGATTACAAGAAGTTAATGCGGACTACATTGAAGACTCTGTTTGTGTGTCACCAGTATGGTAAGAAGGAAGTCAAGGACTCGATCTGAAGGAGTGTCGGTGAGGAACAATCGTAAGAAGTGTCGGTCCAAGTCAACTCAAGAAGCCAAGTCTCAAGTTGAAGTGGCCAGATGAGTTATCCGATGACCGAGCCGACTCAAGTCACCAGGGGTAAAGACAACAGTCTAGTCAAGACAATCGACTTAGATCCATTGATTAAAGTCAAGAATATTATGAATATAGTAATATGTCAAAGTATCAGTCTAAAGTGTTTGTCCTTAAGGGTGTGCAAAAGGAATAAGCCAATGGGAAACACCGCACTGCAGGTCCTTATGTCGGACATGCAATCTTTGTGAAGACATTTAATATGAGGAAATGTCAACATCAAGGATCGCAACAAGACAAACCAACGAACAAAAGTGACATTTGAAATTAGCCTATCTCTTCAACGGAAAAATTTCAAATGTGCACGATAAAAGGCCGAGGAAGTTATTGAGAAGAGCAGGTGACTGAACCACTAACAAGCAAGCAATATTCAAGATTTAACTGCAATATTATCATAAACATTCAAGCAATTCCTCAAGCCTGAAGGAAATCGATCCAACACAAGTAGTGAAGGAAAGACAACTTCAAGTCAGTTGAAGAGGAAACTTTTGAAGAAATCAAAGGGTCTACTATCCAAGCTAGGATTGTAGAAAGGTTCCAGGTCAAACCATTGTCAAGTTTGTTGGAGGGCTTCGTGATCAAATCCAAGAACTTGAAAAGTGAGCTGAAGTAGCAAGGCAACCGCCTGTGAAGAAGTTCGAGTCGCAAGAGAAATCAGGTGTGTGATCAAGGTTGTCTCCAGCATCGTATTCACCGCTTTGTAAACCGATCTTTACATAGTGGATTCTCCTGGGAGTTGGAGAAGAGAGGATTAGAAAATTATCCCATCTTCGAACCTATATAAAATATTTGTGTCATTTACTTTCAAACAAATTTACTTTCCCGCATATTCATTTTATAACTGTTGTTCATAATTGTTATCCAATCGATAAGTAACTAAGTGCTAAGAATCAAGTGTTAAAAACAAACTCAAATCAAATCAAAGGGTGTTAAGTCTTCATTTGTTAAAAACCAATCGCCTAAGTTAAGTATTTGGCTTGAGCAAATTAGTTATACTATCAACACTCTATCGAATCGTTGGTGGGTAACTTAGTTGTCCATTAAGGACACGATTGTTTGGGTCAACTCGTTGAATTATTTTAAAAGGACTAAATCAAAAATTTGCAAGATTTACTTAACCCCCCTTCTAAACCTTACTTCACACCCCGACCAGGACCTACAAGTGGTATCGTGAGCGGTTGGTTCATTGAGCATCGTGACCGGTTCTGAACTAGATCTCTATCTTTTCGAAATGTTTTAAACACTTGTGTTTCAAAGTCTTTCATTTTTAAGCAAAGTTAATATCATGGAAGCAAATCACTCGCATTCCTATGTTCCTTTGTTGAAGAATTTGATGATTGGAAAATTTGCATGCGGGCTCATCTATCCGCATTACATGATGAAATTTGGCTTGTGATAGAGGATGGGCTCTGCAATACTCAAAGTGAACATGGTTCAGAAGAGTAGATAATTTGAAGGAGAAAGAAGTTGTCATTGAGCAAGACCACCATTGTTGAAAAACCAAGATCGAGTGGACTAATGAGGACTGAGAAGAGATACAACCTCGACAATGTGGCCAATGATATACTCTACAAGCGTTGGACAAAGCCATGTTCAACAAAGTCAAATTTTGCAAATCGCAAAAGAAATTTGGGATAAAGTTTGACTTTAATTTGTGAAGGATCAAACAAATTAAAGAAAATAAATTAATGTTGTTGTTCAAAAATTTGGAAATTTCAAAATGCTTACAGTGAAACCTTGGATCGATGATGCGATTCTTTGAAATCACAAATGAGCTTTCAACTCTTGGGAAGGAATATACACAAAAGGAAATGTGTATGAAGATCTTGAGAAGCCTCACTCCGGTGAATGGGAAATGAAGGTTATGGCTCAAACGTTCAATGGATCTCTCAAAAACATCAAATCATGAAGCTTCTCGGATCTCAAAGCCTATGAGTTTGGCTAGAAGGAAAGAGCAAGAGGAGACAGTTGTACCCAAGACCGCAGACCGATGGCTAATGATGGAAAAGAGAGGGAACCAGGAAGCCATAGACCAGGGAGGAAATTGCCTGATGGTCAAAAGATTCAACAAATTCTTCAATAATAACTATAAAAGAAATAAGGGTGAGACCTCCAGAAGACATTCAGCTATTTCCAAGTCAAGGGAAGACAGGCCACCCAAGAGAGCTGAACATCAAAGGGTTGAATATCAGAGAGCTGATAATCCAAGAACAGAAAAAGTTGATCAAAGAGCCGAGAACCCGTGTTGGAACTGAGATAACCAGGATTCTGGTTGGTTCCTATCCACCACCAACAAATATAGGAATGAGGAAGATAGAAAAGTCTTCAGGGAAAGAAGACATGAAAAGAAGAAAGCCATGTTGGATGCTGAGACAGTCAAGTCCAAAGAAGCAACAGACTCAGAGAGTAGTGAAGCTGACTACTCAAGTGACTCTGAGGAAGAGGCTATGATTTGCCTTATGGCTAAAGAACAAGATCAACCAGATCAAGAAGATGAGGTACACTCTAACTCATCTCATTAAGATTCAAGTGATAGTGATTGTGATACACACACTTCATCACCCTGATCTTTATGATTCATTAAGCAAAAATGATGAAAGATTTTGAACACATAAAATCCTCACACACAATTCTAAATGAGGAAAGTAGTCACTTAAAAAAACTCACAAATTGACTAAAGAGTTGAATACTACAGTCATATAGCCGATGAGAACACTGTCATTTGAAAGGTGAAAATGCAAAGATCACAACAGAGTTAGCCGCCATAGAAAAGAGGGAAAAATATCTAAAAATGTGATTGCCTCATTTACAAAGGCATCAAAATCATTGGATGATCTTATTATGAGTCAAAAAGAATATGGAGATAAGATGGACATATGATTTAATTCCTTTGTGACAAATAAACTCCAATAAAGTGATTTTGGAAAAAGGATCTTCAAGCAATGAAGCATCTCAAAAATCCAAAACACCAAATGTTGCACCCACATTCATTCCAAAGCACAACCACAAACAAACTGGCCTTGGATACAAAGGGAAAGGAAAACATCCGATTGAGTATCTTTGAGAGGACAATGAGAAGAAATCCCTGAGTTCCTCAAACAAATTCCAAAAGAAAATACTCTGTGAAAAGCAAACGAGCTACCAAAAAACCCCAAAAATTTCATCGAGAGAAACACACATGATGGGAATGGTAGAAACTATCCAAACTATGTTGATTGGAATAATGTGAACCATCAGGAAAGACCTATGGAATATAAAACCAGAATGGCAAAGACCTAAATCTCAGCAAAGGTCATTCCAAAGGTAAAGAGCTATTATCAAGCACATATACACACCCAAGCACTACACTCGTAAATACCACAACTATCCCAAGAAAGCAATTGCTACAAAACACAAACACACAAACAGACAAAAGAGACAAATCGTATGAACCTAAAAAACCCCAAGCAATTTGCTAATGTGCACTATGATTATGGAATCGATAGATCGCAACCTTTAGAGTCAATTCTTTTGACTATAGGTTGGTTAGATCATCTTATAAAGACTAACCCCTCGGGACCGGACAATATATGGGTACCTAAAAACCGATTTCCTTGATTGCGGGTTCAAGGAAATAAATGAAAGTGCGGAACCTGGTACATGAATAGTAGTTGTTCCGGACATACGACAGAAACAAGAAAAACCTATCAAGATTCAAGGACATTAGAGGTGCAAAAGTCATATTTGGAGGAAATGAAGCTTCAGGGGAGATCAAAGGCACAAGATCTATCAAGAAGAATGGATTAGAAATCACAGATGTTGCTTATGTTGTAGGCCTCAACTTCAACTTGTTAAGTATCAGCCAACTTTGTGATAAAGGCTATAATGTTGGATTCAACATGGGAGTGTGCCAGATCAAAGATGCCGAATCAAATGAAATAGTGCTGCAAGGATCAAGACAGAAGAATATGTATGTGGTAGATTGGTCTACTGCTACACCAAACACTTGTCTACTAGCAAAGAGTACAGCCAAATCAAGTTTGTTGTGGCACAAGAAGCTGAGCCATCTGAATTTCAAGATAATCAACAAGCTTGCAAGGAGTCATCTTGTAGAAGGATTGCCAGACTCAGTATACAACAAAGAAAGTGTATGTGATGCATGCCAGATGGGAAAGCAAATAAAGTCTTCATTCAAGGATAAGCCAAGTCCTTCTTCAACAAGGATATTACATCTGTTGCATATGGATCTCTTTGGTCCAATTGAGCCAGCCAGCATAAGTGCAAAGAAATACACCTTAGTGGTGGTGGATGACTATTCAAGATATACATGGACAATGTTCATGTGTAAAGAAGGAAACTTTGCGTAGTTACATCAATCGATGAAAAGAGTTCAAAATGAAAGGAGCAAACCATTATAAAAATAAGATCGACAGGGAATCGAGTTTGTCAATGGAATAATAACTCAAGATTATGTTGAAAATGGAATTGCTCATGCGTTATCGGATGCAAGAACTCCACAATAGAATGGAGTGGTGAAAGAATGAATAAGAATCGTCAAGGCGAAGTTGCAAGGACCATGTTAACAAGTTGGATTGCGCTAAGAGATTTTGGGGTTGAAGCCATTAACACAACATGCTATACTCAAAATAGATGCATGATCAACAGTGCAACTCACCAAGACTCCACGAATGAAATTTGGACATGGAGAAAGCCAAATGTTGGATATTTCGGGGATATTTGGATGTAAATGTTTCATTCATAATAATGGCAAAGATAATTTAAAGGCTTTTGATGCTAAAGTGATGAATGTATCTTTTTGGGATACTCCTTGAGAGTAAAACCTATAGAGTACCGAACAAGAGAACTATGGTTACGAAGAGTCTATCCATATGGTTTTGATGAACCTAAAGTAAATGGGAAGACGTTGAAGAAGTTAATGATGTGATTCGATTTAACTATATGAAAGAGTCCTTATGTTGAAGTTGAAGTAAGAGCAATCAACCCAGATGAAGATGAGATAGCTGAATCTCAAAGACAGCTGGAAAGTCTACCGTTGAATGAATATGAAAGAGTTGTTCAAGACAACTCAGCTGCGAGACGACTGAATCCAAAGCGGACTTACTCCAACCCACGACGAGACGGCCGAGAGACTATCCACCGTGATTTAGTTATTGGAGATGTTAGAGATGGCATAAGAACCAGATCCAGAGCACAACATGAAGCTATGTTCATTTGTTATATTTACCAGTTAGAGCCTAAAGATGTGTCTCAAGCGTTGGATGACACACATTGTATTCAAGCCATGCAAGAAGAGATGAATCAGTTTGAAAGAAACAAAGTATGGGAATTAGTGCAGAGACCAACCCATCAAAATGTTATTGGCACAAAATGGGTTTTTAAACAAATGAATGAAGAAGGATTTGTTGTAACAAACAAAGCAAGATTGGTAGCCAAAGGGTATTGCCTAGAAGAGGTATAGATTTTGATGAAACCTTTGCTCATGTCGCAAGATTGGAAGCAATAAGGGCGTTTCTTGCCTATGTTGCACATAAGAACTTCATTGTGTATCAAATGGATGTGAAGGGTGCATTTCTAAATGGATTGTTAGAGAAAGAAGTTTATGTTAAACAACCTCCAGGTTTTGAGCGGAAAAATAGTGGAGATAAAGTCTACAAGCACAAGAAAGCATTATATGGATTGAAACAAGCACCAAGAGCATGGTATGCTACATTGTCTCAATTTCTAACTAACTATGGATTCACCAAAGGCAAGGTTGATAGAACACTCTAATTGTAGTCCCAAGGGTGTGAGTAAGGTTCGCAGGCGGGGTTGAATAAACCTTACCAACTTTTCAATTTTAGTCCTTTTAAAATATTACGAGTTAACACAAACGGCTAAGTCCTCGAGGACAACTAAGTTGGTTATTCAACAGTTAGCCACTCAGCATTTCGATAGAGCCTGTTGATAGAATAACTCAGCCGCTTAACTTGAACCTTAACTTGACCGTATTGTTGGTTTTATCGGCGGAGAAGACTTAACACCCTTTGATTTGTTTTAAACTTGTTTTAACAACGATTTTAGCTCTTAGTTATTAATCGAGTTGGATAGCAAATAAGTTTATCAGAGATATAAAGTAAATATGCAAAAATATAAATGTCTTGAAAAATAAATGACACAAGATTAATTTTTATAGAGGTTCGAAGATTGGGTAATTATTCTAATCCTCTCTTCTCCAACTCCCGAGAAATCCACTATGCAAAAGATTTGTTTACAAAGTGGTCGGGTCACCTGAGACAACTTTGATCACATAGCCGGTTTTCTCTTCGTGACTCACCTTCTTCACAGCGTACCGCCGCTTACACCACTTTCTCAAGTTCTTGGATTTGATCACGAAGCCCTCCAATAACTTGATAATCGGGTTCGACCTTGAACCTTCCTACAATCCTCCTTTTGTAGACCCTTTCGATTCTTCAAAAGTTTCCTCTTCAATAGTTTGAAGTTGTCTTTCCTTCCCAAAAGCTTGTGTTGGATCGATTTCCTTTGAATTTCAGTGCCTGAGGATTTTCTTGAATATCTTGAGAATATTTGCAGTTAATAGCTTGAATAATGCTTGCTTGTTCGTGGAGTAACCTTTCTCAATGAATTTCTCAGTTTTTATAGTGAACTTTCAAAAAATCACCTGAAGAGATAAATGATTTTCAAAGGTCACTTTATGTTCGTTGGCTTGTCTTTTCTTGGTCCTCAATCTTGAGATGTAGACATTTCCTCATATTAAATGAATGTACGGCTTTTAGGGATGGCCACACGAAAGTGCGATCTTCCCGTTAGTTTTATTCCTTTTGCACGCTTCTGATAGAGCACTTTAAACTTTGGCGGCATGGAAGTATTACTTATTTAAGTAATGTTCTTGATCTCAGGCAACGGATTCATTCCGATTAAATCCTCTTGTTTCAGCTTTTCCTGTGTGACTTGAAGTACGCTCCAATCATTGGAAGACTCATGGCATACTTCAACTTGGCACTTAGCTTGAGTTGACTTTGGTGACCCCTACTTCACACGAGTTGTTCCTCGGTGATACACTTTGATCCCGAGTTCTTGTTCTTCTATCTTGG